>CM034156.1:228753972-229953972 GCA_019776745.2 Taxus chinensis | reverse complement strand
GTGATTTTCTTGCGGGTATTTCCTTTGAATTGTCTTCCCTCTTATCCTTGAAGCTTTTGAATTTCTTCTCCAGTACATGCACCAGTGCAATGTTTGCCATAAATAATTCAAACAAAACTTATCATTTTTATTTTTTAATTGCATATGAGCAATTTTAAATTTTGGAAAGCACTCTAGGTGAATGAAAATACAAGTAAATTCAATGAAGGCTTCAAGTGGAAGATTGGGAGCACATGCACAAGGATCCTGAAAGGAATTTTCCATGCACTGACTTCCACACGGGTTGCGTTGGAAACAAGAGGATGATTTTTTGCTAGAAGCCTTTACAATTATGAGATCTGGATCTGTCAATTAAATCAGTGATAGGTTCAGGGCCTATGTCTGAATCATTAACTTCAACAAATCTGGAAGCTATGCATGATTTTGTTGATCCTTTTCTTTCATCATGGCTAGAACAATCTTTGTCTGAGCTCTTTTTCTTTTAATTCTATCAGAATCCCTTGCAATTAGATCAATTTGTGTAGATCTGGAAACTTCTTAAGATTCAGAAGATATATTCAATGTACCTGACATTGATTTGAGCACCTGTGATGAATATCTGTAATTTATTCAGACAAAGATGGAGTCCATAGCATGAATAATTGATTTTTATCACCAAAAACTGCATATAAAGCCTCCTGCCCTAAAATTTGAGGTTTTGCTTGCATGCAAAGCAAGAAAAAATATTATTTAATTCACCTGGGCACATATACCAACATGTAGATAATTATCATAGCAAGAATCAATCCATTCCAACCCTAGGCGTCAAAGCTTGAAGCTCCCTGGCAATGAAAAACACCTTTTGATGCAAAAACCTCCTTTCCTTGGCGCCAAAACCTGTCTAGGTTGAAATCCTTAGCAAAAAGTGTTATGTTTGTGGAGCCTGTTTTCATGTTAGAGTGTGGTACACCTTCTATGTGTTACACTCAGGTATTTTTATGGTGGTCATGCTCGCCAGTGAGCGGGTCAAGGGGGTTCGGGGGGGTGAAGCCCCCCCGATTGATGGGGGCTCGGGGGCGAAGCCCCCGTAGCAAATTTTCATGGGTGGTTTATTAACCCATGGGTAATGGGTAACCGTTATGGGCTGTTTTTGGGCCCATGGTTTTTTGGTACCCATTGTTTTGATACCCACGGTTTTTTCCCATTGTTTTGATACCCACGGTTTTGTATCAAATTGCTTAAGCAATTGTCTATTTATATGGTCTTATGCATATGATAGATAAACAAGAAAATGTATTGCAGATGTGCTTTGAATTTGGGTGTGAATTCTGTAGAGTTTGTTGAGCATAGCTCTAAACGGATCTGGGTATTGTATTGAGAGAGTGGAGGCTTGTAATAAAATCTGAGCAAGTGATTCTTTGTGGACATAGCCCAAATTGGGTGAACCACGTCAAATCTTGTCTCTCTATGTTGTGTTATTTATTTTGCACTTTTATTTGAGATATGTAATATTTTCTGCATATTAATTTCTACTGTTGCGATTCTGTAAGGGATTATTCCGCATATTTTATCTCTTATTCACTAACAAAAAGAATTAATTTCTTCTTTATCATGGAAGCCCATGCTTATATAATCCTCAGCATACTATTTTTAATAATTTCCCTTCTTATTTCTAGCAATTTAATTAATAAACAATTGTGTTTATTCGCCCAAATTGGGCACCCAATTATGCATGTTGTTGGTTGCTTTTAAATAAATTTATTTTATTATTTTTTAGTATGCATCATTTACTTCTCCTTAGCTCTTCCACTTGCAATGAATTTCCTTCTATCTATGGCGCCAAAATCGGGTGAATAAAACCATTAATAAATATTATTTAATGCATTGTTATTCACCCAAGGTGGGTCGCATTTTTTAGCAAGGGTAATTTCCAAAAATAGGAAGTCAACTTTGATGGGAATTTCTACCCTGCACTGCAGCTCCAAAAATCTCCTCTTTCATTTAAGTTGTTTGACTTTCATAACGGGAATTTTTACCCTACAAGGCAAGTAAGAATTTTTCGTTGGTGTTTTAAGTGATTTTCTTTTTTAATGGGAATTTTTACTCTACAAAGCAGGTAAGAAATTCCCGCCTATCTGTCACCTCTAATATTCCCATTACATCTTAAGTGACTTTGACTTCATGGGAAAAAGTACCCTGTAAGGAAAGTAAGAAATTCCCACCTTCCTGCCACTTCTAAAATTCCCATTGCAGCTTAAGTGATTTTAACTTCATGGGAAAAAGTAACCTGCAAGGTAGATAAGAAATTCCCGCCTACCTGCCACTATCAAAATTCTCATTGCAGCTTAGATCTATTTATTCCAAAAAGTGTGACTTGCCTAGGAGAGGCTTTTTCTGCTTGACTTCATCTTTTTTTGTCAGAAGTTTACCTTTTGAGGTTGATTCCTTTTGGTGCTGAGACCATAGATGATATCCAAATGTTCCAAGAAATTAAACAGACTATACAAGAGAAAGAACAAACCCAGGGGAATTAAATAGAAAGACCACGGGGAAAACTAGAGAAAAATGCAAAAGAAATAAATAAAAAATGAAAAATGTTGCCAGAAGTCACAGACAAAGCTTTGAATTCATTCCTGGTGAAAATCCTATTGAAATGTGTGGATACTGGCATGCAAAACTTCAGCAGGCTTCAACTGGAGCACAATTTACTTCGAATGGGGCTTTATTTATTTAATAATTAATTAAATAAAAATTTCCCACAGACATAACTTGGCGAAGGGATAAAATGATTTTCAACATTTGGGTATTTGTCGAAATTGGCTCATATGGTTCACTAGGAATATCTTAACATAATACAAACATATTCTAGCAATAAAAACACGAAAAGACCTGTTATTTTAAAAATAACGAAAAAAATTCAAATGTGTAGTCCCAGATTTCAAGGTGAAATCTGGGGACACCAGATTCCATAGTGAAAATGATGTGGTTCATGGTAAACTTGGATATATGAGCACCAATAATGTAAGTAAGAGGAACAACCTTCACCCATTTAGTAAAAGTATTCAGTTGTGGTGATGATATGCTTATGGCCATCAAATGAAGTAGGTGTAAGCTTCCCTATGATAAACTTGGATATTTGATCCCCCATTTAGAAAATGACCATGGTGTAGTGATAGGCTGCAATGATTGAGATGGTGCATCGATTAAGTTGTGATTTTGACATAAAACACATTTATTTATGTATTAATTATAATTTATTTCCATGGTAGGCCAATAAAACCTATAAGTAGAAATTTCTTTACTAAAACCATGTCACTAGTATGAGCACCATAGATGCCTTCGTGCACCTCTTTAATTACTTGGATAACCTCTTATGAATTAAGACACTATAGTAAATTCCTATCATAGCCTAGAAGATAGAGAGTTCCCCCAAGGAGGGTGTAACATGATATTCGTTGGATAAGGATTCATTTATGTGAATAGGAAATGTCATGTGGGTGATTTAACAAAAATGAAATTTAATATTAAACCCTATATTGCAATGTAGCATCAAATGAATAAGCAATAAGTACATATTTGGCCTAATAAATAAGCAAGATAAATGTAAAACCCTAAGTGCAAGAGGGAAGAAAGAGACTTAGTTGATTTGTAAATAGTCATTGTCTATGCTGAGTTGAAGAACTGATAAACAGGATGAGGAAAGTGTCACACCTGAGCGCATAAAAATGCAAAAGTACCAGAATAAGCTAGAATGGGGTGCCTAGACTAGGTTAGGGGCACCCAGGCACTGTAGGCCTCCTTTGGGCACCTGCAACTGGGAAACTAATCAGAATCTAAATTTTACAGTGTTACAAGATGTTTACTAAATGTCATCATTAGTTTTCGGTGTGTCACTGATTGATCGTTGAGTTCTCCTAAAACCTGCAAAGAGAAAGAGCACATGCAAAACCCCAAATCACATCAAATCCTGAAAGAAAAATATGTAATTGGGGATTTGGAATGACCCTGGACCTGACTAAGTGAACTTAGGATTCAGGAACTACACTACATTCCATACTCTATGTAGTTATGTGTGCGTGTGTGTAGAATCATGCCCTATGTGGCTCTTTTGCCAAATGCACTTGAATAGTGATCAATAGCTATATGTAGAAGATGTAAATAGATGTGTGCATGGAAAAATGAACTTTCCCTCCTATGAAGTGTATGTAAAAGAATTTAGTCCCTTGTCCTTTGTGTGAAGCTAGATGAGTGATTTGATGCTCTTAGAATTCTCTTGGATCCAACCTTAAGTGGTGATAGTAATTGCTTAGTGTTTGGTCCCTCGTAATCATCACATAGTTTTGTATTTATACAATTCCCTTGTTTGAATTTCATAATTAACAACTAAAAGGATGGCCCATAAGAAAACAATATTCCCAACAGCTAGAATAGACCTAAAAAATGTGAGCAAGATACAAAGAGGTCGGGGTGCCCAGGATGATGGGAGCGCCTGGGTGTTGGCGTCCTAGCTAGGCACTATTGTTTAGACTCAGAAAAGCTGAAGTATCGAAATTTAGACTAGGCTATAGGGTGTGTAAGACCAAGAAGGAAACCAGAAAGAAAGAAAAGAGGCCAAAGACAATGGTCAATTAGTATGTTTCTCGCTTAGGATTCGTATGAAGAGTGGTATGTGATCAGGACCTAGAAATGTAAGCAAAGTGTGTGATTTAGTGTCTAAAATGGGAAGGTACTATCCTGAAAGTAGTTATAGATATCTAGGTACCAAGGGGAAAAGGGACCAACAACTTCACATACCAAACATGATTCTAACATGTCATAGGCAGGGACTGTTAGATGGTCAATGAGGAATTGGAAATCTCAAGTGTCTGGAGATAGTTAGATCAAAGATCCAATAGTAGCCATAACATCTGTTGATCTATTTTGTGTCTTTGGGACATATTGGAAGGTAATTTAAACAAAGTACCTTTTCAAGTTATCTATCATCCATTCATATGGAATAAGATTATCATCTTTGATGTTGTACTAATCATTCACTTGTTTGATGATTAGTTGTGAGTCTCCTATAACCTCAACTTGTTTGATATTCCATTTAATATCGAATTTTAAACTAGTAATGAGCACTTCATACTCAGAAATATTGTTTGTGCCAGGAAACTTGATTCTCAAAGCTTGTTGGAGAAGATTACCAATAGGGGTAACAAGGATAAATCCTACCCCTGAGCCATGAAATGTGAATTACCCATCGAAGTAAATTTTCTAGGTAGAATATTCTTCTATATATAATACGGATGCATCCGAAAAATCTAGACTCAGTGGCTTGATACCTAGTAATGGTGCTTTTATCAGTTGATCGGAAAGCACTTTTCCTTTAACTACTTTTTGATTGACATACTCAATGTGAAACTCACTGAGTAATATGATCCAGTTGGCCATCCTCCCAATAAGAGTGGGTTTGGATAAGATATATTTAAGTGGGTTAACTTTGGAAATAATCTTGGTTTTTTTATTAAACAAGTAATGGTGAAGTTTTTGGAAATAAAAAATGACCACTAACATGCCTTCTCAATCTGTGGCTAATTCATCTTATAAGATATGAAGGTGTGGATAATATAATAGGAGGATTGTTCTTTATAGTGGTCATCATACTGCACTAAGATCGCACCTATAGAAAATTGAGTAGTGAAAATATATGGCAATAAGGGTTCACCTGGGGTAGGTGGTGTTAGAACATTTGGATTGGCCAAGTATTGTTTCAATTGAAAAAAATAATTTGGAATTCATGCACCCATTAGAAATCAACATCCTTTTTAGGAGATGGTTGAAGGAATGACATTTATCTGCAAGTTGGGAGATGAATCTATGAACTATCCAAATTTTCCCTTGCAAACTACGAAGCTACTTAAGGTTTATACGAGGAGGCATTTTAATAATGGCGGTCACTTTTACCTGATCCACTTTAGTTCCTCTTCTAGAAAAAATTAAGCCTAATAGTTTTCCTAAAGTAACACTGACCACACACTTATTTGGATATAATTTGACCTTATAACCTCGTATTTGTTCAAAAATATGATGAATAAGTACACAGTGTTATGCTCTAGTTTTGTACTTGTCAAGGATATCATTCATGTAATCCTCTACTATATCATACAACATATCATGAAATATAATAGTCATAACGCATTGATATGTTGCACCTGCATTCTTAAGGACAAAAGGTATGACCTAATAATAGAAGGCACCCCAAGGAGTAGTAAAGGCAATTTTATGTTAATCCTATCTAGCCAGAAAGTCCATCCATGAGGGATAACATTTTGAGACCTGTTGTAGAATCGTCAATCATGTCGATATTAGGAAGAGGAAAATCATCTTTATGGAATTCCTTATTTATATCCCTGAATATTTTTTAGATCCTAATTCCAATTGGTTTCTTGCGAATGGCAACGATATTAAAGATCCACTCTAAATAGTCAATATTTTTAATAAATCTTACTACCAATAATTTCTCAAGCTCTTATTTGACCAAGAGAGCTACATGTGGATACATCTTACTCATTTTTTGTTTGATAGGCTTAGTTGAGTCATGCACAACTAGGTTGTGCATAACCAAAGAAGGATGTAAATTTGGTGTGTTCGCATATGACTAAGAACATACATCAGCAAACTCTATAAAGAGTATAGTAATTGTTATTTGTTCATGTGGAGTAAGAGAAGCCCCTAACTTGACAATTTTAGGTTGTTTCTTTGTGTCAATGTTAACATCAATAGTATCGGAAACCAATAACTTAGAACCATCCTCCATACGTGTAGGATTGGGAGGGATATTAATATCTTCCTCTATTGGTGTCTCAATGATATTTTCACTAATGGAGTGATCACTTATTATCCATTTTTTATTTTTTACATTGATTATCCGTAAGTTCCTTAAATAGGATTTCACTATGGGACTTGGATTTTCTATTTTTAGGCTTTTTAGAAGATGGTTTGGTCTCTTTTAATTTTTGCTAACCATATAACTCAGCCTCCTCCCCAAAATATGTGTATGAATCGAGGTTAATGAAAAATCCTTTCTTATTATCTCTAATGGGAATATCATCACGTGGCCCTATGAAATCTCCAATTGCTTCTTCATTCTGAAATAAATCAATTAGACTGTGTCATTATTGGTCTCAATTAATAAGTGATGGGTGTACAAGATCTAGTTTAGTCACGGAGGGGGTAGGGTTAAAATGGCAGTATCAAAAAATAGGTTTGTGCAAGAAAGGTCTTCATAGAGACTACAAGGAGATCTTGGGTCGGTGTCGTAATTAGAAGAGTCATCTTCACGTTCAGAAGAGGTAGTGTCAACTTCTATAGGTGGTGCCCCGTTGATCAGGGGATATTTTTCAATGTCAAAAGTTCCCTAAACTTCCCTATACCACTCTAGTGTAGTATATCTTTTAGAGATATTTTTGATGACTGTAAGAATGTGAAAAACAGACACTCTGAGCTCAAGTTATGTCCGGTCAAAGTTCAGTCAACAAGGAAGTCAACTTTGGTCAACATGTCAACAAGTGGACCAATGGCAAGGTGACACGTGGAAATTGGTGACAAGGAAAAATTGATGGTCTTGTAATTTTTTAAAAATCAGTTTCATGGTATAGAGCTCGTCGCAATCTTTCTGATGCATTTTGAACAAACCAAATCTCAGTTCGTATCTGAAAGATATGCATAGTCAAAGTTGTGGTCAAATGATGATGTGGCACACTCTGACATGGACAAATGGCATATTATGGACGTGACACTTGGCAAGTTTTTAGTGCTTTTGGATTTAAAATAATAATAATAATAATATTTTATTCAATCCATTCCACGGGAATAAGCCTAATCCCATGCGAGAAAGAGGATTTTGTGGACAAAAAAGTTATTTAAAGGCTTATCCTATCCTTTTCCCACCAAATGTGGGGTCAATGGCTAAATTGGGCTCCTAAACCTATGGAAGAGGGATTTGAACCCATCACCTCATCTAAAAAGATAAGCAGCCTTACCAACCTGTCACCCTCTTGTAAATGGTATAATTAAAGCTCACTTGTATTTGTAAGGGACAAGTGTCAAGTCTGTGTCAAGCTAATAAGCAGGCAGTTTTGGAAAAATACAATTTTGAGGCACTTCCACTCAAAACTAGATCTCGAGTTATATATGAAAGTTGTTCAAAAAAATTAGATGATCGTGATAGTGTGATCATTTTTCCGATTTGGAGCTTTTGTGACAGAGTTATTTTTTTTAAAAGTCACATAAAGGCGTAGAACCAAAGGGAGACATCGCTGCAAGTGGATTAGGAAGGTGAAGGATAGAGGCTGAGCTCCATTAACATCCTTCAAAGGTATGAAACATGGTTTTTCAGGTTTTTGATTCACTATTTGTTAATGTAAATGTTATTGTATATACATATTTAACATTATTAATGGATCAGTTCACCACGAACCCGAGGACGTAGGAATTCTGAACCCCGTAAAAAATTTGGGTGTTGTGTTCTAATTTTATTTTCAGTTTCCGATATTTGAAAGTAAGTTAAATTCAAAATATGAATATGGATGTAACTATAATCATTAATTGATAAAATTGGAAAATCGATTAAAATCAAGAAACAGTGATTTTTGGGGCTTCAATCAAACAGTGAAATTTTGAGTAAATTGCAAACTTAATTTCAGTTTGAATTCAGTCCTAAATCATATTTTGATCAGTTTTCAGAAGTATACAATCCTTTTAAATTGATTAAAATTGAAGATCCTTGAAAGCGTTTAAAAGTGGAAAAAATAAAACACCTGTCTTTAGATCACCCGTGAGGCTCAATACTAATTTTGTATTTATCCATCTTTTCATGTGCCGGAAGAGGTTCTTACACACCCTGTTCATGTATTCCACATCCATATACTTTGTATCCCATAACATGCATCATCCTGTTAGGTATAACGTGTTTTGGAGATTGATAGCAAGATTCCATTTTCTCATCAGGTGATTGGGATGTATAGGTGATATCTAAGTGTTCATCTACTAGAAGGCCACCAGGGATGAAATTTTTGAGACTGCGAGGTTCCTAAGTTATTTGCAACTGAAATTTGTGCCAACCACACATTTTTGGTATTAAGGGAATGTTAGATACAAGGAGGTCATGTTAGAGGTCATATTTCCCATAGTCGGTATGAAGTATTTTCATTTTGGATTCCCTTGCAGAGAAAGGGGATATAAAGGTAGAAGTACCACCTTCATGAAGTTGAAATGTATGATTGATACGAGAGGCGAGGACCTCTAATATAAGTTCAAAAATAAATTTTGTAGGACACTCGTAAGCCCTAGGGTAATAGCCATCCAATGCTCTACAATGGGAAAAGGGTTAGGCATCGTCTGGAATTGTAAACTCTTGTCCTTAGTAATAGAGTTTAATACATTGGTGAAATTTGGAAGGAATGGCCTACATGGCATGGATCCATGAGTGACTGAGGATAATGTTATAGGGAAGTTCTAATTCAATGACATGGAATTTTGTCTCGTGCGTGATAGGAAAAACTTATAGACGTAAAATGATTGTTCATGCACTGACTATCATTTCTACATTCTTAATAAGCCTTCATACTGATGATCACATTAGACTCTAGTTCTAGAATCAATATGTCCCAATTATTTCACAAGATTTAGAGTACATATGTTGAGACATGGATCTATTGTCCACAAGTACCCTTGTAACCTTTTTATGGGTAATGATAACTTCTATATACAAGGTTAAATTGTGTGTGTAATTATCTATAGGAATCTCATTTTAGCTTAAAAATGATTTGGTCAGATGGGGTGATCTGCACAACCAAGGCTTAAAATCATGAAGTGTGAATGTCTATGGGAAATATTGACTCCTGGATGGTCTTATAGAGGATATCCTTGTCATCATTATAGATCTTAAGAGGATCCAAGATAAAAATATTGGAGGTTGTCTTCTCAAGTTGTTCTAGGAAATCATAATGATTATCTCAAAGGAGTAGATAGAGGGGGTATTAGGACAACAAGGTGAGTGTTTTGTGTTGTAACAACACACTCTTGAAGATTAATACAAATTATAGTGACATGTTTGGTGATAAGATGAATATAACCAATAAGATAATTGAAATGATGAGATGTTTGAGCAACAACATGGTTGGTACTTTTACCCTATGAGAATTGACCTCAATCTAGCTTCGTTTTCACTTGTTTATATTTTGGGAAACGTTCCCTGTAGATTCCCAACTGATTATTGGATCATTTGTTGGCTTCTTGTGCGTTTAGCTCAATATCTCCGCAATCTAGGATATCTTGAATGAAGTTCTTTAATTTCATACACTGATCCATGTTGGTGACATTTTCCACAATGATACTCACAATATTTTTCATATTTGTACCATGTGAAAACTTAGGTGCATCATCTGATAAAGGTGTAGTGTTTTTAAATTTATCCATATTAGCCAAATTAATTTATTTAAGGATTGAAGATAGGGATTCCATGAGTGGAGTGTATTCTCAACATTTGAATTATAGTTTAATTGGTATGCATGTAAGTTATAGGTGTGGGTTATTCTAGACCTCTTGGACATGTTTGGAATCATTTATCCCATCACCTACAACATTTATTTTTTAAAAATTTAGGTTTTTCTATAAATTTCATGTCATAATCTCTTTAAAAGGGCTTTAGGACCCCTTTGGCCAACAAGGCCTTTTTAATTTGACTGTTTTTCAAAGAGTTATTCAAAGGTGCCTAAAAAATGGATTTACAAATGAAAGGATATGTCAGGGTATAATTTTGGCATAAATTTACTCATGAGATATTTCTCAGGGATCAAACAAGGGAAGCATCTAGCCAACCCTCACCATCATTGTAGGAAACCAACAACAGTTCTCATTGTTACATTTTTTGGTGTTGCAAAGGTCTAACATCACGATATCACTCTCCATATTGAACAAAAAATGGAGAGAAAACTTTTTAGATAATTTTATTGAAAGTGAAGATAGACCCTTTTCAGTGATGGAAAAACCATTCGAGTGCATGGCCCCCAGGACTCCGATGGGAATAAGTGAATAAGATAATTATCGCTATAAGACCAATTCCTGAGATACGATGAATATGTACTTTATGTGATCATGAGAGTCACATTTTTCATGATATTTATCAAAATTTTAGGAAATCAAATATAGATGGAAATGAAGTATGCAACACCTCTTGATCAAAGGGGTAGGGACACAGTTCTTTGAAACGATACTTCTTATTGTGTTCCTAGTGTTATTTTACTAGAAGTCAACATGTGCGTATTTTGTAGACTACCATTCTTTGTCACATATTTGGTCATGTGATGGCCTAGTGGGTATATGAGTATGGTTGGATTTGGAAGATTCACCACCATGGTTTTCATTATAGTGCATAGCACATATGTCACATTAGTTTTTTTTGCACGAGAAAATCTATATGCGTCCTTATTGACACGGGAAACCAGATTTTCCAATTAGCGACTAAGTGCTTGAAGTTATTATATTGTGGCATCTTTATTACGTGGTTTAGGTTAGGAACCTTCACTCTCTGTTCTATTTTTAGGATTGATTCAAACAAATGTATATGGTTTTCCATTTTAGTTTTGGATGTCTTCACTTCATTTTTGTGACCCTCGGCTTATGCCGATGTAGAGGAACGTTTGGGGTTTAATATGTTTTTAACAGTCCTAAAAGGAGAAGGCTTTGTTCATGCTTCTCCTTAAATCATACTAGTGAGAAAGGATGGATCAAAATCAGAGGGTAGTGTAGCCCCTAATTCAACAAGGTATAATAATAATTGATCTTTTTTCTAAAATATAAAGGTGTCTACATGGGTGAGGATCATGTTCAAAGACGTTATGTGATATTTCATTCTTCACCTCCACTGTCATCAACAAGTTCCTACTCCTCATCTGAATATGGATTCTAGAGGATTCCAGAGGAAAGGATTAAATGTTCAAATTATGTGTCCTAATTGTGTTACAAGTGTCATACCTACGTGTATAGAATGATTTAGTTTACGGATTGAACCTATGTTGTGGAAAGGCTACCTGAGTTGATTCAGACAGCATGTAATGGATATAAATTATGAATTTTGTAAAGATTTGGGATGTTTGTGTGAATGTATGAAAACTAGGAATCTAAGCAAAATAAAGGTTACAGCATAAGGGCTACAAAATGGAGATTTTCCGAGTTTAATACATTTGATGAGACGTTACCAAGTAGATATCCCAGGTAATTTTAGATGTAGTGTAACAACTATATATGAGCGTATTCTAAGTTTTTAAATGTGTAAATTTTTTTAAGGAAATATGCAAACTTTCGGCAACATAACAACTATAAATAGATATTTTCCTAGAGTTGGATGTCTAAATTTTTCTAAAGAAACTAGGAAAAATACAAAAGCATAACAACACAATTCATAACAATCAACCAAATTTAGAAAACAAGTTTCAAATGTGAGTGTCAAAATGGTTTATGAAATTTTGGCAGAGTTTTAAGATTTTTTTCTATTTGATAAATGAAGCCAAAATTTGAGAGAGGTATGATTTTGTGATGAAAAATACGTGTGACACAACTTGGATAGAGTTTCTCCTTATTTTATCACTAAAACAATTTTTTTAACTTAGAAAAAGTTGTTGCTTTGTGAAGTGTTTTGGTGTATAAAAACAAGTTTTTAAAATTTAGCAGAGTAACACATTTTGTACTGTTTTGATATGTGTAGTCAAAAATATGGACTAAATCTGTGACTATAGAAGTAAAAAACTTTGGCTTAACTTTGACCAAAACATCACCTTTTTCTCTTGTTTGAATTCAGGTCCCTAGCCTAGTCAAAGTATCACCTCATGAGTTTTTGATGAGTCAAATTTTGATTTAGAAAAACAATTTTGGTCTAACTCAGATGGAGAATCATCACCTTCTTCTCTTGTCATAATGAGGTCCCTAGCCTTGGTCAAAGTCTTACCTCATGATTTTTTTTAAATCAAGGCTTTTGGACTAAGTACTACTCTTATGGTTTAAATTTTGTTTACAAACACAATTTTTGGGCCAATGAAATCAAGTAATAACTACCTATTCCCTAAGATTTGGTCATCTAGATAGGATGAACAAGTTACTAAGGCATCCTCAATATAACTTTTAGTACATGAGGCACAAGTCCATGAAATTAGGAAATGTTGTCTAAGACGTGTTGTAAAGGGTCAAATCCCCCCAATCCCCTTCACTCCAGTTGTTTCAGTGGATCTTGGTCAAAAATGATAGTTGTTTCTTATGGGGTCTAATATAGGGCCTAGGTATTAGAGGAAAATGTACCCCTCACTTCATAAGATCCATGTAAAAGTGAACTCCTACTTAGCCAAAAATGATTAGTCCTCCCACAAATTTATATAGCCCACCGCCACATGGGCTTTGTCCAAATGATTAGGTAATAAACTCCACCAATGCCTACTAAAATAGAAAAAGTGTTGAAATTATTTCTGATTTCCAAGGTCACCTTTCAGTGCATGGAAAGAGCATACCCACTTAGGATGAGGTATAATCATGTAATAAATGATGTTGTAGGGAAACAAATGCCCTTGAAAATGGTTAAGACAATGATTAATTCCAATATATAGCAATTTTTGCAAGCAACCTAGATGTGTTAAGGTGAGAAATTGAATCCAATATCTTTAACCAAACTAACTACATGTTTAAAAATGAGATTTAGCCAATAATGTTATGCCAAATCACTAAGGGAAAATGTGATTTTTGTAAGAAAAAAAGAAGACCAAAGTGTGAAGTAAGATAATAAAAATTAATGTTCACACAACTTAGTATTTTTTGTTTAATTGGTTTGTTTGAGAAATTTATCTTTAGCAAGAAAATATGGTAACCCACGCACAAGAATTTGAAGTTTCGAAAGCTAAAAATGCTCAAAAGCAAACTCTACATGACAAAAAATGTGAGAGAATTCAAAAATACAACTCTCTATCGCAAGGACACTGAAACAGTTAGCGAGGTCATTTTTTATTAGGGTGAGATCATTGAAACAACAAAACCACTGAAAGTTACCACTATGCTGTTAAAAATCAGTGAGGTCATTATAATACAAGACGAAACTACCAATATATGTAAGGTCGCCGCAAAACACCATAAGGATTCCACTGAAACTAAGCAAGGCCACTAAAATACATGACAAAGTCGTTGAATAGTAATAACGGTCTTGCATATTAGTATACATAGTTTATTTTTACACTCCCGATGTCTTTTCTGATGGAAATTTTTCCTTTTTTGTTTTGTTCCAAACTGTTCCCATCTCACTAGATGCTTAGAATAGGTACCTCCCAAACCCAAAACACACAATAAGTACTCATATCTTGATGAAAAAATGTAAATAAGAGTGTTTAAGTACATAATCCATATAAATAGAGCTAAAATAATGATGATATAAGCTAAAACAACACTAAAAACCAGAAATAGCCCAAAAAAGATAAAAATGACTGCTCCTTTTTTATAGAGCGAAGCCGTCAACATAGAGAATGAGACTGCTAAAATAGGTGGAGGCCACTAGGAAACACAATAAGGACACTAAACATGACGAGAATGTTGCTTCAAACCATGAGGTCACCAAATATGGGTAAGACCACTGTAAATACTGTCAAGGTTGTTGAATTTGTAAAACAACATTAGAAAATATGCATGTTGAGGCCGTCGAAAGATAGGGCGAGGCCGTTGAAATAGAAAATCATGAAAAATGAGGTAAAACTAGCAAAAAACTTGATTTTTTCTTGACAAGATCAAATTTTTACAGCACTTCACCTCTTTTATACTTGCAAAGAAGACTTAACACTACCAAATATCAACATACATGCACAAAAACATAGAAATTTCAATAAATTGAAAGAAATTGCATGAAAGTGATAAATGAAGCTAAACTAAAAATAATGAAATGCACATAAGACAAAGGGGTGTCCCACAAAGCGTGCCATATATATGCATGTCAAAGTAACTAAGCTAATGGAGGGGATTTAACACTATGTAAATCCTAACTTAGTTTTTTAATCACATATATCAAGATTGAGCTAAAACAAGAAATTTTAGTTAATGTTAAAAAATTATAAATATAATACTAAATGTAAACTTCCTTTTTGATGTTTGGATGTGCTTTGTATGTAGGTAATTCCATATGTAAGCCAAACACAAATTACGTACGATCAAGGGTTTTACTAAAGCTAAGATATCTCATCAATATGGCTTAAGTGTCATTTTTGAATCTTATCTCGCTAACTTTAGCAAAGGGGGTTTCTCAATTTATGCAAGCTTCATTGTGATAGAAATGCTCTCTTGAGTGTCAATGTCTTACAAGGACATGGTGTGTAAAGGTTTTTATGCTTCTTATATAGCTTTCCAATTTGGGAGAAGCCTACATCCTAGTGAATGTGGGATAAAGGGAATATAGAATTAGGAGTGGATAAACATGATTAGAAGAGATTAATTAGAGATTAGTGACCCATGGGAATTTGGGAAGGTTTAATTAATCAATTGGGATTAATTAATAGGAAAAATTTAGCTTATAGAATCCATTTGGATATGATTTGGAGGGAAATGAGTGGAACTGGAAGGGTTTGGGAGGGGGATTTAATTAATAAGATGGTTTATTAATTAAATACGAGATTGTGAAAGGTTAATTAATTGATAATGGGTAATTAATTAATTAAAATGGGATTTTAACTAACAAAGTGATATTAATCGATATCCAGGATGGGGGAAGAGATTAGTTAACTAATGAGATATTGTTAATTAATCAAGAGGATGGGGATTATTAGCTAATTAGTGGAAGAATTACTAATTCCAATGAAATGATGTGAAAGAAGGAAAATAGTGCAATTTTAGTATTAAAATTGTGTGATCAAAATTAGGTGCCTATAGATATTGTTATCTTCACACTAAGTTCAGAGTTTTCAAGTTAAATTTTGATTTCCTATACTATGGATATTGAATAAATTTTTCTCTACATGTACCCATCTTGGTAAAACAAACACAACCAAAACAAAGACAAAGTCCTAGCATAAGCATAAGGTGCTCCAAGCGAAGGAAAAGTGTGTCTACACACTTAGGTTATTTTTCCTTTAAGCACACAATTTTCAATTCCATACTTAAAGGGGGGGAATATAAACACTCATTTTGGTAATTCATGTCTTATAACAATGCAAATCATATAACACTCTTGCACTAGCCCACATTTTCCTAATTTGACCACTTATTTTATCCCTATGTATATCTCGTTCATTTTTTCTTACACACACAACCTTTTTGCTTGCACAATGGTCATATTAATCCATCAAATTATGTTATACCATCACATATTATAATTCCAACTTTCAGATTACTCACACATACATCTGAGACCATAACTTCTAAAAAAGGCCATAGCACCCATATGTTATGGGCTGACTTGTCTGCTTTATTCACTCTTCCTCTAATAGTAATTTTTCTAATTTGAAGTTATGTGGTACCCTTCTAGTTTGCATTATTCACGTTTTCCATATCTAGAATACATATATAAGCAAGTTATTTATCTCTCATTAAAGAGATATTTCTATCTACTGAACTCCTAACATTTTAGTAAGCAAACACTAAGATCAATCACAGGAAAATCCACTCCAAGACTCTCTTGAGCTTCATATGCTCTGCATACTCATTTTAGGGATGTCATCCACCCATATCTATATGTATAAAAGACACATTTTCAAAGTTAAGTCAAGTTAGGGAAAAGTTTCAAGTACAATCACATTGTTGTAAGGTCATGATTATCAATTTGGTTGTATACATTCTAGATATCATATGTTAGGCAATAACAATGTGCGGTTTGATACCTCTATGGTGTATTGATGATGCTAGTTGTGTACAAAGTTGCCAACAACCCAAATAATATTTGTTTTGTAGGACTCCTTCACTATATAGGGTTTTAAAGATTCAATCAACTACACATTGAGCATTACACATTGTCAAAAATCTAAATTATAAACAAGAGAAGATTAGGAAGTCATGCGCAGACCTAGAAAGTTTCAAGAGTTGAAATTACATAGGTACAAGGGCATACAGAAAGGGCCATAATGTGGGTATGATTTGGGCTATATCATATGCTTTGGTCCAGATAGTTTTTTGAGACATAGTTTTAGCAGCGAAGCTCATTCAGATCATTTCCATCCTTTTCTAGTCATCAAGTCAACCTAGATTAGCACATAAGTCGAAATATTAGCTAAGTCTTCTTCATCCTCTCACTAGTAGTACTTGATTGCATTGTTTATCATTATTTAGCTTTGTTTAATGATTATTCATCATATTGTTGCAATTAGCTTTGGAAATTAATTTATTAGGATAATATACCATCGGTTACTACCCCCTAAAGACTAACCATTTAGGTTAAATTAAATGCACTCTATAAAAAAAGGATTAAAAACATGTATAATGCAAAGTGATAACAATGTATGCTATAGAAATAGATATTGAGTTTTGTGTTTTTGAATATATTTGAATGTTTTTACTTTTTGTGATTATATCAGTGGTTTTGGAATGTTCTAGTGCATAGTTATGTACATGAGGGGGTAGCACAAAGGATACCAAAGCTCATGGAAAAGATCATTTGTGGTTGGTTTAAATCCAATGGGTAAAGGATTAGCCATGGGAGTAAATTTTTGAAAATGAGAGTCAAGTAGCAAGCGTGTTTCATGAAAGTGATGTAATATCATAATGTATTCTTTATCAGTTAAAGGAGGACCTTATCTTTGCATCACATGAGTCCAATGTGTCATGTTAGGTTGAGAATCAAGGAAAGAGTCATTGTGAATGGTACTCATGTTTTTTATTAGAGGAAAAGTGATGCTAGTATAATGGTCACTGAGCATACCAAATATATGTCATAACCCAGGTCTACTAAAGGCCAATGGTGTCGGTTGAGGATCAAGAGAAACCCAAACTTTAGTTACAATAAAATGTAAGCCATAAGCTATCATGAGCATAACATATCCTTGAACCTTCATGTCTGGAGTGAGAAGAGGTGTGATATTGGTGGTGTGAGTCCTAAAGTATGCAAGGCCTCGTAAGTGCATATATTCTTATTAGTATTTAGATGCAAGGGGATATGAGTCTAATATTGGTTGTGAATATATATTGTACTAGTGACAATATCAAAGTGAGGTACCCAACTAGAATATGTAGATACAATGGATGAGATAATAATATGTCCATTTTTTAAACATATCCTTGAAAATTCATGGCAAGATTGAAAAGAGGTGTGATATCAGATGGTGTGAGTTATAAAGTATGCAAGGCCTCATAAATGCATATATTCTTATTGGTATTTAGATGCAAGGAGACGTGAGACTAATATTGGTTATGAATATACATTGTACTAGTGACAATATCGAAGTGAGGTACTCAATTGGAATATGGGGATGCATTGGATAAGATAATAACATGTTTATTTGCTTTAAGAGTGTTAATTTTGTCATTTAAGACTTTTCTATAATTTGTATCATGTCTTGAAATGTGATAATAGGTACATAAGGGATGACCATGTTTTTGAGAAATCTTCTTAATGGAATGATGTCACTTAGAAGGTAGAAAAATAAATCCTTGGTCAATCAAGATAGGAAACAACTCATGCAGTGTGTTGAGATGAGTAGGAATTGTAATAGATGTGACATGTTGTGAAGCCTCTATAGTGTGAACTACAATATGCATAAGACTAAGATGAGGATCAAGAGAATTTATGTGATCAGAAGATGTAGAATTAGTAGTACTAGAGGTAGTGTCCATATGTTGATAATATTCAGGGAAAGTGGAAATAAAAATAGGATGAAACATAGAATCATATTCATCAATAGGATTAAAATTGATTTTACCCAAGTTGTCATTTATTACTGCAATTTTTTTATCATCACTATAGGTGGTACAATCATGCACATTAGGAAGTTGAGTAGTGTTATCTAAGATATTAGGAGTAAGAAGTGGTGCTGAAGTAGACGATGAAGGAGGTGTTATGGAAGTAATGTATAGAAGTGTCTTAGTATAAGCATCTCAAAAGTATTTCTAGCTTCACCCACAACATATGTATTTGTTTTCTCCATGGAAATATGTAGTGATGGTGGATTGTACATATCAAATTTTCAATATTGATAGAGGTCTAGATCAGCAAGCACGGTATGCTCAAATCCATTCTGTATAAATTTGATACAACGATGGAAAGTAGATGAAACAACTTGTATATCATGAATACATGGGAAACCCAAAAGTAAATTATATTGAAGATCAGTATCCATGATATGGAATGTGGTAGGTTCCATATTAGATCCAATTAGTAAATTAAAAGTAATAGTGCTTAATATGGAGCATGTAACATCATCAAAATATCGTACAGTAATAATTACATGATTAATTACAAGAGGAGAAATACTCATTTTGATAAGCAATGATTTAGGACATATGTTAAGACCGAATCCATTTTCTATGAGAACCCTCTTGACAAAGAATCCTTGGATGTGTGTTGTAATAAATAAGGGTAGGATTTTGTCCATATCAGTATTGGAAGGGATATTAGATGGTTTGAAAGTAATGTCCTTATCAAGTGTCTTAATGTATCCATAAGAGAAGCAAAGTCAACTAGATGAGTATCATTAACCAAAGTGAAATAGTGCAACGTATCTTATAATATGTCTTTGTAAACAAGTGCTTTTTGAAGCAGTTATAAGATAAATATCTTAGCACGTGTGTTACTAATTTGTTCTAATAAATCATACCCCTTAGATGGGACAATATTTTTGGTAATAGGGGAGATGGTAGGGGAGGGAAAGATGGATTACCCTCAATAGGTTTCTTATTACGTCTTGTGGTCACCACATTAATTATAGGATTTAATAGGGTAAAACAATAACAATGTGGGTGATCAATAATAACAAGAATGACCTCATATTGTATATCAAGATAAGTGGGAGCCATTTTAGTCATATAAAATGTGATATCATCCAAGTAACTACAATCACATGTAAAGTATGGGTATGGACCTGATTAAATGGTTAGTTTACCATACCACCATGTGAATGTGGATCCCTAGCCTTAGAAGAGATATCATAAAATTTGTAAGGAAATGCCATGATGATACAACAAGAAGTAGAAAATCCAAGAGTATAAAGGGTTGCGGTGTGATGTTTTATTCAATAGTAAAGTTCACCAAAAAAAATCACCATTTTTAAGTTTTGATTAGGGTTTTAAAACTATAATCAAACTAGGAGTGAAAGAGGAGATACACGGGGTTGTTATAACTAATTAACTTCCAAAATTAACCATTTAATACACTTGCAAAAAAATTACATGATATAGTAAAAACTCTCAAATACATAGGATTGAGTATGCTTAGCTAATTATAGGTGATTTTGGGTTGATCTGGGTTATCTAGATGTTGAAAAAAGGGTTTCTGGAATTTACAGTGCTTCAGATATGAGACTGTGAGCTAAAGATCTCGTAGGGCATGACCATACATTAGGTGCAGGAATATTTATATGGTCTTGACCTCTTTGTATGGTTTTACACCTGCTCATAACTACAGTATGTGGTTGTATGGGTTTTTCACTTGTCTATTTCACTTTTTCGTTGTCTTTCAGTCACTCTCAATCACACTTTAAGGGTATCTGAATACTTTACTCAATCCTTCAAAACTCTAACCATGGATGAAGTCCTACAAAAATAGTTAGGTTGTAGGCACCCTTGTACATCGCCAATGTCGAAACTACTATATAGAAGCCTCAAGCCACACGTCATTCTCCACCTAGCATGTGATATCTAGTTATAGTACAATCATATTTGACATCCTTTGTTTGAAAATGCTTGAATTGAGTTTATTTCTTGTAAATTTACTTAAGATGATGAATTTTGATGCTTGAAAATGTGGGAAGAAGTCCCCTATACCTAATGGGAATATTTAGACCTAGAGATATTGTTACCCTAATGAATGTGCATAGGTATTTTCAAAGTGTAGGGAGCTTTGGGTACCTTTTGTGCTATCTTTTATAATAGGAGATCATGAGAGTGTTAGGTGTTAAATGAGGTGAGTTTCACTTATTTATATATGCTTCCAAAAATTGATCTAAGTTGGAAAGGAAAACTAAGAAGAAGTAAGTGACCCAAAGAGTAATGTGTAATGGGAAGTTTGGTAACAAAGTGAACTAGGTCGAGACTGTACACTAGGGTCAAGATCATATAGATGTTCATGCCCCTACTATACATTTTTTGACCTAAGAGTGGCAATCTGCTATGTGAAATTTGGAAGCTAACAATTGGTGTTTCTTACTGCATTTCATGCTTTCACTTTTTATAAGTTGTCGACAGGAGAGTGTGTAAGAGCAAGCAAGCTAGACAAGAGACCAAGGGAAGTACTAGATGAGAATGGGTAAAGTGGAATTATTTGAGAAAGAGAGAAATGCCAAAAAATAATTGTATCAAAGAGTAGAATCACTAAATTTGAGTGTCTACATCTTAAATTTTATTTTCAGTATTACTTATTCAATGTTCCAAGTAGCCATTACGCCCACCACAGATAAGCCAAGTAATACCGATAGGTAAATATGAGGTAGGTATATTTCATTTGGTGGATTTCATTATTTATTTACAACACTTTCATTCTTTCTTTACAACACTTCCATTATTGCTTTACTTTTAGCAATTCATTTTGATTTTACATGTTACACATATATTTTTCTAAAGACCATCTCATGTTTCACTATTATGAAATATTATGATCTTGGATTGGGCATATGTATTCACCATATTTTTATGTTTGTTAACATTTATTTTTTGCAAGGGTTGTTGATGGATTCTCCTCCTGAGAAGGTTCTTTAAGGGGCTTGTCAGGATTGGGATATGATTATACTTGGTCATGTGGGATAGACCATAAAATTTGAGAGTAATTTAACCTAAATGATTAATCTTTAGGGGGTAGTAACCAATGGTAGATTATCATAATCAATTAGTTTCCTAGGCTAATTCTAATAATATTAGGAATAATCATTAAACAAAGATAAATAATGTAACCAAGTACTAGAAATGAGAGAGACAAGAAGACTTAGCTAACATTCTGACTTCCATGCTAATCTGGTCTGATATGATGACTAAAAGAGGCTGGAAATGATCTAACAAAACTCTACTATTGAAATTGTTTCCTGTGAAACTTCTTAGCCCAAAGCATACCCCCATTATGGCCCTTTTTGTATGCCCTTGTCCCTCTATGATTTTAGTTCCTAATAATTTTTGGGTATGTGCATGGTTTTTTTATCTTCTCTTGTCTACAATTTGGATCTTTGACACTATGTGATGCTCACCATGCATCTAATTGAATATTCAAAACCCTAGATGGTGAAGGATTCTTGCAAAACAAACATTAGTTGGGTTATGGGCACCCATATGCACCGTTGACATTGTCACTACTCTAAAGAGGGATAAAATCACACGTCATTCTTTCATAGTATGTGATATCTAGAATGTATGCAACCAAATTGACAATCATGACCTTGAAACAATGTGATTGTACTTGACCTTTTCCCTATCTTGACTTGAGAATAATGTGTATTTTTTGCTTGCAGATTTAAGTGGATGACTACCCTAGAATGAATATGCAAAGTATATGAATCTCAAGGGAGTCTTGAAGTAGCTTTGTCTATGTGATTTCTCTTAGTGTTTTCTCATTAGAATGTTAGGTGTCAAGTATATAGAATTCCCTCCTCTAATGAGAGATGAATAACTTGCTTATATAAGTGTTATTTATATGGAAAACTCGAATAAGGTTGAATAGAAGTATACCAAAGAAATTTAAATTATAAAAATCATTGTTAGAGGAAGAGGGATAAAAGTGGCCATGTCAACCCATAGCGTATGGACATTATGGACTTTTAATGCGCTCTAGTCATAGATGCATATGCATTTGATTTAAAAATTGGGATTGTAATGTGTGAGGGTATAGCCTGATTTGATGGATTAATATGACAATTATGAAAACAAATAGGTTGTGTATGTAAGTAAGAATGAGTGAGATATAGCTAAGGATAGCATAATTGGCCAAATTGAGCAAGTGTGGACTAGTGTAAAAGTGTTGTATAATTTTTGTTGTTGCAAGACATGAATTACCAAAATGAGTGTCTAAATTTTCCCCCTTTAAGTATGCAATTTAAAAATTGTGTACTTAAAGGAAAATTTACTTGAGTTTGTAGACACACTTTGTATTCGCTCAGAGTGCCTTGTGTTTGTGCTAGGAATTTATCTTTGTTTTGGTTGTGTTTGTTGTGCCAAGATGAGTACCTGCAAGAAAATAGTGTATTCAATGTCCATAGTATTAGGAAATCAAACTTTAACTTGAAAACAAACTTTGAACTTAATGTGAAAATAGCAATATGTAAATATAAAATAAAAACAAGGAAAAAATACACTTGATTATTTTGTGAGAGAGGGGGAGATAGTACTCCTTCTACCATTACCACGTGGATATTTTTTGTGTTTTGTGTTGGATATGGTTGGAAGGACTTGGGGGTGATCAGTCCCCAAGTGGAATGTGCCAAGGAGAATAGAAAGAAGTAAAATGCACCTCACATGGTGAAGAGAACTATATGGGGAGTCATTCCAGTTGTTGCATCCCTTTAAAAAAATATGAGCAATGGGAAGTCAATCCTATGAGGATAAAAATCACCTTGACACTTCCCAAGACCCACAGATAAGTGCCACTATAGATGAACATGAACCCAATTGTCTTTAAATGATGACACAATGTAATGGGCCAATGTTAGCTTACACGTATCCTTGGCGCCACCATAATCTTAATTGTATCGTACATCATGTCATTAAAATTGAGTAAATAACGTGTAAATTTCCCTTATAAATTGTACCAACTGAGAAAATTATTGAATTTTCCCCCAGGATGGAAGCATATGGAATGAGCCATATCATCCTGAATGTATGTATTTTTGTACAGTTTTTTCCCTTGTATATTTTCAGACCCAAGTCTTTTCTGAGCCATTTTTTGAACCTCTGAAATGTTTGATTCTATACTATATCATTTTGTTTCATAATTTTTAACTTGTCCATGAGGGGTGAGATATCATCCAATGGTTTCCCTCTTTGTTTACAGCATGTGAGATGGAACAATGTGAGTGCGACCCAAAAAAGAGGACATGTAGTTGATGTGCACATGTTTTGTAGGATTCCTATAGGGTAAATAGGGGAGTGTGCATGGTGTATACCATGGTGCATACATAGTAATATAATAGAAAAACTAGCAAAGTATTAGTAACAAGCAATAGGAAAATAACGCAGTAAATGTAAGAAAAATCATGCAAGGACACATAAATAGAACAACATGGTAAAAAATATTCCACATACTTGGGAAACCACTTAGAATGTTGCAAGACAATTGAGGCACTCAATGCCAATAAGAAATGATCAAGTAACATAGGGCATTACCCGCAAATAAGTGAAAGCAACAAAGCGAACATGTAAAATAAGAAATAAGCCATCAGGTGAAAATTATCCCAGTTTGGAAGTAATATGTAAAACATATACTGCACATGAAGCACCCATTAGCATGTTAGAGTAATAAATAGTATGAAAAAATGTATGTACTTAGTGAATGAGGTAAGAGAAATTAAAGTAGAAAAGATTGGAATAATAGCACCTGTATGTGAGAAAGTGTAAAGTGTATGCCCCCAGTAGCTACAAAAGAACTGGTAGAGAGTAGTGTCAAACATCCTGCATTGTGTAATAATCTACGTATAGCCAGCATTCAACTCAATGTACCACATGAATTCACATTTGTATAGAAAAAGGATATAGCATACTATGTATCAAGATAACATAATAAGTAATGTGTCACATGAATAATATAAGTGTGCAATAGAAACAAAAAAGAAAGAGTGATACAAAAAAAATTGGATGTTTGTATATATTTGAATGTTTTTGTATTTTTAGCATATTTGAATGTTGTTGTATTTTTAGCATATTTGAATGTTTTTGGATTTTTAGGCCCCCTTGAGGGTACAAATGAAAACTTATTCTTTGAATAGAAGGAAGGGCGATCCAATAATTCCCCCAGGGATTAAATGAATTATAGACTATGTAGCCAAGGGTTGGAAAGCAATGTTGCCCCCAATGTGTGTGTGCAAAGTGAGGTTTGGGTTTGTATCCTCTCCCTCAACATTCACGTTGAACCTATAATATAGTTTTTTATCAAGAAAATAGGGGGAATTAGATGCCCCCAGTGTGTGAGTAGTGTATGGTCTATCCAATGAGTACGTTAAATGAAGGCACGCTATCTTTCATTATGAATGAAGGAATCATGTGATCATGAATCAAGGGACTGGCTTCATATAAGACCGTGTTTGTGACTGTGTGTGTAGGAAATTTGAATCTTAAGGATTTGTGTCATGCAGAAGGTGAAATAGACCTGTGGGGAGACCTATATGTGTGGTGTGTACCATGAACCCTATGTGATAGCTTAGTCTTATGTGAAGGACTATGAGACCTAGAGATACGCTGAGAGTGACTAATGGGTACTGAAAGTTGAGGAGACCTATGTGGGATAGTAGCTTGTGGTGAAATTTTGGGACTAGCACCAAGAGTGTGTGAAAGAACCATAAGACCATCATTGCTAAATGTAGGAGTAACAGTAATAGTAGGTGGACTAGACATAATTCTAACTGAAGTGGTAGGTGCACTACTTATAGAGACATGTGAAGCTTGAGAAATAATAGGTATAGTGGTTAGAGGTGGGATGCCTTAAATAGTGATGACTTGACACTCATATATAAACTTGACACATTGGTGCACAATAGATGGAACATCCCTAATAGCCTTAAGCCAAGGAATACCTAAACGCTTGTCACAATGTTTGATTTCCGATGCTACAAAAAATGGTATGTAGATAGTGAGAGGCCCAACTATGACGAGAAGACTTTCATACCCTTCGGAGGTAGGTGACTTACGTCTGATCTAGGATAATAGAAAGCTAATAGAACATAAAAGGGGAAGAAACCATTAGTTATGATTGAAATTATGATTGATCATTACATTATTAAGAGCTTGGTCATCAATCGATGTATCATTATGAATCCTAGAAGAGGTGAAAGAAGCATGTAATTCTGCATTAGTAAAAGTAATGACTGATGGTAAAGTAGTAGTAGCACCAATGAGAAATTATAGAGGAGTATTGGTAAATTGTGGAGGTGGAACCGCATGATAATCATGATTATTAGTTGCCTTAGAGGCATCCTTTTTCGTGTTTGAGAAGCAGATCATTGAATATTTTGATCTTATCATTTTTGTTTGTAGGTTTAGACACATTAGGCTCATCTCATTCAATTTCATCATAATTGATTAATTCTTGAATCATATGTTTAAGATTTAAGCATCTATCAGTATATTTCCCATTACAAAGGTGATAGTCACAATATGTTTTTTCATCAAATTTTTCGACTTGAGGATGATTAGATTCCAAATTAAGTGGTGGAGGAAGAGAGATAAGGTTACTGTTGAGTAGTTGTTACAACACCGCCTGATGTGGCATAAGAAATTTAGTAAAATTTTGTCAAGGAGCCTGAAATTCGATCTTTTTTAGTTGAGACACTACATTAACAATGGCCTTAGCCTTAACTTGGGGCTCAATAGGTTTACTCTTGAAAGTACATTTACATTTGAATTTAGCATTAGACTAACTCAAAGCTTGGTCACTATATTTGAGTTTTCCCATGGAAATTACCTTTCCTTCACATTCCTTAAGGATAGGACATGCATGATTAAAGAAACAAAAAGTATCAAATATGATCGAATCTTGGATATGAGGCAAAAGGATTTGGGCTTCAAAACAGGTCTATTGTAATTCAGTAATCAGCTAGGACATTGTTCATTTTAATAAGATCAGTCTTATAACAAAAAACATAGTCACTAAAGTTCTCTTAGGTCCTTTTTCATTTTAAAAATTTGTGCATAGGATAATTTAATACCAATATTAAAAAAAAAGTGCCAAAATTTTATTTACTAATGGGGTAAAATATCATGTGCAATAGAACTTGCAAAGTCACTAGTCCATATGTCCATGCATAATCTTGTAAAATTCTAAGAAACAATTTTTCTAATAATGTTTCATCGAAATAATAATCTAAGAAAGCAATGTGAAATGATCTATTATGTTCTTATGGATCTTGACTGTACCATTGAAATGTGGAATTTTAGGTGAAAAAAAACTGGGAGGAAGAGGATAAGAGGTATCCTCAAGTACAAGAGGACTGTGCAGAAGAAGTGAGGAATCCATAGAAGAAGAGGGAGTAGTGTTACCTCATTGTAATTTAAGAACTTTTTCTTGTAAATCACACACCAAGTCATTCTAAGGAATAGGGTGCTAGAAATAATAATTAGGTTGAATATGAGAGATAAGTGGAGAAGAAAAGTGATTAATAGACATAGAAATGGAAACATTAAGACTAGATGTTCTCATGGAGGTGGGAGGAGAAGAAAATGGAATGGAAGATGTGGGGACCATGGAGGTGACATCAGTAGGAATAGTAGGATTTTGGAACCATTGTGATTCCTCGTGAGTGATATATAAGGAAAAATACATATTATGAGGGTTAGAAAATATGTATGAATTTAGATCCCTAATAACACATAGTATATAAATACCTGAGAAGGAGAATTCAACCACGATGGTGGGATAACCATAGAAGTAATGGGATCAATTTTACAACCCTAAGGCCTTATGAATAGTTCATGGTTAGCTGGAGATAGTGTGATTCACAACACACAATGTCAGGTTCATCAAATAATTTAACCTCATTGATGCATCTTTAGGATGGGTAGTATCCAATGGTACATGACACTGAATCACATGGGTGACCAAGAAGAAGATTGAATTGAAATGGTGTATCCATAATGAGTAATCATCGAACATGGAATTTTTTTAGGCCCTACATGCAAATCCAATGTGACCAATGGAACTAATAATGACTAGTAATAAGAAAGACTAAGGATGACCTACTTGATATTATAGAGTGTGTGTTGATTCTAGGCCAACTTGATGACTAGAAAGAGGATAGTAAATCATCTGGCATAACTTTTCAACACTGAAAATTGTGTCCTAACAAGCTTCCTAGAACCAAAGTGTATGGTATGACCCAAAGCACACCCCCATCTATGTAACTTTTTGTACATCTGTTATCACCTCTATACTTTTAGCTCCCTGAAACTTCTTGGATTTATGTACATTGCTATCTTGATTTTCTCTATGTATGTAATTTAGACCTTTAACAATTGTGTGATGCTCGTTCTACAACTAATTAAATATTCAAAACCCTAGATGGTGAAGGAGTCATGAAAAACAAACATTAGTTGGGTTATGGGCACCCATGTGCACCATCAATGTCATCACTACTCCAAAGAGGGATCAAACCACATATTGTTCTAATCTAGCATGTGATATCTAGAACATATGTAGCCATATTTACTATGACAACCTTACACAATGTGATTGTACTTGAACTTCACCCTAGCATGACTTGAGAGGATGTACCTTTTGTGTTTGTATATATGAGTGGATGGCTGCCCTAAAAATGAGTATGTAAAGTATATGAAGCTCAAGGGAGTCCTAGAGTAACTTTTTTTATGATTGTTCTTAGTGTTTGATCAGTGGAATGTTAGGATTCAAGTAGATATAATGCCCTCCTTAATGAGATATGAATAACTTGATTATATACGTGTTCTACATTTGGAAAACTCGAATAAGGATAACTAGAAGTGTACCAGAGAATTTAAAATTAGAAAATGTATTGTTATAGGAAGAGGGACCAAAGCGGCTAGTTCAAACCATATCGTAAGGACACTCTGTCCATTTCTGTGTGCTCTAATCCCATATGCATATGAGGGTGATTTAAAGATTTTGATTGTAATATGGGATGATCTCGAAATGTATTTAGATTATTAACACCAAAATTTGTGCCCTCTGAATGTTCACGGATGAACATCATAATCTTTGGGTAATATGGGATGATCTCAATAGTGTGGGACCTACAAACTAAGATCAAATTCTTGAGAGGGTTGGTTACTTCTATTCTAGCCTACCACAACTAACCTATAACTTCAAAATGTAACTAATACTAAAACTAAACTACATTTTCACAGGGTTCAAAGTTGAAATAAAGAGGAAAAGGGTTGCAAACTGAAAGGACGTGATGCACCAAAACTAAAACAGGTTCCATGACTAAATTTTAGCGACATAATTGAAATTACCATAAAAAAAGATAATGAAAACACAAAGTTTTGTAAAGGACAAGTACATAGATCTAAAGAAAGGCAAAAGGGCTAGAGATTCACAATTGATACAAAGCATATACATGAAAAGACCACAACTGCATTACATTAGATGTTATCACTTGCATTTATAAGAACAAAGTCTTGACAACCACTTGCAGGATGTAGTTACAGACATCAAGAGGCATGAAAATTTTGAAAAATTCAAAGTATAGTTCCAAATTTCATAGAAGAAAACCCCTTTTTTGTGTAAAGGCACTTACATTTATAGAAAATAGGAGAAAGAGAGAGGGAGAGGGGAAAGAGATTTTAATTTTTAAATTCAAATTTGGAAATGAGTAGAACTAAACTTGCAACCCACAAATCTTGCCACCACTAACTTCATAAGACAAATATCCATTCTCCTCAAAAACACAACATCAAAATTTGCAAGTAGAACATAAGTGCCATTTGAGCTTTTAATTCAGGTAGGGGTGATTGTTGAAGGTTTTACTGACTAAAATTGTGTATTTCTCCATTTTCTCCCATGTTTACATTTTTTACCTTCCAAACAACACCCCAATCTGAATTTTTCGATGGTAAAATAAAGATCTTGAGGTGACCTTTCCAATGCCACTAATTTTTCCAAATTTGGATGATCGCATCAAAAGTTATGGTCAAAAACCCATTTTTATTTGTTATGTGGATTTCCTCTGTGTTTTCCTTAATTTTGAATGTTTCGTGGGTTTTGAATTTTCTCCGATGTCATGGAAGTATAACTCTTTTCTTGACGGATCTTCAGTGTTTCCCACATGTCGTAGAACACTTGTTACTTGCTATACGACTTTATGACTTGTGGAAAAAATCCTTTGTTCTAAAGGTTGGGAAAACCCACGGAACACTTAATTTATGAGTCTCCACAAGACTAATTACCAGTGTTCCGTAGATTTTGAGAATAATATCCTGAGTTCAAAGACGAGTTTGTAGATTTCAAAAATAGCCTAAGGAATTATTTTGGATAACAATTTGGTGACTCAATGAGGCTCTCTTCCTACTAGAGAAATTATTAGTTGCCTTTATGTAACCCTTTGGGCATGGAGTCAACTCTTATAACTTAGAAAATTACTCATAGAACTTAGAAATTTTTACCTTGAACGTGCACGAGATCAAAAATGACTAGTAGGTGCTCCTAGATACAAATTCTATGGGATTCCATGGATGAAACTTGCAAAACATCCCAAAATATAATTTTGGCCAAAGAGGGGGCATGGAATATCTATGAATATAATTGATTCCGAAGCTGCATGAATGACCTTTAGAAAACTCCCTTGTGATACTTTCTTTCACTATGCAGTCATTCTAAACTAAAAACATAACTACAACCAAGGCAAAAAACTATGTACACAGAAAATATCGTACATGTCCAAATGGAACATGTAGAGTGTGCACACAACACTTGTTATAAAAAAAACTAAACTAACAACAAGACATGTTCTCAATAACACTTGGAGTAATTGAAATTTAACTACTATGTATAAGGTGGAAATTTATTTCAGAATCAATGCTTTAAATAGATCCTATTGACCGGGGTCATAAGTTATTTTCCATCCAATTTTGATAAATGGAAAGAATTGTTTAATTTGTAGCTAGAAATCACATATGGGCCACTCCACGTTATATCAAAGTTTGAATGTTTACCTGGTTTGGCTCTTTCTTGATCCCACTTAAGCACAAGGTCACCTTCCTAAAAAATTCTAGCTATCACCTTCCTGTCAAAACATTTCTTGATCTAAGCATGATTCAGCTCCATTGCTTACATAGCTTAGTTTATTAATTCTTCAATCTCCAGGAGTTCTATGTATCTTATTTACATTGCTTCAAACTCAAAATTTTCCAATTATTTGATGAGCTCTAATGTAGGTAACTCAAGAGATATAGGCAGCATTTTTTCTTTACCATTAACCAATTTATATGGTGAACTTTCTGTTGACCACTTAAGGGTAATTCTATGAGCCCATAGAGCTTATTTCAGCTTAGTGTGCCATGTCCTTTGGTTTTCCTCCAAGGTTCTTCTTATGATATTCAACAATTTTTTATTCATTAACTCGGCTTGGCCATTTCGTTGAGGGTAATAATTCGATGAAGTGCCCAAATAGATGTCATTCTTGATAGCCCAGTCAAATATACTTGTGCCCATGAATGCTAAAGTATTGTCTGAGATGATTGTAGAAGGAACACCAAACCTAGGCACAATGCCTTTATAGAAATCTAGAATGTTGGTTTCATTTGCTTCCTTCAATGCAACCGCCTACATCCACTTGGTGAAGTAATATGTGGCTATCAAAATCCATTTGTGTCCCAAACTAGAGTGCGGATTAATTACTCTAATGAAATCCAATTCCCGTTACATGAATGGTTAATCTACTGAAATAGGATGAAGTGGAATAATCGTAAGTCTTACATTTCCACTGAAAATGGCACACTTCATACATTTTCTAATCTATGTGTGGAAGTCCTTGAAGAGATTTGGCCAATAATAGCCACTTGTTAAAAACTAATTTTGACTTCACAAAATTATAGCGTGAATTTTAAAAAAAAAAATAGTAGTGTCTTTTCCTGTGGTTTATCACCCTCATCGTGATTGTTTTATTCTTCTGATCATTTTGGCCTTCGTTTCATCCATCCCGGGTAAGTACTTCTCTCGCTATGTCGCAAACCGCATTTAAATTAATTAATTAATTTCTTACCCTTTTATTTTATAAAATTAATTTTATTCAATTTTGGGGTTTTTAATTAAATGAATATTAATTTAATCTTCATTAAAATTGATCAAAAAATTTGGAAGAAGTTTTCTAGCTTTCTCATTTTTATGGGTAATTAAAATTCCACCTCCAATTGTTGGGAATGCCAAGTTGGCTCTCCACTCCCGATTTTCCTTTTCCTGGAAAAATTTCCATTTTTCACTGCTTGTTGGAGATTTCCTTGTTGATTTCCAACTTAAATGGATGTCAAAATGGAAAAATATCTCCCATTTTCCCACATGGAGAAATGGATGGGAATTGTCAGCCTACTTTACCATTGTCATTGGCAAATGGTTAAAATTTTTCCCATATTCCCCTAAAAATTAATGCCCACTACCTGGAGAAAGAGAAAATTGGTTATTTCAACAAGACGAAAGAAGAAATGGTTATGAAAAAGCTTCTTGTAATTTTCTTTCGTAAAACTCTGTGGAAAAAGTCATGGGATTGAAGCTCTTTATTTCTAACTCCTTTTTGTTATTTCCAACTTCTTACTATTTTCACTATGTAAAACATTTTCCAAGAAATAATTTTTCAAATAATTCACACATTCATTCACAGCCCAAAAGAGCGCACAGCTAGAGGTGAAAAGATAACACACTTATCCAGAGAAGAAATCATTTCCCACGTAGCCAGAGGGAAGATTTTTGAAAGAATTAAAAGTCCATATAGTCATTGTTATCTCTCATTCACATCCCATACGCTGTCAAAGATATATATAAAAACTCTACGAAATTGTTCACGTAAGGGACAAAAGAGAAAGGAAATTCATTCACAGGCCACGTTGGGAAGCCCATGCCAAGGTAAAAATAAGGATACTATCACGCATTTTCCAAGAGAAGTTTCCATGCCAAAGAAGATTGCAGATTCACGCATTATTTGAATAAAACAAACAAGCCATTCAATAATCCACACAGTTGAAGGAAAGGAAATAGAGGGAATCCCACGAACTAGTCAAAGTAGAAAGGGCCATGTAATCAATTGTCCACACAGGAAAGAGGAAAGATTAAAATCCACGCATTCACAGTCCATGTTGAAGGAAGTAAAATGCATTCCAAAGGATAGAAAAGCCATGCATTTATCCAAATAGGATAAAATTCACACCAAAGCTTTCCATTCATTCACACAAGTAACAGAAATAACTATCCATGCATTGATAAAAATAAGACAGCCAGTCCAAAGTAGGAACACTCCACGTATCGGTAAAAATAAGACTCTCGGCGCAATCATAGTCTGGAGGATGGTCACATGGGAGATCTCCAGGGAATTCCATGAATTCATCTAGATTATGAATGCAAGTAGAATACTATAGTCCACACATGCAAAGAGAAGTCACAATTCACACAAAGGAAAACTTGCTCATGCATTGCCAAAAACAAAAGATTAAAATACACGCAGAGATCGAGAAAGAGGTAGTGAATTGAATAATTAAAAATGATCCTGCACAAATCCATTACAATCGGGATTAATTAAAAAAATTCCAAATTCATATTATTTTAACTCGGTTTGTAACTCAAGATTAGTCTCGATATTTTTCTTGTGTTACCATTTTGAAAAATTTATAACCCAGAACCGGTTATTATTATTTTTAAAATAATAATAAAAAGAGACATATTTTTTCCTTGTGTTACAGTGATTTGGAGACTAAGACCCGACGTCATTCACACTGTCTTGTGTGCCCACTTTGTTTTTCTGTAAAATTCATAATGGCTGAAAAATCTAGCAAATATGTACGAAATTCAAACAAGTCAGTAGAGAGGTCAAAAAATTTCACACTTAAATATGACTTCCAAGGGGCCATTCCTCCCACTTCCATCAAGTCTACATATGATAATATAACTGACACTAATCTTGGCCACATCAACGTGTAAAACATTTATGATCAAGTGAAATCTGAAGGGAAATCAATATTCTCGGATAGGCTATATCATAGTGGTCTACCTCAAGTAGTAGCTTTTCTTGTTTCAGTGCAATGCCCTAAGCTAGTCATCGCCTATGTGGAGCATTATGATCCTGAAAGGCAAGGATTTTTCAAAGATAATCGGGATCCTTTCCTTTTGATCACACCTGAGCACATTGAATAATTGCTCAGCGTTCCTGGTTTCCATAAGAATGCTGACATCACTTAAAATTCAACACAATACTTTTGGGATGAAGAGCCTCTCAGGTGGAGCAAGATTGTCAAAAATAATTGGTTAGTAACCAAGAGGCCTCATGTTGACCAGCTTCCCAAGGAATTATACCGCGTTGAATTTGTGGAGGAAATCGGTGACATGATCACTCTTCTGAGCCAAGTCTTCGGTGTACCCTCTACAAGTATTTTCCACCCATGGATGTACGATTTCATCTGTATCATCCTTACCAAGAGAGAGTTTGTATATTGGGCCACCATCATCAGTGATACTCTTCACAAACAATTGATCGAAGTGAAAATGACTGGGTGTTTCTACATGACATCATATCTAACTTATGTAGTGGCCAGAAGGAAGTTGTTTTTGGGGCTAGAAACGAAAGGCCTCATGGGTCCATCAAATAGTGTTTTTCACCATTATACGTAGTTGAGTTTCAAGAATAGTTATCATCACTTCAGGAGAGTTAACAATGTTATCACCTTCCACGTGATTAGAAACTTTAATATAAATCTGGAAGAAAGATTCTCCAAAGATGTCATGGTTGTCATTTCTCATTGGGGAACATGGTTTATTCAATTTCCATCCTTTGCCTACATTCGCGTGAGTGGATTTTCAGGCACTCCATGGAATACCCAAGTATGTCAGTGATAAGTGGGTATTGATAGAGCTTGCATGACAACTTTTCTAAGTTCATTGTCTTCTCAGTGATAAACATCATTCAGCCATCCATTTCCCAATCCAAATTGGGGAATACCAATGTCTGAATCTCTTTAGTGCACAACTCATGGAGAAGGATTTTTCTCTCATTACCATACATCCATTTGTGAATAGATCCCAATTCGACATCAATGGATATTTACAAAAGATTCTTAGAGCAAAGTATCAACACAATCCGACCATGGAAGACTTATGGGTTGCTTGTTGAGATGAACATGAAGTAAGAAGGCGAGAGTTTTCCTACCTAACCCTTTCTCAAATCAAGGCCTTCCACATCATAAATCCTCCAAATTCATTAGTGGATGATGGTGAATATGTTATTCATCCCTCATATGATTTTGTCTCCTTTACTCCATTCCCCCAAATTGATTAGACCAAAAGAGATTAATTTTCTCTTGATAAGAAGAATCAGTCGATTCTTGAAAAGAGCATAGCCTAGTATGAACGAGAACTTGAAAAGTTACCATCAATCTATGTTCATGCCCCAGGTTCACAGAAATTGTCAACACGAGGAGGTCTCCAGTCAAGTAAATCCTCTTCTCAATCAACCTTCATGCCATGTACCCATACACACCAAGCTATAAAAGAGTGGTTGTCCAAATCCACTTCTCTAAAGAAGGTGTCGCAAGGAGAAACATCCAACGGTCCATGCCCTATTGAAGGAAGATAACGTGTATCGGGGATTTCAACTTCATGTAGATATTCCTCTACTCATGTTGTTGATAGTTTAAAGAAGCTCATAATAAACACTCCTCAGTTGTGTCATGCATAAGAGTCTACTCAAGTGTCAGAGGTTCAAATACCAAATGCTTCTGAACCTTTATTTTATGAGGATGTTTCTCAAGGTCTCCTTGAGGTTCAAGAGGTTGATATCAAATTTATTTCCCCAGAGATTGAAGTTGTGGAAATTACCTTTGTAGAATGTAATGATATCAAGAACAATGTGAATGTTGCTTCGGACTCCAGGATTTTGTATGCAAAGTTTGTGAAGGAGACCCCTTTTTGGGTTGATTGTGAAATTAAGAAAAGAAAGAGGTTTTTCAAGGAAATTGATATCGACTTCAATTCCCTTTTCAAGATTTCAAATGATGTCATTCCCGAGAAGCCTAAGGTATTCTCGAGAATAGTGGTGGATGAAGATGGAAATAAATTTGTGGATTTTACAAACCCACGAGTTGAGAAAGAGTATAATGCCATGACAACTACTAACTATGAAGTATCCAGGATTGGACTTGGGAATTCTACATTTGAAACTGACATGGCAATGGCCCAAGATTCTATGGATATTGTGCTAAGAAGGCTTGAGAAATATAAATCTCAGAAATCTCAGCTTCAGGCTGAAAATAATCAGTTGGTGGATTATGTTCAACATCTGATAAATCTAATATCCTCCACTTTGTCAGTACCTAATGCAGTGGCTGCCCGTGATGAAGAAACACTCAACCTATCGAAAGAAGTTAACACTTTGGGCCATGTCACTAAATCCTAGCTTTAAAAAATTATTGTCTTTGGGAGAGAGACAATCAAAGCAAACGTAAAGCTCCATGAAGACATTAGCGCATGCCTAGATCCAATCCTTTCTTTTAAGAAATCTTTTGCTTCAAGTGTATCAAATCTAGATGAGATATTGCCTAGTCTATAGGAAATTACAAGTATATAATAGATAACTCTTGCCATTGAAGGGATCCTTCAATTTGAATGCCGAGGGACACACTTTCTTTGGTGTCTACATCTCAAGTCATCGAAGACACTTCTCGAAGATTATATGATTCATTACGATAGCATATGCGGTGAAGCCTTCACTTCACTGTCCTCAATTAAAGAGTTCATAGTTGAAATCCCTTATGATCTTGTGAATGAACATAATCAGAGGCATTCAACAGAAGATGTTGAGGAACAATTCTCGCAATTGTTTAAGAACATGTATATTCCTGCCATCAATTTATCTTCCGCTTCAATGGAATTTTGTATCAAATTAAGGAACTTGTTTGATAATGATCAATCAAAAATGGTCAATCTAAATGATATGATAGGTAATATTTTTGAATTGCAGGTGTTCTATGAGGTTGTACTTCAACCAAGTGAACCTCCTGAAGAAGAGAAGTTTTTTGAAACATTGGGAAGTTTCAGATATTTTCAATTAGAAAAGGCGGCGGATCCTAATTTCACTAATGGAATTAGGGGATAGCTTTCTAGTATCTAACAAAGTGGGAGAGTCCATTTCTCATATGATCAACATAGGTGGACTCCACTTTAATGGATAAAGCACTGGGTTTTGTTATATGTTTTAAAATGGTATTTTAAAATGATGTTATTGTTAAACTCGCTTTTGGAAAAAATTTGATAACTTAAGTGATTTCTATTTTCAAGTTACTTTTTAAAGTTGGTTGAAAAATTCAAAGTCACTTAAGATGCCCTATTTAATGTTCATGTAAACCCTAACTACTTTGTAACCAATTTTTGTGTTATAAAAGAAATTCAGAGGCTCATTTGTAAGGGTGACTTTGAGAGAGGATAAGAAAATACTTTTGTGTGCAAGCTTTGTTTCAAGAAAGAAACTTTTTGTTCTTTTGTGAAGACATTTTGGAGTTAATGAAATATGAACTTGTGTCCCATTCATTATCTCTTGTAGCATTTGATGTTCTTATGTTCATTAGATGTTATTGTTTAAATCTTGCTTGTGAATATTGTCTTTGATCTTATTGTCATGTTATTAATTTGTTGTTCTTGTTCATAGTGATCAAGCTTTGATATTTACATGCTCATGTGTGTTCCCCTTTACTTATTCTTGTTTAGATGATTCAGACTCTGCTTTATTTGAGTTAGTTATTCATTGTTATCCTCTATGAAATATTAGACTCTGATTTTACCTAACTATTGCATGCTCCTTCCATTCATTCCTTTCCATTTATTTCCTTCATTCCATTCCATCTCCCTCATTCACATTTATTTCCATTTTATGTTCCAAAACACCCCCCACATACAATTTTGAATGTACATTTGTAAATATTGTTTTGGTTTTCAATAAAGGCATCCTCATATTCATTAAGGAGGGACTTCATTCCCTTACTATTTCATGTAATTTGCATGCATGAAAATCCATATGCTAGCACCGCCCTTCATGATTATGAGTGTTGTGGCTCTTGGGGAACAATTTCCTCCTGCATCTCCATCATGAAGCTCATGTAGAATCTTCCCAACTTGATTTGAATCAATGCATTTTAGGATAACACCATTCACATCCTTTCTGGAAAAAAATCCATTAGCAAACACATAATGGATGGATTAGAGTCTAAAATACCTTATTTTGGCTTTACTTAAGTCATGAGGAAATTGTCTTGTTTGGAAGTAGTGCATAAGGTCGTGAGTCTAGCAATAGGTACGCAGAGTATCCACGTATTCATCTTGGTCATGTTGGAGTATCAAAACCATTTCTTCTTCGTGTCATGACTCAAAAACTATCTACTCACATAGACCATTTCCCTTTACTAGTTTGGTAATCTGGATGTATACATCATACTCTATTACCTTAGTGATCCTACATACTCTCTTCTCATTAAAATATCTGATCAGGAAGAAATCCTTCATGATAGAATGTGATATCATCAAGTGGATCTTGTTTCTAGCTACCAAATTCCTAAACTTATTTAAACCTCTTATGACATATAGGGCACACTTTTCAAAAAAAAAGTATTTCACTTCATACTCTTCCAGACCTTAGCTAAAGAAATAAATTGTGTTAGTGCAAAATCACAACACCCCCAAATGAGTTATGGATCTACTTTTCTAAGGAAAACTCTTTTGGTGTGATTTGCATAACATTGGATCATTCCCCAAGCTATGGGACTTGCAAATGGGAATGATCCTCCAGAGAAAGTTGGTTCTTATTCCTAAACTACCTGCCATAAGCTACTCCAGTGCAGGCAAACTAAATCTAGCCTAATCTAACCATTCCAAGGAACCAAGGAGATAGAAAGAGGGAAACAATAGAGCCTACACTAAATCAGTGATACACCAACAAAGGAAGTGAGATATTCTATTGAGGGAGAAAGAAACAGAAAAAATGGAGATGAGGGAGGTCAGACAGAAGTGATACAGCCCAAATCTGTAAATCATTGATTAAACTCCATGAAACACAACATCCTACACCTATAAATGTGAAATACATGCACAGAAAACCAAGACTGAAAGGGAAAGGCACGGAGAAACAAAAAAATGATGCAAAAGGTTGAAGAACACCAAAAAAACACATTTTTTATTGCTCTAGAAGGTGCAAACACCATTACATTTTCCATGCATGGGAGAAGGTTCACTACTCAAAAATGGTGTCGAGAAACAAATTTGACAGAGTTTCTCTATGCCCAGAATGTCTCCCCTTCTCAAACGAGAAGTGTTACAATATATAGAAAGAATAAGAGAGAGGGAAGAGGGAAAAGTCAAATCCTGTTTCAACCACCCCAGGATATGCATTGAATCCTACCTTGAAGATTCAAATGCCATCAATCAATGCCCCCTTTCAAATCCACCCCAAATCTGTCAATTTTGGCTCCCTCTATCCATCTAGCATGTTAAAGAAGAATGGTGGATCAAATCGAATTAGATATAGTAGCTAAGAAAATTAGATTCTGTATTAAAGGCTTGAAGACATTTCTCCATGGTTTACCTACCAAGGCCTAAGAAAAGTGAATTTTTTATCATTCCATGGTGTAAAATACATCGAGATGCTTCCAACGGTGTCAAATTTGCAATATTTCGAGCCCTAGGTCGAAAGATATGCCCCTTTGAAATTTGTATCGAGTCCGTACAAATGGGTGGGAAAATAGTTTGAAAGATGGGTTCCCATTTTAGAGCAAAAATCAGACTCGTGGGTCCGCAATTTATCTTTTCCCCTTTTGCGTGAAAAACGTAAAACTCAAAGAAAAACTCCTACGGCCCAAATCTCTGTTTGGATACATGGCACCCTTTGGTTGGTCAGGGGATGCACTTCACCTTTTGTCTCTATGCCTTTAAAGAAAAGGAAAATTTTCCCCTTTTCCTCCACCTCCCCGCTTTGGCTTTGACTCGGGTTCAAACTTTGAATTTTTCCTTTGCCTCGTTCTAGAATGCGAGCTCGTAGGTCTAAAACATTTTCCCTTCATATTTTCTCTATGTACAAGGTTGTCTTGACAAAATTTTCTGAAGGGGTGAATTTCGGATAACAAATTGTTTGTTCCAAACCTTCCTTGTTATGTTCCACTAGCATGACAGATATGGTATCTACGCCTTCAAATGCATATAAGGTGAAATCCTTGGAGAAGTCTAGGTTAATGAGGGTAGGGACTTCTCCATTGCTTGTTTAATGGCCTCAAAACTACCAATACATGTGCCGACAGTTGCAATGTCAGGGTGAAGGAAGATGGAAAAAGTGAAACAACTCCTTTTCCAAGTGAGAATATTTGTAAACAAGGACATCTAAATAAAAGATATTAGACAAATATGATAACGAGTTTCCTGACAAGTGTCGATCCAAGGAATCCAAAGGGACTTCCTTGAAGGATGTCAACTTGTTTGATACTATTAATTTGTTTCGATAATGATAATAAGATAGATGACAATAAAGATAGTTCAGAATTCAAGATGGATAGGAAGGTCATGTTCAGCTTCGTAAGCAACACAGGTGAGGGTTGTGGCAATCTCAAAGTCCTCAAAGTAATCATATCAGAAATCCTCAGTTGATTCTCATATTTCTTAGAGGATCTTGAATTATTTTTCTATGTCCTCAAATTTTGATGTGAATGTGATGGTGCACAAGGCGAGTTCGTGGAGGATGTCAAACTACTCCCACACGAATAGATGTTGGACAATCAGAAGATCTTCTATGCTAGTGATAGGATGAGATAGACTTGAAACAATCATCTACATAACATCCATTATTGTAAATAACTTGTTAGATCAAAATCAAACTGATAAAGATGTAGACTATGTTGAAATGATTATAAATGAAGGGTATCGATGACTATTAAAGACAAAATGTATATTTTTGTAAAGTACAAATAAAACAAATAGAAATGAATGTAATAAGGAAAGTGATGTTGGAAATGCATACTATGAAGAATCTAGGAGTCAGTGAGACTCGGAAACTAATATTGAAATGTGGTTTTGGGGCCAAAAGATAGAGTAAAGGGCTATGGACCAATCATTGACGATCAGGTAGAAAATGTTTTTTGTGATAAAAGGATTAATAAAATAGACATTGATCAAAGACATAGAGGCTTGACAATGTAAAGATGGGTTATAGGGGATCTATAAGCATATAGGGTTATGAAAAATGAGGTTTGGGATTATTTAGGAAGCTAAACATGAGAGGTAAAGGCCAAAGGCCGATCAATTACAACTGGGAGTCAATGACAATCCTTGTGGATATCACAAGTATTTTGTAGGTGGCCTAAATTTTTGAATGAGAGGAAATTTTAGGAAACCTATGAAAGATGATAATAAAGACAAAACATTGGAGTATAACTTGCTATAAAATAAGATGAAAAAGTGAGAGAAATGATAATACTCACATTTGATAATGGACTGGATGATAACAGAGCTCCCAAGGAGGTTGACTAGAGAATTGATGGAGTTCCTGGTATCCCAAGAGCCTTGACAACATGGTGTTGATAGCTCTGAATGTGATGATGTCATTTATAGGGGTAGCAATTTGTCCTTGCATGCAAGTTATGATTAAATAGATAAGGGAGATATAGGTTGATTAAATAGAATCAATGACGTCCACAACAATCTCCGGTGATCATGGATCACCATTGATTTAACCGCAGAGTTTAAAACAAACAAGAAGAACAATGACAAATAGTTGAAACCGCTTTCCCTATGGGATATCAGGTTGTTAAGAAATTGTGGGAGGTTAGGTATTCAAATTATATGAGGTTAAGGGGTTAGAATAAGTGTGATAAAATGGATTTAGGTTTTTTTTAGTGGTTGGTGGAGAGTAAATGGGTTATTAAGTAGATAAAATGAGATTTACGAAGGTAAATTGCATGATACTTAGGATAGGGATAATAAGATATGTGATGATAATTTGATTGATGTGTGTTGGGTCACCTAGGGGTGAAAATGGGTGTTTACACTTGGATGAAGTTGATTTTTTTATCGTTCTCAAAAAAATTCCAATTGATGTTGTTGTCTCATACTGTGGGCACCACTACCACTTTGATATGCATCTTCTCTTGGCCTCTTTTCAATTCTTCAACAATATTAAACTTTTCTCTTACCACGTGTAACATGTCTGCAGATTTGTTTTCTTCCCTTAGTATGGTGCAGATATTGAAAGCCTCTAAATAATCTAAGAGGTCCCATACCCTATGCTTGTAAGCTTTAAGTAGGCCATTTTTAGCCACATTTAGTTCTCTGACTTGATTCACAATCAACTTGTTATCCCCAAAGGTCTGCAACTGTTTGAACTTCTTCTTTCTTACCCATTGGAGGCTATGTATAAGATAATCATATTCTGATGAGTTGTTATAGCAACTAAATTAGAATTTAAAAGTAGAGAAATAATTCATATTAGCAAGATACACAAGCACTACACCTCCCCCTGCTTCTTGAACTATCAAAAAATAGTTGTCAAATGACATCATTTTGTTCATCTTTTGGTTTCACAATATTAGACATAGGTGAACTTTCTTCATGCAGATAATAGATGCCAAGAACAACTTCTTCGATTTTCTTATATGGATCAAAACCATAACACTCAGCTCCCCATTCATCAAGAAAAGAATCCAGGATACCTTCAATTGGTGTATCTGACTCTCAAACAATTAAAAGATCTTCCTGATTAAAATTTGTGAAATTTGCATTGATGGGGATAGGTGTATAAGGTTTTATGTGATACACAGCAATGGGTTGAGACCTTATAGTGACCTTGGTACCATACCTAGTTTGGAAGAGCATATGTGGCCAATTTTTGGATAGATATCCTCCAATATTGACAGTAAAATCCCACGAGAGGCACAAGGTGAAAAATGGGGGCATATCAATGATGAAAACATCCTGCAGAAGTGACAAGTTAGGACATGTGTGTAATGTAATATGTAGACCTCTTATAACCACAATAGTCCCTACTGTGGTTCCATCTAATTGTACTACCTTAGAGAGTGACTCATATTTAAGACCAAGTTGATCTGTTATTTGTTAGGGCATCACTGAACTGCTTGCTTCTAAGTCTATCATGTAAGTGTACACCAACGAATTGCCTATAATAAGACATACATAGAAGGGTGACGACTTTATGAATTTATTTGGTTGGCCATCTACTAGTTGAAGTACATTGGTGAGCACAACCATGACCATGACTTTTTACTTAGCGGATATTCGTTGTTTGCCACATGTTGTGGAACACTTGTTAATTTTTATGTGACTTTATGACTTGTGGCAAAAATAGTTTGTTTCGCAGGTTGGGAAAACCCATGGAACACTTAATTTCTGAGTTTTCTTAAGACTAAGTCCCAATGTCCTGTGACTTTTGAGCATAATATCCTAGGTTGGAAGTTGAGTTTTTAGATTGCCAAAGTAGTCTAGGGGGTTATTTTGGATAACAATAACCATACCACTATGATTTTGGTCACCTTCTAGGTGGGAATTTTTTAGCCTTTTTTGGGTCCCATAAGCACAACTTAGGTGGGCAGTGAAAAAGGAAAGTGGGTCCTAGAAACAAGGCCTAATGAGGTACTCATGTATAATGAAAATATCTCATAAAGTAGAGAAAAGGAGAAAACTCAATGGGAAAAACTCCCCCCCAAAAGAGAGACACGAAACTCACTCAAGAAAACTAGAGAAGAAGAAGTAGTGGGTATCAGTAACTCAGCCTGATGAGGTACCCATGTACAATGATCATCCTATTAAATTGAGAGAGAAAGAAGTGAGGATAAGAAGGTCCCCTAAGAAGAGCATCGATGATGTGGTCCTCCACATAAAGACTAAAGAGAATCTACCTACACCAAACAACATTCTTGCCCTTGGGAAGGAAAAAAAGTAGCACTGAAATTCATCCCACTCCACAAAGGAAGAAGATGTTTGTAGTACTTTGATCTCTGCATCTAGTCTACAACTGAAAGGTGGCATATGTTTGGGAAACATGTGCACAAATTAAAATGGTAATGCCACTATAGTATACGTGTCAGAGAGAGAGAAGATGGTGGGGGCCCAATAGCCCTCACAAAGGGATCCACAAGAAGAGGTGGATTGTGAAACTTCTTTGAAATAGTGGAAGTGACAAATGTCCCAAGGTGGGCACTCCCAATGAGAGAGATGAATGGGTCCTCGAAAATGTGTGATGGCTCAATCAGAGCATATTCCTGTAATACAACATAAGTGGAATATGCAAATAGACAACTTAGGTAGGGAAAATACTCATCCCAATGGGTTTTCTCAATGAGAGAAATGTCTGACAAGAATGTATTAACATCACAACATGAAGTAGGAAGAGAAGACTATTGCAAAGAACTACTGGAAGTCTAAGATGAAGCAACGCTACACTCAAAAGTAGTAACCTGTGTATGTGGAGTGTCATCAACTAACCAATCAAGATACAATGGAACACAAGAGGCAATGGTTACATATGTCTCAGAGGAAGGTTCTCCAATAAAACATTGTTGTGGAGAGTGAATGGAAGCATGAACATGAACGACAATGAGCTTTGTGGAGGAAATAATAGGGAGAGTGTGCTCAATTGCAAGATCCTATGGTGAAAGGTCAACATGGGACTCATGAGTCGAAATAGGTGCATAGAAACACTCAACAATGAAATGGATGTGAGATGGGGGAGAATCTATGGAGGCACTAGATTGGTGCAGGGAAGCATCGCTCTTAGATTGGTGAAACAAGGTTGTCATACAGTTGTCAGATAATGGTCTAAGCAGTATAAGGGCACTTAGTGTGCTCGAAAAAATGTAATGTATCCCTAGAAATAGTAAGACTGAAACCTCATCATTGTGGTTAAAACACTCATACTTCTATAGAGGCTCATCAGGCTCAGGAACAAGACCATGGAGGAAGGGCAAGAAATCATGCATAGTGTAATGATTGATAACGCTTGCCTTCCAAGACAGAAATTTCCCAGAGTCGAGCATAATAATAGAATGGTGAAAGTGAAACTCCGTAATGTAGATAAACCCCCAAAATTATCCTAGATGGCACTTTATAACTTAGTGTGAAAAGTACAAGTCCCTAGTGATTTTTGCAAGAACCCCCCCCCAAATGTGGCACTTTATAAAGTAGTTCTTTTACAATAATAAATGAATCCATCATGTAGAACACAAGAAAACACGCACTTTTGACCAAAAAAGTGCTCAAATTCGAGTTATCAATCAAAAGTTATAACAAATACAATTTCCCATAAATAATGACTTATTTAATTCAAATTTTGCAAACTAGTTTAAAAATGCTAGAAATGAGAGGAAAGGGGGTCATGTGTATACTCATCGAAACCAAGACGGAATGAAAAACATGACGGTTTATTTTTTGAGGGGGAATTGGCCTCTTGCCAACACGGGCCTCACCCTTCGTCTTCATCAGGCAAAGATACAAGTTTAAAAAACCACTTATATTCACTTTAATGCATTTTCTCCAAATCGAATTGTCTTCCTAAAATGCCAAATTTGAAGCAAATTAGAGTCAAACATGGAAATATAAAGCAAATTATCCACCTTATGGGCTAGGTGGTGTCCATACGTAGGAATGGGAATTGATTTAGATTTTAGAAAACCTAAAAAACATTGTCTTTTGTTTATGTTGTTGTTTGGTGCCGCCATGAGGAGAAACCTACTTAAATTGGGGTATGTGAAAGTTTAAAGGAGCAAACCTATGCTTGGAGAGGACACCCCAGCTGCCAAAACACCAATCTAGACGCCCAATACAGTCAAAAGAACGCCCAATGCAAGCAAAAAACACGCAAGGGAAGCCATGAAAGGAGATTGCAAGCCCATAAATGTGATAGATATGTTTTGTTTGATGTTGCAGGTCCTCAAGAAGCCAAATACAAGTGTGAACACATTGGAAGAAGGCTATAGAAACCACTCAGACTAAGCAAAAGATGCCAAAAACTCCAAATCCATTATTCAACCATAAACCAGATCAAAACATAGACTTTTTCCTTTGATTGGAGATTCATTTGGACAGTGAAAGAGGAAACCTTATTGATGAGGATGTCTAAGAGGGAAAATACTCAAATCTACGCACCCAATGATTTATATCTCCAATATGAACCAAACGATCTACTCCACGAACCAAGAGTCAAGCTGAGTCTATGATGAACCCTGTAATGCAATAAACCAAGGCACCACACAAATTTCTTAGAAAAATCCCTAAATTTTTTAAATCCAAATTTTTTAACAACCCTCAACTTGTCAATTAGTAACCACCAAAAATCACAACCATAAAGAACCAAGACGGGGTCAGATCTTTTCCACATAAATTGCTAGTTTCATAAATGAAGTATTCAAAAACTACAAATAATTCAGTAATGGAAATTTTATCACCAGAATCACTCTAATACCATAAAAGAGTTTTTGGATCTCTGATGAAAAATGAATACACGAGCAATTGTAGAAATCAAAATAACTAACAATAAAATGCAATATGATAAAAACTCACAATGCATAAATGATTCCAAATCAACACAATGCTCCATTGCTCCATATTCCATGAGATAGAGTGATGCAATTCATATATATAAGAGGTGAATGTGTAACCTCCTCCTAAATTAGTGGGGAATAACTCTCACTCACTGATACTAGAAGTGGAGTTGACTCCACACAGCTAGTGAGCTAACTAAACACAACTAGTAAGCTAACTTGACACAACTAACACACTAACTCAACATAACTGGTACACCTAATCAAGCATATCCCATGAGTGTAGGAAAGCTCTAAGTAAATAAACAAATACAAGGAAAATAAATATCCTACAGTAATAGATTTTGTTTCATTTTTTGATTTTTCGTGTCTGTGACTAGGCAATTAGGCCCTTATTTGAGTTCAAGTTTTATGAATGAGTGCATGAAAATATTTAATTTACACATGGATGAATAGAAAAATTGAATGATATAGATGAATTTCTATTAAGGTTGTGAGAGTAAGAAATTTATTTATTTCTGATCCATATGGATCCAGAAAATCACTCCACTTCATCAAAACAATCAACACAAGAAGAAATTAAAAGAAAAGGAGGTTTTGTCTGTATTTTAACAGAATCACCGCTCTGTGCAAAGTGGCTATCCTGTAACCACTGCCCAGCTGAAGCGGCGGTCTTGTGATCTCTTGTCTACACCGAGCAGCGGTCCTAACACTTTTGACGGAAAAATAAAAATTGGGAAATGAACAGACCCGGGATTGATTGGGTTATTTGTGTCTCTTCCCTTACATGACCTTTGCCATTCTCTAGTGCACATGAGGACATGGGAAAGGCTATAAATATGTGTAAGGAAGAAGAGAAAGGAATCAATCGAAGTATGAGAGTAAGTGAGTAGAGTATTCTAGTGTTGGAGTTGTAATTTGTAGAAAAAAGGAGTTATTGAGGCAAAGCAACAAGTAATTGAGAGAAAGTGAGAGATATTATGTACTTCTCTCCCAATCTTATTGTAAATCATGTACTTACATATTTGAATTGGCCAATAAAAGTGGGAAGAAAGAGTGTTTCCACCCTTCTTGACTGGTTTTTCTCCATTGGAGGTTTCCAAGATAAATTGTTGGTGTTGTGTGTTTTGAAATTCATCCCTTTCACTACAAATTTGATTATAAAACATAAGAATTTCATTCATTAGCTATCTCTATCATTTTCTATTATAAAGTAGAACAACAACATTTTAATTGTGATTCTATGAACAATTCCAAAGTAGAAGGTTTATAGATCATTTTGGTATCAGAGTTGATTATATATTCGGGACTATGGTATTCGATTTTTTCTTTTGATTTGTATGCCAATGACAAGGTTCAAAGGTGAAGAAGTTTTACCATGCAAACCAGATATTTCTACGAAGAGGTGGAAACAAAGAATTTGAGCTCAAATAGAGGAAGAGAACTTGGTCCATAGAGTCGAGATGCTAGAGACCATGATGGATAGGTTGCATAGAAAACAACAAGAGCTTTCAGATCTGCAAAAGACGGCTTCTGCTAAGCAAGATTCCATGGACTTGATGGTTCGAGCACTCGCCGAAAAATTCGATATCGGAGGGAGCCACGATGTTGAAGATTTGGAGGGGCGTGAAGAAGAAGCTACAACTGTAAGCGAGAAGGTAAAATCTACTCATACTCCTTTTAAAATGTCAAATCGAAAGTTGAAATAAAGAAATTGTGAAGGACAAGTAGATGTAGAATTATTGGATAAACAGCTAAAGCAGTTGGAAGTTTATTTTAGTGTGCATAATGTCACCGGGGCACAACGGATCACCTGTTGCATGTCTCAAAATGGAAGGTCATGCTCTGGTTTGGTGGGAAACCCACTCTAGCCACTTGTGAAAAGAAGAAACGTCCTATTGTTCAGTACTTCGAGGGGTTTTAAGGAGTTGCTTAGAGTTAATTTCTATCCTATCGGCCATAAGATTGACCAGACGATTAAGTGACAGTACTTTAGGCAAGGCAACGGTCAAAGTATGTACAGGACTATACTACGGAGTTTTGGAGACGAGCCATGTAGCTTAATATGGACTTGGAGGATGAGGACATTCTGACCAAATATTTGGGAGGACTTTGCACTCACCTTCGAGAGGAAGGCAATCTCCACGAAGCCCAAAGATCTCAACGAAGCTTGCGTGCAATCACACTATATTGATGCTGAGAAGAAGCAAGGAGAAGCAGAGCCAAAGGAAGACCATTTAATAAATCAGTAACAAAAGGAGCAGGGATCAACAAGTTACAGAGGTAAATGGAAAGTAAAACAGGCCGCCACTGCTTTGCATACTTGTAAAGATCCTAAAAATTTCTGTAAGAATTGTGATATAAATGGGCATACTGACGCCACATGTTGGAAGTTGCATCCGGAATTGCACACAAAACATCGAACCAAGGATTCCAAGAAATCCATCGCAACTGTGAAAACCAAAGAAGAGGTTGAGATTGAGGATGATTCGGATGTCGATGAGAGGCTTGGATGCACGACCACTAACATGTACGGGGGAAGAGAAGAAGAAGAGATGAGTAAGCTATTTCAAATCAGAATCAAAATCAAGAAGACTAAGGTAAACGCTTTAGTAGATTCTGGTTCTTAGACAAATTTGATTTCTGATATGGTTGTAAAAGAGCTTGGTCTAGAAACTTACGAGCATCCACGTCCATACCCATTGGAATGGGCAAATAAGGGTGTAGAAATCCAAGTAACAAGAAAGTGTAAGTTCAGATTTGGTATAAATTCCCAATACATAGATGTATTAGAGGTTGATATCATTCCACTTGATGCATTTGATGTTGTCTTCGGAAGTCCTTACTTGTATGCTAGGGATGCTATATTCACAAGGAGGGAGAACCGGTATAGATGGGTCAAGGACAAACTCAGTTTAAACATCTGGGCACACCAGAGCAAATCAAAGAAGGCTATTGTAAGTGCCAACCAAGCACAAAGAGTTATTCAGGCAAATCATCAATTTTGTTTACTTTCATTGGAAGAAAAGAAAAATGTAGTAGAGAGCATAGATGTTTCTAACCAAAGGATGGAGAATTTGGATAGCATTCATCAGTTTTTGCAGAAGAAGCCTTTACATGAACTTCTCATTCAAGAAGCAATACAAACTTCCACTATGTAGTCAACGTATCTACTTACTGATTTACTGGACCTGACAGTAGGGCAGCAGGAAGAGTAGATACAAGGAACAATGGTGACTATAACAACATCAGACATAGAGAGGATATGACAAATCCATCTCAAGAGACAAAGTCTGCCACACTTCATACGGATGCACTTCGTAGCAAGTTGCAAGAGCTCGCACCTACTAGGGTCATCTATGCGTGATAAAGAAAACATACAGAAGTTGTCTTTACAAGAGGATTGTACTCGAGGCAACTCGAAGGAGGATGTAGCATTGGAGCAACAAACCAGAGATCCACAGGAATCTTGGCAGGTGGGACGAGAAGAGAAGACGCCAAGGGAAACCTGGTGGTACTTGAAGGAGCAAGAGAGGGAGTTGATTCCTCTACCACTCCCCCACTAAGCTTTTGTGGGACCAAAAGCCTCCTAAGCGTGAGAGGTATGATCCATAGGGATTTAGAAAAACTCACCATTCCATCAGATCCATCAAGCCCAAGAAGGAAAAGGAAAAGGAGGTTCTGTTTGCAAATTAACAGAACCGTTGCTTTGTGCAGAGCAGCGATTACAGGATCGCCACCCTGTCTTGGCGACGATCCTCTAACCGCCACCCAGCCAGGGCGGCGGTCCTATGATCATCAGTCTGCGCACGATGACGGTCCTGACACTTTTGACGGGAAAAATAAAATAAGGGAACGAACAATTCCAGATTTCGAAGAGATGGTTGTGTATCTTCGCTTCCATGCCCTTTCGCATCCTCCAGTTCACGGGAGGACATGGGAAGGCCTATAAATGTTTGAAAGGAAGAGGAGAACGGGCATTCAAAAGATCCAAAGAGATCAAGAGCAAAGTTTGAGTCATGAGAGCTAGTGAACAAAGATTCTTTAGTGCTGGAGTGGAATTGTAAGAGCAAGGTGTAAGAAACATAGCAAGCAAGTAACTAGAGGGGAAGTTTACATTCTTGTTCTTTTCGACGCTTATTGTAATCTGTAATTGTTTTAAAATTGGCCAATAAAAGTGGGAAGAAAGTGCGTATTTCCCTTTCGACTCGTTTTCCTCCATTGGAGGTTTCTAGGATAAAATTGTTGGTGTTTGGAGTTTGAATTTGTTTCACTTATCTGCAATTTCCTTTCCAACGCACTAGATAATCAATCACTAAGGTTCTAATCTTCATCAAATATGTCATATTCCAAATAGAAAGTAGAACAACAAATTATCTGTCATATCCTATCATGAGAGCTAGTGAACAAAGATCTTCAGTGCTGGAGTGGAATTGTAGGAGCAAGGTGTAAGAAATAGAGCAAGCAAGTAACTAGAGGTGAAGTTTACATTGTTGTTCTTTTCTGAGCTTATTGTAATATGTAATTGTTTTAAAATTGGCCAATAAAAGTGGGAAGAAAGAGCATTTTGTTCTTTCCGACTTGTTTTCCTCCATTGCAGGTTTCCAGGATAAAATTTTTAGTGTTTGGAGTTTGAATTTGTTTCACTTGTCTACAATTTCCTTTCTAATGCACTAGATAATAAGTCACTAAGGCTCTAATCTTTATCAAATCTGTCATTTTCCAAAGAGAAAGTAGAACAACAAATTATTTTGATTTTGTGAATTTCCAAAGTAGAAGTTTACAGATCATTTTGGTATTAAAGCTGATTATATATTCAGGATTGTTGTATTTGATTGTTTCTTGTGATTTGTATGACCGTGACAAGGTCTAAAGGGGATAGAAGTGTTACCTTGCGAACTAGATATTTCTACGAAGAAGTGGAAACAGAGAATTTGAGCTCAAATGGAGGAAGAGAACTTTGTCTGTAGATTCGAGAAGCTAGCGACCATGATGGATAGGTCTCATAGAAAACAAAAAGAGCTTTCAGATCTGCAGAAGACGGCTTTAGCTAAGTAAGATTCCATGGACTTAGTGGTTCGAGCACTGGCCGAAAAATTCGGTATCGGAGGGAGCCACGATGTTGAAGATTTGGAAGGGTGTGAAGAAGAGGCTACAACTGTAAGAGAGAAGGTAAAATCTGCTCTTACTCCTTTTAAAGTCTAAACGAAAGTTGAAATAAACAATTTTGAAGCACAAGTAGATGCAAAATTACTAGATATATGGATAAAACTGTTGGAAGTTTATTTTAGTGTGCATAATGTCACTGAGGCACAAAGGATCACCTTTGCACGTCTCAAAACGGAAGGTCATGCTCTTGTTTGGTGGGAAACCCATCTAGCCACTTGTGATAAGAAGAAACATCCTATTGTCAGTACTTGGAAGGGTTTTAAGGAGTTGCTTAGAGCTAATTTCTATCCTATTGGCCATAAGACTGATCAAATGATTAAGTGGCAGTACTTTAGGTAGGGCAACAATCAAAGCGTGCAGGACTATACCATGGAGTTTCGGAGACAAGCCATGTTGCTTAATATGGACTTGGAGGATGAGGAAATTCTGAGCAAATATTTGGGAGGACTTCACACTCACCTTCAAAGGAAGGTAATCTCGACGAAGCCCAAGGATCTCAACGAAGCTTGCGTGCAAGCACACTATATTGATGATGAGAAGAAGCAAGGAGAAGCAAAGCCAAAGGAAGACCAGTCAACAAATCAGCAGCAAAAGGAGTAGGGATCAACAAGTTACAGAGGTAAATGGAAAGTAAAACAGGCCGCCATTGCTTTGCATACTTGTAAATACTTGCTGCAAGAACTGTCTAGCTAATGGTTCATGAGCTACATAGTTACACAGTAATACCAACAAATAGATATTAGGATGTATAACTGACAAAAGCTTACACGGGAGCCTCGCCGGATAAATGAGGGTCCCATTTATCTCATGACTGCCTAGGTTTTCTGCTGTGCAGAAAATCTAGCCAACTTAGTTCATTTGGATGACTCTGTCTGGGGAACGAACAATCTTACTTGCATGACTAGAGCTTAGAGCGCTAGTTCCCACTGAACTTTCAACCTGGTTAGAGAACTGCCCGTTCACCCGATCTGTCAAGGCTCAAGCAAGGACTGATCAGTTTCTACAGATTACAAGAGCAATTCAAAGTTCAATCATCCTCAAGTTAGAAGCCGCGGATGGTAAGTCTTTCGCCAGGAAGAAGCAGTTCAAACATCTCCGGATCCAGATCAGCTTCAATCATAATCCAGCTGCTGTTTACTTATCATATGGAAGTCTACTCCCGAATGGAGTACGTGTTCCATTCATCATGTTGAATCGGAACCAACCTGTCCCATGGGGTGCAGCTTTTGGGCCACTGAACCCAACTCCACCTATGCACGAATTGCCTAAGGGGTCAAGAAAGAATTTCACCACATGAGCTATTCTTTGGAGGATGGCAAGAAAAACTCCAGATGATCACTTGGCAGTCATTCTATCATATCTTGTGGTGTGCTTGCAGTGGAGCATGACAGTATGTCTCGGTCAAACTTTTTATTGAGACCCTACATGATTTGGCCGGAGATATAAGGTTCTATCGGTTAGCCCCTGGAAACTATAACAAATTGGAAAGGATCCATGCGAGAGCAATTCATCTGAAAAGATTCAAACCTATAAAAGACACTAGCATGTTGAATACACTTAGTTGACGCAAGTTGCAAGAAGCTCACACCAAATAGGATCATTTATGCATGATGGGACCAAAATTTATAAGAGTTACCTTCAAAGGATGTTTATATAAAATCGAGGCAACTTCAAAGTTGCAGGATGTAGCGACTGGAACAATCAAACCAGTCGTTTTTTATAGGACGCTCTGTTGCCCGAAGTTGGATATCAGCTGCGAAGACGCCAAGACTTGTAGAATCTACTAGAAGCACAAAATGTTGTTGTAGAGGTTGAAGATGACTTGATTCGTGGTTGGAAAAATCAGACAATCACCCCACAAAGGTTTTATGCGAACAAAATCCTCCTATGCAAGGGAGGTGTCCGACCCTTTGGGATGCAAAGGTTGGCTAACGACATGCATGCAAATCAATTGGCATAGCAAGAAATTAGCGTCTCAAAGGAGGAAATGCGTGTATTCTTCATAGAACAGCCACCCAACTCGGACGTTTAACGGTCCTGTAACTGCAAAATCGAACCATAGACTTACTGTTGGCGGTCCTGACAACAGTTGGCAATTGAAGCTGCTCCAAGGAACAACTTGGGAAACTAACAGAACCAAGATCTTGGCATTGGTGAATAATTTGATGAAGAGGACTTTGTAGATCTTGCATGGCGATTCCAACATTGGTTACCTGTGCACTAGAGGAAATCTGACAAGGGTTATTATGAATCTTTGTAAGGAAGATTCTGAAAGGAATCAAACAAAGTATGCGGTGTTCACAAGTGTCCCAAATTACGCCAAAGTGCTGATTGCATCCTCAATTTGTAGAAGAAAGGAGTTATTGAGGTAGAGAATCAAGTAATTGAGAGGAAGTGAGGGATACTATCTACTTCTCTCCCAAGCTTATTGTAAGTTTTGTACTTACATATTTGAATTGGCCAATAAAAGTGGGAAGAAAGAGTGTTTGTGCCCTTCCCGACTGGTTTTCATCCATTGGAGGTTTCCAGGATAAATTGTTGTCATTGTGTGGTTTGAAATTCATCCCTTTCACTGTAAATTTGATTCTAAAACATAAGAAATTCATTCACGCTCTCTCTATCATTTTCTATTAGAAATTAGAACAATGGTACGATTGTCTAATTGAAGATTACTCCTCCTTCGAATAATTCCAAAGCATAGAAAGTTTATCAGATCATTTTGGTATTACGAGCGTGATTATATATCCAGCCATTGTGGTATTTGATTCCTTTCTTGTGATTTGTATGATAGTGATTAAGGTCCAAAGGCAATCTAGATTTTATAGCTTGCGAACCAATGTATTTCTACGCTAGAAGTGGAAACAGAGACAATTCTGAGCTCAAATGAGGAAGAAAACTTGGTTCGCATAGAGTCGAGATGCTAGAGACCATGATGGATAGGTTGCAAATAGAAAACAATAAGAGCTTTTCCCAGATCTACAAAATTACAAGTTGGCTTCATTTAAGGAAGATTCCATGGACTCAGTGGTTTGAGCAGGAACTTGGCTAAAAAATTCGGAATATCGAAGGGAGCTATGATGAGGACATATCAATGGAGAGGTTGTGAAGAAGAGGTTACAACTGAGAAGCGAGAAGGTAAAATCTGAGGATCTCATACTCCTTTTAAAGTCAAAACAAAAGTTGAAATAAAGAATATTTCAAAGGATGAAATAGATGCAGATCCATTACTGGATTAATGGCTAAATAAGGTTTGGTCTCTAAATTTAATTTAGTGTGCATAATGTCACTGAGGCACAAAGGATCACTATTTGCATGTCTCAAAATGAAGGTCATGCTTCCTTTGAGTTTGGTGGGAAACCCACTTAGCCACTTGTGAAAGGAAGAAAAGTCCTATTGTTAGTACTTGGAAAGGTTTTAAAGAGTTACTTAGAACTAATTTCTATCCTATCGGCCATAATACTAATCAAATGATTAAGTGGTAGTACTTTAGGTAGGGTAGCAGTCAAAGCGTGGAGGACTATACTACGAAGTTTCAGAGACAAGCCATATTGCTTAATATGGACTTGGAGGATGAGGACATCCTGATCAAATATTTGGGAGGACTTTACACTCACCTTAAGAGGAAGGTAATATCCACGAAGCCCGCAGATGATCTCAACGAAGCTTAACGTCCAAGCATACTATATTGATGATGAGAAGAAGCAATGAGAATTTGCAAGAGCTAAAGGAAGACCAGTCAATAAATCGGTACATCAAAAGGAGAAGGTATCAACAAGTTACAAAGGTAAATGGAAAGGTAAACAAGTCGCCACTACTTTAAATACTTGTAAAGGTCCTAAGAATTTATGTAAGAATTGTGATATAAATGGACACACTGACGCCACATGTTGGAAGTTACATCCAGAATTGCACCCAAAGCACTGAACCAAGGATTCCAAGAAATCCATGGCCACTGTGAAAATAGAAGAAGAGGTGGAGATTGAGGATGATTCGGATGTAGACGAGAGGCTGGGATGCACGACCACTAACATGTACGGGGGAAAAGAAGAAGAAGAGATGAGTAAGCTATTTCAAATCAGAATCCAAATCAAGAAGACTAAGGTAAACACTTTAGTAGATTTTGGTTCTCAGTCAAATTTGATTTCTGATACGGTTGTAAAAGAGCTTGGTCTAGAAACTTACGAGCATCCACATCCATACCCATTGGGATGGGTAAAGAAGGGTGTAGAAATCCAAGTAACAAGAAAGTGTAAGTTCAGATTTGGGATAAATTCCCAATACATAGATGTATTAGAGGTTGATATCATTCCACTTGATGCATTTGATGTTGTCTTCGAAAGTCCTTACTTGTATGCCAGGGATGTTGTGTTCACAAAGAGGGAGAACCGGTACAGATGGGTCAAGGATGGAGTCAGTTTCAACATCCGGGCACACCAGAGCAAATCAAAGAAGGCTATGGTAAGTGCCAACCAATCACAAAGACTTATTCAGGAAAATCATCAGATTTTGTTTACTTTCATTAGAAGAAAAGAAAAATGGAGTAGAGAGCACCACTGTTTATAACCAAAGGATGGAGAATTTTTATAGCACTCATCAGTTTTTGTAGAAGAAGCCACCACAGTAACTACTAATTCAAGAAGCAATACAAACTTCCCGCTATGCAGTCACCGTATCTACATACTGATTCACTAGACCTGACAGTAGGGCAGAAAGAAGAGGAGGAGATATAAGGAACAATGGTGACAATAGCAGAAGCACACATGGAGAGCATCATGCAAATCCATCTCAAGAGATAAATTCTGCCACACTTCATGCGAATGCACTTGTTAACAATTTGCAAGAGCTCGCACCTATTAGGGTCATCTATGTGTGATAAAGAAAACATATAGAATATGCCTTCCAAAGATGTTTTTACTCGAGGAAACTCAGAGGAGGATGTACTACTGGAACAACAATCCAGAGATCCACATGAGTCTTAGCAGGTTGGACGAGGAGAGAAGATGCCAAGGCAGACCCTAGGATACTTGAAGGAGCAAGAGACTGAGTTGATTCCTCTACCACTCCACCACTAAGCTTTTGTGGGACCAAAATCCTCCTAAGTAGGGGAGGTATGATCCATAGGGATCCAAAAAATCACTCCACTTCATCAAAACAATCAACATAAGAAGAAATTAGAGGAAAAGGAGGTTATGTTTATATTTTAACAGAACCGTTGCTATGTGCAGAGCGGTGTTTACAGATCGCTGCCCAGCCTGGGTAGTGGTCCTGTAACTGCCATCCCAAGCCAGGGTGGTGGTCCTGTGATCTTCGATCTGCATCGGGCAATGATCTTGACACTTTTGACAGAAAAAAACAAAATTGGGAAACAAACACACCCGGGATTGGAAGGGTTGTCTATGTCTCTTCCCTTCCGTGACCTTTCCCACTCTCCAGTGCATGGGAGGACATGGGAAAGGTTTTAAATATGTGTAAGGAAGAAGAGAAATGAATTAATTTAAGTATGAGAGTAAGTGAGCAAAGTATTCTAGTGTTGGAAATGTAATTTGTAGAAGAAAGGAGTTATTGAGACAGATCAACAAGTAATTGAGAGGAAAAGAGAGATACTATCTAATTCTCTCCCAAGCTTATTGTAAATTCGGTACTTACATATTTGAATTGGCCAATAAAAGTGGGAAGAAAGAGCGTTTTTGCCCTTCCTGAATGGTTTTCCTCCATTAGAGGTTTCCAGGATAAATTGTTGGTGTTGTGTTTTGAAATTCATCCCTTTCACTACAAATTTGATTCTAAAACATAAGAAATTCATTCAGGCTCTAGATCTCTCTATCAAATCTGTCATTTTCCAAAGAGAAAGTAGAACAACAATGTTTTAATTATGATTTTGTGAACAATTCCAAAGTAGAAGGTTTACAGATCATTTTGGTATTAGAGCTGATTATATATTCAGGACTATGGTATTCGATTCTCTCTTGTGATTTGTATGACCGTGACAAGTTCCAAAGGCGAAGAAGTGTTACCTTGTGAACCAAATAATTCTACGAAGAAGTGGAAATAAAGAATTCGAGCTCAAATGTAGGAAGAGAACTTGGTCCGTAGAGTCGAGATGCTAGAGACCATGATGGATAGGTTGTATAGAAAACAAGAGCTTTCAGTTCTGCAAAAGACGGCTTTAGTTAAGCAAGATTCCATGGACTTAGTGGTTCGAGCACTCGCCCAAAAATTCGGTATTGGAAGGAGCCACGATGAGGAAGATTTGGAAGGGTGTGAATAAGAGGCTACAACTGTAAGGGAGAAGGTAAAATCTGCTCATACTCCTTTTAAAGTCGAAACGAAAGTTTAAATAAACAATTTTGTAGGACAAGTAGATGTAGAATTACTGGATAAATCGCTAAAACAGTTGGAAGTTTATTTTAGTTTGCATAATGTCATTGAGGCACAAAGGATCACCTTTGCACGTCTCAAAATGGAAGGTCATGCTTTGGTTTGGTGGGAAATCCATCTAGCCACTTGTGAAAAAAAGAAACATCCTATTGTCAGTACTTGGAAGGGTTTTAAGGAGTTGCTTAAAGCTAATTTCTATCCTATTGGCCATAAGACTAACGAGATGATTAAGTAGCAGTACTTTAGGCAGGGCAACAGTCAAAGCGTGCAGGACTATACTACGGAGTTTCGGAGACAAGCCATGTTGCTTAATATGGACTTGGAGGATGAGAACATTTTGACCAAATATTTGGGAGGACTTCACACTCACCTTCAGAGGAAGGTAATCTCCATGAGCCCAAGGATCTCAACGAAGCTTGCGTGTAAGCACACTATATTGATAATAAGAAGAAGCAAGGATAAGCAGAGGCAAAGGAAGACCAGTCAACAAATCAACAACACAAGGAGCAGGGATCAACAAGTTACAGAGGTAAATGGAAAGTAAAACGGGCCGCCACTGCTTTGCATACTTGTAAAGATCCTAAAAATTTCTGTAAGAATTGTGATATAAATGGGCATATTGATGCCAAATGTTGGAAGTTGCATCCGGAATTGCACCCAAAGCACCGAACCAAGGATTCCAAGAAATCCATGGCCACTGTGAAAATAGAAGAAGAGGTGGAGATTGAGGATGATTCGGATGTAGACAAGAGGCTGAGATGCACGACCACTAACATGTACGAGGGAAGAGAAGAAGAAGAGATGAGTAAGCTATATTAAATCTGAATCCAAATCAAGAAGACTAAGGTAAAACACTTGTAGTAGATTCTAGTTCTCAGTCAAATTTGATTTCTGTTACGGTTGTAAAAGAGCTTGGTCTAGAAACTTACGAGCATCCACATCCATACCCATTGGAATGGGTAAATAAGGGTGTAGAAATCTAAGTAACAAGAAAGTGTAAGTTCAGATTTGGGATAAATTCCCAATACATAGATGTATTAGAGGTTGATATCATTCCACTTATGCATTTGATGCTGTCTTCAAAAGTTCTTACTTTTATGCCAGGGATGTTATATTCACAAGTAGGGAAAACTGGTATAGATGGGTCAAGGACAGAGTCAGTTTAAACATTCGGGCACACCAGAGCAAATCAAAGAAGGCTATTGTAAGTGCCAACCAAGCACAAAGACTTATTAAGGCAAATCATCAGTTTTGTTTACTTTCATTGGAAGAAAAGAAAAATGGAGTAGAGAGCATAGATGTTTCTAACCAAAGGATGGAGAATTTGGATAGCATTTATCAGTTTTTGCAGAAGAAGCCACCACATGAACTTCTCATTCAAGAAGCAATACAAACTTCCACTATGCAGTCAACGTATATGCTTACTGATTCACTGAACCTGACAATAGGGCAGTAGGAAGAGGAGATACAAGGAACAATGGTGATTATAGCAGCAACAGACATGGAGAGGATCTGACAAATTCATCTCAAGAGACAAAGTCTGCCATACTTCATGCGGATGCACTCGGTAGAAAGTTGCAAGAGCTCGCACCTACTAGGGTCATCTATGCGTGATAAAGAAAACATATAGAAGCTGCCTTAAGAAGAGGATTGTACTCGAGGCAACTCGGAGGAGGATGTAGCATTGGAGTAACAAACCAGAGTTCCACAGGAATCTTGGCAGGTTGGACGAGAAGAGAGGACGCCAAGGGAAACCCGGTGGTACTCGAAGGAGCAAGAGAGGGAGTTGATTCCTCTACCACTCCCCCACTAAGCTTTTGTGGGACCAAAAGCCTCCTAAGCATGGGAGGTATGATCCATAGGGATCCAGAAAATCACTCCACTTCATCAAAACAATCAGCACAAGAAGAAATTATATGAAAATGAGGTTATGTCTGTATTTTAATAGAACTTTCGCTCTATGCAAAGCGGCAGTTACAGAACCACCGCCCAACCTAGGTGGTGGTCCTATGATTTCTCGTCTACACTGAGCAGCGATCCCAACACTTTTGACCGAAAAATAAAAATTGGGAAACAAACAGACCTAGGATTGAAAGGGTATTTTGTGTCTCTTCTCTTCCATGACCTTTCCCATTCTCCAGTGCATGGGAGGACATGGGAAAGGCTTTAAATATGTTTAAGGAAGAAGAGAACGGAATCAATCGAAGTATGAGAGTAAGTGTGCAAAGTATTCTAGTGTTGGAGTTGTAATTTTATAGAAGAAAAGAGTTATTGAGTCAGAGCAAACAAGTAATTGAGAGGAAGTAAGAGATATTATCTACTTCTCTCCCAAGCTTATTGTAAATCATGTACTTACATATTTGAATTGCCCAATAAAAGTGGGAAGAAAGAGTGTTTCGGCCCTTCCCAATTGGTTTTCCTCCATTGGAGGTTTCCAGGATAAGTTGCTGGTGTTGTGTGTTTTGAAAATCACCCCTTTCTCTGCAAATTTGATTCTAAAACATAAGAAATTCATTCATTAACTATCTCTGTCATTTTCTATTAGAAAGTAGAACAACAAATTTGTAATTGTGATTCTGTGAACAATTGCAAAGTAGAAGGTTTACAGATCAATTTCTAAAACATCATGATGCTAAAAAGCATAATTCAAATGTTCATATAAAAACATATGATATTTACTACATCTTTCATCCATTGAAGAATAAGGCTTTGACATTGGCATTACAACAAACTTCTTATTGAACTATATTGTGAGTTATTTTTAAGAATTTTTTTTAATGAACTTGATTAAGACATGTGCCTCATTCTATTGCTTGCTTTTAACTATTTTGAAAGGTGTTGGGGGTGATTAAGGTCTGGAGATAAGAGAGTCATTTCCTAGTGACTCATAGTGAATTCTTGAAAATTGAGTGAGATTTTCAGAGCCTAAGAGTAGAGGATTATGGTTGTCTGATCAATTTTGTATTTTTTTATAGTTGCTAGAACCAGACTATTGTTGTGCAACTTAAATAGTGTTATGCTTATGGTTGATGAGATCATTTTTCATTAAATTTTCTAAGTCTAATTCACCCCCCTATCTGGACCTTTTTTCAATTGTTAATGTTGATAGCTCTCTTAAAATTTACAAATAAATAAATATTCTTCTAAAAACCTTATTCTTCAATCTTTTCAATTAATCTAATTATCTTATATTCCTAAGCTCTCTTTATTGTTGAAAATTTGATTTTTATATCATATCTAATTAAACTCAATTATATTTATAGTTATGGCTAGTTTAGTATATTATTAATAAATAAGGATTTTAATGTTGTACAAATAAATGACAATGTGTTTAAATTTTTTTAAAAACTTTAAAAATTGGTATATCAAGACACGTGTATTTAAAGGGAAAGGGAAAGGGAAATGACTCTTCACATGTCCATCTATACTAATAAATTATTATTTCCTTGAAATGAAAGATTTTAATGACGTCCATGAGACTGAAGAGTCTATGGGACCAAAAGTTGAGACTTTAAGACGATTTCAGACTCTTTTCAATAAAAGATCTTCTACTATGAATCTTTAGCACAAAATCCATGATCTTTTCAAGTCTATTTTTTGAATAACTCATTTAATATGTCCGCCTTCAAGATTTTTTTGTACTAGAATTGTCATAAACTTAACACTCCATGATGAAGTGTCATTTTGTTTCTACAACCTCTTTGCTGCTGAAAAGACAAGTTCTCATTTCCCAATCCTCCTTGGGTATAGTCCATCTATCTGTTTCACATCTAAGATGATGTGATCCGGTCCTCAGTTGAGCCACTAAAATCCTTGCTTTACCCTTGATAGCTTCCCTTAGATAAGTTTTTTCATCGTGCTCCAAAGTGGGGTTAAATTTTTTGATGTAATATGCTTTCTTTCGACAAATCTACTATGTCTACATAGTTGTCTTAAATTTTTCTATCACATAGTTTTTTATTTCCCTATTGTTGTTAGGACACTCCTCAAAGTTGATGCCCCATTTTTTCATCCATTTGTTGTTTTTCTTCATCCAATTTTTCTTTATATGCTCTAATTTTTCCTCCACGGCCATTTTGGGCTAGTGATGATTATCCATGCTTTCAACATTTTTTAGATAACTTAGTAATAGAGTTATTGTTGATGCTTCTGAAAGCACCCTAAACTTTATAAAGCAAATTACATGACTAAACAAGGAATGCTAACACCATTGCCACCTCTAGTCAAAGTTTTAATTCTAGGAATGTAACATTAAGATAGAAGCTTAAAGGAATGCTTAACTAATATGAATAAAATTTAAAATCTACTTAAACATGCCTACTAATATGTTCAATTACCTAACATGGGCATAAATATACCTAAGAGGGAAATCAAATTGGTATGGTTGCTACTCCAAACAAGGTGAAATGGCCTCTCCAAATGACTACTTGGTAATTTTGGATATCCATCTACTAACCTCATTAAAGGCTTTAGGTAAGGATTGAGCTTGGCTATAAATTATATTTATTATATGAGATGCAAATCAAAACATGGTGTAAAATATTAAGGTAAGAGGTGCACTCTTTTTTATAGTTTTCCTTTTGGGAGAAACTTGTATTTTAGGGCATGTGGGACTAAAATCCCCAAATTAGATTAGAGTTTCTAATCATGATTAGGCCTTGCTAATCACAATTAGTGAATTACCAAGTGATTAAGATGTGGGAGCCTTAATCAACCGCTTAGGGTTAACTAGGAGGTCAGGATAAACTTTTGAAGCTTGTTGAGACATTTTGGAGGTGAATGGGGTGATTTTGAGTGGTTTGGAAGAGGGGTTTGAGTCAATACTAGGGCATATTGACCAAATCAAGGGAAAAATAAGTTTAATTAGCTTATAATCACTAATTTTCCATTTTGAAGAGGATTTTGACTTACGATCTGCTATGCGAAAGGGGTTACACAATCAGTAGTGTGGTGTTAATTGGCTAAATTGGTAAGGAACGATAGTTAATTAGCAAAAACCACTAATTATAATGGATTTGGCAAGAATGAGAGTAATTTGTGTGCATTTGGCAATAAGATTGCAAAAACAGAATTTAGGTGTCTACATTTGCCCTTGTTTGAGGTGAAGTAAGTGACTTCAATTCAAATATAGTAGACAAGCATAAACAGGTAAATTTTTTAAGAAAAAATAGTGGAATGAAGGATGCCCCCTTGAGTGTCGATGGGGTGATAGAAGAAGTCAATTGATGATCGAAAATATGATTGAAATGGATAAAATAAAATAGGTTAGAATGGGCACGAAACCCTTAGGTATTGAGAAGGAATAAGGACAGGGATAAACTTAGTTGTTTATTGCCCCGAGTGATTTGGAAGAAAAAATAGTAATGGTAATAAATGATAATGGAGAAGAAATGATTATGGAGAATATAGGACAAGCCCAATCTTTGCATCCAACCTTTCAATAAGCAACATGTTTATATCATTTTTCCCCTAGGTCTACATCATTTGCCTTTATTTAAAATAAAAAAAATGTAAGATAACATGAAAAGCTAAATTACTAACAATTGTTTATTGCTAAAAATACGTAACTCCATGCAATATACATTATGCAATACAATACGAGAAAGTAAAATGATATTTAGCTCCATGCAACATAAAAAATGCAATGCAATACAAGTAAGCAAACCGGATAACCTAACAAAGAAACCAGTACAATCACACGTACTCAAATAAACAACGTTTAAGATAGTTGCACCAATGTTTTTGTTATCAATTTACACTTCCTAAATGTTCGTGTTGTAATGACAAGGGTTAAAAATGATGCCCCAAGCAATAACACATGCGAGGTAAAAATAAAGGACACAAGTAGTCCCATGGAAAAGCTTTCATGCACTATAAAACAATCTCTAGCAACTCATTATTGCATGAGAGTACCAACGTAGCATGCAGTCGAGATTTTGTTAATGGAGGTAGATCACAATGATCCATAATTCGTTTGAGACCAGAACAAACAAGAACCGTAGAAATATGCTTTTGTAAGACATATTTCAATGTTCGAGTATAATGCAATTGACACAAGCTTCAGCTGTGTATATGTTGTTTACCATTTTTTAGTAAAATTTTAAATTTTTACAATTTTTTGGATTTTTTAATGATTTTATCGATTTTTTTGAAAAAAAATTATTGTTTTAATTTTTTTGATTTTTACGAAAGAAAATATTATTAGAAGAGATAACGAAGTCGCGAGACAACGCTAAAAGTGACCGTAAGGAAAAAATATGCCCCAGGTGGTAGAAAAGGCTGTTGGAAAGCAAAAACATGCCCCAACGTACCAAAACGTGTCAAAGTAATGATTTATTAAAAATATCCATCGCGGCAAGTGTTAGAAGACTTTTAGAACAAATACGGTGGTTTCAGGGAACTTTGGGCAAGAAACATGTCATGGGAGCAAAAATATCTCAAGTGAGAGAAAAAGAGTTCACGTGGGAGAAAAGGAGCTCACTCGGGAGAAAAGGAGCTCATGAATATTGAGAAATAGGGACGGAAGCCTGTATAATTTATTAATCTCAATCAACCATTACAGAGAATGGGCTGCAATATTTATAGATATTGCACAGCCAAATACATACTAGAGAATAAGTTGCACAGGTGCAACCAAATGCCATAATGAATAAGCTTCCAATAACATCCAGGAAGCAGGAAATGAATAGATACAAATATATTGTTCACAACAATATAACAATATGAAATAAAAGACAAATATGGTTGATTAACCATATAACCAAATAACAATTATTATTTAATTAATAAAATTAATTAAATAATTTAAACTATGCATAATTAATATTAGGATAATAATATTTAATCCTAACATTCCCCCCCTTAATTGTGCATTGTCTGAAGAGATGAGGAGAGAAATGCTCTGAACAACTCAAACTTGTCATGTGCAAGTGACTTTGTGAAAATATCTGCTCGTTGTTCAACAGTTGAACAAAACTGAAGCTGGATGTTGTGCTTCAACACATGTTCACGTATGAAATGAACCTGAACTTCAATGTGCTTTGTTCTCTCGTGAAAAACTAGATTGCGAACAAGTTTGAGAACACCTTCATTGTCAACATACATGGTGGTCAGTTTGTCTTGTGGTATTCCAAGTCCTTCCAGTATGCGACGTAGCCAAATCGCTTCACAAATAAATTCTCCTGCAGAACGATACTCGGCTTCTATGGAAGAGCGAGAAACAAAGTGTTGTTTCTTACTTCCCCATGATATTGGTCTAGATCCCATAAAGAATACAAATCTGGAAGTGGATTTTCTATCATCAATGTTACCTGCATGATCTGAATCCGAATATCCAGTCAAGAAGAAGTTTTCATTCTTCTTGTATTCTAGACCAAGATCCACTGATCCTTTGAGATATCTCAAAATGCGCTTTGCTGCTTTCCAATGAAAAATTTTGGATTCCTGCATGAACCTGGATAGATAGCTCACTGCAAAGCTAATATCTAGTCTAGTGTAGGTCAGGTAAATGAGACTCCCAATCAGCTGCTGATAGAGAGTGGCACTTACCTCAGGAGATGGATCTGAATGAGATAGCTATAATCTGTTCTCCATAGGTGTAGCAATTGGTGTGCAATCCATCATCCTAAAATTCTCGAGCGTTGTCTTGGTATATTTCATCTGAGAAAAAAAGATGTGATTCTCTTTCTGCCATACTTCTAGTCCAAGACAGTAGTGCATAAGCCCGAGATCTGTCATGTCGAATGATCGCTTAAGATCTTTCTTCGTTTCATCAATCATCTTCACTGAACTACCAGTGATGACTAGATCATCGACATAAACTACAACAATCACCATCTCCCCCCTTGCTTTTTGAGGTAGAGATTGGGATCGTATGGATTTCTAACAAATCCATGTTGTACGAGATGCTCATCAATCTTGATGTACCATGCCCGGGGTGCCTGTTTGAGACCATATAGAGATTTCCTGAGTCTGCATACCTTTTCTTCTTGACCAAGTACAACATATCCCTCAGGTTGAGTCATGTAGACTTCTTCTTGTAAATCTCCATTTAGGAAGGCACTTTTTACGTCCATTTGGTGAACTTTCCATCCAAACTGTGCAGCTAGAGCAAAGATCATCCTGATTGTTTTGATCTTAGCTGTGGGAGCAAATGTCTCCTCATAGTCAATGCCTTCTTTTTGTGCATACCCCTTTGCTACAAGTCTTGCTTTGCACTTGTCCACTGTCCCATCTGATTTGTACTTAGTTTTGAATATCCATCTGCATCCAATGGGTTTCTTCCCTAGTGGAAGATCAACAAGCTACCAAGTGTTATTCTTCATTACTAATTGATATTCAGAATCCATGGCATCTTTCCAAGATTTTGACTGTAGGGCTTCCTGGACTGTAGAGGGCTCATCTGATTCAATAACTCTACTCATCAAAGAAAAGTTAACTTCTTCTCTTGCTTTACTGCGATTCCATGGTCCAGGGGTGGATGTATCCGGTGGAGCATCCAATCTTGCATCTCATAATGTACTTGTACACCATTTAGGCATATGTTGAACTGTTCCCATGGGTTGTGGTTCTATTTGATCAACACCATCATCCCCATCATCACTTTCATCTTCTGAGGGAACATTAGCTTCAATTTTTACAATAGGTGAAAAATCTACATCTTGCGAGTCCGGAGGAGTAGTCTCTGCTTCCTTCTTCTTGAAAAACTCAACATCTCTGCTTGTGTAGACTTTTTTGGTCTTAGGATCCATTAATCTATACCCAAGAGTTTCTTCACTGTATCCAATGAAGATGAGATTTTTTGACTTCATGTCCAATTTCTTTCTGTTCTGTTTGGGTATGTGCATGCTGGCTTTGCACCCGAATACTCTGAGGTGTGCAATGGATGGTTTCCTTTTTGACCATGCTTCTTGTGGTGTAGTTCCATCAAGAGCAGTTGTGGGTGCTTTGTTCAACAAATACACTTCTGTTTTTGCTGCTTCTGCCCAAAATGTCTTTGCAAGTCCGGAATCATCGATCATGCATCGCACCATTTCCATGATAGTATGATTTCTTCTCTTGACAACACCATTTTTCTGTGGTGTGTGTGGAGGAGGCATTTGTCGACGAATCCCGTGAGTTTGTAGGTATTCTTTGAACTCATCACTGGTGAATTCCCCCCCTCGATCTGAGTGGAGAGTTCTGATGTGATGACTAGTTTCTTTCTCAACTGCTACTTTGAAATTTTTAAATGTTTCAAAGGCTTCACTTTTCTTGTGAAGACAAAAAATCCACATTTTTCGTGAATAGTCGTCAACACAAAGCATGAAGGACTGGAACCTAGAATGACTTGGCTGCATCGGACCGCAAAGATCGGTATGAACCAGGTCAAGTTTACCATGAGCTCGAAAAGTACTCTTTTGGAATGAAACTCTGTGTTGTTTTCCTACTAAGTAGCGAGGACACTTGTCTGTATCCTTCTGAAGAGATAGTAGCCCATGTACCATATTACACCGGCGAAGTGTTTCGAGATATTTGAAACTTACATGACCAAATCTCTGATGCCACAACTGGGCTGAGGTGGAGTTTTTAGCCACAAGTGCTTGATCATTTTTTTGAATGAAATCAAGTTGAAACATACGTCCCACATTTGAGGCTTTTGCAATTATTTTTGAGCCTCTGGATTTATCTCGAATCAAACACATTTTCTTGCCGGATTGACTATCAAAGTCAATTTTCAGGTTGTGATCTAGGAGTTGACTGACCGAAAGAAGATTCTTTGTCAACCCAGGGACATATAGAACATCTGATAGTCTGCATTTGTGTGAACCAAGGGGTAGAGAAATGTTTCCAATCCCCTGAACTGTATATGAAGAATCATCTCCCAACGAAACATGATTTTTTCGATGGCGTGTCCCTCATTGAAATAAACCAGTCTCTGTGGCCGGTCATGTGTCGAGTGGCTCCCGAATCAACATACCAGACATCACTAGATGACGTGGATGGTTCACTTGATCGAGCAGTGAAAAAGAAGTCTTCATTGTTTGATTGTTCTTGTTGCTCAGCAATATTACCTTGCTGGTGGGGTCTTCTATTCCAGTTCCCCTTTTTCTACCAGTGATAGTTGTGAGAATGTCCCTTGTAAGATTGTTGTTGTTGTGGTCTAGAGTTGCTTGATGAACCTTTCTTATAAGTGTTATACCAACAATCTTGTAAGTCATGTCCTCTTTTGCAAATTGGACATCGCTTCTTCTATTGATTGTCCCCATGATACTAATTCTGATGTGGGGATTTCTGATAGGATTTAGGTTTTCCTTTACCTTTTCCTTTCCATTTTTGATGTGAAGACAGTGCCTGCTCCTCTTCATCATCCTTATTGTGCATTGCTTCCTCTTGTTGCAGTAGGTTTACTAGCTTGTCAAAACTAATTGTCGTATCTGAAAAGTTTAGAGTTGTGACAAAAATGCGGTAAGAAGAAGGGAGAGCTCTCAGAAAAATGGGAACGAGAGATTCATCTTTGACCTCTTCTCCTAGGGCTAGAAGTGAAGCCCTCAACTCTGCAACTCTTCTTAGGAAGGCTTCAATTTTCTCATTCTGCTTGAACTTCAATGTATGTAACTGACTCTGCAAATTGAGTATGACATTCTTTTTCTTGGCCTCATATATTGTGCTCAGCTTATCCCATGCTTCTTTTGCTGTTGTGGCATCTCGAATGTGGGCTTTCACATCATCAGACACTCCAAACAAGATGATGAGTTTTGCTTTCTGATCTGCTCTATCAAACTGTCGTTGTTGTGTTGTATCAGTTGTTGATCTAGTTAGAGTACTAGTCACAACAGGCTAGATTTCTTCAAACTCAAGTTGTGTCTTTATTTTTGTCTTCCATGCAGCATAGTTGCTTCCTCTGAGTAATTGTGAATACGGAAGAAAAAATTTGGGGGCATTGGTGCCCATTTTGCAGAGATCACTGACAGGGTTTGGCTCTTATCACTCCAGGTATTAGGTCTCCTAATCTATATACCGTCAGTCTGATATACTGAACCTTTCTATATATGCGCCCTTCCGATATACCTGTCGGTACGTGGAAGAAGCTCGCCCTTTCTATATACCCTGCGGTACGTGAAAGAGGTGTTAACGTATGTGAAAGAATTCAATACGTCGTACCAAGACAGTAATGACGGGGTCTGTGCGATTATTGACACCGGCTCAAAGAAATATCCTCATACGCGCGCGTAACTTCGCTATATACTTGGATAATTTCTTAGTCCGGATTTATGTCGTGTAATCGTTCACAGACGGATGGGATGGTTCATAGTGTGTGCACTGTGACCTTATTACTCCCCATTGATTTAAAGGGACGATGCCCAGACGACGTTGTTGTAGCTATATTAGGTGTTAAGTTCAGTAGTAGTCATGACGGATTTACCCGTAAGCACTTCCTAGAGGCACCGTATATACCGAACGCTGCGAATGAGATCTAGGATCTCATGAGTGTTACAGAACCAATTTTTATTATTTTTGATGACAATTCTGCCACTTTTTGAGCAGTTACAAAGTTTGCTTTTGACTATGAAAACCTGCAAATTAGTACAATATGCAGCAGTATACAATTTACATTCAAAAATCAAGACAATTTGAATGGCAGGCAAAAATTTCTGTTTCGCGGGTCCTGGTGGCCTCCTGAGCCCAATACGACCCAAAATGCTAAAAATTACAAAAAATAGCTTAAAATGCAATTTTTAGATAGGTCTCCTTTTTCAAAAAATGTCCAAAATGAAAAACCAGGCCGAATGGGAGAAAAAAAAAATTTAACCCTAAATTAGGGATTTCTCCACTAAATTTAGTTAGTTATAACTAAATTCAAAAAAATCTGCTAAATTTAGCAGTTCCGCCAAAAATTTCGCCAAATTTGTTAGTGGGTGAGGGAGGGGAATTTGACCCCTTGACCTCTCTTGATGGGAAGTGTCTTACAAAAGTTATGTTAGCCACTTGGGCGGCTAAGCTAAACAAGTATATATTAAGAGAAATTTATAATTAAACACTTCCAAACTGTAAAACCATACCTTTTCATAAAACCATGGTTTTGGAAATCTGGTTCTGAGCGAATTTTCCAGCAAAGAGAAAAGTGACCAGCGGTTTTTGAAGGTGGTTTTGCGTGAAAGAAGGTGGTTTTGATTGTGTATAGCACTTCTATCAATTTTCTCCCCTCCTTTGAGCTTGCAATCTCTTCCTTGGTGGATTCTATCCTCCTCGTGCTTGAATTGCAAAGACTATACACGGTTTTACATAGATTTAATGGCGGTTTTGAAGAATTTGATTTTGGTATTGCAAGGGATGGGGCTAAGAAGTTGCAGGAGGCAACTCTGGCTCTCCTTTGCTTGCAAAAGCTTCTCCAATGCTCCTCAACCTCTTCTGCAATCCTCAAATCTCCTTCAACCTGCTCTGAAACCAAATGTAGATTGAGAAACAGGGACGGAAGCCTGTATAATTTATTAATCTCAATCAACCAAAAAATTACAGAGAATGGGCTGTGATATTTATAGATAATGCACAGCCAAATACATACTGGAGAATAAGTTGCACAGGTGCAACCAAATGCCAGAATGAATAAGCTTCCAATAACATCTGGGAAGCAGGAAATGAATAGATACAAATATATTGTTCACAACAATATAACAGTATGAAATAAAAGACAAATATGGTTGATTAACCATATAACCAAATGACAATTATTATTTAATTAATAAAATTAATTAAATAATTTAAACTATGCATAATTAATATTAGGATAATAATATTTAATCCTAACAGCTCACACGCAACTGGTAGAAGAAATGTAAGGGCGCTTGGGCGCCTATGTTGGCATGCATTTTGCATTTTTTGATTTTTTTGACTGCAACATGGGTACTTGAGCGCTTGTGTTGGCATGCATTTTACATTTTTTGAATTTTTTACTGCATCATGGGCGCTTGGGTGCCTATGTTGGCATGCATTTTGCATTTTTTTACTTTTTTTATTGTAACATGGGCATTTGGGCTCCTGTGTTAGCATGCATTTTACATTTTTTGACTTTTTTGACTGCAGCATGGGCACCTATGTTAGCATGCATTTTACTTTGTTTTTACTTTTTTGACCATAGCATGGGCGTTTGGGCTCCTATGTTGGCATGCATTTTACATTTTTTACATTTTTTGACTGCAACATGGGCACCTCTGTTAGCATGCATTTTGCATTTTTTTATTTTTTTGACTCCAACATGGGCGCCTGTGTCGGCATGCATTTTATAGTTTTTGATTTTTTTACAGCAGCATGGGCGCTTGGGTGCATGTGTTGGCATCCAAGGGTGCCTGGGTGCATGTGCCTAACTACAAGGGCGTCTGTGCCTGACTACAAGGGTACCTGTGCAACACTTAGAGCACTACCTATCTTCCGGAGGCCAAAACTTTTGCTCCTGACCTCGAAACGACTCCGTTTTTTGCGTTAGAAAGGTATTAAAGCAAAATACACAATGGTAAGATAAATTTGGGGTTTTGAATTTTTTTTACTAATTTGTTTGGGTTTTTGAAATTGTCTTCCCAATTTGTTTGGGTTTTTTATGTTTATTTGGATGTTTTGATTTTTCCGACTAACATATTTGAATGTTTTGGGAGTCGTGAAACATATTTGAATGTTTTTTATTTTCTAGAAGTTTTCTTAAGTTATGTACAGGATATGAAGAAATGTGGATTCCCCAGTGACAGACGAGATGTACAAGGGCAAAATGCCATGTGCATGTGCAAGGAAGTGAGATGTGAAATTTACCCCAGCATTAGAGGGGAATATTCAAAGGAAAAATATTCACGCATAGAAGCTGGATCATGGCCAATATGGATAGGCTCAATCATGATGACGAACCTAACCCAATGACATGCTAGGAAGGAGCAAGGATGCCCCCAGTGTAAGCTCGCCAAGAAGCACATGATAGAAAGAAGTGGAATATTGCTTTTGTGAAAGGTGAGAAAGGTTCCCAACAACATGGAAAAAAAGCAATATTATACACATGGATGTTCTAAACTAGGTAAAAGAATTATGTGAATGTAGTTTAGAAGCCTTGCAATGAAAAAACAATTAGCCAAAGGCACAAATCATGAGACAAGATACAAACTAGAGTAAGAGTTTGAACAAGGTCCAAAAAAAGACACTTGGTAACATACTAATCCAGTTTGCTAATAGAGATCCAGTGTGTACACGTGGAAATTCATTACCTCTTGGAGGGGAGATTTGATAGACAACAAATGAAGACACCCTAGCCAATGTGTAGGAATGATTTATTTTTCAAAGTTTATTTTTTTATGGATTGTGGAAGGAGAGTCGTACATTGCTCCGCTGCCAGCCAGGAGTCTATAGCCCCGACGGAGATGCATTTGATTCTAATCGCAACATTTCTCTACTGCCAGTCAGGCATCCATAGCCTCGGTAGATATTATTGGAAATACCCCAAAAGAGAGTTATATATCAATTTGCTTTTTCTTTTAGCATTTGCTTTTAGCTTTGTTCTTTTTTATTTGATTGATTCTTTTGCTTTCTAAAAACTTATTTCAGCTCTCTTGTTTGACAAGGGGTTAAAAACCATTGATGGCTTGATGGAAGGAGGCGGAAGCGATTGCAATGATGACATTGGATAGTTTTAACAAATATATCCAAATTTTCTTCGCAATAAGTTTTTTTAGATGTTGATTTTGATAGGATCTCTAAGAGGTCATTCATTCTTTAATTTACCAAGGTGATAAAAGACCAAGGTCAAACAAATACCATAGAGATAAATGTCACAAAATGCGTGTGAATTAGGTAACCAAAATATCACCAAAGGAATTAAAATGGTAGGAAGACTTGCAGAATAATAATAAGGGAAGAAAGAACAGCCACGTATATGCAATACCTAATTGCAATGTGTGTTTGTTTACCTTTGATTTTTTGAAATGTTTTCACTTTTTTTTTTTACATTTTTATCTTTTTTTAAAGGTGGGATTGACAATGTCACTTGACATGATAAGAACAAACAATAATGTTAGAAATTTCATTGATAAGGAAGATCAGACATGTTTACTTATCAAGATTCATATTATCCCCGATCTCAAATGATCGTGGTGAGATTATACTCAATAGCTGATTGTGTTTTATCATGAAACGTGGATTTTGTGTGCAGGAGCTTGAGGCTCCTATCTAGAGGTTTTTGTACTTTACCCCATACTTGATGGGTGAGTTGATGTGCATTTTTGAAGTGCGTTTGATTCTGAACTTTAAGATTGTTTAAATTGTTGCGAGCTTTGGAGCTCTGGGAATTATTGATTTGAGTCTGATGAAGGAGCTATTTGGGTTTCTTGTAAGTTAATGGGTGACTTGTTTGGTCCCGAGAAGTGGGAGAAGAAAGTGGACGAATATAATTGATGTGAGAAGTGATGGTGGGTTTGCCACAATCATTGATAGAAGAACAACGTGATGGATGTGAAGGATATGGTCCAATAATTGAAGAGGATGGGCTTCTAGGAGGTGTCCCATAGACTGAAGATAAATGACTACACAGATGTCACCCTAAGATTGAAGATGAAGGACTGCCTGGTGGCATCCCATAGATAAAAGATGAAGGACTACCTGGAGGTGTCTCATATATAGAAGAAGATGGGCTACTAGGACGTGGCCCAAAAATCGAAGATGAGGGACTTCTAGGATGTGCCCCTAGTATAGATGAAGATGGGTTGCCATGAGGCGAGCCCATATAGATGATGTTGGGTTACTTGGAAGTGGCCCACATATAGAAGAAGACAATGGGCTGCAAAGTGGTGACCTAAGGTAAGATTGTGATAGAGGAATCCTGATAGATAAAGAATGATTAGTTAATGAGAAGATATGTCATGGATTAATGCTAGACCCAAGCATTTCATCGCCCAAAGAAGAATGTCAATATGGAAGAATAAGAGGAGGATCATGTTCGATGATCATAGGGTCTTTCTCTATTTTCTGATAAAAGGCATCAATCTCTTCCTCCCAATATGCGAAATTATTAAAGTCTAAAGAGGTTTCTTACTCGCAAACTTCTAGAGGAATGTCTTCATGTACCCTCATAAATTCTCTAATTGCTTCTTCATTCTAAAATGAATCAATTGGTGTGGGTAGTTGTTCTACCACAAGAGGTTGATTGGATGAATACAACATAGGAGTCAACTTGGTTGATTAATTAGAAGGACTTTGAGTCAAAGATCTCTTTGATGGAAGAAGGGATCATTGAGGTAACTGAGAAATGGGGTCTTGCAAAGACAGGGAAGACTGTGACTTAGGAGTCATAGTAGAGGAATAATTTGGATTGGAATCTTCAAAAGAATCATAAGAATTAGAATCATTGGGATTGGAATCTTTGGAAGAATCAAAAGAATCAGAATCATACCACTTACCATGAGTTGAAGATGGGGGAAGAGGTAAGTGAACAGGTTCTTTACCATGAAGAATCAAATGATGTCCAGTTGTGATAGACATCCTTTGATGGGACTGCTGAAACCTAGGTTCCTTGCTATCATAAGTATGTGGAACTGTGTGATAATCAGTCTTTGTTAGCACATGCCTAAACATAGATAGTCTAAGGGATATCACAGGGGTTATTGTATTGACATGTTCCACAGGTGTATCTACACAACCAATGAGAGCATTAAAATGATTCTCCTCATTAGACACATAATTAACATTCTTGCCCTGATTATGTTTGGGAAAAGTCTTCGTATTGGGGGATTTGTTAAGATTGGATGAATCCATCTCCACGTCACCACTTTCGATTAAGTCCTGGATGTACTGCTACAAATTCAAACACTTATCTGTTTTGTGACCTTTAATGCGATGGAATTAGCAATATTCATTATCTATAAACCATGATGGTTTAAGCATGTAATCCTCATAAGGTGTAGTTTAAAGATATATAGCCATATTAACCACCTCTAACTGTTTTAGTATTGATGATATTGAGTCATATAGAGGAGTGAAAGTATGACATTTATACCCCATAGGCGGAGCTCCCTTTGCAAGATTCAAAGGAGTGTTGTTTTGAACGGCTTATACTCGTTTAGAGTCTACTATCCCATCACTAACAATGTTTTTGTTCCTATTAGGGACAAAGTTTGTTTTGTCATTATATTTAAAATTATTATGATCACTAGAGAAAGGTTTTAAAGTCCCCCAAGTTAACAACGTTTTTTCAATTTGACTCCCTTTTTCGATGACCTCTTTTAATGTGTTGCCACAATGCATTTGTAGGTGGAATGTAAGTTGGGAAAAAATATGCCTATCAACTGGTTTTTGGGTATGGAGCAAGGAAAACAGCTAGCTAATCCTCTCTAGTATTGTAAAAATGCAACGAAGTTTTCATTGTTCCGTTGTTTGGCATTACAGAGATCCGACATGGTTACATCATTCTCTATATTAAAAGAGAAGTGTTGTACAAAACTTTTTGCTAGTTCTAGCCATATTGATATGGATCCCTTAGGGATGTGTACAAACCATTCTATGGTCATTGCTCCTAAACTTCATGGAAAGAGGTGCATAAGATAATTGTCACTGAATGCAACCTCTTTGCATGCCATATAAAAATCTTTAATATGGTCACGAGGGTCACCTTTTCCCTTATACTTGTCAAATTTTGGAAAATCAAAGTGTCTTGGGAAAGGTACCTGTAACATGACTTTGTCGAATGGGTAGGGACATAACTCATCTGTTAGGAAATTATTATTAATGTTTACATTATATTTGTGTATTCATTAAATACAAATGTTAGTAGTTATATTATTGTTATATTAACAATAATATATTGGTTGGAGTTGTTTTAACAACTCATATGATTTGAGTTGTGTATTGTTACGTGAGAAACAATCATAACTAAATAAGAGATATTATAGGATTGAGTGGTTCCATAATAATAGGGAATCCTCTCCTATATAAGTGTAATGGTGTTCGATTGAAGATACATAAGAAATATATTTGTATGTGAGGACAAATAATATATTATGACTACATAATTATTGTTGTGTAAATCTGCTACTGCACTTTCATTTGGTACTAGAGCGAGTATGGGCTTGTGAATATTTAGTAAGGGGCTTCTCCAAATTCGTTATAGCCCCTGGTAATGAGAGAAACTAGATTTGTACAAAAAGTTTAGTATAAAATTAAATAACTTTAGCTTAGGTCTCTTTGATAGCTGCATGGAAAATATGTGGATTGTTATAATGTCAAATCTTGACTCTCTAGTGCAAGTGTAATTCTGTGTACATTAATGTGTGGCTATTGAATGCAAAGAATATCTGTAATCAGGAAATAAAGAAAGATAACGTTGATACAAAATAGAGAAAGATGTGTGTTTCGACAACTATGTAGGTTGAGGAGAATCAAATTGATGACATGGTACTATTGGCATGGTAAATATCGATTCATCATTGTTGATTTGATCTTTGATGTCATCTCCAACACGCAGCTCTTCCGCCAAGCTTGATCCAAAACCGACCTTCAGTAAAATACTCATAACTTTCTCATTTCTTAATGAAATTGAGAATTTCAAAGTGTTCCAAAAAGGTTGCAATGCGAGGAATAAAACCTAGAATTTTTTTTGGAAATTTTTTTTTGATAAGTGAGCAGTTCTGTTCAGAAATGTGACGGGTTTTGTGCATGTGTTTGTTCTTGCGAAGTGCTTGCAAAAATTTTGGCAAGCTTGTTTCCATCAACATGATCTATGTGGAGGTGAAATAAAATATTAAGAAATAGGTAGAAATCATAGGGGTGCACCATTTATAGAGCTGTGTTAAGTGTTGATTGATGAAGGTGTCTGTTATAAAACACATATTTCAGTATATGCAACCTATTGGTCAATTCATCTCAATTGTGCCACTTGTAATGAACATTGGCAGTGATGTTTAGAGAAGGAAAGGAATCTGAAGATTACATTGCTCATTGGTGACCATTGTTGATCAATTTCACAAAGTCGTTGAGGATAAAAATGTATCACATCAATTACAGTTCATACATTCTTGGCTTCATTCGACCGTCCATTGTTAGGCTCCACATGTTTTTCTTGAGGTTTCAACATTTCCAACACAGTCATGTCTATGCATCCATGTATTAATTCTTATATTTAAGTGGATTTAGCAATTAGAGGTTCTAATAGTTCCATTAGTCTTCATTCAAGTTGTATTTATAGTAGTATTAAATGGTAAAAGTTTGAGTTTATTAAAGTAATAGTGTTGTAGAGTCATCTCTAAAGTGTTGTCATCTATTTAATGAGTCATTTGTATCGTCACTATTGTAAAATTGTCTCGAATGCAATTATGTTTTAAAAAGGGGTTAGTTTATGGTTGATAGTCATTGTGTGTCATTATAAAAATAAAAAAAGTGTCATTGTAAAAAGTTTTGAAGTCCATTTAAACATGTCAAAATAGGTGATTTTAGGATTGTCATCCTTATCTGAACATATTATTGTTGAAGGTCTCATCAAAATTTTATTGTGAGTCAGAATCAAAATTCTAATAATAAATTAAAAAAAAAATTGCCTCACGGATGCATTTTCGGTGTTACCCAACGTCCGACAAAATAAATTTTTCACATTGTGGGAGGGAAGAAAAGAATAAGCTCAATGTGGAAACAAATGTGCTTCATGTTCACATATTGCTAAGTTAGCATCACATATACTGGAGGATGGAGGCATTGGAGGCCGGAGTTCAGATAGTGACCTCTTGTCAGTCACCAATGACATGGCTACACGAAGCTATGGTGGCACATTTTGTGGTGTGAGTGTGTTTTCAATATTTGATGTCTAGTGTGATTATTTTTCAGAGTTCCTATTTTGTGTTGAATAATTGAAATGTTCACATAAAGGGGGGAACATGATCAACATGATTCAATGTTCCATTTTCAGTTTTTCAGTTGAGTATGTGGCTATTCCTATTTCTCCAAATGCAAAAACATAGTGCAAAACAAATAACACAGTGAAACCTAGCATCATGAGGCTTGATGAGGTAGAACAGTCAGATGTGTTCCTATCCGTACCTAGGTTTGTGGTTAGCCTCTTAAAAACCATTGAAGGTTGTTCAAATGTGTTCCTGCTTGAGTTCCCACACTGCTAGGTTAGATGTGTTCCCTAGAGTGACTGGTTGATAAGCAGATGATTCATGAACGTGTTCCCATCCTCGTCGGTCAGATGTGTTCCTAACCGTGCATGGTCGATAAGAAGTTGATGCGTTCCTTCTTCTACCTTCAGTTCGAGTGTGTGCCAAGATCAGGAGCACGCAGAGGTCACAGGCTGCAAAAGAAGTGTGAAAGTTCTAATGTTACCATGTAAACATTAATGGGGGGAATGTTAGGAAATTATTATTAATGTTTACATTATATTTGTGTTTTCATTAAATAAAAATGTTAGTAGTTATATTATTGTTATACTAACAATAATATATTGGTTGGAGGTGTTTTAACAACTCATATGATTTGAGTTGTGTATTGTTACATGAGTAACAATCACAACTAAATAAGAGATATTATAGGATTGAGTGGTTCCATAATAATAGGGAATTCTCTCCTATATATGTGTAATGGTGTTCGATTGAAGATACAGAAGAAATATATTTGTATGTGTGGACAAATAATATATTGTGACTACAGAATTATTGTTGTGTAAATCTGTTGCTGCACTTTCATCATCAAACCGGTGCTTCTTGTTATTATTACCGGTTTTTCCCTCTTGTAATGCTAGAAGGGTGTTCTTCATAGTTGACCGCTCTTGATTGAAAATTGGATCTTGTGTGGGTTGTGTAGGTCTATACGCAAGATTAAATCTAGGTGTATTCCCACCTCTATTATCTATAAGAAATTCTTTATAAGTTTCTGTACGTGTTTCTCTATGAGGATTATTTGTTTGGTTTTCATCATATGAATCCTTAGGTTTGGCTTTTAGTATGGCTTGTTTCACAGGTTTTGGTTGTTCCTTATTTATGTGTGAAGCCAAACTTGCCAATTGGCGATTAAGGGCTAGGACTTGTTATTCTCACGTCACCTCTTGAATAGGTATTTCATGATGATTTTTAGTAGGGGGAGGTTGTGCATGATGAACATGTTCTTCATGGTATTCACAACGAATTTTAAGAGGAGGTAAATGATAGTCTCCATCATTTTCAATAGGTATTTCCTCATTATTTTGTCGTGCAGAAGTAGAGGTGTGACCTGGGTTTAATATGTCATCTATATGGCAACGAGGAAGTTCCACTTCTTCTTCCCCTCGAACCATTATGGCAATGAGAGAAGGGTCCACCGTGGGAGGTAACTTAGCTCCTAGTTCCATAACATGCATAAGAACCTTATGTTTGTTTTGGAGAATGTAATCTTCAAAATTGGTGGGAGGACGCTCTATATTCATACAAGGAGAATCTTCCTCTCCACCATTATGGTTAACCATGAGATTATCCTTTAAAAGAGGGTTATCACCTCTAAATATATCGGTTCCTAATCTTTGGGATCCCATCCTCATAGTAGGCATACTCGAGATAGGAAATACAAAATGAAAAATTTCCACTAAGGTTTACTAAAAATGGGCCTTAGTCAAATTTTTGTAGCGTAACGACGCTAAATTTCTGAAACAAGGTGACTATAGAATAGCCACAAAATTGATAGATCAAAGCAAACATGTGAACTAAAGAACAATGAACAAGCTACGCTAGCAAGGTAACATATGACACAAGTTTTCCTTATAATAATACAATGACGTATAACTCTAAAAATTTAGCTACACTAAATAGTTTGCTCTCTAAGATTCACCTAGATAGGTTTGCAACCAAATAGTGATAGCACAATATCACAAGTTAGGTCAAGTTTGCAACAAAGAAGGCCTAAACGATAAGAGAATGTTGACGCAATATTCTAACAAAGTATACTAAAATCTAGTTTCTAAACACCAACAAAGTCTAAGCTTTGTAAAATGGATGATACAAATGTGAGCAGTGTAATAATGTTATTTGGATATGTAATCAAACTTTACGAAAAAACAAGATTTAAGTATCAAAATGGCACTATAACAATGTTAAAAAAGTAATCTCAACACTCACAAAGCTCAAGACAAAGCTAGGGCGTAAAAACAATGTCTAAGTATATCAAGAAATTATTATGTGTGTAAGCGATGTAACCCTACAATATAGAGATTTAGGCCTAATTTCACAATGGAAACAAGACGTAAATATCTCAATTGTATGGCTATAATGTGGGCAGCGTAACAACTTAAAAGAAGACAAGGATGAAATCACCTAACTACGATGATAATAAGTCTCAAATATGGGTCTTTAAGACAAGGGGGCCTACTAGATCATGAGTATGTACCATGCACACTTTCTACACTTGCACTCTGACATTGTAACCTAGTTGTGCAAGTAGAATATGAAAGTGGTGGAAACATGATATCTAGTGGTATCTTTATATGTTATTTCCTTTTGTCTAAAAATGGGCAACAAGAAAATAAGGGTGTAGACCAAGTGGTGTTGAAAAAAACTTGGTGTTATTTTGGCAGAGTTTTGCCTCGTCTTAGGACAAGGGAAAAACTAGGACAAAATGACACTAAGTAGATTTCATGATAAAAATCACGCAGTTTCAACTTTAAGAGACTCTTTCCCTTGTTTGAAAAACAAGAGTTTGAATCTAACAAATTTGTCATTTTGTGAGAGCTCTCAAGTTTAACAACTGAGACAAAAATAATGGCTCCAAATCGGCAAGCTTCCTAGGTGGTTCTCTCTCTAGGTGTCACAAGATATCTAGAGTGAGCTTGATTTACCAAGGTTTCCCAAGGAGTATCTCAACTTGACATTACCCCCTTCAGTATAATGAGCACCAAAGTGTGTTCAGTTATACTTTCACTGGGGTCACGATACAAATATCTTTGACTCTAATCTCACCAAGGTGTACTAGTCAAGTCGGTAGTGTGGAGCACTTTCCTGTTTCATTCACAAGGTTCCCTCTTGCGTGAACTACTTTAGGGTTCCTAGGACCACCCCCATTGTTGTAGTTTAAGGATTTTTCCAAAGGGATTATGTCCTAGTTGAGCGGACGAGTCGTAGCTCTTAACTGAAACCTGTAATACGGTGTTTTGAATGGTGTGTTGGTGTATTTTTTATCTTTTGGATTAAGCAATTCAGTTTAGACCACCAATGACAACCTACAACACACGTGAATGTTAGATTTTGGTTTTAAAGAGAGCCCTTATTTCTTTGACAAATGTTTTAGGTCCTTCACACAAATGGTTAGTAGTTCAACAAGATTCACAATATCATCAAAATATGGTAATGAAAAATGCTTGCAAATCAACTAACTACTATCAAATTTTGCAAAAAACAAGGTTTATTCCCAATTAATCCAAGTGATGCTTGATGAAAGACTAAAATTTCTTTTAAGTCCCAAGATCGTACTAGGTGCAAGGGAAGAGCATACACAAATTTTAGCCTTAATTCTTTATCAAACAAAAAATATCTTTCAACTAAAAGATCAAGTATATGTCAAAACATGCAAGTTTGTTCCCTTAAGAAAAAATGAAGATGATTGTTCCTACTTACTCCCAAGAAGAAAAAAGTGGTTTAGGGGTGTTTTTGATTCTCAAGATCACACTAGGTGCAAGAGAAGAACATACACAACCCTATTCCAAACTCAAAACAAAGTATGAAAACATCTCATCTATCAAACCCTAAGCCAATTTTGTTAGGAATATCACTCTAAAATCAATAAATTGAAAAAAACAACATCTAAAAACCCTTAAAACTGACAGGAATCATAAAATTGAAATTCTGGAATTTGATTTTTTTTACCTTGATGCATAAGCACCCCTCTTAATGCATAAGCGCTCATAGTCATGTGTAAGCGTCCCTCTATCATTTTTCACATAGTCAATGATGCATGGACGCTTCTAGTGAGAGACATGTGCTCTCAGTCATGCACGAGGACTTTTTTTCTCATAACCAAAAATTCAATGTATGTAAGGGTGTTCACAGTCATGCATAGGTGATCACAATCATGCACATGCACCTTTTTCTTGTAGGTAGTAAAAAATATGAGTTTTGGAGCAAATTTCTTGAAAAAAGGTCCAATCTTTGGTATTTCTTGGGAATTTTGACAAGGCTTTGCCTCTATATATCCTACAAAAAGAGTGAAAACACAACTTCTACCACTAATATAGTTGAAACAACTACTTAGTTTGAAAAATGATTGAAAACTTTGAAAATTACTATAAAACTTTGAAATTAATCTACAAAGCTTGAAAAACTAATCTAAAAATCTTGAAACTACTCCAGAAAGCTTGAAATTAAGTTAGAAAACTTGAAATTAATCTAGGAAACTTGAAACTAATCTAAAAACTTGAAATGAAAATCTTTGAAAGTAAGTTAAAAAACATTTAAAAATTGAATGTAATGGGGTTTGGCTCCGACCGGGCCTACCAAATGAAATCACCCTAAACTTTACAAAGCAAATTACATGACTAAACAAGGAAAACTAACACCATTGCCACCTTTAGTCAAGGTTCTAAGTCTAAGAATGTAACATTCAGATAGAAGTTTAAAGGAATGCTTAACTAACATGAATATAATTCAAAATCTACCTAAACATGCCTACTAATATGTTCAATTACCTAACATGGGCCTAAATAGACCTAAGAGGGAAATCAAACTGGTATGGTTGCTACTCCAAACAAGGTGAAATAGCCTCTTCAAATGACTACTTGGTCATTTTGGATATCCATCTACTAACCCCATTGAAGGCTTTACGCAAGGATTGAGCTTGGCTATAAATTATATTTATTTTATGAGATGCAAATCAAAGCATGGTGTAAAATATTAAGGTAAGGGTGAATGTTTCACCAGATTCTAGATGTGTTTCTATGAATGTTGACGAAACAAATAAGGGTAATGGGCTAGGAGGAATACCTGTTGAAATGTTGGTTGTAGGTTGTTGTGCGCACATGACTTCTAAATCCACAGCTGATTGTGAGAGCTTCCTTTTTCTTGGAGGAACTACCTGAAATAGAACACAAGACCACCAAATAAAAGTTAAACAATATATGCAGTGGACTGCCTAGCATGTGCTAGATCCGGGAAGTGTGATACTTCCTAGACGGCTGTCAATCCACTGTTTAAAACAACTTAATGTTTACAATAAAGTAAATCTTATTGTAGTTAAAATGATTTAGGTATCTCATTCATCTACAATAAGCAAATTCGTTCACAATAGGCTAAGCTATGACTGAATCTGAAGGTCAAGGTCACTGTCAGGGTATTGGTACTGGTCAAGGTGAGGTTCTGGGTATTTTGGGTATTTGGTGGAGGTTTTAAGCTCTGATTTGGGTTTCTGGTTAAAAACACAAAGACTGACGTCGATCTAGTATGACCGGTGTCGATTTAGGCTAACCGGCGACAGTTGTGGGTAACCGGCATTGGTATGGTCGAGGTACATGAAACTCAATAAAAACTTGGTTGGGTGATAGATCTGAGGTTAGATGAAGATGGAAGGGAAATGGCAAGATTTGTATGGATCTGAGGTATGCATAGGAATGATTAAGGTCCAGGTATGGGAAGTGTAAGGGTGTGGATAAAAATATGGTCAAGTTTGCATGGAGGTAAATGATGGGGGAATGGAAATGAGAGCAAAAACTAATAACATATGTAAAAGGATCTACCAAATGATGAATGGATAAGTGTTGGTTAACAAAACTTATTGTTTGTACGAGCTTGATTCTTGGTTGGTAATGGTGGGTGATCAAATGAAATGAACTTGATGTAGTGTTGGTGCTTCCTCGGATGCTCCCGTGAAGGCAAATGGCTGTGTGGTTACTTCTGGTGTTGGCTATGGATGCTCTAATGTGTGTACTAATGTTGGTTCTGCTTGCATGTAACTCTAGTTTCGTCACTTGTTCTCAAAAGATGTGATTATCTCTCTGAATTGTGCCAACCTCGAAATAAGGTTGTTTTGGGGATTAAATGGTAACCGACGGCGGTTCCGGCTTAACCAACGACGGTTTAGGGTAACCGATGTTAGTTCGGGTGAGATTTCCTAGGTTTACTAAACTAGGCAGATCCCCTTGATTTTTTGGGATCTCATTCGTTTTGCTCCACGGATTAGATTGGAAGCTTCCTTCTAACATGTGGGAATGTGGTTAGAGGGAATGTAGGCATTGATTTTTAGGGTTTGGGTAGGTCTTAGTTAGTTATGGCAAATTACTAAGAATATGTCTTAGGGTGAGGTGGCTAGATGAGGTGTCTAGGTGAGGTGGATATGTGGGCATTATCCCAATTAGGGTATTTAAATAATAAATATGGTGAGGATAATGAATTAATTTAATTTAATTAATTAAATTAATATTATAGTGGGGTGAAGGGGGGCCATGGCTAGGTGAATGTGTTCAAGGTGTTTATTTGACGAGGGACCAAGGGGAGTGTGACCCAATTTTAGTGTCTACATTTTGCCCCTTTTTGTTGCATAGCTTGTATTGGTAAGCGATGCTGACAAAAATAAGATGTGGTTGCCCCATGTGTGGGTGAAGGTGATCCCCCTCAAACCAGGAACTAATGAGGCAGAAAGCGGAAGCAGTGAGTGGTTTGATAAAAGGTGAATGTGATGAAGAGGAAGGTGGGTAACGGGGGAAAAAAAGGAAAAAGGTCTACTCGGGTAATCTAGGTAATGGGTCAGGGTCAAAGGTAGTAACAGTCAAATGCACGCACATGTATAAACTGCAGCATGGTACCAAGGTGAAGAGCAGGAAAACTCTACATTGTCTAAGGTCGATAGGTTTATCCAAACAAGGTTGAGGTGATTCCGGTATCCAAGGTATAGGATATGGTCAGGAAACACGACGCAGGTTAGGTGCAGGAATGTTTAGGTATGTTTCGGTACACCAAGGGTTGGGTCAGGATAAACGGTCATGAAAGAGGCAAGGTAAGGTCATTAGGTCAATCAACATAGGTAACAGTGTCGCAAGGTATAGTGAACACATGAGGTCAAAGGTCACTAGCGATGGTCCAGGTCTATACATCTAGGTCATGGCACGGGTAGGGCTGAGGTATGGGTAAAATGATGAGTCCTCAAAATGAGGATGAGGGGAGGTAGTAAATGATGAGGTCAGGGGGGTGAGGTGAATGGTTAGGGTAAGCGTTGGGTGAGGGAAAAAAGAGTAACGGGTAGGGTAATAGGGTGAGATTGTGGGCAATGTGGAAGAGAGGGTGACTAATGCCGGTCAAGGGTAACCAACCATGGTAAGGTAGGGCACTTGACCGATGTCGGTGAAGCTAAAACCAATGTCGGTTAGGTCGGGGATGTTATAAAAAAGAAAAATTCTACGTTTTTCGGAATCATTTGTCTTGTGCGAAATAGAGGAAAACGACACGAGAGAGAGGGAAAGTTGGAAAGTGACAAAGGGAGACGGAGGACTGAGTTGGCAAGCCACGTGTGGGTGATTGGTAGTTGAGAGGTGGGTCCATGAGATTAGATTGGTTGATTTTATTGGTTGGAGGTGAGGTGACAGATTGGTGATGGCAGAGGCCGGAGAGGGATCAGGCGGGCCACCGGTGCAGTGGCCAGACATGCCACCATGACGATGGCAGCATGATGAGGTAAGCATCAAACCCTTTATGTGTTTTGTGAGATAGATTAGGTGAGAGGTCGGGTGGTGAAAAATTGGGTTTGGGGGGGGAAATGAAATTTGAAATGTGGGAGGGTGAATTGGGTAGAATAGGAGCAGGGAGAGAGGTAAGTGGGTGAATAGGGGGTGGGATGGGGTTGAGGGGAAGTGTAGGTGAGAATGGGTGGGTAGAAGGGTCAGGAGAGGGAGTTTTTTGAGAGGGGAGGGTTTGGGGGTCATGGTTTTCACCGTGACAGTGACCGGTGTCGGTTAGGGTTAGCCAGCGTCGGTAGGGTCAAACCGGTATCGGTCACGAAACAGGTGACCGATGCCAGTTTAGGGGTGACCGGGGTCAGTTAGAGATAACTGGCACCGGTCGGGTTTTGGAGAAAAAGGGGCCAAAAGGGCCCTAGGTCGAGTGGGTGAGATAGGGAAGGGTAGAATAGGGTGTGTTGGTGAAAAACCTAGTGTAGGCGGGGGTAAAATGGGTATGGGGAAATGATAGTGGGTGAGGGTGGGGGGGAGATAGAAATGTGATAGGAAGGTAGGTTGGGAAGAAAGAAAGAGGTGAGACAATGGGTATAGGTGAGGTGTCGAGGGTGAGTGTGGGTATGATGAAGGTAGATTAATTTGATGTTTGTATTGGATGCAGGGGAGAGATCAGCTACAGATGAGAGACAGGGTGCCACCCCTGCTCTTGAGAGTGCAAGGCATGGTGACAGTTGAGGAGTGGTGGCACGTGGAGGAGGTGGGCCTGATTGGGGTCCGACACTATCGGCATGTAGTCTGGCAGCCGAGTCTGATGGTCACTCTCATCGATAGATGGGATTCAGTGACCAACACGTTCCACCTACCGATGGGTGAGATGATAGTCACCCTGGAGGACGTGTTTAGGATCCTACAGTTACCGATACTGGGGACGCAGGTGTACTCGATCTCCTCCGAGGCCTCAGAGGAGTTGATGCTGACAGTGTTTGGGGAGGGACTGGCAGACATGACGTTCCATAGTGCCAGCTTGAGTTATGGGGGGATGTACCTAGCCCGTCTAGAGGAGACGAGGCTAGTTGTTTTATTGATGGAGGTAGTGTGCTATTTTTCACTACCAGATGTAGAGGGTGGGAGATTTCCCCGCTCCCTGATGGGGGTACTACATGACATGGTGATGGATCGGACCTATTTTGCCTAGGTGCCAACATTCCTAGTGCAGTTATACAGAGAGTTGTGGGCATATGGGTGTCTGCGCAGGTTCAGCTTATGTTGCACGTTTGTTCTACACTGTTGGGCCTATGAGCACATAGTTTGTGTGCGGCTAGTGGGTATGCCTCGAGAAGATGCATTTCCGTTGACATTGGTTCGAGTGGGGTATAGGTGATGGGTGCCCATGATTGGAGAGCGTCGATCAGACAGGGCTACACATGATGTAGCATATTACAGGCATCTATTGGAGGGGTTGTCCGGAGTGGACATCATATGGAGACCGTATGTGGGTTATCCCTCATACAGACGGATGCATGATGAGCTAGATGGCCTTCAGCTGCTAAGATGGATAGAGGGGCACCGTGCCAGGGAGCACGAGATGATCCCAGTTGACAGGGTTAGATGGCAGTTTGGGCTGCTACAGGACATACCTCCACCCTTCCCGCAGTACAGGAGAGATGACGTGGAGAGGCCATTGCCTCTACCATATTCGACAGTGCCCACAGGGTAGGAGGAGTAGGTGGTAGACTGGAGGATCGATGATGCCAGAGTGATAGAAAGATATAGATAGTGGTGGGTGGCTCATTTATGAGCAGTACCACCCAGGCCGGGGCAGCCAGATTTAGCCACTATCACGGTGCAGAGAGATGCCCTACAGGGGCAGGTGGTGACCCTGATTACCCAGTTGGGGATGGTGCAAGGACAGTTAGCTAGTTCAGAGGTGAAGGTGGCCGAGTTGCATGCACAGGTGGCCAATCTTCAGGCCCAGATGGCCCAGGGTGGAGATGGAGATGGTGATGATGGTCAGGTGGCCGCCCTACAGGCATAGGTTACAGGGTTACAGGGCCAGTTAGCCACGACATAGGCATAGATTGGGGCCTTATAGGCCCAGATACAGATATAGGAGTAGAGGCCGATGGGGCCACCACAGGCATTGGAATAGGGTCCCAGTTTATAAGTAGGGGTAGGACAGGGTCCCGTAGGATAGGTACAGGGTTAGAGGCCGATGGGGCCACCACAGATAGTACCCGTATCTAGGTTGTGGGAGGCGAGAGATGAGGCCAGGTATTATCAGGACCAGCTGATAGTGGTAGGGATAGATTGTCTATCGTATGCCAAGTACAGGGCACAACAGGCCTCTAGTGAGAGGACCCAGATCACACACCCATAGCGTGGAGAGCACAGGGGGCCATCGAGCCCCAAGACATGGTCAGGGTGAGGCCACCAGTTCATGGAGGCTAGTTCCAATTGATGTACCAGCAGGGACCCAACCACCACCTATGATGGGTGGGGAGATGTTAGCAGGTCGCTAGACAGGGGCCGAGGAGGTAGAGGGGACAGGTGAGATAGATATGGAGGATGTCCACCACGATGATGTCTGATATATGGCCCTTGATTTTGATGTAGTTTTGATTTTTGATATATACCGGCCTGTGTGCCGAGAGTTGTTATATTTTTGATCATATACCGGCCTGCGTGCCGAAGATGGTGAGGTTGTATGAGAGTTTTTGTATTTTTGAGCATATATTGGCCTGTGTGCCGAAGATGGTGAGGTTGTACACGAGATTTTGAGAGAGTGGATTATATACACTGGCCTACGTGCCGAAGACATTTGACAGTTTTGTATATGGATATTGTATTTGTATAGATGATGATGATTATGGGCATTATGTGTTTGTGTTGATAACATTTTATTATTATGCATAGATGGACTTATGGTAGGTGTGTTAGGCATGGATTGAGTCAGGTCATGGTTTTAGGCATGGATTGAGTTAGGTTTTAGTTTAGGCATGGATTGAGTTAGGTTTTGGTTTAGGCATGGATTGAGTCAGGTCATGGATTTAGGCATGATGGAGTTAGGTTATAGGCATGGTTGAGTTAGGTTTTAGGCATGGTGGAGTTAGGTTGTAGGCATGGTTGAGTCAGGTTTTAGGCATGGTTGAGTTAGGTCATAGGCATGGTTGAGTTAAAAGTGGTTGAGTTTGTAATTCATTAATGTGTGCAATTAATGATGATATAGTCACTTTTGAGATGTTTTATAATACATGCATGATGATGGTAAAGAAATGGTAGTCATAATAAATGTATGTTTTGATGATGATAAAAATGTGAAGCAATTTGTTGTTTGTTTGGTTTAATTTCCAATTTTTGATATAAAAAGGAAACTAAGTAGGGTAGAATGTGATTGAGGAAAATGAAAGATGAATTGGTTAGGGTAGAGAGTGGCCAAGCTAACCTCCAAGGGCCCCATGCCCTCGGAGTGCTGCCTACATAGTCCCGACAAAAAGGGACCTCAGGCCGATGTAGTTCTCCCATAAGCTAGGGAAGAATATGAGGAGGTATGAGAATGAGTTGGTAGGTTTTAGGCATGATTTGGGTTTAGGTCTGTTAGGTATGGGTGAGTTGTGGGAAAATTGGTATAGGTGATTTTGATTGTGGTAGAAGAAGAAGATTACCCCAAAGGTAAGCATCGAGGACCAAGTCCTGTATAAGGTAATCAATACGTAATAAAGAAGGTTAAAAGATAAGAGGGGGCAAGAAAGCCGCCTGATTGGTTAGGATCATAACGAGTAGGTCATACCTTAGAGGAGGTGATGAATGTAAGACCCTAAAGACATTGCATGATTGATTGTTCTAAGGGTGAAAAGTAGTCACATGATCACCAAATGTCATGGTTTCCAAGAGGTCCCTTGAGGCGGTAGGAAATGGGAGTGAATGGTGAGAGGGGTGAAAGGTGGTTAATTTTTATATGGTATGAGGTAGGATTCTCTTTGGGCAACAGATTCAAGGTCATAATGGGCAAGTCCATGACTAAAAGGTTGATTTACTGTTTTGACTGATGTTTCAGATAGACTGATCGATGTGGGAAGTCTATATGGGATGAGGAAATTAACTCCTTGAGGTCTTCGTGAAGCTGATCAATGCGGGAAGCTTCAGATTCTCTCTCTCTCTTTCTTTCTTTTTGAAAGAGCTTTACATAGCTGTCCTTCGAGGGAGCAGTCTATTTATAGCAGTGATTGTAGAGAGAAAGATGTCCTTTTGAGGGAGTCATATTTTTATTGGAAGTTTGACTCAAGGAGTTGGATCCCATGTGAGGGCTTTGAAGTCATGGACAAGACCAAGGTGAAGAATAGGATTCTTGTTTAGAAAGTAGGGTGAAATGACCATGGGATCTCATCTAAAGGTAGATGAAAAGTATCCATGAGAATCATGCTATGTGCAGTGCCATGGTACACATATTCAAGAGAAGATAAAAAGTGACGGGTACACACATGATTCTTGTTTAATCATTGGTGATGGCATAGGAAGTGGATAACGCTCAAGGGACGAGCATGGAAAGAGGAAAAAAGTGAGGTAGGACTAAAATTCAATAGTAGAATGGTCTAAGATGCAAGGCATTAAGGGGCTCAGGTTCAGGTTTACCATCGAGTGAAGATAAACGATAAGCACCTGATCCATAAGTATGGGTCATGATGTATGGTCCAAGCCAATTAGGAGCAAATTTTCCCCGTTTACTTTTTTTCTGCTTTAGTTACATGTTGATTTTCTTTCAGGACAAGGTCACCAACTTGGAAGGTTCATTCATGGACACGTTTATCATAGGCACGTTTGATACGTTTTTGGTAAACTTGAAGATGATCAAGAGCATTAAGATGACGTTCATCTAATAACTCAAGTTGTGCTAAATGGTCCTGACGAAAGTCATCATCATTGAGCATGTCATGGAGAGAAATGTGGAGTGAGGGAATCTAGACTTTGAGAGGCAAAACAACCTCTGTACCATAGACCAGAGAAAAGGGTGCGGCGGCGGTGGAAGTACAGATACTAGTGCGGTATGCCCACAGGCCGAAAGGAATGTGCATATGCCAGTCCTTCCCAGTATCGTTAACCACTTTCATGAGAATTTTGTTTAAGGTTTTGTTAGTGGATTTGGCTTGGCCATTGGTCTGTGGGTAATAAGGTGATGAGAAACTTAGCTGAATGCCAAAGGCATCGCAAAGTTTTCACAATGTTTTATTTTTGAATTGTTTTCCATTATCAGTGATGAGGTGATGAGGAACACCAAAGTGACAAATGATGTGATGATTGATGAACTCACATATTTTCTCAGCTTTCATGGAGATGAGTGGTATGGCTTCAACCCATTTTGTGTAGTATTCGGTAGTGGTGATGATCCATTGATGTCATTGGGAAGAATGGGGATTGATCTCTCCGACAAGATCCAAACCCCATTGAGAAAAGGGCCAAAGGTCACAGGTGACCTTGTAAGGCATGACTGGGTGTATGATGAAGGTTGGCATGTTGTTGGCATTTTACACAACGCTTGACGTAGTCGCAACAATCATGGTTAAGGGTTGGCCAGTAATAGCCTAGGTGAAGAATACGCTTAGCAATAGCAAGGCCACTGAAGTGACCTCCACATATGCCATCATGAACTTCCTTAATGGTATAAGGAATTTCAGAACTCGTGAGGCATCGTAAGAGAATACCATCAAAGCCACGCTTATAGAGGAGGCCCCCCATGATGACGTAATGAGAGACATTTTTAAGGAAGGCACGTTGTCCATTACAGGTGAGATTAGGAGGTAAGATGGAGAGAGAAAGATAGTCGGAGTATTGTTTATACTAAAGGTCACTCGGGTCCAAAGGGGCAGTGGTTCCGATAGAGTAAACGTCATGAGGTAAATAAGAGGGTAATTGGAGTCGTTGTATGGTGACAAAGATTTTAGAATCGGCGGGTGAAGCGGGTATTTGAGAAGCCAAGCAGGCCATGGTATCTGCAAATTTGTTGGTTGAACGGGGATGGTTTGAAGGGTGTAAGTGGTCAAAGGTGGTCAAAAGTATGTCTACATGATGTTTATACTTTTTTAAGTATCTCATTACGACATTGGTATATACCATTGACTTGGTTTACGACCAATTGAGAATCACCAAATATGTTGATTGATTTGACATCTAAGGTGTAGGTAGCTTGGAGACCTAATACGAGCGCTTCGTATTCGGAAATATTGTTTGTACAATCAAAATCTAGTTTGAAAGACAAAGGCATGGGTTCACCATCAAGTGGAATGAGGATAACACCAGCCCCACCCCCACGCTGACACTTGGAACCATCAAAGAAGAGTGTCATTTGGTAAGCGGGTTCGTCTAGGGAAAGGGTAGCAATTGACTCATCTGGAAAGTCAAAATTAGAGGGTTGATCCCCAGGAAATAGGTGCATCAGCCAATTGGTTGGCGATAGCTTGGCCCTTGATGGACTTTTGATGAATGAATTCAAGGTCGAGGTCAGCCAAAAGCATAAGCCAGTGTGTGGCACGCTGATTTTGATAAGGTTTGGCATACATGAAGTGTAAGGGGTCGGTGTTGGTCACAACATAGGTTTTGTGGTTGAGTAGGTAATGGCGGAGTTTTGTGGCAACAAAAACTAAGGCTAACCAAAGTTTTTTGGGATGGGTGTATCAAGTTTCGTAGTCCAAAAGAGTACAGCTTATGTAATAAACTACCTACTCCCTGTGTTGTTCATCACGATGAGCGAGCATGGATCCCAAAGAGTGATCAGTAGCTGAGATGTATAGGTAGAAGGGTTGATCGTCTTTAGGTGGAATGAGTACGGGGGGTTGAAGAAGGTATTGTTTTAAGGCCTCAAAAGCTTTGTGGCAATCATCATCCCATTTAAAGGAGACATCCTTCTTGAGAAGGTGATGAAATGGTTGACACTGATCAGACAATTGTGAAATGAAACGGCGAATAGACTGTAACTTACCTTGCAGGCTACGGAGTTTCCTAAGGTTAGTGGGTGGAGGCATTTCTAGAATGGCCTTGACTTTAGCAGGGTCAACTTCTATACCACATAGGGAAATGATAAATCCCAGGAGTTTTCCTGAGAGGACCACGAAGACACACTTCTTGGGCTGAAGGTGAACACAATATTTAATGAGGCGGTCAAAGATGGTTTTTAGGACGGTGAGGTGCTCAGAGCAGTGTTTAGATTTGGCAAGGAGGTCATCCACGTAATCTTCCAATATACGATGCATGATGTCATGGAAGATATAAGTCATAGCCCGCTGATATGTGGCACCAGCATTTTTAAGGCCAAAAGGCATGACTCGATAGTAGAAGGTCCCCCAAGGGGTGATGAATGCGGTTTTGTGTTGATCCTCTGGGGCAAGTAAGATTTGGTTATAACCCGAGAAGCCATCCATGAGTGATAACATCTCATGACCAGTGGTAAGGTCAACCAGCTGGTCAATACCAGGTAGAGGAAAGTCATCTTTTGGGCAAGCTAGATTGAGGTCATGGAAATCTGTGCAAATGTGGAGTCCCCCTGTCACCTTAGTGATAGGGACAATGTTAGAAATCCAATGAGGATAATCAATGGGTAAGATGAAGGAAATAGAAAGAAGGCACTGAAGTTCTTCTTTGACAAGAAGGGCAATGCGAGGGTGCATTTTCCTCAGCTTTTGTTTGATGGGCTTGGCATCAGGAATGGTTACGATATTGTGGACCACTATGGTGGGGTCAATACTAAGCATGTCTGCATAAGACCAAGCAAAAACATGGTTATGGTTTTTGAGAAAAGAAGTGATGGCTTCCTGTTCAGCAACATCTAAAGATTGACCGATCTTTAGGATGTGTGGGTCATCCTGAGTATGAATGTTGATCTCAATAGTTGATTCATTCAACATGGTTTGCGTCTCAGAGGGTAATGACCGATGAATATATGAGTCTTCTACACCAAGGTAGGTGAGTATAGATTCATCATCCTGACATTGAACGACGTTAATCGAAGGTGTATTGTCATCGATCATTTCAGGGTACAGGAAGGGCAGAGAGAGGGAGCCTCGCCCTCACATTGATAAGTCAGAGGCCCCAAGGAAATGGTGTTTATGAAAAAAAAAAGTTAGGAGGAATGGATTCTAGATCCATCAACTCCATCAGTGAAGGTGGTGATGGTGGTGAAGAAGGTGGAGAAGGGCTGATGTCCTCAATGAGTTCAATGTGGGCCTTCTTGGTAGGTGGTTCAGCAAAGCTGATACCACTACGGTCATTATGTTTACGGGTAGTACATGGAATAATAGTATGGCGACCTTGCTCGTAAAATCCAAAACCAAAACCCTTCCATGCACATCAGTGTAGGAAGGTGTGGGAAAAACGAGATTGGTGAGTGATTGGAAGTCAGCGGAAAATGGGCGGGTTTGTGATGGTGGTTCAGGTGTGTAAGTGGTAGTATCAAGTCCCCCATAGGTGAGACTGGTACAAAGGTGAGGAGGACCATAAAGGAGGTGTTCTCCTATGCGGTGATCATAGTGAGGGTGTTGGTGAAGACTTCCATACTCTTGTGGAGTAAGGAATGTGTTGACACTATATAGGCGATACTCCCCCAGAGTGAGGCATTGAAAAATTCCTTCCAAGGGATCGGTGGTTGGTATGTGGGTAGCTGGAATAGATGATGTGTCGGAGGTCGATGTGGAGGTGGAGCTAACAGATTGGGAGGCTAATGGTTTGGCCGTGGAGGTTGTGGCAGCGGTAGGAATGGAGGAGGTATGTGCAGTTGAGGTAGCGACTGTACTGGTAAGCGGAGGTGTAGGTGAAGTGGTAGTGGTCATGGAGGTAGATGCCTTAATGGGTATAAGCACATCATTGGGTCGGTAAAGCATGTTGCATGTTTTAAAAGGTGATGGATCAGCTGGAATAGTATAGGTGTGTCCTTCATGCTCAAACTTTACACAATGATGCAAAGTGGAAGGGACACAACCCATGACATGAATCCAGGGTCTGCCAAGCAACAAGTTATATTGAAATTCCCCCTCCAAGATGTAAAATAACTTTGGAACAGTACGGGGGCCCACGTGAACATGGAGGATGACAGTGCCTAGTGTAGAGGTGATAGCGTCATTGAATGAACACAACATGACAGGATGTTTATGCATGCAATTGTCAGGTATGCACATTTGAGTGAATGCATGGGATGAAATGATATTAATGCTAGTGCCCCCCATTGAATCATAACACGTCGTACACGTATATCATCGATGTGGACAAAGATGAAGAGAGTTGCTAGGTCTGGGTCATCAGTTTGGTGCGGTGTGATCTCTTCCTCTGAGAAGCTAAGGGAGGCTACTTGGTGAGTAGGTGGAGGTGTGGATAAAGGTGGTAATTTGGTGAGAGAGGCTACATGATGAGGTGTGATGATGGAGGCTATGGGTGTAGGGTCATTCAGTAAAACCTCAATAGATTGAAGGACCTCCATGAGAGCTTGACGATGGGATTCTGAGGTTTGGATGAGGTCATATAAGGACATTTTGAGGGGGGATTGGTGTAGTTGTTTGAGCATCACACGGTGTGTGACCCCATTAGAAATAGGATATGTGGGGCCGTGATAGTGATTTTAGGTGTGGGTGCAGATGGTATGTTGGGTATAGGATTGGTTGGTGAGTTAGTTGCCTTTTCCTTGCCTTTGTCCTTCTGAGCACGGGTAGCAACGTGGATCATGTTGATCTGAGGTGGGGAGGTAGGTGAGGTAGGTGAGCCATGAAAGGTATAGCGACATGAAGGGAAAAAGCCTAGTGGCGGGAAGGAACCTTGTGAGATGAGTTGGGCACATCGACATTTGGGTGGAGGTTTGGCGAGGTCATTGATGCAAACCATGTTAATTTCAAATCTCAGAGGTGGTTCTAGGAGCTGTGGGGGTAAAGTTCTGGGTAGTTGAGTAGGTAGTGAGGGAAGAGCTGTGGGAATGGGTGCTGGAGAAATGGGGTCCTCATCGAGAAGGTCATCATCATCAATTTTTTCTTCAGGAGGACACAACTGGATAAGAACAGTTTTCAAGGCCTTGTAGTTCTCTACATCGTGTCCTGACACACGATGGTAGGCACAAATTTTGGTGTCATCAAACCCCTTTGGTTTGGGTTTGAGAGGGTCATAAGGTCTGAGTAGGCGGTAATGTGATGACAAAAGTTTCAAGGAGGTTGGTTAAAATTTTGGTGTAGGATCCTACTACTGGATCACAATGGGAAGTGAAAGTGGGTTTGGGTGTAGGCACGAAGGACTGTAGGGGAACGGTCTTTGCAAGAGGGGTAGTGGGTCGAGCCATGGTTTTGGGTGCTGGCGTGGTCTTGGGTGTTGGTCTTGTTTGCTTGGGTAGGGGTATGGTAGATGAACTAGCAGGAGAGTGTGTGGTTGTTTTGACTACCTTATTGGAGGGTAGCGGATTTTTGTCTTTGGGTTGCACCTTCTTGAGGAAAGGTGATATGGGTGTATGAGATCTAGAGGGAAAAGCAAATGGGGGGAGAGGGAAAGTTACCCATGGGGATAACGAAGGTGCTGTGAAGGTAGATGACGTGAGTCATGCAGGGGGTGTGAGGAAAGAGACTAAAGTGTAGTGGGTAGTGAAGTAACCGATGGTATTTGAGGAATGGGTGGTAAAGATGCTGCAGGTGCGGGTGTAAGTCATGTCAGGCGCTTAGGTATGTTAGAGGTTTGCGAGGAAGAAATGGGTTGTTGTGTTTTTGGTTTACTGACGGGTGGAAGTTTCTTAATTGTGCTGGGAGGTGGAGGTCCTAAGATGGACGGAAAGGGTGAAGGTGATGAAGGTGTGACTAGCGCAGTTGGAGTATGAGTTTTATGGGCTTGGTTCTTCTGTTTGGGTGACGGAGTAGGTTTGGTATTAGCCTTGGAGGATGTAGCTAAATCTAATTTGATGCGTGGATGACTAAGGCTGGCGGTTGGGATGAGCCCTAAGGTAGTGCTGGGTTTAGGTGAAGAAGATGATGTAAGTGTAGGCTTGGGTGTAGATACGAGTTGGGTTATGGGTAGGGGTGTGGTTTGAGCCACGAGTGGTATCGTGGAAGAAGTTGTGATAGAAGTGGTTATGTTTGGTTTAATTGACCGAAATATCTTTGGGTAGATAGTGGAAGTCTCAACAAGTGACATCTACATTTGCGTTGAGACAGGAAGCAGAACACACCCCCAGAGTAAGGCTCCATCCACATAATCTAAGTGATCGGCTAAGTGCGAGAACGACATGGCTATAGGCGAGGTTAATGAGGACCTAATGGCAATTCCCGTAAAATTTGGCTTAGAACACCTTCTTGGGTATGAGAGATGGGTGTATGAGATCTAGAGGGAAAAGTGGATAGGGGAAGAGGCCCCGGGGATAATGTGGGTGGGGGAATTTGTTAGCTTCGGTTTTTGTGGGTAAGAGAGCCCTGCTAAAAGTAAAGGAACCTCTTAACCATAGGATCTTGATAACTGATGGAGGGGTGGTCACCTAAAGGAGGTTGTGACCTCTAAGGTAGTAATAAGTTTAGTCGAGGGAAAGGTGTTACTTCTGGGTGGGTTGGATAGGGTGATAGATGAGAGCTGGAGGAGATGATGGAAGTGCTCCTCTGTAGGTGGGGGAGATGATGGGTCATCCTCTGGAATAAATAGGTTGGGGAGATGGGTGGAGGTGGAGATGATGCTCCTCTGTAGGTGGGGTAGATGACGGGTGCTCCTCTGTGGGTGGATGAGATAAACAAGTCTCCTCTATGGACTGAAGAAGTACTGTGAGTGACGGTTCCCTAGGTGGAGAAGCCAAAGGTGAAATAGTCTTGATATTAATGGAAGGCTCCTCCACGGGTGAGGAAGGAGGTGAGAGGTGTTCCTCTATGGGTGGAGAAATAGGTGAGGTGGATTCAAGTGTAGGCGAAGGACTTCGGGTTAGGATTTCCTCGATAGAAGGAATATGAGGTAATTGGGTAGCAGCGGGTGTATCGCTGAAAATAGCATGGACCTCGCGAGTATGGCTATCATGAGTTGAGGTCTCTCCAGTTTGATCAGAAGAAGGGGCATGATTAGGAAAGGGTTTCTTGAAGATATGTAGGTTCTGATTGGCAGGTGTGTTAGGATTATCCAAGGTTAGCTCGCCTTTCTCGAGCATTTCTTGGACAATGTTTTTGAAAGTGATGCAATTGCCATCACTATGACCCTTTACGCGATGATAATTGCAGAAATCGTGCTCTTTATACCATGCGGGTGTGGGGTGAGCAGGGTCAAAACCAGTGTGTGGTTTCACGGGAGGAAGGGTGATGGCCCCAGCTTTGATGAGCTTCTCTAAGATAGAAGAATAAGGTTCCCCAATTGGGGTATATTTCCATTGTTCCCGTCTGAATTGAAAAGTCTGAATGGGTGAGAGATTAGATGAGGGGCTAGCCTGATTTGATGGGTGAGTTGGGACAACTTTTAGTACCACTGCGTTAGTGGTCCCCTTGGCCTTTGAATAATTGTTCCATGGTTTTGAGGACAAAGAGGTATCATTCGACTTGAATGTCGAATTCTTATTATGTAATTAGATTTTCTTATCTTCAATGGCCCGAATCTCTAGCTTTCATGCCATGGTGAATGCTTCGTCAAAGGTTTGGACCTGCAGAGTCAGTGAGATATGCCTAGTACAAGCCCATGTGAAGAGTTCGATGAGTTCGGTTTGTGGTAGTTGGAATGTGAAGTGATTGATCAGGTTATGCCAATGAGCAACAAAATCTGCGATGGATTCATTGTCATATTGACGCGTAGAGTATAGGTCAGTCATGGTAACCTTCTTAATGATATTAATGGAGAAGTGATCCAAGAAGGCTCGGGCTACTGGATTAAATGAGAATATAGAGTTTCTAGTCAATCCACTATACCAATCTAACGCGGGTCTAGTCAGAGACATGGGGAAGGTCCTCAGGAGCAAAGCATCATCATGGGTGATCAGATAACACCCGTGTTTGAAAGACCGCAAATGTCGTTGCGGGTCCTCTTTGCTATTGAAAATGTTGAATTTAGGCATTTCCCAATGCATGGGATATGGGCGAACAGGAATGGAGGGGTGTATAGGCTCATTACAAATCTCATCATAGGTGAGAGTGTCGCGGGAACCAGAAACCGATGCCTCCAATGTCTGCATATTATCCATCATTAACTTGATTAGGTCGTTGGTAGGTTGTGATGGTTGAGTGCCTCCTGTAGCATAAGAGGGTTGGTGTTGGGCATATAATGAGGATGACATTCTAGTATATGGTGCTGTCGTATAGGTAGATTGAGAAGAAGGCAGTGAAATAGGGGGTACGTACCCAGAGTGAATAATAAATGAAACATGAGGTTGTTGATAGTACGTATATGGAGGTGGAAGGGTCGTGGTGACCCTAGTGGCAATGGGGGCTAAAGATTGCGGAATAGAAAGGACGACGTTTTGAAAAGGGGTAGGGGTCACCGACACCGGGGGTGGCAGTGTAGCTACGGGTATATGTGAGACAACAAGCGCATATGAGATTGTGTTCTGGGTGGTTGGCGAAGGTATAGTGGATGTGGCGAGTGCAACGGATGTAGTAGAAGTGGCAGTCATAATGGGTATATGGCCTAGTTGTGAAACGACTGGGGGTAAGGTAGATGCAGGCAGTGCGGAGCCAGATGAGGCTAATGCAGGAGTGGGAACGAGAGTCGGGGGGATAGATACGGGCATGTCGTATATCAACTGACCTGAGGCATCTTGAGTGGATGAGTGGGAAAGGTAAAACTGTAAGGCGACAAGATTTTGGTCAAGGAGTCGTGTGAACTCCTTGTCTCTGGTAGCGATAGAGATAGGTTGGATAGGCTCCATGGCTGGTGATAAAATGGAAGGTGGTGAAGGACTAGGTGGGAGTGGTTCTCAACTGACATGGAATATGAGGGTGCTTACTTGTCAACGCGTCAATACCATGTGAACAGGTACTAACATGGTGAGACCGCTTTCTGTAAACGACACAAAAATACAACAGAGGTAGGATAAATAGGTAGTGGTAGGTGAATTGGGGTTAAAATGTTAGTTGGAAAATGACAGGCTAATTGATGCCGGTTAGGTTAAACCGACGCCAGTCACAGGTAACCACTGTCGGTCACTGTGGAAAGTGGACAGTTGGTCAAAAATAAAGTATAAGGCCAAATTTGCCAGGTATGCAAAATGCTGATGGGACTTGCAAGGTCAATGGATATGATAAGAGTGATAGAGACTCTGAACAACTAAGGAAGGTAAATAGCTGTCCTTTTGGGTAGGTTAACCAAAAGAATAGTGAACCGACATCAGTTGGGTGTAGCCGATGACGGTTAGAGGGTAACCGACGACGGTTGCCGGACCGACACCGGTTACTGTGAAATTGAAATAGTGATGAAGAAAATGTGGTTGTGAGTTAAAATTAATGTGGAATCAAACCCAGAATCCTGAGAAAGATGAGAATATGGTCCATACACACTCAGATGAAGCTGGAATACACCAACTGTGATGAGGAGCATGCAAGGAGAAAAAAGAAAAATGAAGAGCGTGACCTCTCACCTTAAAACACAAGCCAAGCAGAAACAGTAAGAAAAATACGATCCTAAGAGTGCCTTTTCTATTATGTTTGTTTAACTTGTGTTATTTAAGGATTGACTCGTGAATTGTAGAATATTTTTTTTTGGTGAGGATGGCTTCCTACGAAGAAGGAGATCTACAAGGAGAGGTTTCAGGTATGTTATGGCGGGGGCGGGATGTCCTCTGATGGGGTAGTGGACAAAGATAACCAACGGGGTGCCCACTGTGTCGTGATTGTGTGATCACCTTCAGCTTCTTCTGGGAAAGATGTTGTTTAAGAATGTGTATATTTTCAATTTTTTGGTGTTTGGGTAAGACTCAAAGAGAGAGAAAGAGAAAGAAAGTGTTTTCTACAATTCGTTTGTCAACCATCAGTTGGGAATGACTTCCAGCGTATAGGTTGCCCTCAATTAATGTGAGTTAATGTAGAAAAGCAGAATGAAATGCAATGATTTTTAAACCCAAATCGAAATGTAGAATTCAATGCCACAAATAGATGAACAGGAGAAAAGATGCTCTTTCACTAATGCGATACTAATGAAAGGGAAGAAATGTTTGTTTTAGGCACCAAAATAATATTGCTTTTAGACAATAGAAGAGAAGAAGGTTCCAGGGGAGAAAGTTTAATGAAAGAACTTTTTAGAAAATAAATAAACATACAACATTTTCACCTAGAAATGAAAAAATGCGAAGAACCCCGAATGGGTCCCACCGGGCGTGCCAAAATGTTTCACCAGATTCTAGATGTGTTTCTATGAATGTTGACGAAACAGATAAGGGTAATGGGCTAGGAGGAATACCTGTTGAAATGCTGGTTGTAGGTTGTTGCGCACGTATGACTTATGAATCCACAGCTAATCGTGAGAGCTTCCTTTTTGCTTAGAGGAACTACCTGAAATAGAAAACAATACCATCAAATAAAAGTTAAATAGTATATGCAGTGGACTGCCTAGTGTGTGCTAGATCTGGAAAGCATGATACTTCCTAGACGGCTGTCAATCCACTGTTTAGAACAACTTAATGTTTACAATAAAGGAAATCCTATTGTAGTTAAAATTATTTAGGTATCTCATTCATCTACAATAAGCAAATTCATTCACAACAGGCTAATCTATGATTGAATTTGAAGGTCAAGGTCACTGTCAAGGTATTGGTACTGGTCAAGGTGAGGTTTTGGGCTATTTTGGGTATTTGGTGGAGGTTTTAAGCTCTAATATGGGTTTCTGGTTAAAAACACAGAGACTGACGTCAGTCTGGTATGACCGGTGTCGGTTTAGGCTAATCGGTGACGGTTGTGGATAACCGACATCGGTATGGTCGGGGTACAGGAAACTCAATAAAAACTTGGCTGGGTGATAGATTTGAGGTTAGATGAAGATGGAAGGGCAATGGAAAGATTCATATGGATCTGAGGTATGCACATGAATGATTAAGGTCCAGGTATGGGCAGTGTAAGGGTGTGGATAAAAAGATGGTCAAGTTTGCATGGAGGTAAATGATGGGGGAATGGGAATGAAAGCATAAATTAGTAACATATGTAAAAGGATCTACCAAATGATAAATGGATAAGTGTTGGTTAACAAAACTTACTATTTGTACGAGCTTGATGCCTAGTTGGTAATGGTGGGTGACCAAATGGAATGAACTTGATGTAGCATTGGTGCTTTCCTGGATGCTCCCGTGAAGGCAAATGGATGTGTGGTTACTTCTGGTGTTGGCTATAAATGCTCAAATCTGTGTACTAACGTTGGTTCTGCTTGCATGCAACTCTGGTTTCATCACTTATTCTCAAAAGATGTGATTATCTCTCCAAAATGTGCCAACCTTGACATAAGGTTGTTTTGGGGATTAAATGGTAACCGACGGCGGTTCCGGCTTAACCAGCGTCGGTTTAGGCGGGATTTCCTAGGTTTACTAAACTAGGCAGATCCCCTTGATTTTTTGGGATCTCGTTCATTTTGCTCCGCAGATTAGACTGGAAGCTTCCTTCTAACATGCAGGAATGTGGTTAGAGGGAATGTAGGCATTGATTTTTAGGGTTTGGGTAGGTCTTAGTTAGTTATGGCAACTTACTAAGAATAGGTCTTAGGGTGAGGTGGCTAGATGAGGTGTCTAGGTGAGGTGGCTATGTGGGCATTATCCCCATTAGAGTATTTAAATAATAAATATGGTGATGATAATGTATTAATTTAATTAAATTAATAGTATAGTGGAGTGAAGGGGGCCATGGCTAGGTGAATGTGTTCAAGGTGTTTATGTGACGAGGGAACAAAGGGAGTGTAACCCAATTTTGGTGTCTACAGTGCACTCTTTTTATAGTTTTCCTTCTGGGAGAAACTTATATTTTGGTGCATGTGGGACTAAAAGCCCCAATTTAGATTAGAATTGTTAATCATGATTAGGCCTTGCTAATCACAATTAGTGAATTACCAAGTGATTAAGATGTGAGAGCCTTAGTCAACCACTTAGGGTCAACTAGGAGGTTGGGATAAAGTTTTGAAGCTTGTTGAGACGTTATGGAGGTGAATGGGGTGATTTTGAGTGGTTGGAAGAGGGGTTTGAGTCAATACTAGGGCATATTGACCAAATCAAGGGCAAAATAGGCTTAATTAGCCTATAATCACTAATTGTCCATTTCAAAGACGATTTTGTCTTACAATTAGTCATAAAGTGTCATCCTGAATGCAAAAGGGGTTACACAATCAACAACGTGGTGTTAATTGGCTAAATTGGTAAGGAAAGTTAGTTAATTAGTGAAAACCACTAATTATAACGGATTTGGCAAGAATGAGAGTAATTTGTGTGCGTTTGGCAATAAGATTACAAAAGTGGAATTTAGGTGTCTACAGCTTCCATTGGGAAAGTAACCGCTTCAGCCAACCATATCGCATAAGGGACTATTGATTTGAATTTAAGAGTGTTTGTGATTAAATGTTTCTGGATTATTTCGAATTGTCTCCAGCCATGATTTGACATGCTACTTCCCCATACTTCACAACCATAAAGGGCAACCGAGGTGACCAACAATCCAAAAAGGGTTTTGTTAGTTTTTCGATTTCAAAGTTCAACTGTCCTACACCTATTTTGAAGTAGGTAAGATGCTTTCCACCCCCTTGTATCTTTTTTGCTCTACAAGTCTCCCAACTAAGCTTGTTGTGCAAATCAATCCCAAGATATTTGTTGAAGTAGGTAAGATGATTTCCACCCCCCTTGTATCTTTTTTGCTCTGCAAGTCTCCTAAAAAAGCTTGTTGCGCAAATCAATCCCAAGATATTTGTATTCTGTTACAATTTCCAACGGGCTCCTCTAAAAAAGAAAGTTAATTTGTTTCTTTTTCTTTTTAAAAAAAAATCATGACTTTGGTTTTGCTAATGTTCACTTGCATCCCAACTTCCTGGCAAAAGAGTTCTAAGGCTTTCAAATGATCCCTCAATCCTTGAGTTGTTTTTGAAATTAGAATAAGATCGTCGACATATAAGAGTAACTTCACCACATAACCTGCCAACTATATTCTGCCTCCCTCGATTTTGCTCAACCATTCTTCAAACTTGTCAATGTATAAGCCAAACAAGGTGAGAGAGAGAGAGAACAACCTTGCTTGATACCAATGTCACTACCAAAACATTCTCGAGGCTGTCTTTGGTAGCCTCCTAAACATTAAAATATCTCTTCTAATTTAAAACCTATGGAGTGGTGCTTTAAACAAACCTTCACGGCTTAACTCTAAAATAATCGTTGCTTAAAAGAGGCTCTCGTAGCAACAAAATAAAAACACACCGCCGAGTTGAAAGCGTGAGAGATATCCACAGGGTTGAAAATGTCACTTTCCCTCATCCCCTGCATAAATCTTAGTTTCAAAACACACAGATTCCGTCAAGCTTTTCTTTTTTCAATCAAAAGTTGTTAAAGTGTTTGCAGTTAAATTTTTGGAGTGGAAAAATGGCGTTCTTTGACTTGAACATCCCTATAGAACAGGAAGCAAAGGACAGAAGCAAGGCTAAAACTGCAAGGAACACCAGGGTGAAACTGGTAGTGAAGGCAATGGAGTTAGGTTACAGCGGAATAGCCTACAATCGCTTTGTATCTGGAATTATGGCTGATACAGATCGCTGCACAATGGCTTCGCTACCATTGTCTTCTCTGCTGGAAGCTTCTCCGGCACTGGCGGAGACCGTGAAGTTTCACAGGGAGGTTTTGGGTTTACCGGCGGGAGAAAGAGAAAAACTGAAGCAGTACAGCAGGGTAACAGTGGGCGTGGAAAACATGCTGCAGGCGGCTGCACTGAATCCTAATAATCCTGTGCTGCGTACGTATGACTTGGTGGCTGTTCATCCCATGAATCCCAACATGTTTGAACACGCCTGTCTCAATTTGGAGGTCAGTCAGCTTGCCTTAATTTAATTACATACATACCTGTTTTTTTTTTTTTGGCGCATGGATGCCACTTTTTAAATAGGGACTACTCAGGAACTGTATATTGTTAAACAGTACCGTGGAAACTATTTTGTTTCGGCTAGATTGTCCATTTTTTTAAGGATTCTAGATGCTAAATTAACCGAACATCAAATTAAAAGCAATAGTTAACCACAATTAAACTATCATTTTGCACATAACATTCTCCCATGCAACAATGGCTGTCAGATTTATATTTAATTGTTTCTGTATTATATTTTTTAATTTAAAATGGGCAATCTGTAAGGGGGCTGTTCCTTTTGGCAGTTTCCTTTGAAATTAAATTTCAATCTAGTGTAATATGCAGTTTTCCAATTTACTTTAGGTGTTGGAACCTTATTCCCCTAAGCTCCTTTATAGGGGGACATTTGTCTTCAAATTACAATTCATCCTGAATGCAAATCTTCTGTTAGATTAGAATTTTACAGAAGATTATGACTTTTCAATGGAGAGTTCATCTTTAAATAATACCAGCTACTGCTCTCGAATCTTTGTGCAGAAAATGGTGCATCTAAATTTTAAACGCTTATACTCTTACAAAAACTGAACACAAAAACCAAGAAAGAATATAAGCGACAACTTGAAAGAGAAATACTTCTTGAATCTATTAATGGGAGAGCAACCATCTCTTTATATGAAAGCAACAACACAAATTCTAATACTTGGGTGGCACAAACCCTAAACCTAAAATAACATAAGTGAACAATAGGTCGTGTTTATATTTTTTGATAAAGCAAACTAAAGTCATAAAGTAACTTTATTACCAAGCGTATCACTAAGTCTTGTATGACTATTATAACTTTATGTTACAAACTTTAACTTCCTCCCTTAATGGTCATAATAGGGATTTAGGAACTATACCAACTTTTTTCCTATATTTTACATTTTTATTTGAGCCAAGAGACTTGTTGAGAATGTTTTCAGTGTAGCCCTTGGTTGGACAATATTGCAGCTCAACTTCTCCATCTTCTACGAATTGCCAAATAAAGTGATAATATACGTTAACATATTTTATCCACTCATGAAAATTATGATTTTCTACTAGCTTGAGAACACTTTGCTTATTACAGAATACTACCATGGGCTCAGTCTGATGAAGTCGTAGTTCTGCTAGCATTCTTTTAATCCAAACCGCTTCACACGCCCCGTTATTTTGCTGCTCTCTATCCTGCTTCTATAGAGGAAAGTGAAAGCACATTTTTCTCCCTGATTGAAGAAACTGCTCATGTTCCAAGATTATAGCACATAAGCTCATGTAGATATCCTATCATGTGCAGATCCCTGTCCAATCTGAGTCTGAATATCCAGACAGCTGAATCTCATTAATTTTACTGTATAGAATGTCAAAGTCTGATGTTTCCCTCACATATCTTAGCACCGTCTTTGGTCTTGTTCAATGTTTTGCTTTTTGAACTGTCATAAATTGGGAGATATAGCTGACTGCATAGCACAAGTCAGGGCTAGTGGCTGTAAGATAGATTAAGCTGCCCATTAGTTGCTTGTAGACCGATTCATTGACTACTTTTGAATCAGTCTTGGCTGAATTTTTCGGGCCTTTCTCCATAGGTGTAGATGAAATTTTGCAATTTGCCATCCCGAGGCTGAACCTGTCGAACAATTTTTTTGGCATATTTTACATGTGAAACAAAATGATGCAGAGGTGTGAAATGAACAACCACACATTCATTGCAATCACGGGTCCACTAACTCAGTGATGGGCTCCTACACTCAAGTGTACACATACAACAAGAGACTGAAATCACACTTTATTCAATGTAGATGATGAAATACGAACTCCTACAGTCACATAGACAATCTAGCTTGCTTCAACTTCACAAACATGAAGAAGGATCATACAAATCAGTCCTGTTATGGATTGGAATTCATTCATCACACCTCTCTATTCTCTCCCTAAACTAGTTCCCTCCTTTGGAAGCACCTCCCTCAACTGAATATTCTCCTATCTTCTACTAATGCATTTGACTTCTTTCCGACGCCTGATATGTCTCTTCGAACTCCTCATTTCTTGAAAACACCCCAAAACAACAATTTTCATCATTCTGGCTGTTACTCTGCGTAGGCGTTACCTGCAGGCAAAACTGTTGTTTTATGCAGACCGGCAGTTAGGAATCTGCTGCCTGCAATAACTGGCGGTTTCATCATGGGATTTGGGAACACCCTGATTCTGCCTTGTTTCATGAGTGAAAGCCCTTTCACCTTGCTTAATGAACTTGTTTGAGCCTTTGAGATGCTTCCTTGACCCATGGGAATCATCCTTCATGCTGCATTATTGAAACAAACCTGAAAACAAACTTTGATGACCGGACATCTCTTTTTGGTTTATCGAAAATTGCTAATTGGCTTGGATGCTCCTGTATCACGAAAAGATGTTTGCCAGTTTGCCAAACTTGTACACCTAATCCGTAACGTAGGAGGCCTAGGTCTGTCATGTCAAAATTGGAATATGAACCTGATTCCATCTTTTCAATGGTTCTGACCTACATGTGATGATGATGTCATCTACATATACCACTACAATTGCCACATTGCTACTCTCGCTTTTGATGTAGAGATTGAGCTCGAACAGGCTTCTTTTGAATCCCTTTTCTCTCAAGCATCTGTCAGTTTTAGTGCACCAAGCCTTGGGAGCCTGTTCAAGCCGTAGAGGGCTTTCTTCAGCCTATGTACCACATCTTCATTCCCTGGAATTTGAAATCCCTATGGTTGGTACACGTATACCTCTTCCTTTAGATCTCCATTTAGGAGGGCATTCTTCATGTCCATCTGATATAGTTTCCAGTCAAACTGAACTGCCATTGCTGGAATCAAGTGGATTGTTCCAATGTTGCAGTAGGAGCAAAAGTCTCCTCATTGTCGATCTCTTCATTATTTGCAAAGCCCTTTTCAACCAGCCTTGCTTTGAACTTGTCAAGTGTCCCATCTGCCCTGTACATGACTTTGTATACCCTTTTGCAGCCAATAGGTTTCTTTCCAGCAGGTAGCTCTGCTAGGGCCCATGTTTGATTCTTCATTAGAGTCTCATGTTTGGCTTGCATAGCCTTTTTCTATTCCAGCTTTCTTTTGGCTTCTTAATATTCTTGAGGCTAAAATGAGTACTGAAGGTTATCCATCAAAGCATAATTCAATGTATCAGATTTCTTACCTCTTTTATGTTTTCTTCTGCCATCAAGTCAGGAATCTCATCTAACTGAACATCACCAATAGTGCTGTATCACAATTTTGGTATTTTCTTTGCCTTCTTCAAATCATTGCTTTTTCTTGCCGATGTGGGTTATTTTCAGTACCTTCTTTGCTGGGAATTTCATGAGAATCAACCTCAGAGCTATCCCCCCATTTAGGTTGATGTTTTGCATGCATCATACCTGATTTTCCAGCCAATTTATTTTAATTTCTAGCAACTTTCAGTTCTGATTTTGTTCTGTCATTGCTTGGAACAGTCCTGCACTTTCATCAACTAGCACATCACGACTAAAGCATGTGTGTTAGTTTCTACATCAACTGACTGATATACTTTTTGATTGCAGTTGTAGCCTGTGAGCATCATTTTCTTGCATTTTGCATCAAGTTGTGTCAGTTTTTCTTCATGAACCCATGTATATACAACCGAACCAAAAGCATTAAGATGAATTACTTTGGGTTTTCTTCCATACCATGCGACGTCTTCTGGAGTCTTCTTGTGTACCGCTTTTGTTGGAGATTGATTGAGTGGATACATTGATGTTTGTACTACTCCTGCTCGATATTTATTAGGAATAGATATGTTCTTTATCATACACCTCACCATCTCCCCAATGGTACAATTCCACCTCTGTACCACTCTATTTTTCAGTGGAGGTAGGGTCTGGTGTATTGCCACTAGATGCCTTCTTGAGTACAAAAATCATGAAAAGAAAACCCTTTGAACACAATTCTCCAACATTATCTGATCTGAGAATTTTAATGCTCTTCCTAGATTGTTTTTTGACCATACCCTTGAACTTTTAGAACGCATCAAACATGTCTGATTTTAACTTTAGTAAATATACCCACATTTTCCTTGAGAAGTCATTTACAAATAGCAAAAATACATGGCACTAAAGATTGTTGCTGTCTTCACAGGTCTACAAATGTCAATATGGATCAACATGGATCAACTGAAGAACCTCCCTATTTTTTCGAGCTTTTCCTTCATGAAATGGGACCCTATGCTGCTTCCCAAACTCCTTGTTGATTATGAATCTCTGCTAGGCCATCTACCTTTCTTGCCTGGGTCAAATAAGAAAAATATCTCAAATTTAAATGTCCATAACTTTGATACCAAAGTGAGCTACAACCTTGACCGCTCTTGGCCATCAAAGTGCGCTCTTTCGTGTCCACTGTGTCAACATACAAGGTGGTTGGTTGCCTCTTTGGTGCTTCTAATCCCTCAAGTATGTGACACAGCTATATCACTTCACAGACAGACAACTCATGCAACACGATATTCTGCTTCAGTTGAAGAGCACTAAACAATACTTTGCTTCTCTATGATATCAGTCCAAATCCCAATGAGAATACAAAGCTAGAAGTGGATCTTGTTAAAATATAGAGCATTATATAGTATATAATGCAGTTATGTAGTTGTTCGGTTGGTAACTGTTCAACCAATTTGTAACCACCTCTCTACATATAAATAAACCTTTGCCTGTGTCATTTGAGCAGTGCAGTTTGCCCTCTCTAATTCTTTCTTCTCTTTGCATATGCTAACATTGGTATCAGAGCGTCCAAGGTTGCAGTTCGAGGAAGCCTTAAAGAGGCACAAGCAGAAAATTCGAGGAAGCCCTAAAAGGCATGAATTTGGCAAAACGTGAAGGTATTTGAGAAAAATACCAGACACAAGGGAAAACTGAGGGCATAGAAATCGTGCAAGTCTTTTACAGTCGAGAGGGGACAAAAATCCAGCGGAAAGAGAGGTGAAGCAAAATGTGAACCAGTTCGCCAATAATAGAGTTGTAAAGCCATTTGAGGAGAGAAATACCAGTCATTTTTGCGCAAATTGTGGGCAGTTAGAAGGCAACGTTTGTGGGCTTTGTCGAACCATTCAAGACTGTTTTTCGAGGACGATAACAATAGCAAAGTTGTGAGGGTAAAAGCAGAAGTCGTGTGAAGAACCAGGAATAACCAGTCACAAATCCAGTTCATATTGTGGCCTTTGCTCAAAACGAAAATGACCAGTTGTGGCATGTGGAAAAGGTGAAGTCGTGTGGGCCAGCACCAGCAAAATCGTGGGCAGTCGTGAAGACGTGCTGTGTCGCTAGGGTAGAAGAATAGTCGATTAACAAGAAAAACATGGTGAGTTAAATATAAAGGGTTCGAAGGCAGAGTAAATCTGATTTGGGCAAATATTATTTCTTTAGCCAACAAAGGTATTCATACGATTAGGACTAATTAATTTTTAATATTATTTGTTGGAAAAAGTAATATTGTTTTATTAAGCGTGGGCAAAATTTTATTTTATTATCTCCGTTATTCTGGAATAATAAAATGGCAAATATTTCACACTTGACTTTGCCAGAGACACAAAAATTAACGGGCACTAATTTCAATGTTTGCAGTCATAAGATTTTAACGGTCGCTGAGTTTCGTGATTGTGATAAAATAATTAAGGGTGATGAAAGTCGACCAACGATGAACTTCGAGGATTATGACAAATGTCATAAGGAAGCGTTATTGCTTCTTAAGTTGTCGGTGTCGGACGATATGATACCGGAAGTGCGGAATGCCACTGTGGCAAGCACGTTGTGGGCCAGTTTGAGGGATAAATATCAGACGTCAGAAAAGAGTCGGGTTTTATACCTAAAAAATATGCTCTTTTCCGTAAAGTTACAAGGTGGATCGCTGTCTGAGCACCTACTTCGGATGAAAGACCTCCGAGACTAGTTATCTTCCATCAACAAAAAGGTGGACGACGATGATATGGTGGCTCTGGTTTTGAACAACTTACCTTCTTCGTATGAGTCATTTGTGGAGGCACTCCATTTAATGGCTGAAAGTCAAACACTCACGTTTGACAAGGTGAGTTCCTACCTGTTGCAAAAGGAGCGGAGACAACTTCAGGCAAAATCTAATTGTGACCATTCAGAGAGTGCTCTTGTCACTCAGTCAAAGGGAAAGTGGAAACGTCAATCTGGTGAGTCTTCCACTTGGTATCAGGTCACATGCTATTACTGTCACAAGGTTGGGCACCTCAAGAAGGATTGTCGCAAGCGGAAGTATGATCTTTCGCAACAGAACAAAAAGCCATGTGATGAGGAACATGTGGCAGCAGTTGCAGAAGAACGGGATTCGGATGACGGGCATGCTCTTTATTGTCTTACGACATCATGCTTGAATGACAGTGGTACCAGTTGCTGGATCATTGACTCTGGTGCGTCTGCACACTTTTCATGTCGTAGGGACTGGTATGTTTCATTTACTGCAAATATCTGTTTTGAATCAGTAGTACTAGCTGATGGAGAATCACTTGCAATAGAAGGGATAGGAGATATATGCATTGTATTGAATAATGCTCATAAATTGTTGGTACGGAATGTTAGATATGTACCTTCTTTACAAAAGAATCTTCTATCTATTCGTCAATTGACTGAAAATCCCAATATTTCTGTGGATTTCTATGGAAAGAAGTGTGTTGTCTCTGATGTGAAACAGAGACGGATAATTGCCCTTGGTATTGGGGAAGGTGGTCAATATCGGCTTGTTGATCCGGACTGTGATCAACATGAATGCACGTGTGGAGGACAACTCCACCATTCAGGAAGTGCAGGAGGCTGCAATGCCTTGGGAGGAAGCCATTCCTCACAAATTTGTTGACTTGGATACAGTCAACCTACATGCACCTATTGTGGAGGGAGTATCCACTATACCAGATGTACGGGAGGATGGATTTCCTCATTCTGAAGAACAATTTGTTGTGGACGGAGACTCCACTATTCCAAATGCACTGACGGTGCATGGTGAGATGGCATGCCCAACCACTCACTCAGAGGTCCTTGCTCGAAGGACAGTAGAGCATGAACAGTTTGCTCATTGTGTTGTGAAGGATCTTTCCCAACAGAGGGGGATAGATGAGCAAATAGATGAGGAGTTGATTCTCACTGTTGAGACGGAGACAACTGCTGAGACGGGGATGGTTATTTCTCCTACTATTGCGGAGTTGGTTCTAACTCCTACTGCACAGATGGTCACATTTCTCTTATTGAGAAAGTTGGATGAGCACTACACAGTGTTGCAAGGACGTGATCAAGGTGACTTCGATTGCAGGATAATTGAGTCTTTGTACAGACTCTAGCAGGCTACACAAGCCTGGAACAAATTTTTCAATCCACTTCTCCAAGGTTCTGATTTCAGCACTCTGGAGATGGGGCTGACACTCTCAGCCATTGGTGATTCATCACTGGTCAATGAATCACGTAACAGAGAACCAGTGGACCACTTGCCATATCTTTTGTTCATGGGACCAGATTTTTGTTTTGCGGTTCTTCTTCATTCGACAACCGCAACACAATCATGGACTGCTGATTTTGAAGTACAACCTATGGCACAGTTTATAGATGTAATGACTAAACATATGGGCTTTAGGAAATTTGTAAAATTTCGGGACAAACTTTGTCTTGTTTCCGGTTTAGTCGTTAAGAGGGGGTGTTAAAATATAGAGCATTATATAGCATGTAATGCAGTTATGTAGTTGTTCGTTTGGTAACTGTTCAACCAATGTGTAACCACCTCTTCGCATATAAATAAACCTCTGCCTGTGTCATTTGAGCAGTGCAGTTTGCCTTCTCTAATTCTTTCTTCTCTTTGCATATGCTAACACATCACAAACCTTTGCAACAGCTTTGTTACCTGCAAATCAGAGATCTGTTATATATGCGTTAAGAAGAATTGGAATGTTCTTGTACAATGAATTGAACTCCATGGTTCCTTTGAGTGCTCATAAGAATTGGCTTTGGAAGTCTATGCCAGTAGCTGATAAGAAACAATATTAGATTCTACGAAATCTTGACATTGTAGCTTATGTCTGGCAAGGCTTGATGGTCAAGTAATGAAATATTCGATCAACTGTTAATGGAGCATGGGTTCATACCTGCGGTGGCAGAATATGTTTGAACAACTAACACTCAATAAGATCTCAATTGCCGGCTTGCAACCACATCCAATTATCTGCAATGCAGTGTCTTGGTGTTATTTAAAATGTGGCTGACCAAAAATTGCTTTTGCCATACTCTTATAGAATTGCTGAAGCCCTAGACAAGATTTGATGTGGGAATGCCTGTTTCAGATTTGTCTGTGTCTTGATCAGACTGTGATGCATTTTATTGCTAGCCAATCACCAGATTGGCAGTAACATAGATTTTATGATCACCATCTGTTATCCTTTGTTTGAACAAGGTAAGAGACTTATGGATCATTAAATGATTCCTGTTGATAAGTCCATTTTAAACATAGAGCTTATTTATTTTGAATAGTATGTGAGGGAGTCAAAATTTACTAGTCTACATACTTGTTGTTCAAGTGGGACAGAGACCTTTGCAATCTGGTGTCAGGAAGTCACAAAATTCAGGTTGAAGAGTGTAAAGTTCTATACAAAGATCAGTCAAGGAAGGCTGACATATTCAGCTATTTGATAATTCTTACCAGTTTGACGGCAACTAGGGCAATCAAAGAATCAATTTTAATGTGATTGTTTTTAATACTGGTGGCCATAGCAATGCCAACTGCATAGTCTATTTTCAGTTTACTGAGTATATTACTTTGGCTTATGAATTGAAATCGTTTGTCAAAGCCCTAGCTTTGTTGACTTACCCCAATGAATCAGGATCTTACAAGTACTCGATTGGCTATTTCCTTGGTGAGAAGGTCTACATGCTGACTCACTGGATTTGACTTCTGATCGTTAGCAAAAATGCTATTCAATTCACATTAAGATTGTTTCCAAGGTTGCCACTGGAATGAAATTGGACCTTAGGGTTCATGAGATTTTACAAATCTACTCATTAACTTCCAAATTTTGATTTGTCTGAGGCAGCATTTACTGATATCCTTGGTCCAGTATAAATACCATGTGATCTAGCGTTCCATTACACTTAGCATCTCTATAGGATTTGATCACCCGCCTTACATATGTCCAAGTTGTATTTGAAATCTTCCAGTAGAACAAATTGTTCAAGTACAATCTTCCCATGTAGTTACACTGGAAATTTAATTCATCTTCTTCAATCATTGGAGGTTTTCTTTGCTGATTTTTAAAAATGTGAGTTCTGCGATAGTTGACTTGAAGTCACCTCCCTCATCGTCAAGGACTAAAACACTTGGACTTATAACCTATTCATGGTCTTTGGATATTAAGACAAACTAGTGGTATTTCTACCAAGACTGAATTTCAAGGTTTGTTCCAATGATTAAGGAGTATGATTTGTTGTCATAATTTGTCCTTTTCTGGTAGGGATCCGAGCAAATGAGCAGGCTAATTCACCTCGAAGATCAATTGAGGGTTTTTTCCTAAACAATAAATTATCCCATAGTCACACTTGTTCAAACCAAAGAATGGTGACTTTCAAATTAAGCTTTTGTTGCTTTGTTGATTTAAGAGAACATCTTCCTGGCTTACCATTTTGTAATTTGATACTTCCTCATCATTGGATTCTCCAATTTCCATTTGTCAGAATTTTCACCATTTTCCTGCAAATTGTTTTGTCGAAGAGTAGTAATAATATTTGTTACAGACTAATCCACATGATTCACTATTAGGGTTGAGTAAACTCATGCACTATTCAAATATGAAAGCCTATCCTCGATCTAGCTAGGTGTAGAACCTTGATAGGTTGATCAGTCCGTTTTCTACAAATACGTTGATGTTATAATGAACACTGATTTCCCCGTTGTTCTTTAGCAGAGTTCCCCAACATTTGTCTTGGAGCTACTTGTCAACAAATTCTCAAAAGAAGTAATCGATAACCAATAAGGTTTTAGTGGAATTTTGGCAAATAAAGTTGGTACGGGGTAAGCCAACTTACCTAGGCTCTAAATGGATCTGCTTTCAATGTCAATCTTGTTTCCCTGCGAGTCAATTGGGTAAAATTTGTTTCATAAGTGGTTTTGGCAAGCCTAAAGATTTGGTAAATGTTGAGAACTTAACTTGTCATACAAAACAATTCCTAGAGTACAATCATTCAAAGTTCTCCAAGAAAAATGAGTGGTACTATAACTGTCGATCCTGCAGTTTTTGCAAGTCAACTTAGAAAATTTAAATAATAACTATAATTGGGAGTGGCTTGAATTGCCATGCTTTGGGATCAATGTAATTGAGGAACTTCATCTTCCACTTTGTCATCTAAAAGATAGCATTGGACCTTGAAATGCAGATTGCTTGTCTATAAGTAGAGAATCTAAGACTTCAACTGGGTAGGCTGTAACCATTTCCAGATCGTGCATTTCTTTGCAAGAGCAATTGGGTATATGGTAAGACTTAAATCATTTGAGGATGTCAAATAAAGAAATTCAGCAATTTGAATCTGGAGATGATATCTGAGGAGATCTATTTTTGATTGATTCAGATGTCTGATTATAATGACTGTATTTTGAATGAAAATAAGTTGTTAAAATCGATTATAAAAACTGGTGAATTTCATATCTAAGGAAATTTGTCCACCAGATATTTCAGAAGATTTCTTTTCATATAAATATAAGGAAGAATACAATTGGTACTTATGGTAATTGGAACTGTTGATTAGGCTGAGAATCCTTTCCTCACATATGGTCTCTAAAAAACCCATATCTATCTGATCAATATCCATGGTAACTTCATGCCCTGATTTAACACACTTGAAAAGCCGTTGCTTCAACAAAAGCAAGCTGAATTTTGAATTGGAACTCCATTGTAACAAAGATGAACCTTCAAGCACGTGCATAAAAGAAATCTTATAGAAAAGATGCTCACAGGTCATCAAAGGTGTCGGGCTAAGACTTCCAAGAGATCTCTCTTGTTGCAAGGTAATCAACCTAACTGACGTTGAACATTAAATCCACTTTCCATTCTTTGCATTGATGTTGTCAAAAGTCTTGATGATCTATGGCATACCTCCAAGACATTGTGGTGCATCATAGACCTTTATCTTATGCTTCATCATGCAGTGTTAATAATGTAGCTCATTTCTAGGTATGTGTGTAATTTTCTTAGCAAACAGGATTTAGCTATGGAAGGTGGGATAGCTTTGTGGACTTCCTTTAGGAATTAGATTCTTATTGCAATTGGCTCTCCATGAAATGGTATTCTGATTGAAGCACTCAAAGAATGCATATTGAGCTTGTTGGTATTATTTGGCAGTAATGACATCAAATCTTTGTGAGGTTGTACCTCATATCTTGACAATCTGGATAAGATGATGCAGACAGATATCCTTCTAAGCTCTGCCTTGAGCAAATCAATTGCATTATCAACATCAGCATTTGCAGTCTCAGACAAAAGAGCATAATATTCAATCTAACACGAAACAGAGATATTCCTAAAACCTCCAAACATAGTCTTCAAAAATTAAAAGCTTTCTAGCAAATAATGTGTTTCCTCTTGGGGAGCCTTTGAATCTAGCATAAAGAACAGTGGCCATTAAGTCCATGTGCACAAAGGGATCCTTATCTGGATTGGTCACTTAGGCATTCCAAGCTAGGAATGAGCACTCTAATATCTTCAGTCTAATGTCAAACCCTCTGCAAATGGAGCACACCAATTCCATAAGTTGTAATAACAAACTTGTCTCTTCTTGATGAATGCCATTTTGATACAAGTGAGAGATTGCTGTTAGAATTGAAAGACAGAGCAAATGATACCATGTACCTAGGTAGTTCAAGGAGTCAAGTTCCATCTGACACCATTTAGAACAGGGAGATCACTTGTATGTGAATGACACATTTGGTCTTATTGCAAACTTCTCCTAGATTTGTCTATTTTGGATTTATGCCTCGTAAAATTGTATCGATTTTCAAATGTTTTAATGGGATACGCTGCTATTGTCATTAGTTAACAAATTAGGATTGGAAAATCCCGATGGGCAGAATGTTATTTCCCTCTAAAGTATATTAGGTGTGTGGATGCAGTCAGACTAAAGCATGACTGCTATGGTGTTAGAACTTGTTAGATGTGATCCTAAACATCCATAGACTGCCCGAAAATGCCAAGTACCCCCCCCGTAATATCAAGCCTGATACGTACCTGGTACGGGTATGAGTACGCTGTGGGTACATACCCATTGTGGCCCTGGGTATGTTTTTGCTAGAGTACAGAAATCCCTACCCCTCGTACCAGGCCTGCATACGTACTAGGTTGCGTGTACGGTACGTACCCACATGGGTACGTACCCACATGTCTTTTTTTTAAGTGCAAAAAAATAAATAAAACTTGAGGGCTTTGACTAGAATTGAACCTTGGAAAGTTTGTGTGAGATTCAATATTGCCAATAGGCTCCGAAGGGTCAAGAGAGATGAAAAGGACTTCATTTGGTTGACTTACTATTTGGGCGCTTTCTTGTTGCTCTTCATGGGTCCTTTATTCTTCAGTCAATTTGGAAGGCATGGGAACAAGTGAAGCACTTGGTGGTTGGGCAGCCTATCTTCTCTTCCTTTGACACTAGGTGCCAAGCCTACAAATCAATTTTGTCGAATCTGAAATATAATGACAAGATCCTTGCCTTGACAAGAGGCTGCTCTGCCCTCCTTTGGTTTGAGAAAGGAATTAAAATATTTCATGACTTGTACAGTTTTGGGAAGTGGATGGAATGGACAGACCTTAAAGCTTTCTATAAGCTTCCTCAATCTCAGTTCAGAATGTATACAATGCTCAGAAATGCTTTCACAACTCCCTCCGCTGGACTAATTATGGAGGATATAAATGACTTTTGGGATACTATGAGGTGACTCAAAGGGCCCCTTCTCCAAGAGGCTTCCTCCAAACAACTCTATGAGTAGATTGCTTTCTCCCCAAACCTTTCCCTGGGCCTTAACCATAGTCACCATATTCGTACGGATATGGTCCAAATTTAGTTCAAACTGAATTTTTAGGCAAAACCAAACTTGTTCGGTATATTCGCTGTAGCTTTTATTTAAAAAAATGTTTTGAAAAATAAATAAATAAAAAACAAAGTTAAAATTAAACAGTAAACCCTAAACTAAAGTGTGTAAAAGTAAAAGTTAAAAACGTTGAAAGAAACTTAAAAAAAACCCTAATCTTGCACGATTTGAGAGGCACAGTCTTAGCAGTGGAAGGAAGAGAAACTCAAATAGCCAAACGCGAATGAAAACTCCAGCAGCCAAACGCGAGAGAAAGTGAATCATTGAATCAGTGAATAGCCAAACTCCACCAGCCAACGTCACTTGCGTGCTGTTTTCCACCAGATGCCATTGAAATTTGCTAACGTGACCTGAAAGCTGATTTCCACCAGACACCATTGAAATTTACTCGATCTCAGTTGTGCCACTGCTGGGTATGTAGAGTTATTCACCTTGTTTAGTTAGGACTCGGGAGGAGAAACTCATATCGGATATATGATATACTATATTATTTTAGGTTTATTATTTTATGTTTAATGTTCAATATTTTAGTTTTATTATTTTAGGTTTAATGGTTTGTATTATTTATCAATGTTCAACTTCAATTAAACTTAGTTTTATTTTATTTTAGGTTTCCGTTTAACTATGTTTTAGTTTTAGATTCAATTTAATTATTAAAATTTTCTACAAATTGTTAAATACGACTTAAGTTATTTAACATTACAAATTACTTCGTATTTATTTTGGGATCATTTACTTTTTTTAAAAATTATTTTAATTTTAAAATAATAAAAAATTAAGTTGTATTTAGTATTTAATATTTATTATAATTCATATAATAGGTTTTTTATAATTTAAGTTGTGAATTATATAATAGGTTTTATTTTATTTTAAAAATTAATATTAAAAATTATTGTTTATTTATTTGTTTGTATGTAAAAAATATTATGTAAACCGTAATATTTATTTATTAATTAAACCGTAATTGTTATTTATTAATTTGTGAGTAAGTAAAAAACTTAAAACATATTGTCCTAATATTTGAATTTTGCAGGTTCAGAGGGTAGTTGGAAGGTAAAGGGAAAGACAAGTTGGTCAAGATGTCTAGTAGCAATCGTTCCTTGGAGATGAAATACATTGTCCAAATCGATGATAATAAACTAAATATGAGATGCACTTTGTGTAATGACAATATTACAGGCATTGTAACTAGAGTTCTATACCATTACTTGGGAGGATCCTTAGATGTCAAGCAGTGTCCAATAACAAATGTGAATTCAGAGGAAGTTGAATACAAATATTTCATACATCAAGTTCAAGCTAAATTTATTGCGAGTTGTGTTGGATCTTTAGCTTCAAAAGCAAAGCAGACTAAAATCCAACATTCTATCTCACAAATGGGCTCCTTCAACAGTTCAAATTGTTCTCCATCACCATTTTCACAAGGAAGTGGAAGTGCAAAAGAATTGAAAAGTCACAAGGTTCATTGAAGTCCATGTGGAGGCCACAACAAAAACATGAGGTAGACAGGTTAGCAACTAGATTGTTTTATGCAGAGGCCATCCCTTTCAATGTAATTCACTCCCCGCATTTCAAGTCTTTCATAGATGCAACAATTGAGTTTGGGAAGAGTTACACATTGCCTTGTTCTGAAAGACCAAGAACTAGTCTTCTTGAAGAGGAGGTGTAATCCATATCCAGTCAGCTAGATGAAACGAAAAAAAGTTGGAAAAGAATAGGTTGCACAATAATAAATGACGGATGGTCTGATTCAATGCGAAGGCCGCTCCTAAATCTTTTGGCAATATCTCCGCAAGGTGCAATGTTTATAAAGTCAATTGATATAAGTAATGAGCAAATGAATCAACCATTTTGGAGATAGGAGAAGATAATGTTGTTCAAGTTATTACAAATGATGCAGCCAATTGCAAAGGAGTAGGAGATATACTCATGGATACATTTCCTCATATCTTTTGTATGCCTTGTGCAGCCCATGTGTTGGATCTTTTGCTTGAAGATCTATCAAAAATAGAATGGGTAGGTAATATTGTGATTGAAGGAAAACAAGTCTCTAATTTTATTCTCAATCACCGCTTGACATTGAACTTGTATCATTCTTTTTGCAAAACGCGAGCTTCTTTCCCTTGCCGAAACAGGATTTGCCACCAACTTCATTACTTTGTAAAGGGAGGTAGAGGAGAGGACAACATTAAAAAAAGTGGTGGTTACTGATGAATGGGCAAAGTCGAAGCTTTCCAAGGAAACCCATTCAAAAAAAAAAATTTAAAGGGACACATTTTGAGAGGGTGCCAAGAAGATTGTAAATGTGTTTGAGCCACTTGTTCGAATTTTGAGAATGGTTGATGGTAATTAGCCATGCATGCGTTTTCTATATGAGGGCATGGACAGAGCAAAGGAAGAAATCCAAAAGATACTAGTAGATGATGTTGAAGAAGTCAAGCGTATTTGGGAAATCGTGGACAAACAATGATTCATGCTACATCGTCCTCCACATGCAACAACCTATTATTTAGATCCAAAATTAGTAGAGGTAAATTATGATGCAGATGAGGAGATAAAGAGAGGTATACTTGCAACCATAGATAGATTAGTACATGATGAGGATGTGAAGGAAAAAGCAAGAGAATAACTTACTATTTTCAAGAACCAATTTAAAATGTTTGGTGAAAAAGAAGCAAGGGCAAGTAGGATGAAGTGGGAACCATCTAAATGGTGGCAGACTTATGGGTCTTCTTTTCTAGATTTGCAGAAGCTTGCCGTGCGAATTTTCAGCCAATGTTTTAGTGCTTCTGCTTGTGAAAGAAATTGGAATACACATGATTTAATCCACACAAACAAGAGGAATCAATTAGGGCCTCAAAAAATCTCTGATCTTGTTTTTGTGCATAGCAATTTACGATTGCTTACTCTCTTGCAAATGAAGATGACAACTCTCACCTGGGAGAAGCATGTTTTGGAGATGAAGAAAATGTTGCTGATGATAACCTTACTACTACAATATTAGATGAAGATGCTAGTGATACTTTTGATATAGAAGCAGATTTTGATGTTGCAAATGTTTAAAATTGCATTTTAATTTTTGGTTAATGCGCAAAACTTTGAAGTTTGATCAATGGATAATTCTCATTGCTATATTTTATATTATTATGTATGAACTATGAATTTTCATTGTTTGAGTCATAAATATAATTTGTAAGTCTTAAGTTTAACATGGATTTTGCTATACATTTATTTGTTTTAAGACTTTAGTATACTTGTATGTTTATTTATTTGTATGTGTGATTGATTTTTGTAAAGCAAGTATGGATAATTATTCATTTTTTTATATTTTTTAAAAATTTATATTTTTTTGAACCATACCGAACCAAACTTTTTGCAAAATTCTGAACTTTTTTCCATGTCCGAACAACCTGAACTTTTCAAACATGGTAACTATGGCCTTAATAATAAGTGGAATGTTTGTGAGCCCATTAGTAGATGGACTCATAGATTTAATGTTTTGTGGTCTTTTTGTATTCAGTCAAAGAAATCTTGCTTTAGGTTGCTGAGACTATAAGCTTGTTGATTTCTTTAAATTTTTATATATATGTATATATTTTTTACTTTTTAAAAATATATTGTACGTATGTACCCACATTGTACCGTACCCGTACCGAAACAGTCTAGCTGGCATCACTAATACTAAAAGCTGCGAAGAGATTAGAGATCTCATGATTTTGTTTTAGAACTAGTTTTATAGTTTTGGCATGCACAATATTTTTGCAATTTATGGCAACCTGTAAATTAGTACAAAATTTGCAAAATAAAATGTAGTTTGTAAAAAATGCCCCCCCGCCCCCTCCGCCCCCCGCCAACAAGGGAAAAACAGAAATGCATGCAATTTTTTGTTTTTTATTTTAAGGTGATTGCACTTTTTTTCCTTCAATGGAAAGCAAAAATACCTCGGATTTTTGAAAAAACTTGCATTTTTGTTTTGTTTTGAATTAGATGCCCCCCCCCTCGGTTTTATAATTTTCAAAAATATATGTTTTAAAATAATTGCCCTTTCGAAAAAAATTCTCCTTTTTGTCTATAAAAAAAACCCCTTTGTAATAGAGGTTATGATCCCCTAGAAAAAATTCCTTGGTTTGGTTCAATAAAATTTCCCCCCTTGGTTGTGTTTCAAAAGGCCCCTTTAAAAAAATTTCATGCAAAAAACATAGGGAGGCTGGGATTTGAACAACGAACCTTGTTGGTCTCAAGACTTGATTTCAATGCCTTGGCCGCTTGGTGACATGTGCTTTATGTTATGAAGGCAGCAATTTAAATTTTATAGTGTTCAAGGATGGAGTTTAGGTTCAAAATGTTAGCATGTAAAGAGAAGAAGGGATGAGAGAGCAAATTGCACTGCTCAAATAACACAGGCAAAGGTTTATTTATATGTGAAGAGGTGGTTGAACAGTTACCAACTGAACAACTACATAACTGTTTTACATGCTATATAAAGTGTTATATTTTAACACCCCCTCTTAATAACTAAACCGGAAACAAGACAAAGTTTGTCCTGAAATTTTACAAATTTCCTAAAGCCCATATGTTTAGTCATTACATCTACAGATTGTGCCATAGGTTGGACTTCAAAGTCAGCAGTCCATGATTGTGTTGCGGTTGTCGAATGAAGAAGAACCGCAAAACAAAAATCTAGTCCCATGAACAAAGGATATGGCAAGTGGTCTATTGGTTCTTTGTTACGTGATTCATTGACAAGTGATGAATCACCAATGGCTGAGAGTGTTAGCCCCATCTCCAAAGTGCTGAAATCAGAACATTGAAGATGTGGATTGAAAAATTTATTCCAAGCTTGTGTAGCTTCCTGGAGTTTGTAGAAAGACCCAATTATCTTGCAATCGAAGTTACCTTGATCACGTCCTTGCACTACCGTGTAGTGCTCATCCAACTTTCTCAATAAGAGAAATGTGATCATCTGTACAGTAGGAGTTAGAACCAACTCCGCAATAGTAGGAGAAATAACCATCTCCGTCTCAGCAGTGGTCTCCGTTTCAACAATGGTAGGAGTGAGAATCAACCCCTCATCTATTTGCTCATCTATCTCCCTTTGTTGGGAAAGATCCTTCACAACACAATGAGCAAACTGTTCATGCTCTACTGTCCTTCGAGCAAGGACCTCTGAGTGAGTGGCTGGGCATGCCATCTCACCATGCATCATCAGTGCATTTGGAATCGTGGAGTCTCCGTCCATAACAAATTGTTTTTCAGAATGAGGAAATCCATTCTCCCAAGGCATGTCCGCCTCCCGCACACCTGGTATAGTGGATACTCCCTCCACAATAGGTGCATGTAGGTTGACTGTATCCAAGTCAATAGATTTGTAAGGAATGACTTCCTCCCAAGGCACTGCAACCTCCTGCACATCCTGAATGGTGGAGCTGTCCTCCACACGTGCATTCATGTTGATCGCAGCCGGATCAACAAGCTGATACTGACCACCTTGCCCAATACCAAGGGCAATTATCCGTCTCTGTTTCACATCAGAGACAACACACTTCTTTCCACATAAATCCACATAAATATTGGGATTTTTAGTCAATTGACGAATAGGTAGAAGATTCTTTTGTAAAGAAGGTACATATCTAACATTACGTACCAACAATTTATGAGCATTATTCAATACAATGAATATATCTCCTATCCCTTCTACTGCAAGTGATTCTCCATTAGCTAGTACTACTGATTCAAAACATATATTTGCAGTAAATGAAACATACCAGTCCCTACGACATGAAAAGTGTGCAGACGCACCAGAGTCAATGATCCAACAATTGGTACCACTGTCATTCGAGCATGATGTTGTAAGACAATAAAGAGCATGCCCGTCATCCGAATCCCGTTCTTCTGCAACTGCTGCCACATGTTCCCCATTACATGGCTTTTTGTTCTGCTGTGAAAGATCATACTTCCGCTTCCGACAATCCTTCTTGAGGTGCCCAACCTTGTGATAGTAATAACATGTGACTTGATACCGAGTGGAAGACTCACCAGATTGACGTTTCCACTTTCCCTTTGACTGAGTGACAAGAGCACTCTCTAAATGGTGACAATTAGATTCTGCCTGAAGTTGTCTCCGCTCCTTTTGCAACAGGTAGGAACTCACCTTGTCAAATGTGAGTGTTTGACTTTCAGCCATTAAATGGAGTGCCTCCACAAATGACTCATACGAAGAAGGTTAGCTGTTCAAAACCAGAGCCACCATATCATCGTCGTCCACCTTTTTGTTGATGGAAGATAACTGGTCTCGGAGGTCTTTCATCCGAAGTAGGTGCTTAGACAGCGATCCACCTTCTTGTAACTTTACGGAAAAGAGCATATTTTTCAGGTATAAAACCCGACTCTTTTTTGAAGTTTGATATTTACCCTTCAGACTGGCCCACAATGTGCTTGCCACAGTGGCATTCCGCACTTTCGGTATCATATCATCCGATACCGACAACTTGAGAAGCAATAACGCTTCCTTGTGACGTTTGTCAAAATCCTCGAAGTTCGTCACTAGTCGACTTTCATCACCCTCGCTTATTTTATCACAATCACGAAACTCTGCCACCGTTAAAATCTTATGACTCCAAACATTGAAATTAGCGCCCGTTAATTTTTGCGAGTCAGGCATAACAAGATTTGAAATATTTGTCATTTTACTATTCCAAAGTAACGGAAATAATAAAATAAAAAATTTGCTCCGCACTTAATAAAGTATCTTTTTCCAGCAAATAGTATTAAAAGTAATATTAAATTATGCAAATCACTCCATCATATAGTATGCTTTGGTGATTAAAATATTAATTACCTACCCTAGCAACTGGTGGCTTTCCACGATTGTTCGAAATGGAGCTTTTTTTACGATGATTGTTGGCTTTCCACGATTGTGTGTAATGTCCCCTTTCCTACGCCTTAGGCCTAACAAGATTTGCCAATTCGAGTCCACACCTTGGTCATACCCAAGGGGCTAGGGACAGGGAGCTTTGGGCCACGAATATCTAGTTCATTTGTTATAATTTTTGGCGTTGCTCCACATGATGCCATACCACGTTTTCTGACTTCGAAGGGACTAGATGTTATGTTTTGTCCTTGTCTAGGAATTGGACCCCAAACACTTTATTTCATTCCCTATTTCTTCGTTGGAGTCTCACGAATTATGGTACTTTATTATTCTATTTCTTCGTTGGGGTCACTTAAGTCATTTTTTAGTCCTCACATGGAGCGCCCAACTTGGAAAAAGGCTTGAGATGTTATAAAAGGAGGTTTGAGGGAGTAATGGAAAAGATTCTTGCATACATAATTATTTTCCTTCATGATACCAATGTTAGCTTGCAAAGAGAAGTGGAGTGAGAGAGCAAACTGCACCCTGCTTCAAATGACACAGGCAGAGGTCTATTTATATGCTAGAAGAGGTGGTTGAACAGTTACCAACCGAACAACTACATAACTGTTTTACATGCTATATAAAGTGTTATATTTCAGAGGTTTCACCAGAGGAAGGGTTGAGGGTTTCGGTGACATTTTGTGGAGATAATCCAAGGGTTTTCAGATCTAATTTGTGGCAGCGATTAGAGCAGATTTTGGCGCCATATTTAGAGACACTTGCGAATGGTTTTTGGCCTAATATCAAACCAAGGGGAATGCGACCCACTTTGGGATTTTAAAACAATCTTCTTGGAAGGGTTTCAGTGATGTCAGTTTCCAAATCTTGGTTTTAAGGATGGGATCTCTTGCTATATCAGTGGTAGATATTATGCTTCGGCTTGAAATCTGCAGATTTGTGCTATCTATTGGATCTAGCTGCTTTTGATCTACTCAGATCTGCCAGATTTGCAGCGAGTATTTTTTAGGGCTTCCCGGTGTCCATTTTCAAAGTCTGCTAAGCCACGAAGCTTCGCTGTCTCCTAACTGGTTAAAAATGCTGCAAAAGATCAAAATGTGCTGTGGATTATAGCTGCAATCTGTCGCCTTATTATTTGTTGGTGCATTTTTAAGTGGTATCCCACAAGGGATATGGTCATTGGTCCGACCCACAGGATTTACTTTTCTGTAGAGCTTTGGCTAGGAGACCTCACGTTGGATTTTAACTATGGCTTGAGCTCCATCAAGTTCTGCCCTCGTGAATAGGAACCCACAATTTCCGGCAGCAACAGCAAAGGACTTTCTGGCATGCAACAGGGAATATAGTCTTCCTTCAATGCGGCTCGAAAAAATGCCGAATACACTGAGTTGCTCGAGTCTCCTTGATCGCAATGGACGTTTTTCAGAGCACTGTCTTGAAAATGCGTGTTTATTGGGTCTGCCTTGCTAACAATGGCGAGCTGGGAGAGCTTGGGTTGGGGTCGCCCGAGTCCTTTCATCGATGCGAAGCTCTGGCTACCAATGTTAGATCTAGAAGCATAAAGACACAACTCGAGGCAGGTGTTGAACGGGTAGCTCGGTCAGTCGAGCTAGTAGAGAGCATGGGTGTTGAATGCAAGGAGCTCGGATTTTCAAGGGCCGTATTTATGCATTAAAGAGAAGCTTTGCACGGGTATATTTTCTTCAGTTATACCACATGATATACAAACCTCCTAACTAATTAGAACCATAGGTTCATTATATAGGGTTCTGGATATGTGGGAGTACATTGATGGTTCTATTTGTGCACAGTCGAAGATTGTCATTCCCTTCTTGAATATCTCTCTCTCTAGATCCTTGCATCTCTCCTCTCTCACATCAGATGCTCGCATATTCAAGCCTTTTGCACTTATCATTTACTACGAACAACAGAAAACGCTGTAGTGCGTCAATAAAACAATCTTAAACCCTAACACAAGAAGTTGCAAGAGTGATAAATAGCATTATCATCATGATCTTCCCAATACTAATGAAATATTTCTTTCAAGTAACAATCATGTAAAGCCTATATTTTCATCAATTATTTGCTTTATACATCTACCCTGTCCATTGACTAAAAGTAACAATTTTTCTGTGAAACTCTGAAGCCTCGTTGAAATAATAACTAGCCCAAAGTAGCATATAAAATTAGATCCAGCTGAGAAGGCACAATACCTGATGTGCATCAGCCAACCACAAATTCAGCCAAAGATATGTTAGCCCCCAAGGCCTAATACATGGGTCTCTGGAGGCCTCTTGAAAAAGCACTTTGTAACCGCAGTCAGCAAATGCAACCTAACCTGAGAAGTATCAATTTTAAGTTGATCATGTTTAGCAATAAGCCATCAACATAGTAAGAGATCTAAAGAGGCAGAATATTCTCCAACAGTGATGTATGGTTTTGAAGCTCAAATTGTATCATTTCATATACTGTTTCAAATAAAAAACTGGTTCTTATGGCTACATGATATAATCTCAACATAATAGAAATAAAATTGATCTATATATGTAAAATCTGTTGAGGCCCTTGGAACCTTTCCACACAAGTTCCTTGCTCCGAGTAAGATAAATTCGGGATAAAATCCTAGCATCCTAACAACCAAAGACCAAGTGGAAGATGCAAGCATTTGATAAAGCATATTATAATCTTTGTTAATTGACTATTTTATAACTCAGGAGTCTTACTACAAGCAATTAAGTGCACCAAAGACCTCACATGCATCAGAGCAATTCATGGAACAATAATGATTTAGTGTCTCAGAAGAAAGCTAGACTGAACAATCAAGGTGGTAAGCTCTTGAGAGTGATTGGGCCCATGTAATCTTCTTCCATTGTTCCGCACGATAGCAGTAAATTATGGCATAGAAAAGCAATGATCGTTCCCAATATTTGCTTTTGGAAAGATTCATCTTCAGACAAAGGAAGAGGAAAGAATGTGTTGTCTACAAGTGGCATGCAACTCTTTAAAATGGAACATTCCAAATGGTCTAAAGGAAGAATCACCAGTCTCCATTTCAAGTAGCATTTCTGTGTAGCCACGGAGAGTGTCTGTAGCATTGCCACTTCTCAAATAGCTGCTAGGTCTTGAAATTTGACATTATCCCCAGCACAATCTGATAAATTATCTATACACCATGATAAATAAATAAAGATCATACAACTCCATTCTCTAGGCATGATAATTCTATGCTGGATCACAACTTTTACAAGGAAGTTGACAAATCTCAAGCAAGAAACCATATAGACTAGCCAGTTTTAGCAAAAACCTAGCAAGGGTATGTCTATACTGCTAAAATAGAAACTTAAAAGGTAATACACCTTCAACATCCGTGTTACCAGATGTGTGCTTCAGTTGACAGTAGAATACCTTTGAAAAACCAAGTTCAAATTTGTGACATCATCATGGCAACAGTGCTGGATCAATCTATGTATAATATATAAATCCTCCAATTTGCATTGTGAAAGAGCAAAAAGTATCACTAGAAAAAGAAAAGTGAAAAAAAATCAACTCATGTATCTGATTTATCAGAGAACTGGCAACGAAAACACGGATCAGAATTGGTCCCTAACTGCTTGCTGCATGATAACGGGTGTTGCTGGTCCTTTGTTGTGAGAATATGGTGTGAGGCCATTGTGTCAAGCTGGGATCCTGCTACAAAACTGATTTGAGTGGAAACCCAAGATACATAAGAGACATTTCATCCGCTACTTTCTTAGGCATTTTCACATCACCAGAAAATACTTTTACCACATTGCGAGAACATGCCAGAACACACAGAAATATATTCCAAACTGGAAGCCCAAGAGATGAACTTGGAAGACTTTTTTTATACTTATCTCAAGCATTTTCGCATACCAGAGAGCAACCATCTCTTTCCAACTGCAAAGCAACAACATATTTCATAATGTTTGGGTAAGACAATCAAGTATAACAGCTAATTTTTGTTTTGCAGTGGACGGCATTACCTGTCATGCTCAGATCTATTACAGAGATAGCCAAAAAAATACTAGAGTGTATTTGAACGTAACATTATTACTAAGACCTCATGCACTCAGCAAACTACGTATGACCCATGGCTGTCCCATGCCTAGGAAATGTGTTTTATACTCAAAAAACATTTTGGTTTGTGAGGGTTCTGAGATTTCTTGCTATAGGACAATGAATTTCCCATGCAAAACCAAGAAAGTGATGATCTTCCTAAAAACACAAATTTTATTTAAAGATAGGGGAGGTCTTGGGATGAATTAGGGTGGAGAATGTGTAAAGAAGAAGGTACTTGGATTGATATTTTAAAGGTGAAATATTTGCGAAATGTTGGCGGCACTTTTGGATTTTTCTCGGATCAAGAACTTCCAAAAGGATCTATATTTTGGATCAATCTTGTTCAAACCAGGAAGTTGTTGGTTAAAGGCACAAAGTGGAATCTAGGGAATGGCACAAATATCAAATTTTGGGAGGATTCTTGGATCAGAAATAAGCCCTTAAAGTTTGAAGAACTGTGGATGAGTCTCTTCTAATTCTATAGGTAGGACCCTAATAATTGAATATCAAGACCCTGATAATTGAAGGAGATTCCCTATGCGTTGTCAATGCCCTTAAGCTTCAAGGGGGTACCGGTTGGAAATTCAATAACATCGTCACCGGGGCTAGGCATCTGGTTACATCATTTGAACAGGTGGAGATTAACCATGTTTATAAAGCAGGGAATAAACCTACTGATCGATTGGCTAATTATGGCAATGACTTGTAGTAAAAGGTGAGTTGGCAGGGAAACCTAATACTGTGGAATAATATTAGAAATTTGATTAATGATGACAAGACATCCTGTGATATGGAAAGATAATCCCCGGGAATCGAAGGATTGGCCCCGTGGGAAGGTGAATCATTGTTTGAAAAGGGATTTACCCCCAATCCGTGTTTAATCCTTGGTTTTTGGGCTTGCAGTTTCATTCTTCTCCGTCAAAAGTCTAAACAGAGTGCTGGGTTAAGCATGTGTGGTGATGGAGTACGAACTGAGTCGACTACCTATCTCCGTATCAAAAGGGATGCCACACTGTGGAGGGTGTTGCGTTGTGGGGGGCTCTCCAATTACATCAAGAAGCTCTAACGTAATGACCCTCAAATTGCTATAGAATTAGGTAATGCTTGTGATGGGGGAAATTGTAAAAATGAGGGGAGTGGAGATGTTAGTCACAGAGGATTCTATAGCCGAAACCACGGGGTTAACTATGGAAGGTCTCAAACTCTTTAAAGATAAATCTAGGTGAAAGCATGAAATATCCACTTTCTTTGGCCTTGATGAGAGAATCCTCATGTATGATGATGGAATTGCGAGAACTTGCCTCCCTAAGTGTTGGTTTGATGTTTGCCTTATGGTCATGAAGTATCTTACTTTAGAAGGCAATTTTAGAAAGTTTTTTTCCTATCACTTGTCCATTCTCAACTATCTTTGTAGGAATTAAGCTATGAGTTTTCCGTTTTTCTCCTCAGATCCCTTACATCTTCTATCTTTGACTACCAAAATGAAAAAGCGGATACTCCTCTGCATCATGGGTTGATTCTACTTTTGTTCCAGAAAGGCAAACTCTTGCTACCTCCTCAACCTCCCGACCACATTGAGGTGGATTCAGACAATGAAACCCTCGTTGCTCATATGAAACGTAGGAAAAAAGGGGGGCAATAGGACAACTAGGACGACATTGCAGTTAACATCATCTGCAATATGAATCAGGGTGACCAAGCCGGTGGGGAAAGTGCAACAAGCAAGGAAAGGGACAGAAACATTGTGGATTGGGAAGCTCCGATCCTAAGGGTGGAATCAACAACGGATATGATCCTTTTGGTCAACAAAAATCTAGTTCAAGAAGTGAGGGAGTGTCACAGGAAAATTGAAGTGCAAAATAAGAGAATAGGTGGTTTGAATGCAGAAATTGTCATGCAAGAATAGAGGATCTCCATCCTACAGGACCAAATTGCCAAATCTGAAGCAGAGGAAGGAAAGGGTAAAATGCGGCTGGAAATGAGCAGCTCGGAGGATGAGGAGATCATGGAAATGGATGGGAAGGCTCCTTCTGTGAATACCCCTAAAAAGGTCACTATCTCATGGAAAGATGAATTGGGGGCGACCATGGATAGAGGGCCTAGTGCGAGAACATGAAGCAGGGCCTCCTCGAGCAAGGCAAACTGATGGCGATCCTTATGTTGCACTTCGGTCTAAGTTTTGTGTCTAGTTTTTTCCAATCTTGTTGCTATGGCTTTTTTATGTATTTATGAATTTTTTTTGTAACTATGTAACCTGGTATTGGTCGTGCCCTGTTTTGGGTTGCACAGGTGGTCAAGTCTGTTTGACTTTGTGGACCCGGTCTCTTTTTTGGTGGCTTTGCTGTTATCTGGCTTCTTTTTTGTAAAGGGTTTTTTTGGGTCCCTTCAAAACCAAACTTTTTTTACCTTATCTAAAAAAACAAATTTTATTTAAAATATAGTTAGACATGTATCGAATGAGTCTGTGAAACATTGAGAAAGTGTTTTCTATTAGATTTGAATACAAATAGAGTACAAATTTGTATTATCATGAGAATACAACAACCAACTTATAAGCCTTATGAATTTATGACCATTGTCATTGAAAGTCATCATCATAAATCACATATCCACGTAAGTTATAAATAACAATAATTTACAATTTCCTCTTCCCCGTTATACTAAAAAATAGGGGAGAGGATCTAGTGACTTTGCTAGTCCCCCCACTTGGCTACAGCTACTCACTCCTCCTAGAAGGCTATGAACATAGGTCCCTCCACCTTGGTACTAGATGGTAGTGATTGCTTTGCCTTGTAGATGATGTTGTCCAATCCAATCTCCTACTTCTATTTCACCCACTATAACTTCCCTCTCGAAAGCAATAATCTTGTCATCTGTGAACATGGGGATCTCTTCTTTCGCAGTTTAGTCACTATAAAGATCAATCTAATCCAAGTCAATAGGCTCCTGCGATGTGTCCTCCACCTTGTACGAAGCCGAAGATTATATTGCACAAAAAATAGGTCATTGAGGCATCATTGAGTTAACTTGTTGCACTCCTCCGTGTGAATGGCCTCAAACAAACTCTAGTCATGCTCACATCCAGAAGCGCTGCAAGGTTGAAGTAAAATTCAGAGGGCTAACTTTTGAAGATTTGGGGTATTTCCACCCCAATCATCCCTCCAAGGTCCTACAAACAAGATATTCAAAAGTTTGTAAGTAATTAATTATTGTAAATTTGTAACTTGTAAGATATAATTAAATACTTTACTTTTTGTTACCTGGTGGTTAGTGGACCTCTCTTGGATAGCTAGTGCCGAAGAAAATAGCCTCCCCTTAGCTTGCTTGTAATTTTGCAACTCTAAAATAATGTCCCTCTCCTCAACCTCCGGTGTTATCCTCTTCATGCATGTTGAGAGGCCCTACATAAGCTCCATGTTAACATCTATGAAGCTATATGAGAAGAAAAACTTGGGTTTGAGGTAGTACCCCACTGCATGAATGGGTTGGTGGAGTTGATTGTTTCACCTCCGATCAGTTAGCTCCCAAAAGGGACCAAATCTAACTATATCCCCCTATAATAGTTTTGGATGGCCTCTTTGGCCCTATCCACGGCCTCATAAACATATTCCATCCAATTTTGCTTCCCATCACCCTAGTGCAAAACCCTCATGTTGGCTAGATTTTCTGCACAACTGAAAACCTAGGCAGTCATGAGATAAATCTCCCTCATTTACCGGTGAGGCTCCCATGTAAGATTTTGTCAGTTGTATTTCCTAATATCTATTTGTTGGTATTACTTTAACTATGTAGCTCATGAACCATAGCTAGACAGTTTTGCAGCAAATAAGTAGATGTAAGCAATATGTGCAGGAAGGGAAATAATTAAATGCGAGAAGAAAGGAAAGGAAATGTGCAACCTAACCAATAGATGACAGAGTTGATCACATGCACATAGACGAAACAAATAGATCTTAAAACGCAGAATTTGAAGCAAGGGAAAGTTTCAGATCTAGATCTAAGACAACACAAAGTTTATGCATAGATTTAAAAACAAATAAGAGACGAATGCACTGTTGACACAAAGTTCTCCGGAAATCTCTTCTCTATTCTTCTTCTTGTAGAAAGCTATTAGGGGTTTCAGCTCAAAGTCTGGAACACAAGAATACTGATAACAAATTCCGATCCTCTAACCCGTAGGTTCTTCCTCTATTTATAAAGTATAAAGGGCAATTACAAATAGGAAGCTTTAAATGAATTCTTGTATGCGGAAGCTATGAAAAGAGAAACAACTGACAATCTTGCTCCTGAAATTCCTCTTTGCATGACATGCATGATTTATAACTGAAAAATAGAACCTTCTATTTTGCATGTCTGCCACCTATTTCCAAGTAATTTACTTTTTCAAGTAATGACTTTTAAACCAATCACTTAAGTTTTATAATTTAATTGATTGCTCAATGACTTTGTTGGACAAAATAAAAGAAAGAGAAAAAGAAATAAGAAGAAAGCTGCAACCCTCCTAGTCTTGTTCTTCTTCCATATTCTGCATGCGGTTGACTCTTTTGCCTTTGATTCTCACCAAACTGGATCTGGAAGCTATGCATGACTGTGACTTGCTTGTGGGTATTGCCTTTGACTTGTCTTCCCTTCTATCCTTGAAGTTTTTGCAATTCTTCTTCAGTACATGCACCCGTGCAATGTTTGCTGTAAATAATTCAGACAAAACTCATCCTTTTTATTTTTTAATTGCATATGAACAATTTTAAATTATGGAAAGCACTCTGGGTGAATGCAAATACAAGTAAATTCAATGAAGGCTTCAACTGGAAGATTAAGAGAACATGCATAAGATCCTGGAAGGAATTTTCCATGCACCGACTTCTACACGGGCTGTGTTAGAAACAAGAGGATGAATTTTTGCCAGATCTGTCAATTAAATCGGTGATAGGTTCAGGGCCTATGTCTGTATCATTGACTTCAACAAATCTGGAAGCTATGCATGATTCTGCTGATCTTTCTCTTTCATCATGCTTCAACATGGCTAAAACAATCTTTGTTTGAACTCTTTTTCTTTTAATTCTGCCGGAATCCCTTGCAATTGGATCCATTTGTGCAGATCTGGCAACTTCTTCAGATTCAGAAGATACATTCAATGTACCTGACATTGATTTGAGCACCTGTGATGAATACCTGCAATTTTATTCAGACAAAGATGGAGTCCATGGCACAAATACTTGATTTTTATCACCAAAATCTGCATATAAAGCTTGCTGCCCTAAAATTTGAGGTTTTGCTTGCATGCAAAACAAACAAAAATATTATTTAATTCACTCGGGCACATATACCAACATGCAAATGCTCAAAATGACCAAAATTAGGCTATTCCAACTCTAGGCACCAAAACTGGAAGCTTCCCGGCAGTGAAAAATAAACTTTAATGCAAAATCCTCCTTTTGGCGCCAAAACCTGTCTGAGCTGCAATCCTCATCAAAAAGAATTAATTCTCTCCCTTATGGCGTCCCATGCTTATATAACCTTCAGCATGCTATTTTTAATAATTGCCTCTTCCTATTTTTGACAATTTAATTAATTAATAACCATGTTTATTCATCCAATTTGGGCGCCCAAGTCTACATGCTGCTGGTTGCTTTTTAAATAATTTATTTTATTTATTTTTAGCATGCATCCTTGACTTCTCCTTAGCTCTTCCACTTGCATTGACTTTCCTTCTATTTATGGCGCCAAAATTGGGTGAATAATCCATTAATAAATATTATTAAATGCATTGTTATTCACCCGAGGTGGGTCGCACTTTTTGGCAAGAGGAATTGCTAAAAATAAGAAGTCAACTTGATGGGAATTTTCACCCTACACTGCAGCTCCAAAAATCCCCTCTTCCACTTAAGTTATTTGACTTTCATAATGAGAATTTTTACTTTGCAAGGTAGGTAAGAAATTCCCGCTTGCCTGCCACTGCCAAAATTCTCACTGGCAAATTAAAACATCTCCCAAAAAGTGCGACTTGTATTAAAAATAGCTTCCTTTGATAAAGTGCGACTTGCATGGGTGAATAAACCTCTTTGGTGGGAAAAGTTAGCCTGCTAGGCAGGTAGAAAATTCCCATCGGTGCTTTAAGTGATTTTTCTTTATTTTATAATGGGAATTTTTTCCCTGCAAGGGAGGTAAGAAATTCCCGCCTGCCTGCTGTTTTTAATATTCCCATTGCAGCTCAAGTGATTTTAACTTCATGGGAAAAAGTAACCTGCAAGGAAGGTAAGAAATTCCCGCCTGCCTGCCACTACCAAAATTCTCATTGCAGCTTAGATCTATTTATTCCAAAAAGTGCGACTTGCCTAAGACAGGCTTTTCCTGCTTGACTTCATCTTTTTTGGTCAGAAGTTTACCTTTTGAGGTTGATTCCTTCTGGTGCTGAGACTGTAGATGATCTCCAAATGTTCCAGGAAATTAAACAGACTATACAAGACAAAGAACGAACCCAGGGGATTAAACAGAAAGACCACGGGGAAAACCAGAGAAAAACGCAAAAGAAATTAATAAAAATGAAAAATGTTGCCAGAAGTCACAGACAAAGCTTTGAATTCATTCTTGGTGAAAATCCTATTGAAATGTGTGGATACTGGCATGCAAAACTTCAACAGGATTCAACCGGAGCACAATTTACTTCAAATAGGGCTTTATTTATTTAATAAATAATTAAATAAAAAATTTCCTGTAGACAAAACTTGGCGGAGGGATAAAATGAGTTTCAGGATTTGGGTATTTGTTGAAATCGGCTCATATGGTTCACTGGGAATATCTTAACATAATACAGACATCTTCTGGCAATAAAAACACAAAAAGACCCGTTATTTTAAAAGAACGAAATTTTTTAAACATGGGGTAGTCTCAAATTTCAGGGTAAAATCTGGGGACACCACCTCACCAAAAGCTTTGACACCTATGAACAAATTAAACTTTAAAGTTACAAACTTACAACTAAAATAAATATCAATACATTTAAAAATTGAAAATAAAGTAATTGACTTGAAATTTAAAGTAACCTTGATGATCTTTGCATCTCTTTGCAAGGGCATTATGAAAAATTGTTTTTGCGGTCGTCTCTTCATCAACTTTTTTTGAATATGGTGATTCAAGCCATGCTTGGCTCACAAACATCTGCTTCAACAATGTTAAAAAATGACAAATACTTTGCATCGTTAGGAAGTTAGTTGGAAACCTTGTGACACCCACTTGTACAAGCTCTTTCTCCTTGGTGTGTTTTCTTATTAAGTTGAGAATCGAAGGGTGATTATAAATGTAGTTTATTATTTTTTTTGCATCTTCTACAATTGGTCTCACCCAATTAATTTTGCCTACATCTTCCAAAAGAAAGTCAAGGCAATGGGACGCATAAGGGGTCCAAAGGACTGATGGATGCCAATCTTGAAGTAGTCTCCTAACCATCACATATGCTGCTGCATTGTTAGTGACAACTTGCAAAGCATTCTTGATGTGCATTGTCAGTGACAACTTGCACAACATTTTCGATGCTTACCTCAAAAAAAATCATCTAACCATTTTAAGCCTTTAAAAAATTGACGAGGGTGCAGTTCCTTCTATCTTCCCACTCATTTGAAAGAATGGCGCATCCAAACTTCCGCCACTACGTCTTTTGTTTTTTTAGAAGTGACATTGCATCTGAAACTACATCCTAGAGAAACCTTCCAGTTAAGTTTCTTATAGAGGTGCCTTGTACCCTTTCTCTGCAATTGTCAGTGCTACCACCAAATACTCCTAGTATGGGCTCTTTGCAACATTGAAGGGAAGGTGGTTGTAATACGAGAAATATGCACACTCATCTCCTTTCTCGTGTACCTCCTTATTCTAGCTTGTACCGTACAACGAAGGTTGTGCCCCATGTATGTTTCTAGGTACAAAAAAGCTATGTGCTTGGCTTTTGCTCGAACTCGATGAGGTGGAGGTGCCTCGTAGCTGTAGACCATGACTAGAGCCCACAATGTCTACCACATCTACCTCTGTTTCCTATACTATTTCTTGTCTAATAGTTGTTGCTATGTCTGCTTGTACCCTCACCCTCTTTGGTTTCTTCTCATCCAACAATGCAAACTCTGGCCTCAACTCTCATTTTACCTCTAATATGGCATTGGGACATTGCGTGATGTCACGACGAACAATGCATATGACATGGTACTTGAGGCGATTGATGCCTCCAAAAACTTTCTTCCTATAGAATGTGCAAATCACAGTCCCATCAATCGGTCCACATAAGCTATACTTCCAAAAGATGGTATGGATATTAGCAAAAATGCTTCCACTCGCTAATGTTGAGCTTGATGTGGAGCCGAATGCCATTGTATGCTAACCTATAGCACGCTTAAATTCAAAAAAGTAAAAAAACCGTAGATTTGTAATTGTAAATCCTATGTACAAAAAATATACATTTTTTTTCTAAAACAACATTCTAAAAAACATTCCACCAATTTTGTTCATAAATGATGAAAAACTAACATAAATCACGAAGAAAATATATGGGAATTGATTGGAATGCTTGCAAATTTGTAAATCATGTTTAGAAACCTAATATTAACAATATAGAAAGAATTTACATGCTTGGAAAGAAGGGAAAAAAACCAACCTCCAAATGAAATTCCTCAGATCCGCTTTACAAATTCATGTTTAGAAACCTAATATTAACAATATAGAAAAAATTTACATACCTGGAAAGAAGGGAAAAAAAACTAACCTCCAAATGAAATTCCTCAAATCTGCTCTACAAATTCGCTGTAAAATTCCTTCAAGAGATCAAAAGGATGCTCAAATGCTGTGCAATTACAATGTGTGGGGGTATGGGGCTTATACAAGAGGGAAACAGTCTGTTTGCAGCATTTTAGCCACGTATTTTCCGTGTATGACTGTATTTCTGCATGTCTTCCGCGTCTGCCGAGTCCATGTGCCGTAATCACCAAGTGCTTACTGCGAGTACTATCCAAAAATTTGCCTAGATGCATCTCTGCTCCCTTGCGAGTTTAACTGGCGAATACTCGGTCTGTTTTTCTAGGCAAGTACTCACAGGCTCAGCGAGTACTTGCCAAGTATGTATACTATGGTATGACCATTATAACTTCATGTTATGAACTGTAACATAGATTAGTCTTTTCCAAAATCACAGAATGTATGAGATTCTATGCAGAGGACTATGACATTAGCCTTATAAAATTCATCTTTAAGAGCCAAATAGTCACTGTGTTGCTCAAAATTAGGTAGTAGATTAGTATTTGGGGATAAGAAACAGTGAAAATGGCACCAATAAAGAGCAGTATGAAATTGATCTCATGTATTATATATGCCTATTATGTAGATACATAATATATAATAATTAATAATATTAAAATAAAAAATACTAATGAAGAAAAACCTGCTAGTGGGGATCCATATCAACATGATACTGTTGCAGAGGAGCAAAGATGCAGGATGTTACTTCTTAAAACTAGAAAGCTGACTTTAAGTGCTTAAAAAAATTTGTGCATGTAATTTAATGTCTGTTTTCTTAGACAACTTAATTTTGGCAGGTTGACCTGATATCAATAGATTTCAGCCGGAAGCTTCCATTTCATCTGAAAAATTCACTCATTAGAGCAGCAGTGCAGGTTGGTTCATTTGTTGCCTAAATGTTTTGGTTAAGTCATGAAGTACTGTTTGCTTTCTGGGGGTGTCTTTTAATTAACCGATCCTACCATGAAGTGTTTGTATAATAAGCTATTTTGAAACTGTAAGAATCAATAAGGGCGCGAATGGGAAAAAAACAGCTGGAGAAGAATGTTTATTTTAGTGTAAATGTTGCTTTCTTTTTACAGCGTGGAGTCTTTTTTGAAGTCATGTATTCTCTTGCCATTTCAAATTTACATGCAAGGAGGGATATATTTAAACAAGTTCAAGTAAGTATCTTATTCATTGAGTTTCCTTTTGTTGATTTTAAATTTAACCTATAGTTTTAGTAAGTGAAAGTTTAAGCACTGAGTTACTTCTTGTTGGTTGCCTCTCTGAAAATACAATATTGATTGAAGAGACATCATGGATAACTGACATGTTGAAGAGTGTTTTTTCTCGCAATTTTCTGTATTCATTTGCAAAGTTGGAGCAAGTTTAAGTGATAATATTGTTTTTTTCGAAATAGTATGAAAGTTCTGTTTATACAGATTCCCAAGCTAGTTAAACTCTTATTTAGTGGAAGTTCTGTAGCACAAGTAGAGGCTCAGTAATAAAACTTGGTTCCTCAGAAATACATTGAATAAGAGTTCATAACTTGAGATTACAAATAATACTTTACAGCTGAGGATATCAGTTCAGTTCCCCATAACCGCAAGTCTATTTGAAAGAATTAGCCTTGATAGCTTGCAATTCCTAAATAACTGTAAATTGATGGAAGTTAAGCAAATATTGTTCTTTTAAAGACTGCAGATAGCTAAGATGATGAAGACTTATTCCATTAAGTAATAACAGATTTTTTAATCAAATTACAAAGTGATTCTGTTTAAATCTGAATATTTGTTTGAATATGAGAGTATTTTAAAAAATCTGATCCTTGTTGTCACTCAAATGCCCCTATTCCTCCCTCTTTCAAATTTAAACTGTATCTGAAGAAACAATTTTAGTAACAGACTCCATCTGCTCATTTTAAAGACCTAAACTTGGGTCATTCTTCTTGAATCTCAACTAGTTGGCTCTTCTCATCGGCCCTGGAAGTTAAACCCTCCAAAACTGCTGATTGACTAACAAAATTTGATACGGGATTAGTCAGATTTACTACAAAACACAATCCCTTCCACTTCCTTCAGAAGTTTTGTGGTCAATATCAATAGGCACTATTTTGACATTATCAGAGTGTGCTACCATAGAACTAAAATAAGACTTCATAGAGTTCAGACTAATGGATATTGTTATTTTCAGAGTTTCCATTCTCCTTTATAGGTTCTGAAGAACTTGTATTAAAGGTCCTTGGATAATTGTTTTGACAGGACTAGAATCTTCAAAAGCAAAGCAAGCCTCAATTTCTTCCAGATCAACAGAAAGGCATACATGAGGTTTCTCGTAATATTATCTGAATTGATTAAATTCAGTCTATGGCATACAAAGAAACATGTACCCTAGCATGCATAAAGGGAAGCAACTATCTGATGCTATAAATTTTGACAATTGCACCTACTTCAACATTTCAGGAAGAAATTTCCACATCTGTTTAGGCACATTTTGCACCTCCACCCATCATGGTTCCTCTGAACTTCTAATTTCCTTCACTTGAACATTTGGAGACTGCAGAGAGGCTTTGAACAAAGGCCATCCACAATATCACAATTCTTTATCAGCCACTTTTCTCTACGCATTAGAAGCTTTTTGAAACCAGATATATGTCATTTTTCATTATTTGGGAAAATTCAACATTCAAGCTTTGTTTGAACCAGACTGCTTTAATCCAATCATCACAAAACTTTCTTGGAGGAATTTTGGTAAAAATCGACATTCAAACCTTGTTTGAACCAAACTGTTTTAATCCAATCGTTAAAAAACTTTCTAGGAGGAATTCCAAAACACACCAGAAAATTTCCAAGATCTTTCAGTCTATCCTCTTCACAGTGAACAGATTGCAAGAGAGATTCATTAAGAGTAAGGACCACAATGTCTTTAATGTTCATCATCTGTGTTCTTTGTTGCCTCTGTTGTCCTTGCTTGTGTTCATTGTTCTGCCCTGAAATTTCCTTTATTCAATATTTGAATTTGCCAGAGTCCATACTCTTAAGCGTTTCTGGAAACATCTTCTTATAGCTTTTCTATATCAATGTCAAACTTGGTTTGCCATTCACACAGCTGATTGGCTGCACATTTGAATGTCCCAAATTCATTCCCTCTACTACATTTCTAATTTACTACATCACCCACTTTCACCATCCAATTATCTCCAAATCTCTATCAAATCCTCCACTCAAACCATCAGTACTACCAACCTCAAGTAAATTTACACTTTCAAGCATTAAGTTTTCCCAGCATACCCCGAAGCCAAGTCACAGTTTTCCCAAATTTTGCGATTTTAATCTGTAGGTAAAAAGTTTGTTTAAAAATGACATTTAATTCGTATGGTTGCAAAAAAATCCATTTCATTTGAAACCCTACAAATCGTGAAGTTTCCGCTTAAAAACCAAACAAAATGTTGGAAAATCAGCAACTAGGGTTAGAGTTTTAGATTTTTTATGTTTTGGGCTAGGGTTTTGAATTTTATAAGATTTGGTCTAGGGTTTAATCCTATGTACACCTTTTGAGTTTAATCCCACAGGCTGCATGTGGCTGTATTGAGGAGAAAAATTTGCATTTTGGCTGTATTGAGGAGATAAACCTGCATGTGGCCATTTCAAGTTGAAAAACCTCTGTGTGGATGTTTTGAGGAGATAAACATGTGTGTGGCTGTATTGGGGAGAAAAACCTGTGCCTGGCTGCATCTGAACTCTGTACATGCGTGACTAAGAAGTTGACTTGTGCGCGAGAGGCTTGTCGCGCGTCTGCTGTAGTGTGAAGCGTTTCAGACCATTGCATGAATGCCACTGCCATCTACCATCAACCGGAGCTATTTAGTTTTTAAATTTTAATAAACTTTATGTTCTATAGTTTAGGTTAAATTCGTTTTATTTTGTTTTTTTACTCTATAATTTTTTATTAATTACAACTTTTATGTTGGGTTTGTTTTTTATTTTATTTTTTTATTTCTTAGTTTTCATTATCATTTTAGTTATTATTTTTTACTTTAGGTTTTTTTTGGTCATAAGTTCAGTAGTTGGTAATAACTTTATAAGTATTTCTTTAATAATTTAGTTAGTATTTCTTATATAATTGGTATTTATTTAATAATTTAGTTTTACAATTTTATTTTTTAGTTAATAGTATTGCATATGAATACTATTCAAACTGAATCGCAATTTATTTTTCCTGAATTTTTTAGCTTGACGAATTTGATGTTTGCCGAACACGAGCACAAACAAGATTCTTGCGATTTAGCCCAAAGCTCTACTCCAAAGAACAAAAACAACCTTCTCAAGACCATTATAAGCTAGAGAGAAACCTATTGGTTCAAACCTCAAATCGCAAATGACCTACCTCCCAAGCGTGCAAAATAAAAAGGGGAATGACATATTTAGGGAAGAGTGAGATCTGTCTCCCTTCTTCACAGACCTCTCTTGTCCTTCCCATATGATTTTAAGTCAAGTCCTAGCAAGAATATGATTTTCACCAATTTGAGGATCTATAAGGTGAAAGCACAGTTACCAAATCCGGCTGGATCTACACAAAATCCTGCTGGATCCAGATTTTGTAGGCGGCCTGGATAAATTCGATCTGGGTCGGCCCTATTGTTTTCCATTTTTTATTATTTTTGCAATAAGAAGACACTCAACACACCCTTTCATATCATTTAATATCAAATATAATAACATTTTATATTACATTAGTAATATTTTTCTTTGTATTTGTCAATTTTTGCATATTTATAAATTATGCTCATATATATTATGTATATATTCCACATTGAATTTTTCCGAGTTTTTTCAAGTGCTCTGGATTTTCCATTTTTTTGGTCCCTCTTGAAGGTATCTGGATTCTGGACTTGGTAACTATGGATGAAAGTCCTTGTGAAGCCAAAAATATGCATTTTTATCCATATCTATACATTTTCTATTTATTCTCTATTCTTGTTCACTTCTTTTTCCATTCCCAATTCAAACCTATTAAATAACAGGAACTGGAACTAAATCTGTATCTAGTACCTGGTTCAACACTACTAGCTACAATTTTTTGCTACTAAGTATGATTTCTCTTACGATTGAACTAGTACAACTTTGGTGGAAAACTTGAAAATAATGTGCTTGCATGTTGTCGGGAGGAAAATCTGAAAAAATTAATAGATCAGAACTTTCATTTCTTATCTTTTACTCACCCCCTTCCATTAGGTAAACCCCAAAATCTAAGTCTTTATCTCCTTTTTCACTTTGCTGAGAAGTACACACTTTCCATTTCAAGTTCTGATTCCCCTAAGGACTAAGTTCAAGCTGTGAACTTTGAATTTTACATTCATTGTCAAAATCCAATCCTTTGTCAAATATTTGTTTCCTCAATCTTTCCAGATTTAGTCAAACAACATTAATGGCTCTCTGTCCATCACTTTCAATTCTCATTTGTTTGATTCTAGCTTTTAAAATTATATTTGTAATTGCTATCTAAGGCCTCCCTAAGAGATATGTGAGCCTCCTAATCTTTGTGCCTAAACTACCTAATATGTCTTCCAACTTTTTTTGCCAGTTGGCATCCAAATTGATTTTGACTTTGTTATGGCCAACTATGCTATCATATTATTTCCATTCCTCGAGTCTACAAACACTGTTTAACTGTGATGCTGGTGTGCAATTTCAATACTCCTTTGATCCCCATAGTTTTCTTGTGCAAATATCATTTTGATATTTGTTTGCCTCAGCATATTTATTCTTCTTTCCAATCTTAAAAGTCGAATTGTTTAACATACTATGGATTTTCTGCAAAAGCGTGTTTTAACAAGATTCTCAATACCATAGTTTTAAAACTCGGACCCAACAAAAATTTGACTTGAACTCCGACTTGGCAAATCAAATATATATATATAAATTCATAAAATAAACTTAAATAACATGCAAAATACTGTTAAAAAACATAAGAAATGAATTTAGAGAATGAATAGCTGTAATTTATAGTAATTTTAGATAAAAAAGGAGTACAATGTACGTCATAATATCATATGGTGGTTGATCATCATCGTAGAAAATTACAAATCCATAAAATATCTTACAAATTTCTCGCCCCCCTCCAATTCCTTATAGTCATCATCATTGAAATGGAAGGTAAAAATTCCTTTTTAGGAACAAATTCATCTTCAAGCATGTCATCATCAGTTTCGATCCCTCTTGATACTTCTACTTGAGCTACCCCTTCCATTGCTTCCCTCTCAAAATCTGCGATCTTCTTGGTAAACATGAGCTCCATTTCCTCGACAATCTAGATAGAATATGAATTGATGTCATCCAAGTCATTCACATCACGAGTCTCCTTCCCCACTACTTTTTCGCCACAAAGATAAAGATTGTACTGCATAAAAACATGGTCCTTGAGGCACTGTTGGGTCAACTTGTTGCACTTCTTATGTGAATGGCTGCGAACATGCTCCCATTGTGCTAGCACTTAGAAGCACTACAGGGCAGGCACAAAATATGGATGGCTAGCCTCTAAAGATTTGGTATTTTATACACCATAATCTTCCAACCGCAAATCTGCAAATGGGACATTTATAACTTTGTGAGTAAACTAGAATTGCATTTATTAAAGAATTCTAGTATTGACGAGACTATAATTAAAGGAGTGATTTGTTTGACTTGGCTGCTGGATAATTTTCCTAAAATGCATACAGCTGAAGAAAAGAGCCTCCCCTCAGCGTCTTTGTAAATTTGCATCGCATCTAGAATTGTGTCTCATAAGGTTTTGTCGGGTGTCATCCTTTCTATACATTTGTTGAGACCATCCATAACCTCTTTATCAAACTTAAAGGAATCAAAGAAAAATTTGGGGTTCAAGTAGTAGGTCATTAAATGTATATGTTGGTGTAGTTGCTTGTTTCATCTCCAATCAATTATGTGCAAAATGGGTTCATATATTTCTCTTTTATTTCCCATTACAACGCTGGATAGCCTCATGGAAATAACCGGAGCTAGAAATGTTACCAGAGCTACAATTGCCAAATTCATCCCTAACCAAATTATCTACTGCTTTGGAATCTCACAAACCATCATTTATGGCAATGGTGGGAATTTCAAATGCAAAGAATTGAAACAACTGTGCCAAATTCAAAATTAGGCAAAAGTTCTCAACACCCTATCATCCTCAATATAATGGTCAAGTAGAATCTACCACTAAGATCCTTTAGAAGACCATTTAGGAATGCCGTACCGATTGACACTTTAAGTTGTACCCCACATGATGGGCGTACCGGCTCTATGCCCATAATCCTATGTCATATATTGGGATATGTATAGTCGACTTTTGGCTAAATCTCTTAACATTTCATATCACATTTAATCATTCATTCATATGCTTAGTAGGTCAACCTAGATGGATTACATGGTATAAGTAGGGTATATATAAGAGGTAGTAACTAGTAGTCAATCATCATATTGAGCATTTGAGTCTTATTGTAAGGTGTGGAGGTTGCCCCTCGAAGTGGCTAAGTAATCTATGCTTGCATATTATCATATTATCTCTCTATTTTGGTGTTCTATTGTTATTCTTTGATCTATCTAAGTAATTTCCTTACAAGTGGTATTAGAGCTTTGATTTGGGCCAAAATTAGGTTGAAACCCTAATTTTGAGGATTCATGCATATCTCGCAAATAGTTGCAATTGTTTTATTGGAGTTGCAAAATAATAGAAGTTACCCTCAAAATTTCAGCTTATTCTGATTTGTGTTGTTGAAGTTATATTCATTTTAGGGTTTTTCACAAATTCGATCCATAGGCTGCAAGTTGTGGAATTTCTTTGAATTAATCATATTTTTGGAAAGATCTCTAAAATTTAGTTGGGGTTCTTTGTGTTTTTTGTGTATCTAGTTGACATCATCCAAAAAACTTAAACCCTAATCACCATGGCAAGGAGAACTGCTAGAAGCCAAGGAAAAGGTTTTGCCACTCCAAGGAAAACTCCTAACAAAGAGGAGGCTGAATTGAAGTTTGAATAGGGTGGAACTTTTGATGCTATGTCTTCTTTTGTGGATGAAAAAATACGACCATTAGAGAAGAGCATGCAAACCATGAAGGGAGATGTCTATTGTATGTGTCATAACATGCAAGGAGAGGTGGAGGCACTGAAAGGAGATATGGCTAAGCAATCTGAAAACATTGAGTTATTGTTAGCCTCTCAAGTAACTCTTGGTGGATCTAATAAACATTCCAATCGCGATTCAAATACTGCATTGTAATCCTCCAATGCTGGCATTAAATCTATGTCACGAATCCTACTCCCAAAGGTGGGCATGCAAAAGTTTGATGGCAAAGAGCTGCTCAACTAGATCAAGCGAATGGAAAACTTCTTTGTTCTACATGAGATCCTGGGTGGAAAAAAGTTTGTTATGGCATCATTATATTTGGAACTTGAACAATTCACTTGGTATCAATGGTTGTGTTCTTAAAAGAAGGATCCCAGTGTCACTTGGTTCGTTTTCATGGAGGCGCTACGAACACACAATAGTAATAGTGTGGCAGAGAACTACCTCAGCCAATTGGTAAAGTTGTGGAAAATAGGGTCAGTCAAGGATTATATTCATCAATTCCAAAACTTGTCCTTGTGTGTGGAGACAATCACAAATGACATGTTCCTTGGTGGTCCCAAGGATAACATTCAATATGGGGTACGGATGTTTGATCCAATTAATAATTTTGATTCTATTATCCTACAATGCAGGGTAGAGGAAAAATTCCTTTTAATGAAAGGAAACAATTAGAGATCATAACATTCCAACACAATTGTTTCCTCAACCTACCAGATTGACTCTCCAACAAATTACAGAGAAACGGGAAAAAGGCTTATGTTTCAATTGTGATAGAAAATACAACAAATGACATAGATGTGTTCAAAAGGAGTCGTTCTACATTGAGGTGATTAATGATGAAGTCAAAAATGAAGAAAAAGAAGTAGACGTTGTGGACAAACTAGGGTTTGGAGATTCCCAACCGACTATTTCTTGCCATGTAATGTCAGGTGTTATTTGTCCACAAACCCTCAAGGTAAGAGGTCTTCTAAAAGAACATAAGGTAAAAATATTGATAAACTTAGGGAATACACATAATTCTACAATAAGGAGTTGACAACACATCTGAATTATTTTATTTACCTAGCTCCAAAATTTCAGGTCATGATTGCAGATGGTGGCACAGTCAATTGTAGGGAAATGCCCTAGTATCAAAATTGAAACAGGAGACTACAAGCTATATTCCCCTATTCCCATGGGTGGAGCAAATATTGTTTTGGGATTCCAATGGCTCACGACCTTGGGCACGATTGAATGAAATTCTTAGAATTATTCATGCATTTTTCGTTCAAAAGGCAAGATGTTTGAGTTGAAAGGGTTGTGTGTAAAGTCACCTCAAATGGCAAGTTCTCATGAAATGAAGATAATCAAGGGTCCTATAACAGATTTTTTTTTAGTGGGAGAAAAATAGTCTCTTGCTCACATACCACTAAATTTTTAGGAAAGGGTGGAAAAGTATTTAGTTATTGTTGAGGATATGCCATTAGCCAAGCCTCCTATGAGAGGCACTTTTTTCAAAAGCTCTTCTAATTTCCAGCCACCATCCACCATCTCAACCTTGAAGATCCAACCAAAGGTTCAAGTAGTCAAAGAACATAGTGAGCACCGATAGGAGGTACTTTCTAGTCTCAAAGAAAGTTTTCCACAATCACTTAATTAATAGTAACGTTTTTGGCTTGAAGAAGGTTTGTAATGTCCCCTTCTCAACGCTAGTCCTTTTGGAAGACCTTGAGCCCATTCCACGTCCCGTGCGCAAGAAGGAAATGAATAAGGGGAGTAATTGTCATGTTTTTCAGTTGTTTTCGTGAGCATTGCATTCTTTTTTAGTAGTTTCCTATGTATAGTCAGGTTGGCTGGAAAAGATGAAAAGCCAATGGAAAAATAGAAGGAAAAATGAACTATTAATTCCCCCAATGAGGTTGGTCTTCTTAAGAAGACTTTAATTGGTTTTGGTGCCACATCAAGCTATAAGAAGGGGTCGCTTTCTTGGAAAGGGTTATGCTTGCTTTTGGAATTATTTCTTTGGAGTTGGGAGCTTGTCTTCTTTCTCTCTCTTCCAGTGAGGACAAAAAACTCTCTTGGAGAGCCTATTGAGAACAAAACCTCTCAATAGTGGGCTGGTTTGAGGACGAAACCCCCCAAGCTTGCAACAAGTTGATCTAATAAGGAGTTATTTTCAATTTTGAAGGCATTTTCAGCCCTCTCCTAGGGTGGCGACTTGCCTTAAGGTGGCATTTGGAGGTTTCCAAGGCACCACTACATCAAACTGAGCCATCATTGTGTTTCTCATATTTTTAGCAGGCGGAATCTACACTTGGACTTCAATTTGGGGCTTGGAATTCTTCATTTCCAGCCATCTTTGTAAAGGTTTATACTGCTGTTATTATATTTATTTAAATAAATTCTAGCTGGGGTTTGAAGGTTTATTTCTTGGTGTTATCTAATTTCCTCCACCGCCTGCTGAAATTAGATAACAAGCAGATTACTACTGTGATTAATCAAGATAGTGTTGAGAATCTCGGACTAATGCGAGATGAGTCAAGCCTTCGGCATTTTTGTAAGGACTTGGCCAAATCATGGTGAAAAAACGAAGAAAGCTGACTCGGCGAGTCAAAAGCGAAGCCTAGAGCGAGTCAACTCAAGAAAAGCAAAGGAGCCGCGGAAGGTGCCACGTGTTAGCTCGGCGCACTTTCAAAAGGTGCAAGAAAAGCGAAGACCCTAGAGATGCGCTTGGCCTCCACGTGGAGCTCAACACAGATAGACTCCAAACCCAATGCGGGTTGCAAAAAATTGGCGGCAGGTCAATTCAATGTAGGATTAATCATTAAGCCCACCAGGAATTTTAAATGCTCATATCTTTTAAAAAATTATGAGAGCCCGTGTGGAACGCGCGACCCTGAAGTTCAAACGAGTGCAACTTTTGACCCAAAACTCCGATTTTCACAAAATTGGACTTTTCAGAAAGCTCTCGACATCCTCTACGCCACAAAAAGCGGATTTCGTATTTTTAGAAAGGGTAGGTGGGTGAAAACAAAAGAAACATCTCCAGCTCCAACAAACCGAGCACGACGCACAACAATCAAGAAATGCAGAAACCGATGAAGCTTTAATGGCGATTTTTAAAGAAAACGAGCCCAGTTCAAATAGACAGTTGGAAACTGGTTGGGGAATGCATTTAATGAGCATGGCCATCATTCTTTCACTACTGCAGGTCATGGGACAGAAGGAGGAGTCTTTTACAATCAAGGTGCCATTGATTGCACTTATTTATTGCATCTTAAAAGTTGTTGAAAAAACGATTTTGGGATTGGACTCTTCTCTCTTTCTCATTTTATATATTGTAATCTGGGTCTCGTATCTAAAGGAGGGGTCGTGTTTCTTTTGTGCCCCTGTTTCTTCCCTACTAGGGCGATGAGCTGGGAGCCCAAGCCTTCGTCTTAAAGCTTTGTAATGGCATTCTTGCCTCTTACTTGCTGATTGTTATACTGTGCATAATTTTGGAGCAATATAATATGTCTTGTGATGCATTTCGTCCATCCTTTGCATTGTTCACCTTTTCCCCATTTCAGGCAGTTGGATTCTTGATTAACTTCTTCTTTTTCGGCGCATCACTTCTGTTAGTTTTGTGCTAGGTTTTATTTTTTCTCTAACTCTCATCTCACCCCACAGAGAAGAGCCAACTTCTTTAAAATTTGGAGGTTACCTTAGGGCGCACGTCCCACCAACCTAAGGTATCCAACGACTCTGGCGGTTCATCTGCAAGGATAATCGTCAACACTTGGTTTATACTTGTCCTAAAATATTTCTAAGTTTCCCTATATGCTTTGGATGGTGTGAATGATGCATTTTTGAAGAGATATTGCATTTTCATTGCTGCTGTTATAAAAATCAGAATGTTGTACCTTTCTGTCATACATTTTCAGTTGGTTGTCATAATTTTCAGTTTACTAACTATTGGGGTTTGTGCAATTTCCCTTTTGTTTCAGTTAGAGCCTAGAAGGGGGTGTTACAAGGTCATTGCTCAAAATGTTTCAGCCCAGACAAAGTTACCAGAACTTGTTAAAGAAAGACAAATCAGTTTGGAACCAGAGAAAATTCTTCAGATGTGCACTAAGAGGTTGAAGAAAAGGGTAATAATGAGTATCTAATAAAGTGGAAGCATCAAGACAATGAAGCTACAACATGGGAGAAGGAAGATGTACTATACCAACATCCAAATATCATCAACATTGAGGGTTGTGCTCGTTTGAAGCAACATCCAACAATTATCAACATTGGGGACAACGTTTCTTTGAAGGGGAGGGGCGTGCTATGCCCTTAATCCTAGGTCATATATTGGGATATGTATAGCAAACCTGTGGCCAACATAATCTCTTAAATGTCATATCACATTTATTTATGCGTTCATATGCTTAGTAGGTCGACCTAGATGGATTACATTATATTAGTAGGGTATATAAAAGAGGTAGTAACTAGTAATTGATTGTCATATTTAGCATATGAGTCTTATTATAAGGTGTGGAGGTTACCCCCTCGAAGTGGCTAAGTCATCTATAGAGGCATATTATCTCTCTATTTTGGTGTTCTATTGTGATTCTTTTGATTTATCTAAGTAGTTTCCTTACAACCACACTGCCATAGGGGAAACTCTCTTATCTCTAGTCTACAAATCTGAAGTCATCCCGCCATTGGAAGTTGAGTTGCCCTCCCTTTTTGTTTCTCTTCACGGAATCATCCCTAATGAGAAACTTCACAAAGCTTACTTTCGATTTGTTGCATGAAAAACATGCTAATGCTCTCCAACATAATTGTCATTACAAAGTTTGCATACCAAAACAACAAAACAAACTTGTTAAACATCGAAGCTTCAACATCGGAGAACTAGTTCTCAAATTGGATTACACCCACATTGTGGAGGGTGAATACACCCAAAAATGGTGGGGATCATAGCTGATTCGACCATAGAAAATAAATGAGAGGAAATGGGAGAAATTCATTCATTCGCTTAATTCCATATTAGGGTTAGAAACATGATGTATATTCATATTATGAATTAAACATTAACATTTGGATCAAAAATACATATATAACAATTGCAAAATAGATCAATTAGAACATGTGCTAAATGTAGTAAAACATGAGAAGATGAGTGTACTTAGCTTTTTCATTGTTCCGGAAGCTGATTGGGGTGTGACAAATGGATGAATTGGTTAGGAAATATCATGTAGATGTTTCATCTCTGATTATAGAAGTGCACATTTGTTGATAAGGATGAAACCATTATATTTGGAACTTGAACTGTTTGATGGTTTTTTTCTTCTATATGGTATAATCTAGGATGAAAGATGGTGCTTTGTAACTTCTCACAACTCTTGCAAATGACTGGTATGTGTTTCACTGTGAAGATATTAGGTCTCACAAATGTACGAAACCATCTAAATCAACTAAAATGACCCAAAACCCTAACCATGGTAAAAACCTTGTAAAAAAGGTTAGTGTTTAGATTGAAGTGCAATCTGCACACTGCCTGTGTTGGCACTAATCCAAAGAGGCCTCAAACCGCACATAGTTCTCCACCTACAGATGTAACATAATATTGTATAGATGTAACTATATTTGATAATTTGATCACTTGATAATGTTTTGTCAATGGCTTGGCTTGCTTATGCTTGACTTGAGCTTTGAGGACCCTTAGGCTTGAGAAGCTTGAAGCTTAGAACCTGGTTTGGAGTGCTTCAGACATGTGTGGGGTTTGCTCCTAATGTCTATTTCTTGCTTTAGGGAAATTTAGGAGAGATTTGTTTAAGATTTTGAGATATATTGCTAGTAAGATCTCTTGAAATTTCCTATGTATTGCCAAGTGAGTAAATGAGTGTATTTACTTTCTTATATAGGGTTTGGTATTGTATAATTTTGCATTAAGGCTGACCCATGGGAAAGTATTGATCCATAAAAAGATACAAAATTGAGAAAATGACCATTTGGTGGCCTTGGACGAAACCATTTTTTAGGACCAAACTGTTTAGTGTTTTGATCCTATTGGAAGATAGTGCTATAAAGTTTTAATGCATCTATGCATGACAATGATGAATGGACTTCTTGTGACTATGATGTAAACATTTCTATTGTGTGTACTGAGTAGTGCAATGAGGAGAGAAAGTCTTGCAATAGGACTAAAGATATATAACAATTAGGATTGAAATAGGTGCACAAGTCATGACTTGAGGGATTAAGTCAATATTGACACTATCAAGTGAAAATTACCAAATTTAGGTGTCTACATTTACCCCCCTTTAATATAGGAAATGAAATTTATTTGCTAAAAGGAAAATATACCTTAGTGTGTAAACACACTTTCTTTTTCAATTAGTTTGATTTCTTGAGATGCCAGGGTGGTTGCAAGATCATACAGTAAAAACCTACAATATAGAGTGTGGTCAATATCCATATAGAAAGAAACGAACTTTAACCTCTACATTGAAATTGAAATTGAAAATTGAAAATTAAAAGAGAACAAAGTATGAAAGGAGTACACCTATTTCATTGTTGAAGAAGGAGCTTCCTATTTGAAGCACTTGGAGAACAGGAATTGGAATTGCGCCACTAGAGGATTAGGGGTGATATAGTCCCTAATTTATATGAGTAACTGAACCAAAAGGGAATTGAGTGTCCAAACACGGATAACATGGAAAAGAGATTGGGTGTCACTCAACATTACCAAATAATTCAGAAGAAGGTTGGAGCTCTATATCCCAAGGTATTGTTAAAAGGAGATCTAATGGTATCCCAAAACCTTAAAAAGAGTGAGATGAAGGGTGTCCATAAGGCATCTCCAAGTAAAAACCATTCCCAAAGAACCACACCACTGCAAATAGATCTAGGTCCCAAATGTGAAAAGTTCAAAGTTTAAGGGAATGAAGTGCACTCATGCCCTCACTATGCATTGTATGAGTTTTTATGTTCAAATGTGTAAATTCAAAAGGGAATGAAGCACACTCATGTCCCACACCGTGCATTGTAAAAAGTTCTTATGATGACAAATGTGAAAAGTTAAAAGGGATGAAGTTGTGCACTTATGCCCCCCCACATTTTGTACCAAAATGCAATGAATTCTACTCTAAAGTGTGTATTTTCTCCCTGAATCATGTACCAAAGATCTATGAAAAACCTATATGTTCCAGAAAAATTATGAATTGGATGCAAAAATTTACCCGTATACATAGGACTGGTCCATCCATGGAGGATAGTAATGTCTATGAATTTTATCCTCTATTGGATTTTTGTCCATATTGAAGCTTTCCATGTAAATATTTTTTATATGTATTTGTGTGATAATCCTGTATTATCAATTGTTTATGTTCTAGTGATATTGCATTAATATTCTATGTGATAACCCCATTGCTTCCTATTTTGAGGTGAGGGGGATTTTGTAGACCGCTTAGCTCACAAGATTTGATGTGTGTCCATGTCAGATATAGCACAGTCATCCTTGGATCACATAGAAAGTAATTGTAGGCAGCCACCATATAGATACAAGCCCTACACAAGAGTGCAGGGTAGAAACCATGGCAAATCAATAATAAACAAGCATACCAGTATAAAATATCATATAAGCATACAATCATACAATAATCAATGAAATATATATAGGTGTCATATATAAGGCCAATGCTTTTCCTAAGGGACACAATAGTCATCACACACAATAAGGGCCACATGGTCATAAGAAAAGGCAACCAAGGGCCACAAACAAGGGACACCTAAGTGTTGTCACACACATAAAGAAGGCCAAAGGGTCGTATACAAAGACACAAACAAATAAGAAAAATAATGTGTAATGATAAAAATAGACAATAGCCAATGGTGCACATGGAACAAGATATACTAGTCTATGCACAGTCCATATGTGTTAGTCCCAAAAATCTAATAAATAACATATATCACAATATATAATATAAGCATAACTAGGATGTGAAAGAAATTGTGTAATGAAACAATAACACCTATAGTGTAGAACATTCCCCTAGATTAGTAAGGCCACTAGGTAAGAGGAAAGTTCCAACATCTATAATCATTGTAGAGTCACTTGTAGCTTGCATCATGCTCATATACCTCATGAAATGCATGTGTATAGAATATAAAATATGTTATCTATCAAACCATGTGACAAACAACATATGTAAAGTAGAAGCTAGTAGATCAAACCATGCAGGTCATGATTTTGTATTTTTGAAATATTTGAATGTTTTTGGATTTTTATAATATTTGAATGTTTTTGGCATTTTTAGGATATTTTAACAAAGTGGCTACCCTATGATATGTTCAAGAGGGTGAGGAGATTGAACCCATAAGTGTAGATACTTTCATTAAAATTAACAATACACAATAGGAGTAGGATGTATCACTTTAAGCTTAGGTTGTGGGACACACTAGGAATTTGATTTATGTGGAAGAGACCTATGAGAAGGTATTTGATAAGATAGGACTTGTAGATCTAACATGAGTAGGATTAATAGGCATGGGTGTAGAAACCATTTGCTCTCTTAAAACAAGGAATAGGTAAAGGAGTCTCATAAGGGATGCCCTTTACCGTAACAACTTGATTGCAATAGGTGTATTAATTCATTGATGGATAATAAAAGGAATAACCCTAAGATTGTGAATCTAGGGGTGTCCTAGAAGCATGCCACATGTCCCAAGAGTATCAATAACCAAAAATGTAGTACATAATAGCAGATCCCACTTGTAAGAGGGAAGAACAATGTGTCCAATAGGTTGATTAGGAGATTTAGCATTGAATTGGATATGTTGCTTAGTATAGCCCAAAGAAGTAAGCAATGTGAGAGTGCACATGTTGTGCCTAGAACCGCTATCAACCAAGACATTGTGGATAGGTTGTTGATTGAAAAATGATTGAATATAAAGTACATGAGAAATAACATCATCATAAAGTATGTCATTATTCATCAAATGTAATAAGAGGACTAAAAGGTGAAGAAGAAGTAATTGTACCGATAAGAGAATTGAATGGATGATCATATATATCCAGAAGGGGTTGTGCCTTATATGCATGATGCACCTCTGAGTTACTCTTAGATTTTGAAGTGTGATCATTAGGAAGTGGGTCATTGAATATCTTAAGATTAGGATTCTCATTGAGGCTTAGAGGCTTAGAATCAATATTATACAACCTTGTATCAATTATATTATTGTATAACATGTAAAGCTTGAAACATTTGTTAGTAGAGTTCCTGAATACATCTATGGTAGTCACAATAGGGAATTAGAATCAAAAATATTTTTCTTGAGGCTTTATTTGTATCAAAGGTTCCTCAATATAGCTAGAGGGAGAGATACAAGGTTACACTCAAGATAAATTTTGTAAGATCACATATCGTATGAGGAAGGGCAATCATGTGAATTTCCTTTTAGGAGAAATTTGTAGTTAAAGCTTTATAGGTTGAGATATGGCATTAACAATTGTTTAATTTTCAACTTTATTATCATTGGTTTTTCCTTTGTAATTAGATTTTCCTTGGAATTTAGATGTAGATGTATTAGGTTGGGTAGACACATACTTAAGCTTGTTCAATGCTAGGAGCTTGACCTCTCTTTCTTTCAAAGTATGATATAGTTCATCAAAGGATCAAAATTTGTAAACATATATATTCTTATAAGGGAGATATGAGACTTTAGTAAATAGATATTGAAGCTCATTGTCCAAAGTATGTTTCTCATTTTGGTAAGCATTATTTGTAGAACAAAGACATAATCATTGTATTGGTTCATTAGAACCTTGTTAAATTTTATCCATTTGAGCATGGGAAACCTTATCACCAATGTTAATGGAGAAATGTAAAAGAAATTAATTGGAAAATGGATTGAAATCCTTATAAATTGAATAGGTAGATCATAGAACCATTGTAACAATGTTTGGCATAATCCTTAAGACTTCAGGAAAAATATTAGTGAGAAGTTTTCATTGTAAGCATAGTCTAAGAAATAACATGTAAAAGAAAAGCGAAGTGTTTGATCCCCTTTACCCTCATAGATAAGAAGCTTAGAGACATCCCTATGGTAAAGGAAAGATTTCCACCTCAAGTAAAGTGGATTATGAAGTAATTGATTAGAATTCCATGATATTAGATGTTCAAGGGCTAGACACCTATCAATTGCAACACCTTAGGAATTTAAGTAAATCATGTATGAATATCTAGGGAATGTAAAAGTAGAAAAGAGTGCAAGGCCCCATGATGTGCACAAGAGATGTAGGAATAGTAGTAGAAGTTTAATAATATGCCATTATAACATTTTGAAGGGGGGATAATAGATTCCCCCATATATAGGAATATGTGGAATATAGAATATGGTGAATAGTAGATGAAACACACAATAGATTTGGGAATGTTGGTATAGAAGGATTTTAGAGTGCAAGCCAAGTGTTTATTGTTCATATCTTGGATGCTATATAGAGTTCCTAGTACATCATATGTGTTGGGGATTTATCTTTTAGAAATTCATGTAAGTTATTGCTCATTGATATCCTCAAATCTTATGTGAGGAACTTATCAATCATATAATGGAAATTTCTCCTTATGGAAGTTTTGAGGGTACCCATAACAATATTGACAAAGAGAAATGATAAAGACATAATTAAAGAAGAGCAATGCATAAAGTTGAGATGAAACCCTAGGGATTTGCAACATAAGGTTTGATTTGGAATAGGGTGACCTAAGCCAAATAGGTTAAGGATTTGATCAATAAGCGGTTCACCAAATGATTACACCTGAAAAATAAATAAGTGTGGAAAGGGATTAATTCCTTTACTTACTAAATTCTAAAATAGGTTTAAAAACATGATGTATATTTAGATTATTAATTAACATTCATATTCAGATTAAATATACATATATATCAATTTACAAGATAGATCAATTAGAACATGTGCTAAATAGAAGTAAAACATGAGAAGATGAGTGCACTTAGCTATTTATGATGATTTAGAAGTTGATCTAGGTGTGAAAAATGATGAACTATTAAATGTCATGTAGATGCTTCATCTTTGATTTCTGGATTTGTATTGTACTATGAACTAGGACCAAACTGTTATTTTTAGGGACCAAACCATTTGGGAACTTTCATCCTTATAGTATTTATGTCTAGAGGAGATGGTGGATGCTATATAAAATTTATGCCCTTGTGAGTGACTAGAATATGCTTTGCTGTAAGATATTAGGTTTCACAAATGTGTGAAAAACTATAATTCAACTAAAATGACCCAAAACCCTAACCATGGGTGAAACCCTTGTAAAAAGGTTAGTGTTTTGGTTAAAGTGCAATTTGTACACCACCTACATTGGAACTACTCTGAAAGAGGCCTCAACCTACAGGTAATTCTCCACCTAGAGATGTGATATTTCTATAGGATGCAACTATATTTGATAATTCCGATCACTTGATAATGTTTTGTAATGGCTTTTTTTTAGTTATTAAATTGACTTTTTTGAGGGTATTTGGCTTGGGAAGCTTGACTCTAGAACTCGGTTTGGAGTGCTTTAGACATGTGTGGGGGCTGCTCCTAATGTTTGCTGCTGCTTTAGGGAGATTTAGGAGAGCTTTGGATGCATTTTGAGAGATTATTTTGTAGTAAGTGAATGTCAGGTAGTAAATGAGTACAGTTGACTTGTTTATATAGGGTTCCATAGGTATAATTTTGCATCAATGTCGACCCATAGAGAAAGTAGAGACCCATAAAAAGATATCGAATTGAGAAAATGATTGTAATGGTTTGGTCAAGGAGGGAAGTGTAGTGCTGTAAAGTTATGTGCGCGACAATAAGAATGATTGGATTGCTTGTGATTGATGTAAGCATTTCTGTGAGTGACTAGCAATGCAATGAGGAGAGCAAGTCATGCAATAGAAATAAGGATATAAGAATTAGGCTTATAATAGATACACAAGTGATGATTTAGGGATTAAGCCAATACTGATATTATCTAGTGATAAATTCCCAAATTTAGGTGTCTACAATACCTAGTTAAAGATATCTTAGGTCCAAACACTTATCGACTACGAACCAACGAGGTCATATGTTCAAGGAACCGACAAACACTTAGTTCTTGAAGAAGTATGATGCTTGATGTAATGCTCCTTTTTCCAAATTTCGAAGGCATAATTGGATTCCCTGCTATTTCTTCTCCTTGGTCGAATTGAAGAAGATAAAGAGGAAGCAGATACTGTCTTTTATTATTTTATGAATACTTTAAAGTGTGTTAGTGAAGATTATATGGGTTAGGCCTTGTTTATTAAGGCAAAATAAATGATTATGAGGGGTCATTCAAGGCATAATGAATGGACATAAAAGAAAGGTCATGTCTTTTCAGTTTTGGCGTCACCCTTAGAAAGTATAAATAGGGGTCATGTGTGAGCATTTGGATAGGAACATTCATTTTGTAAATTCAGATTTTGAGAGAGAACTCTCATTATTTCTCCATGTGGGACGGAAACCCCATATGAGGTCCATTGGAAGGACGAAAGCCCTCTCCAATTGACTTTAAACATTTATATTTGCAGATTATCATTGAATTGAATATCAAAATTGTGCATTTCCAGATTTATGTCATTTACTTTTAGAAGTGCAACTTGTATTGGTGTTATTTTTGAATTGCGGCTTGGTAATTTCATCATAATATTTCAATATTCCAAGTTGACTTGCATTTTGATGGTCAAATCTACACTTGCACGAATTTTGAAGCATTATTAGAGGTGAAATCGAACGATTTCAGTTTGCTGCTTATTCCAGATGAATAATTAATTCAAGCAGTGACTAATCTTACTCAAATCAATTTGATTTGGACGAAATAAGTGTCAATACATCACGTAATCATTTGATAATTGTTATTGGTAATTTTTGGCACGAATTACGAAGGTTTCAGTTCGTTGTAATTTAATTACAGCCTGCTGCAATATTTTCCAGAATTCTGATATTTTTGTCTAAACCCCTTAAAAAGGGACATTACAGTGGTATCAGAGCCGGATCTTCAAGGATGAATAAGAGGAGATGTCCAGACAAGAGGCTAAGATGGAAAAATTCATTACCGTGCAATAAAGGTTAATAGAAGCAATGAAGCTTCTGGCACTATTACTTAAAAAAAAATGTCGATCCAAGAGTTCAACAAGATGAAGGGAGATTGAGTGGAATAAATAACATTAGACAAGCTAATAACTCCACTCGAGGATCGAGTCTGAAGCCTGCTTTCATCTCTAAAGGAGTCACTCCAGAAAATGAGCCCAGAACAATGGAATGAAGAGATAGCATGACAAGGTTTGCAGAACATATGGCCATATGGCCTTGTCAAAAGAGATCCGTGATGCCATGTCTTTTGTCGAATTCGTGGGATTAGATGGGAAAAGAACCAGAAAGAATAATTCAGCCCTTACCTCCATTTGTGCTCCAGATGGTCAACATAGTGAAGTAAGCATTGATCATTGGTTGAGAAATAATGATGGTATCTTGAAGAATGAAGAGAAGCATGTGCCTGAAGGTAATGTGAATGGCCATAAAGACCTCCCTCAAAAGATAAGTGACACCTGCATTAAAGATGAAAGAAAGGGTGGCGAACAAGAAGCAGTGGTGTTAGGAACAAATGAAACTCATTTTCAAGATGAAAATGATAAAAGGCAGCCCGCTGGTCCGTTTGTAGCAGTAGGCAATACAAAGCCCAAAGATGAAGAGTCAAAGGTGGACAAGAGCAATCAAGATATTCCATGTATCGAAGAAGATGAAAGCCTTGTTATAGGTTCGAGGATCGAAGACATCTCAGATTTATTGCTTCATAGCTTATCTTCACAAAGAGTTGACTTTCATCATCAACTTGATTCAAATATGGGCAGAATATGGTGCACATTAAGTGGTAAGGGGTACTCCCATCCTTTACGGAAAACCCCAAGTCATGCATGCACAAGAGTTAAGATGAAAGTAGCAAAGGATGACCTTCTCCCCAAGATCCATGGTTGATATACTTTGATAACCTCTCCGGTCTTAGCAGAAACTTCAGATCTTGCTTTTACCAAGTTCAACAAGGAGAAAAATTCCTGTAGAAAAAATCTATTTCAAAGTGACTTAAGTTCTCCAAGCATTAATAAAGTTGAGAATGAGGACAAATTTCACTGCGTGAAAGAGAGAGGTCTTGAGGATTTTGCCAAGGAGATCAGCCATTGTGTCCTTCAGAACATAGAAACGGTGCCCAAGGAGAAAACCAAAGTACCTGAAAAGGTTGCAGTTGAAAAACCAATGGAGGTTGATGTGGCAGATTATTTAGAAAAGGATTTTCTGTGTATGAACCCAAATGTCGAGTTCAAGGGAAGCATGCAAGAAGAAAATGATGAAGATGATACAGATGACATTTCAGATCTATGGAGGCAAATGCTTACATCTTTTTAGTGTTCAAAGAACCCCAGTGAGAATGAAATAGAGATGGGAAATAAAGACAAACCAGATTGTTACCATTCGTTCCTTCACAAAGAGGATCCTGGTCATGTTTGCAGATTTTGTGGGCTGATTGGCCAAAGAGCTGAAAAAGTGTTTGACTTTGAGTGGTCAAAGGCACGTAGGAGGTCACATCAGGCCAGGGACAACTTTAATGAAGATGCTACGATTTTTCCAAAAGGCAATATAATTGAGATGCATGACAGGAAGGAAAGAGCACAGAAATTTCTTGTATGGAACAAGGTTCTCCATCCACTATTGAAAGAGCGTATGCAATGTCACCAACTTGCTGGTTTTGAGTTTTTGAGAAAAAACTTAGTAACTGAAGAGCCTGGGGAATGCATTTTGGCACATGCTCCAGGAACTGGTAAGACTTTTCTTGTAGTTAGTTTTATTCAGTCTTTTAGCTAAGTATCTAGAAGAGAGGCCCTTGATTGAAGCACCAAAAAGTATGCTATCTACATGGATGAAGGAATTGAAGGAGTGGGAAATAGAGGAAGTTCCTCTGTATAACCTCTATGAAATCAACAACAGGTTAGAATCATCGAGATGAAACCAGCTGGAAATATTGAAAGAATGGAGAGAAAAGAAAAACATTCTTCTTGTCAGTTATGCTCAGTTCTCAAGTATAGTGTCTGAGAAGCTTGGGAATGATATGAAAGCTAGCCACCAAAGCGGGGAAATTATCTTAGAATGTCCTGAATTGCTCATTTTAGATAAAGAGCAGTTCCCCCGAAATAGTGGAACAAACATATTGAATGCTCTCATGCAGATACATACCAAGCGTAGGGTGCTTTTGTCAGGTACTCTCTTCTAGAATAATATTACAGAGCTCTTTAACCTTTTGAGACTTGTAAGGCCTGATATTCTTAAAGAGAAATCTTTCGAAAGAATTTACAAACGGATATTGGAAGGTGAAAAACATCAAAAAATAACATACAAAAAACATTATATGATTCAAAGGATCTTCTGTGAGGAAATGGAGCATTGTTTGCAGACTAGTAGTAATGAAATGAAAGCATCCGCTATGGGTAATCTTCAAGAGTTCCTTTCACCCTTTGTCCACCATTATAAGGGAGAAATTCTTGAAAAATTAACTGGTCTTACAGAATTTACAGTGATTTTGAAACTCAATGCATCACAGCAAGAAGCACTGAAGAGTATGAAAGACTATATAGGGACCAGACTCGGTAAAGACATACAATCTACTGCAGTCTGCATACATCCTTCATTGCAGAAAATAAGTATTGGGAAAGAAAATAGTGCTTCAGGCTGGCTGGATTCCCATCGTAACAATATCAGTGATATGGTAGCAGATCCGAATGATGGTGTGAAGACTAAATTCATTCTTGACATGCTTTCTTTTTGCAACGTGAATGAGAAGAAGCTATTAGTTTTCAGCACAAAAATGAAGATTACAAGGATCATATGGGATCTAGGTGATTGTGATTGCTTGGGGAGGGACAACTGTAATGTCCCTTTTTCCAAATTTCGAAGGCATAATTGGATTCCCAGCTATTTCTTCTCGTTGGTCGAATTGAAGAAGATAAAGAGGAAGCAGATAATATGTCTTTTATTATTTTATGAATATTTTAAAGTGTGTTAGTGAAGATTATATGGGTCGGCCTTGTTTATTAAGGCAAAATAAATGATATGAGGGGTAGGCCAAGGCATAATGAATGGACATAAAGGAAAGGTCATGTCTTTTCAGTTTTGGCGTCACCTTTAGAAAGTATAAATAGGGGTCATGTGTGAGCATTTGGATAGGAACATTCATTTTGTAAATTCAGATTTTGAGAGAGAACTTTCATTATTTCTCCATGTGGGACGGAAACCCCATATGAGGTCCATTAGAAGGATGAAAACCCTCTCCAACTGACTTTAAACATTTATATTTGCAGATTATCATTGAATTGAATATCAAAATTGTGCATTTCCAGATTTATGTCATTTACTTTTAGAAGTGCGACTTGTATTGGTGTTATTTCTGAATTGTTGATTGGTAATTTGATCATAATATTTCAATATTCCAAGTCGACTTGCATTTTAATGGTCAAATCTACACTTGCACAAATTTCGAAGCATTATTAGAGGTGAAATCGAGCCATTTCCGTCTGCTGCGAATTCCAGATGAATAATTAATTCCAGCAGTGATTAATCTTACTCAAATCAATTCAATTTGGACAACATAGGTGTCAATATATTAAGGAATCATTTGATAATTGTTCGTGAACATTTATTGGTAATTTTTGGCACGAATTACGAAGGTTTCAGTTTGCTGTAATTTAATTACAGCCTGCTGCAATATTTTCCAGAATTCTGATATTTTTGTCTAAACCCCTTAAAAAGGGACATCACACTTGACCTTCTATTTGTTTACCTTTCTTGTACATAGCTTTACTTTCATTTGTTGTGCTTCTTTATCGTAATTTTTCAGTTTCATGTTTTTGATTACGTTTTTATGTACTAACGCAATACTAACATCTTCAGTTTGCTCTTATAGTCCCTTTTATATCCTGTGCTTCTTAGCCTTCTCTTTGCTTCTTAGCTCTCTTACCTTTTGTCTTTTACCCGCTTTATGACACTATTTATATTGAATTGTTAGTGTAGTCGATTCATTTCCCGTCTAGCACCTCACAACGTCTTATTTTTTACAAGGTTGGTTGATTCTTTTCTTGACTAGCACCTCACGACCCTTTTTTAATTTTTCGAGACTATTGGTTGGTTGAGCCATTTCCTAGCTAGTACCTTACGACTATCATTATTGTTACAACACTGTTAGTTTGGTTGATCCACGTCCTAACTAGAATCTCACGATCTCATTTTTATAGGATTGCTAGTTCAATTGATTCACTCCTCGACTAGCCCCTCACAACCTCGACTTCATAGCTTTGCCTACTTTACAACCTACCTCTTGGTTTTTTGACACCACCTCGTGTTTTCACCTTTTGGATACTACTACGTACATTACAACTCATGCTTATTATCTCTTTTAAAATACACTTCTTAGTCTAGGAGGGAAGTTTAGTGCTGTAAAGTTTTGTGCATTTGTGTGAGTGACTGAGCAGTGCAAATCTTGTAGTAGAACTAAGGAAACTAAGGATATAACAACTAGGCTCAAAATAGATGCACAAGTGATGATTTAGGGATTAAGCCAATAGTGCCATTATCAAGTGATAAATTACCGAATTTAGGTGTCTACAATGCCTAGTTAAAGATATCTTAGGTCCAAACACTCATCGACTACAAACCAACAAAGGTCATATGTTCAAGTAACCGACAAACACATCGTTCCTCAAGAAGTATACGGCTTGACCTGTTTGTTCACCTTTCTTGTACATAGCTTTACTTTCATTTGTTGTGCTTATTTATCATAATTTTTGAATTTCATGTTTCGATTATGATTTTATGTACTAACGCAATACTAACATCTTATGTTTGCTCTTATAGTCCCACTTATGTCCTCTGCTTCTCAACCTTCTCTTTGCTTCTTAACTTTTACCCTCTTTATCATACTACTTTACAAAACTGTTAATGCAGCTGATTCATTTCCCATCTAGCACTTCATAAACTCTTATTTTTACAAGATTGATTGGTTCATTTCTTGACTAGCACCTCTTGACCCTTTTTATTTTTCGAGACTATTAGTTGGTTGAGCCATTTCCTAGCTAGCACCTCATAATCCTCTTTATTTTTACAGGACTGTTAGTTTGGTTGTTCCATGTCCCAGGTAGCACCTCATGATCTCATTTTTACATGATTGTTAGTTCAGTTGATTCATTCCTCGACTAGCCCCTCACAACCTCCACTTCATAGCTTTGCCTATTTTACCGCCTACCTCTTGGTTTTTTGACACTCCCTCGCGTTTTCACTTTTTGGATACTACTATGTACATTACAACTCTTGCTTATTATCTCTTTTAAAATACATCTCTTGGCTATCAGTTTGTGAGTTGCAGGACGACCTTAGGGCCTCCCTTACAAGCACCCATCTATTATGAATGCTTGTTTCCTTAGGCTCCCAACTGTAGCTGGGTGCCCCTTAGAAACGAATAACAATAGTTGAGTGTGCCATTTTGTCTTGCAGACTCAGTTGTGCCAATAGTAGCTCAACTCTTGCAGTCTCTCTACTTGTCTCTCATCCATATTTCACCTTGTCTTATGACAAAGTATTAAATCTATCTATCCTTCTATAACTTCTTTATACATTACAACTGGGGCAACTCAATCATGGCTCATTATCTACTTTTATTTCACATTCCCTATTGAGCCCTTGGAGGTCCTTTTTCGTGATAGCTCTATTTTCTAAGGTGCAATTCTACGAGTATCTAAGCATAATGGTTTGTAGATTCTCCTTTATAGTGGCTAGGCATAAGCTCTCTAGCATTGTCATCTTTCTTAACCATTTGATCAACCTTCTAAATCTGCATGGAGGAACCAAAAAAACCAAAAGAATTAAAAGCTATGTTCTGACAACAAAAAAGACAATTATTACAATCATGAACAAAAAAGACACGATAGCATTCGACATCCCCTCATCCTATTTGAAAGCTCAAACTCCATAGTTGGCCTTGTTACAGAGCTTAAGGTCCTTTGGGGTGCAGTAGCTTTTTCTAATAGGGATAGAAGGTCACATATCTATCATCCCATGCCCTTGCCTTTTCACGCTAGTACAAAATCCTTGTAGTAGGCCTACGGCTCTTTACGTGAGGCCCTGAGGAATGGAAAAATCGTCGTGGGAAGGTAGGAATCCCTTCACTATTATTGTATCTTATAATTGTCATGGGATATCTATATACTTCATTAGCTTGTCTTGACCAATACGTACATATTTGGGTTCCTTCATTCCTTTATGTCAAAAACCTCTAGTCTTTCCAATCTGATTAGAGTCTCTTGGTTCTGTTAAAGAACTTTGTTTTTGCCGTAGTGGCACCCACTTCCCCCTCACTTTACATTATATCCTGTTGTCAAACAAGCTAAATTCTAAGTCTTTCCCATTTTCTTTACATCCTTTTTTCTCTCTCTTTTCTCAAACATGCTAGCATTGTGACAGGCATTAGGGTTTAAGGACATTCCCTTATAACATCCCTCCTTGAGTTTCTTTTACATCTTTAGCTTTTACGATGCTCTCTCTTGATCATTGGTATTTTATTTCTCATCTCAGTTACGTTTAGGGATTCAGCGCGTCACATTCTGGTGATTCACTATCTACAAGACTGTTAGATAAGCTGATTCATTTCCTAACCAACACCTCACTACCTTCATTCTTTCTAGGCGTGCTAGATTGGTTGATCTTTTCCCTAATTAACACCTTTTTGACATCTTCCCTTTATAAGTTTATTTGGACCTGACGTAGTCCTACTTATCTACTTTTATAGCCTACCTATATTTTTCATACTTTTACAGGCCTACTGATTTGGTTGAACCTTTTCCCGACTAACACCCTTTTGACACTTACTATCTACAATAGCACCCTCTTATGAGCTCTTTTCCCATATTTTTTGTATACCTACTCATTTATTACGTGTGTATGCTTGCATTGTTAACCTCTCCTTTTTAATCTTGTATCACCTTGGTTCCTTAATAGATTTATGCCCTCCATGGTCAAGATGAGGTACCATGCGTTCACTTTCATGGAAAGGTAAGTATGAGGTAAGTATATTTCATTTGGTCGAGTTCATATTATCGTCACTTAATATTATTATTTTTGAATAGATGCTTCATATATTAATAAAAACAATATTTACAACAAAAGTTGTACAAAAGAATAAGAACAGAACGGTAGTATGTACAAGATAGAATACATATTAGCTCGTAAAACAACCAGAACAACACGAAAATCAGAGTAACTCCTAGGTTCTAACTGCTTTGCCTCTCGGTGCAGCAAAAACCTTTTGCAAGTAGTTGTAATCAAATTTCACCTTTCTAGTACTGAAAAAAATCAAGTGTACATATCTCATTGCAGAAGACATAATTACATCTAAGCTTCCATAAAATAAACAAGGTTGTTTGCAGTACACAATTCCAAATACTCTTAAAAGGATGACCAACAAGAATATTGAAATCTCTTAGCAAGGCTGCCCTCCAATGCAAATGTTCCTGAAAGAGAGCTGGTAAACGTGAATGAACTAACTTCCAACATGATCTGGCAAAAAAGCAATCCCACAAAAGATGTTTGACGATTTCCAACTTCGAACAATGGAGATAGAGACCATCAATAAGGCCATTTTTAGATAATCAAGCTTCTGAGGCCAGTCCCTGATAGATCACAAGGCAACCAAAAACTCAAAGTTTGAAAGAGACTATTATTATCCATACACTATGCAATCGACGGATCCACATTGATTATGCATTTGAAGAAACCCACCTTGCGTTGATAACAGGTGCAAGAGCTTGCTTATGATGCAAAAAATGATAAAGGTAGTGTGAGTCATATTGCGAGATTAGATGTCCAAAAACCCAATTCCAATCACAAACAGGCCCTTACATGGTTAAATTCATCCTAAACAGATTACCCAGGGGGATAAGATTTTGAATTTCCTTGATGGAAGACCTGTCTTTTGAGAGTAAAGCATGCTCGTGAGCTATAGAATGCTAGTCTTTCAAAGTACGTGTATTGCTGTCCCACAAATTTTTGCAAAAAAAGAAGCCTTTTTTGTTGAACCGACGAGGCTGAAAACAACAAATAGTGGCAAGAGAATTATCTAAGCTGTCCAAATACTTTTCAGAACAAATGATCCAACAACCTGAAAATTTATAGGATTAACAATGACATCACAAAGACCAAAGGGGCCATTGATTGTGTGCAAATGACAGGCTGTTCAAAGCCGGCGCCTCATCACAATCTGCCATGAAGAGGACCCTTTCAAACAGCATATCACCCATTTGGCTACCAAAATACAACCTTGTGTGAAAATATCTCTTAATCAAACCTTCTTCCTTGGGCATGATACCAACAACCCAAGGCACTAAAGGCAGACCTCGAGTACCACCATACGTTGATTAGAGAAACACTTGCAAAATGCATTCCAAACAAAGAAATTGAGTCTTTGATGGCAGCCAACATGAGACATTGTAAACATGGGATGCTTGTAAAATTCTGCATACCACAATTAATCTACCTGCTAAGGAAATATCCTTATTCTGCTAATAGAAAAGCTTTGTCTGAATTCGTTGAAGAAGCCATTTCCACATGCTCATTGGAGAAAGATGCAACCCAAATGGAATGCCTAATATTTGATAATAGTGCCTGACGTAACAAATGACCAATCAAAAGGAGTCCAGGAAGGGACATTATCCCTTCCAACAAGCCAATATTTTGATCTATGATGACTTATTATTACTTCATTTCAATCATTTCTTTTTGATATGGCACTCTTAAGCTTGGCCTCATAGACACCATGGCAATCCCACATGTGGGGTTGTCCAAAAAGCACATCACAAACATCCAAGGGTGCAATGTCACAAACCACCTCATCCTTGAATGGTTTGATTGAATAGGGAAAGCGACATTCTCGATTGTCATGGATGTCTTTACCTTGACTGGCCCAACCGACAGGGTATGGTTGTGGGTGAGGAATTGTTACTGGGTTTATGATGTTGATATTCATGGTTGGGTTTTTCGTAAAATATATATGCTTTCAAGTTATAATGCGGAGTGATGAACATGTTTGCCCTTTGGTGTAGTTGTTTTTTGGCTAGTTCCTAGGATTTCAGCAGGTGGTAAGCTGGAAATAGATGCATTCGTACATGTTTAGTAACATTTAGTTATAAATATACATCTTTTTGGTTTTGACTAATATGAATGGGAAAGGGACCCGCCAAGCCGGATTAAAAAAAAAATAAAAAAAATAAGGTGGTAAGAATACTTTAAGATTTATGTTGATGAGTTAAGCTATGGAGTATTAATGCTAATTATGGATCTCTCCGCAAACAAAAAAAAGTGGCTTCTGTTTACTCTCGAAGTTTCAGAACCATTGGATACGTACATAAATGTGTATATGTAGAAATATATATATTAAATACACGAACACAAATTAGACATACATATATACTTGTATATAGGTGTAGATGTCGAAAGTGGTCTCGCATAACTATGGTATACATACATAAATGTGTATATGTAGAAATTTATATATTCATATACATAATAACATAAATTTTACATACATCCATAGTTCTAGAGTGGGCGAGCAACACACCTACACCTACCCATAGCGATATATAGAGAGGGGGTGCCCTATCTAATCTATATATAGGTTGGGTAGGGATGCCCGGACGTAAGAGAAGGGGGCTTGATCTGGAGCCCTTCATCCATATCTATATATAGGGCTCGACCGTTCTGAGTGGTCTCTACTCCAACAACATATGATATATAGGGCCCTAGTTCAGTATACTTGCGTATATGTGCAGATGTAGAAAGCGGTTTTGCACTAATGGTGCACTACAACTAACCACAATAAATTGCAATCAAAAGCCTAAACAGTAGAGTGGGCAAGCAACACACCTACACCTACCCATAGCACAGATATAGAGAGGGGGTACCCTATCTAATCTATATATAGGTTGGTTAGGGATGCCCCAACGGAAGAGAAGGGGACTTGATCTGGAGCCCTTCATCCATATCTATATATAGGGCTCGACCGTTCTGAGTGGTCTCTACTCCAACAACATATGATATATAGGGCCCTAGTTCAGTATACTTGCGTATATGTGCAGATGTAGAAAGTGGTTTTGCACTAATGGTGCACTACAACTAACCGCCACAAATTGCAATCAAAATCCTAAACAATAGAGTGGGCAAGCAACACACCTACACCTATCCATAGCACAGATATAGAGAGGGGGTACCCTATATAATCTATATATAGGTTGGGTAGGGATGCCCCAACGGAAGAGAAGGGGGCTTGATCTATAGCCCTTCATCCATATCTATATATAGGGCTCGACCATTCTGAGTGGTCTCTACTCCAACAACATATGATATATAGGGCCCTAGTTCAGTATACTTGCGTATATGTGCAGATGTAGAAAGTGGTTTTGCACTAATGGTGCACTACAACTAACGACAACAAATTGCAATCAAAAGCCTAAACAAACATAACTGAATAAATCATACTTGATTGCATTAATTGGATTTCTAGGAATATAGCAGTACAAATCTAGGAAATATCGGCAAATGCAAAACTGATTTGATGACCCTATTTATTTGCTCATGGGCTCTGAAAACCTCACTCACTTTTCTGGAATTCCATGTGAGTCATTGAGAAATCGCTTTCATTCCTTGAAACCCTAATATGCCCACAACACCTTGCAAAACTGTAAAAATGGAGAGAGTGAAATGGGGGCCTATTTCATCGCTCCATTATTATCAGGTCCTTACGATTTTGAATAGTTAGGTAAACAACACACCGAGTATAGTGCAGTTCAGCAGGCAGTCCAATGTAATGCAAGTGTCCCAACCATGGTTTGCATATTCGGCGAGTACTCGTCAGAAATTTGCGTGGGCGAATATTTGCCAATAAAACTTGCCATTCGCCATAAGCAAATATTCACAGGTACTCTCCGAGAATATTCGGCGAGTTCGACCCTAAAACTCGCCCATATGCAGGTTTAATGCGGAAAATGGGAAAATCGCGGGTTTAATGCTGAAAAAACGCTGTTTTTTGTCTTATAAAGGCATCACGCTGATATTTCTCTAGAAAGGGGAAGAGAAAAATGTAAATTATTGTAAATTGTAACTTAACATCTATGAAGCATGGATACGCCCAAGACCCCCTTGAATCCCCTTTGATACGTATCAGATACGGATACGTCCTTGATACGTACTGGATACATCAGGATACGTCACAGATATGTACAGACATATCCGTGACGTATCCTAACGTATCCTGTATGTATCAGGGACGTATCCTGCAATAAATACGTCTTTTTTAAGTTTTATTTCATTTTTTTAAAGTTTTATTTCATTTTTAAGTAAATACGTATCTTGCAGTAAATATGAAATGTAAAATCTTAAGCATACTGTATGTTTTGAAAATTTGAACATGGATCCTAGTATATTTTTCAAATTTCAAGTTTTGTTCGTATTCATGTTGACATGATATTCGTATATCATATGTATGGCAGCCACATGATCAGTAAAAATGCAAAGTCTTAAGTATATTGAATGTTTTGAACATTGATTCAAGTTTTGTATTACTATTTCAGTTTTTTATGGACTAAAAAATGAGTAAAATGAGTAGATGTACATAAAAAATTAAATATATATATTTTTATTTTTTTATTTTTTAATATATATGTACGGACGTATCTACGACGTATCGTATCCAAGGGTTTTTTAAAATTGACGTATCCGCGTATCGTATCCGTATCCAAACCAATACTCGTATCCGTATCCTGGCAACGTAGCTTAACATAGATACGCAATTTATGATGATAATTTTCAATGACAATCATCATAAATTTGTAACACTTATCAGTTGGCTGTTGTATTCGCATGATGATGTGCTTTTGTACTGTATTTGTATTCAAATCTAATAGAAAACACTTACCCAACATTTTATAGACTCATTCAATTTTGTAGCTATATTTTGCATAATTTTTTTTTTAAAAGAAATTTGCATATTTTTTAAGTTGTCGAATATTCCCGAATATTTGCTGAGTCTTGCCGAGTTTTTGCCGTGTCAATTCTTTTTTGGGTCTGCCGAATATTTGCCAGATACGAGTATGAGAACTATGATCTCAATTGATATCGATTATTAATGCTCTAATCAATGCAACAAAAAGATGCTATGTGCTCTTCTTTGAGTGCTTGAAATGTGCATTTGGCACACAGATGCTCTTGAATAAAATGAATTCCTTGATTTTACAACTTCAAATTGATTTTCTCTTGTGCGTTTCTTCTTTCTCCGGCAGGTATTGGTAGAGTGGACACATGGACGAAGTATAATTGTTTCTAGTGGAGCTCCCAGTGTAAATGAACTCAGAGGGCCTAATGATGTTGTCAATTTGTCTACACTGTTTGGTTTATCTCTGGAGCATGCAAAGGCTGCTATTTCTAAGAATTGCAGGTATATGTTCTCTGAAAGATTCAGTCAAAAATGTACTGTGAAGATATGTTAGGTATACATACAATCTGGAAATTTGTTTCCTACTTAGAATGCGAGTGAAATGCAAATATGCAAACACGTTTGCTTGAAAAAGTTGCAGGAATTGACATGTCAATAAATTATGTGGTAATGCAGAGGGGGATGATATTGTCATCAATAAAATTATATGAAACCATTCCTATTTTTTTGTGTATAAGCAATTATTGTTTTTTTGTGTATGAGCAATTATTGTTTCCTATTTTCCTTTAATTTGTATTGTAGTATGAGTACAATACAGTTCACTGCAAATATGATTACAATAGAGTTCACTGCAGGTCTCTAATTCTTCGTGGTGTAACTCGAAAGAACTGTTACAAGATGGCAATACAAGTCAAGAGCCACGCACCTGATGGGATTGTTGGTTCAGACAAAGCTTGGTTTAATGCTTCAGAAGTTTGGGATCCTATTTCAAGTGGGGAAGGTGATGTAGTTCTGAAAGAAAATCTGGTTGCAAGCGGGAAATTGAACAGCGAAAATGGTCACTCATCTAGGGCAAAGAAGAGGCATCGACGTTCGGGTAAATCAGTCTCAATATCTTCCAGTCAGAACAATAGTGTCTTGTTACATCAAAAGAAGGCAGTTGTTCCGGGTACATCTATTTGTGGACTTAGGCTAAAGGAAAGCGAACTTTCTGTAGAGACAAGAATCACGAAAAATTCAAATACAAACATAATGGTTTCAGATTTTGTCACACTCATTAAAGAGCAGAATCTTGGAGTGGAAAAGATCAGATTACCTCAAGCTTTGAGAGATGGAAACAATAAATCTAGTTTTTCCAGTGCCACGGAGTTTCTTCCACTTGACGACAATACTCAACAGGTCATGACTAATGGCATCAGGGGTACATTGCTCCAAAATGACATGCTGGTAGATGGCATTGCACAGGTATCAGAGCACCAGTCAAGTACAAACAACAACATGCAGCCATCTGTTGTGGTTAATGATGGCAGCAATAAATTTAGCTTTTCTAGTGCCACGGAGTTTCTGCCATTTAATGATGGTAGTAACCAGGCAACGGCTAACGGTATTGGAGGCACACTAATTCAGACAGCTGGTGCATCTGTGGATGACATTACAGATGTGACAGAATACAAGTCAAGTACAAACACAAACTCGCAGTCATGTAATGCTGATATTGGCCCAGGAAAAAGTGCTGACATTCCACCTTCAAGCTCATTTTTCACTGTTGATAAGGGTCTTTCTGTAATTGTTGTTCATAAAGATGGTTTAGAGGTGTGCAAGGAACCCTCATTACCAACTGATGATAGTAGGGATATATTTTTTGTTAAAAGTGATTCTATTTGTGACAATGCTTCACAAATGAAAGTATCAGGGTTGAAACCACGTGGTAGAACCTTTGAGGTTGCAGAGGAGAAAGCGGATACTGTGGTTTTGGGCTCTGACATTGAAAAGAATGGACTAAAATTCAGAGGAAATGAGAAGCATATTACAAAGCCAAACATTGATAAAGGAATTCTGGTTTCCTATGATTCTTTAAGGGAGCCCCCAATGCTAACAATGGTTGCTGAGGAAGAGAGTGTATCTTGTGTCAATGATGATGAACTCAATGCTATAACTGGTAAGTGGATTTGAATATGGTGTCTAGTGACATGATGAAGAGTAAAATATTTCTACTTAAATGTTTTTTTACATTTATGACTTGCAAATTGTAGATTGGACATGAGAAAAATAATATTAATTTTTGTTACAGGACATAAGTTCAAGATTACCAGATTATGAGTACAGCAAACTGTTTTGCGAACATTTTTTGGAAGATATGCCATAATGATATATTTTTGGTTCTAAGAATTGACTTTGTTATGTTGTAATTACATAAATTGACACTAAAGTAGAAGGCAACTTGGCTACTGCTAGCATTCGCTTTCACGATTCATTCCCGTACATCCCAGCTACAGCTATGATGGCATGGATTTCTCTCCCAGCAATTCCAAATCCTTCATCTCTTCTACCATCTATGGACCTTTCTTAAAATGATTCCTGAAGGATGGGACTACAGAAACTTGCTATAAGAGTATCACACCCTTAGGGATATTCAATAGCACTGGAATATCATTGACGTAAACTTGAAAATTTAGTTTTCTGTGAAGTCTAAATAAAATATATTCATTAACTGTCCTATACGTTCTTCGACTGGTTTTTCTAGGGGTTCCCTCACCTCTCTCACATCTTGTGAGCATTGCATTAGGAGCATGAAATGAAATTTTTCTAGGGTTTAACAGTTCTTCAAGTCTTGTCAACTGGCCAGTGCTACACAATAATATTTTATGCAGCAGACTCATTATAGCCTTTTCATGTGCTAAATGTCAATCAAGGGAAAACATTTACATTCCTTTATACCTCATAAATGCATGAGAGATTTAAAGCCAATTACTTTGTGAATCCTCAAGATTATTAATGTCTAGTGTTAGGGGGAAGGCGCTTGTTTTGGTGGGGATGGGGTGTCCATCTCACAGTTCTATCACCATTTGGTATAACTAATGAGGTTAATGGGTGCTTTAAACCTCTTGAGCTTAGACAAGCTTCCAGAAAGAATTGACCAATGTGGTGGTATGGAAAGTACCTTGGAGAGTTCAATGTGTGCAAGTAACAGCTTGGCCAAGATCATCTAAAGGGCGCTTTCATTGATTTGGTCAAATAGGTAGTCCCACAGAAGGTGGAAAATTATGAAAGGGTATATCTTTTTAGAGGGTTAGGGTTTGATGAATTGGGGGTAGTGATGAAGGAAATGAAGTATGAGAGCTTTCCTAGGCCGGATGGTGTCCTGATGGATTTTTATAAGAAACTATAGCATAGGATTAGACCAGATTTTTGAAAAAATGAGCCAGGAAACTGTCAAAAGTGAGAAAATGGGATACTTGGTCTGTGTATGTCTGATCAAAATTATTGCCAAGGGTCCAAAGGAGATATGTCTAGGGGTCAGTGGCCTCTTGCATTCCTCAATATTTCTTACAAGGTTTTAGCAGAATCCCTTGCTATAGTAGTAAACTTCTTGTATTAAAGACATTTATTCTTGAAAATCTTACTATAGTCTAGGAGAACTTCAAATGGGTTAGTGAAGTGGTCAAAAATCTCTCTTTTGAAATTAGAATTCCATAACTCTTATGACAGGATTGATGGGACTTCAATTTTAAACATGTTGAGTTGGCTGCTGCGAGACTCTTTTCACGTGTTTCCATAAGGGTTTGTGTATATGGAATTCTCTTTCAGCAATTCACTTACAAAGGTTCATTAGTTAGGGTTCCCCTCTAGCACTGTACCTTTATGTGGTTGAGAGATGCCTATGGATATTTATAAAGGTGACTAGAGTGTAGGGGAAAATCAAATGAATCTTACCATGAAGTAGTATTGAGTTTATATCCACCACGTTTATGACTCATCCTTGACTCTAGAGCTGTCTTGACACACTTTGTTTGGACATCTCAGTTGAAGGATTAAGCAATAGTTTGGAAAATCCAAAGGCCTTTCTTATTGGTCAGGAGGATTCACTTCATTGGCTGAACAAAAAAGTGGAAATTTATAAATTCGTGTGAAATCATAGGCTAGCTGGATGACCCCTTCTAGTATTCATCTCTCTATTGTGGAACAATGGAGAAGAGTAATGAGAAAATATAGAAAGAAGATGTGCCCTCACATGGGGGGGTAGTGGGGCTCCCCTCGCTACAAAGTCACGCAACGGACTGCGCAATAAGTTGCAGATTTCTATTGATTTCAAGGCCTTAACACTATCTATTAACACTATCTACATGCAACTACTCTCGCGGAGCTTGCAACTCACTAATGGAGCATTTTCAGACTCTAGGTGTTTCCCCTAGACCTATCCTAGACTGGACTTTGTGCTCACAAACACATTCAACCTCCTCGGCCTTAATCTGTACGGCCCTTTTTCTTCCTTGTGCCAAATGCTTCCTTTTGCCCTCTTTTTCTTCTTTCCCTCTGCCCTCCTTTGACGAACTCGTCCTTGTTATATAGTTGTGCCATCCTGCTCTCTCTCCGCATTGACTCCTTCCACTCAGATTCAAATTTGAACTTTGAGTTCATAAATGATTTGAGCTATTTCTGTGTCACCCAACTGTCCTGCAGTGCCATGTCCACCTAGTCGTTGGTCTTTTATGATCGTTAAGTCTCTGTTAGCCGTTTGGAACCGTCAGTTATGACTTGTCCATCAATTTTGCCAACTACCTATTCTTCCGTGCACTCTTTGCTTGCATTCTTTTGCTACGCTTTTGTCTCCTTTTTCTGCACCCTCATATATTTGAGTTTTGTCTTCAACATCTTCGCGCACTGTCTCGAGGTATTTGGGCCTTCTTTAAATCATCCGCGCATCTCCCCTGTAGTCTAATAACTGCACAATCCTCCGTGCAAGCCTTTGTGCCTGCTGCACACTTACTGTTATTGCGCAACACTCCTTTGCAATTCCCACACGTCTCCAGTCTATCAGGTTGAGCCAAAACTCCATTGTGCTCCCAAAATCCTACATGCACCATGGCACATTATTCTTTCACACTTTCTTGTTCCGTAGGCCTTCCGCACATTACTTTCGCACCCACTTCCTCTGTGCACTTCACGCATTGCGCTCCTTGTTGATAACTACTATGCAAACTTGCAAAGTACTTCTACACTTTTTTGCAATTGCCACTTGATTCTGCAATGCTTCATCTTCTTGCCTACGCGCTTCTCCAACCTTGCACACACCCATTCTTCACCAAAATTGTGCAGGATTTTCCTGAACCTTGGATGCTCCTGCATCAAACACCCAAGGTACTTAAACCTGAGGTCCACCTCAAGTAGATTGAGTGAGTGGTAGAACCATCCTTTGAACTATTGAGGTTGATAATTTTGACTCTTTCATCCTCTATGAGCCTTATACTAGACTTGGTGCTTCTTACAGTGCATCTCTTTCCAATCCTTCGTTACCTTGCTCGGCGACTCCTCTGTGCTAATCTAGCACATCAGCGAGCTTCAATGCATCACTGCCTGATCTCCTCCAAATGGAACCCTATCCGTGATCCTTGGCGATGTCTTTGCTCACTGCAAACCTTCTCCTTTGCAAGCTTCTGTTTCTCACAAACCGTCATCCTCCTCCTAAGGCTTCTCTGCTGAGTCTTCTACTTTATGAGTCTGCACTCGTCCTTGTCTGTCCACCTCCACCTAATGTCTTCGGGGCTTTGTTTCTTCCTTGCCCAATTCACCTCTGGGCTTCTTCCTCCTGCACGTTCATCTTGTGCGCACTTCTTTCTTCTCCTCTTCCTATCTTCCAGTCTTCTAATCGGCCTTTCTTTGTCGCGACTTCTTTCTTCTGCACGTATTCCTCCTATCGTTCACTTCTTGTCCTTTGCACTGCTCCTTTATCTCTCCATGGGATTCTTGCTACGTGCTCTATCCTCACGCATTTCCTTTTCTGTCTTCTCCTTGTTGCCTCTTCTGCCGTGACCTCTTCTCCTTGTCCACGCTTTCTCCGTTTTGCGGACTTGTTGGTTGACGCTGTTCTTCGTGCGCCCTTTCTTTTTCTTTGTGCAATCTCCTGCATTGCCTTTCCCTGCTCTCTTTTCCTTTGCACATCTGATTCCTTGTGCATTTATGGGTTTGGACCCATTGTAGACCGTCCATTTCTTGTCCTTCTGCTCCACCTTCGCCCTTCAACTGCTTGAGGCTTCTCTTCCTTGCACGTCTGTTTCCTCAGTTGCTTCTGACTCTGCGCCCTTATTTCTCCACAGGCAATTCATCTACCCTTATGCTCGATATCTCTTTCGCAACCTTCTCCTTCACTTCTCCTCTTCTTGGCCTCTGTTAGACCACACTTTGACTGTTGGTGCATTGTCAGGCCGTGATCTGCTTGCTCGCAGTCACTTCTCTTCCGCTTCCTCGTGGTTACTCCACCATATTCTGCTCTTCTTAGGTGCATTCTCGTCGTTGCACATGCACCTTTGTGTCCTCTCTATCGGTGGCTCTCGCGTCTCTGCATCGCACACTTCTGCAGTCTCTGGTGGATTTGGAAGGCTCATCTCCATGGTTGCACTCCTACTATGGTAACTTCTTATTCCTTGCACTAGTTCCCTCTTTCTTCAATTGCGCCTTCTCTATTGTGCAAAGCTCCTTGAGCCTATTCACAGTGGATCTCTTCTTTCTCTATGGTGTGCTTTGTTTCAACTGCGCACATTCTCACATAGCGTCTCTGCTCTGCTGGATTGTGCTCTTTATCCACGCTTGCCTTCTTTTGTGACAACCTTTTCCCACTGCGCTTGCCTCCAGTCATTTCCTCTATAATGTTGCTCCCAAATTGCTTCAGTGACAATTTCTTTGTTTGTGCAATTCTTCCTTGTGCAACTTCTTCTCTTGGACGTTTCTGCTCTCATGAAATCTTCCTTGCGCTCTTCACTGTCAATCTCCCTCTTCCTCAGTGCGCTCTTTTTCACGTGCACTCTCGCAGTCTCCTTTGGGAATTGCTCTGCTTCGGTTGCCTTCAGGGCTACTTTCCTTTTCTTCTCTATGTCCTCCGCGGTGGTACTCCTCACTTCCTCTCGCACACTTCATTGTTCGGCATGCGCAATCTTCTCACTTCTTTTCTTGATTCTACCTCTATCTACATGTTTGCTCGCACATTCCTCCTTGCCCACATGGTCTATGACGACCATCTTCTCTCCTTCCTGGTAGCTTCTTTCTTTGACAGGATAATACACTTATGTACACTGCCGTCGTACTTGTAGGTGACTTCATCTCTTCACCCTTTGCTGACCTTGTGAGCTCTCTCCATGTGCTATCATTTGCGCATTTCATCTGGCGTACTACTCGCGCGTTGTACTTTCTCTTTGCTCTTGCGCCCTTGCTTGTGTAATCGATCGGCTATGCCTTCGTACACACCTTTTCTTCCCTCTGACACTCCACTAGTGTTTTCTTTGTGCAATCCTTTCGGGGATGTTGACTCTTTGTCGAGTTGCTCACCTCTTCTGGGTGCTTCGCACCACAAGACCCTGTCTCATGTCGTGGTCTTCCTTTGCATCCTCCAATCTGGTTTTTAAACCATTCAGCTCCTCCAATACTTTCTCCAACATCTCCGCAAATGCTGCATCTGAATAGTCCCTTCTTCTCGGTGGCTGCTTGCCTTCATGTGCAAGATTTGGATCTCCTCTGGTCGCTAAACTTTGGGATCTCTTCTTGCGTTCTCTACCCACTTTTCTCATAGTGGAGAACACATTAACTTTTGTTAGTTGCTTCACGTTCAGTGTTCTGCCAACGTTTCCGCTTCCTTCTCACAAGAAAGTAGCCTAATTTGATACCAGCTGGTGTAAGGGGGAAGCTCCTCTCGATGCAAAGCCACACAACTGACTGCATAATCTGTTACAAATTTCTATTTATATCTTAAGGCCTTAATGAAATCTTTAGACTTTAGGTGTTTCCCCAAGACCTATCCTAGATTGGACTTTGTGCTCACAAGCACATTCAACAACCTCGGCCTTGTCCTATTTGGCCTTTTATCTTCCTTGTGCCGGCTCCTTCCTTCCGCCTTCTTTTTCTTCTTTTCTTCGTCCTCCTTTGACAAACTCGTCCTTGTCATATAGTGATACGTAAACTTCTACTTTGGAACTCTACGAAATCACACAATCATGTTGCTCTACTTTCAAATTTGGAAAATGACAGTTTGATTGAAGATTAGAGCTTTAGTGACTGAATATCTAGTGCTATAGAAAGGAAATTGCAGAGAATAGGAAAGAATTCAAACTCCAAACACCAACAATTTTATCCTGTAAACCTCCAATGGAGGAAAACCAGTCGGGAATGGAAAAACACTCTTTCTGCCCACTTTTATTGGTCAATTATAGACAATTACAGATTACACGAAGTAGAAAATGGAGACAACAATGTAAACCTCTCGCTTCCTATGCTTGCTTGCTCTGTTTCTACACCTTGCTCCTACAATTCCACTCCAACACTGAAGATCTTGCTCACTTGCTCTCATATATTAATAGTTTGCTTCTTGATCTCTGTGGATCTTCGAATGATCAATTCTCTTGCTCCTCGTATTTATAGCCTTCTCCCATGTCCTCTCGTGCACTGGAGAATGGGAAAGGTCAGGGAGGGAAGAGACACAGTCGGGCGCTTCAAATTCGTGTCCATTCGTGCTTCATTCTTCTTTTCTATTCAAAAGTGTTAGGACCGCCGCTATGAGTAGGTCGGCGGTTTTAGAACCATCACCCTGGTTGGGCGGCGGTTATAGGACCGCCGCCCTACAAGGCGACGGTTCTGTAACCGCCGGTCTACTCATGGTGGCGGTTCTGTCCAAAACCTCCGTTTACCTCATTTTTCTTTATTTTCTTCAATTCTCCTTCTTGGTGCTGATGGAACTGGTGAAGTGGTGTGTTTTTCTGGATCCCTATGGATCATATAGTTGTGCCTTCCCGCTTTTCTCTCCGTGCTGAATCCTTCCCGTTCAAATTCAAATTCGAACTTTGAGTTCATTAATGCTCTGAGATATTTCAATGACCCCTAGCTATCTTGAAGTGCCACATCCACCTAGTCGTTGGTCTTTTCTGACTATTAGGTCCATGTCAGTTGTCTTGAACAATCAGTTCTGACTTGTCCATAATTTTTGCCAACTACCCGTTTTGCCGTGCACTCTTTAGCCGCACTTTTGTCTCCTACTGCCGTGCACTCATATATTCGAGTTTTGTCTTCAAAAACTCTGCTCACTGTCTCAAGGTATTTTGGGCCTTCTCTAAATCATTCGCGCGTGTCCTTTGCAGTCTGATTACTGTGGAATCCTCCCTCCACGTGGCCTTTGTGTCTACTGCACACTGTTACTGCGCAATACTCCTTCGAAATTCCCACACGTCTCCAGTCTATCAGGTTGAGCCAAAACTCCAATGTGTCACCAAAATACTACGTGCACTGTTGCACATTATTCTTTCACACCTGCTCGTCTCCGTAAGCCTTCCACGCACTACTTGTGCACCCACTTCCTCTGTGCAGTCCACGCACCACACTCCTTGTTGATAACTACTGTGCAAAGTACTTCCGAAATTCTGCGCAATCGCCACTTGATTCTGTAATGCTTCCTCTTTTTGCGTACGTGCTTCTCTAATCTTGCGTGCACCCATTCTTCACCAAAATTGTGTAGGGTTTCCCTGAACCTTGGATCATGCCCTTACACAACACCATAAATATTTGTTGGCGTAACAACTTGACTACTACATCATATACTTACAAACTCTTAAATTAGTATTTAATCACCTTCAGGTGATAAATCTAATGCATGATATTATATTCACTTTTTTATTTTCCTTGCGAGTAATTACATTTGTATCCTGATGGCAGTCGACTCCATGGAAGTATATTTTTGGTAACAAGATGTTTCCATCTTCCAATTATTGTGTAGCTTGATATGCAGTTTTATTTGCATCGTGTTTCGTTGAAGTGAATTTCTAGTTGTATTTTAGCTGAATATGAAGCCCATCCTTGGTATCAAAGTGAAGAGGCTCTTAGACCAAATTTCATAGATAAATCAAGGTTAGTGAAGTGGATACTACAAGGCCCTAGACAATTTGTGGCAATATGCCTAAGAGGGTGAAAGGGAACTTTGGGAGAGAACTCAACGATCAAGTCAACCAACCAAGACTCAATACAAGAGATGTCAAAATGTATGCAAGAAACAATGTTGGATCTTCAAAGAAGATTGGCCCACCACGATTTGAGACATAACGATATAGATGACCATGTCAACATTTTGGAAAAATCTATGGATGGGTGTGTATTATTAGGTAGGAAGTATGTAGAATGATCAAAAGAATGGAAATTAAATTAGACACAAAGGATGACATCGCTAAAATACCTATTAGAGAGAAAATTGAAGCAAGGATGCATAAAAAAGATTGGTGCAGCAACAAAAGCAATAATTATCATAGCATAAAATGTTTGAAATTCCCCAAACTTAATCCTAGTCAAATATGAACTTGAACACATGCTTATTTAAAGCTGGTAAATTGATGAAGCTCGCTCGACAGTTCAATGTGGCAAGGGTTCTTGGTTTCTCAGATCAGCTTTGAGACAATCGTTGAGGTTTTCGACACCCCTTTCTTAGTCACTGTTCTCATATCTCGACCCTAAGGGGTCGGGATTGGCTGCTGTTTATATCTGTGTTCGTGCTTTTGTTTTTTTTCGTATCAATGTGTTTATCTTGCAAACTGAGTCACGATCTCTGGGATACGATCTTTCCTTTGTGTGGTTTTTTGATATCTGTCATTTTCTCTTGTGTTCGTTCCCTTTGCTTTTACTGTTGTTTTTTTTCCCGCGTCCCTTGTAGTTTTCTCCAGTACTTGTTAGTCTTGTGTATATTGGAACCCCATTCCTTCCCTATCCTCCATCTTTTTGTTTTCAACCCTGCGTTTTGGTTCTTGGAGATTTTTGGCTTGTTATGGCTTCCTTTAACAAGAAGAGTGCCGAAAAAGACTCTTTTGATGGAGGTGATGGTTTTCAAACAACATTCAAAGAGATACTCTGGGGCCCTACAAAAAATCTCCTGTGTTCGTTCCCTTTGCTTTCGATGTTTTTTTTCCCGTGTCCCTTGTAGATTTCTGTAGTACTTGTTAGCTATGTGCATATTGGAACCCCATTCCTTTATCCTCCATCTTTTTGTTTTCAACCCTGCGTTTTGGTTCTTGGAGATTTTTGGCTTGTTATGACTTCCTTTAACAAGAAGAGTGCTAGAAAAGATTCTTTCGATGGAGGCGATGGTTTTCAAACAACATTAAAGAGATACTCCGGGGTCCTACAAAAAATAACTTTAATGGTAAGAATTTTCAGGAACCCCCTTTGCGGATGCCTAAGCTAGACCCTAGGAAAAATGAAAATGGTCGCATGCTAGCAGCAGATGGTACACCACTCATTCAAATCCAGAGAACAAATGTTCAAAGGAATATCGACCAATTGGAAAATCAGGGTTTGATTGTTAGATTCCTGGGTTTCCATCCTTTGTTGGGAGTTTTCAAAGAATGGGCCAAAAAGGTATGGATCACAAAAGGGGAGTATTCAGTTTCGGTCTATCCAAATGGTTATTTATTGATCTTCTTTGCCTCAACATCTGATCGTGAACTCATCTTTTAGGGGGAATCCCGTTTCATGGTAAGGGCAGGACTATTTATGAAACCATGACATCCTATGTTTAAGTTGGATGAGGAACTCTCCTTAGTTGCCCCTTTATGGGTTAGACTCTTTGGGCTCCTTGCTGAGTTTTGGAATCAGACTGTATTTATGGCAATTGGCAATACATTGGGCACATTCATGATCACGACAAATGCTTCTTTACAATTGCAACAGATGGTATATGCCAGAATTTGTGTTCTCATGAACCTCTGTAAACCATTGCCAACAAAAATATCTCTGGTTATTGAAGAAGACAAATGGGAACAGGTAGTAGACTATGAAAATATCCCTTTCAGATGCCGATTGTCATGAGTATGGTCATCTAATTAGAGATTTGCAAGTATAAATCTCCAGAACAACAAGAGGAAGATAAACCCAAAGAGGACTTTATTATACCGAAGAGGAAACAATTCGCTAAAAAGACTGGTGAGGAAAAGGCAGAAACCAACAATAATAATAGATTTGAGATCCTACAGACACAAGAGGAAGAGGATGGGGTACAATTTTAGAATCTTAAGTACAGGAAATAAAATTGCACAAGCAACAACAAAATCAAGATCCACAGGAAGTGGAAGATCAGAATCAAATGGTGATATTCCAAGCCCAACCCAGCAAGATTGTAATTGAAAAATTGGTAAAAAGCTATCAGCAGTAAGCCAAATATCATGGGCAATTCCAAGATCAACAACGGCCAACAAAAGAGTTGGAATGGATAAGGCCATTGTGGTGAAAGGCTCAAATATGTCAAATCAAATTGATTCTTGCTTGGTTATGGATCAAGAGAAAAATAAAAAATAAAAAATGGATACCAATATAAAAGTTGGTAGAAAGACAAATTAGGCTAAACTTCAGAAGGAGGGGAACAATATGAGTAATACGGGAACAATACGGGACTTATCCCAATTTTTCCATATCTCTTCCCAACGAAGGTGAACACCTGTGATATAAGGGGCTTGAAGGGTTCTCCCTCAAAAATGCAAGAACTCAGACGAATGATAAATAATGAGCATCCTATGATAATCTGTATCCAAGAAACCAAAACCTCTATCGATCTTATGAATGTGTTAGCTGACAATCTATGGCCTCCAGCTAAACATTTATCTATAAGCTCTTAGGGAGCTTCAAGAGGTTTGGTTTCATGTTGGGATCCTATAGTGCTCACTCTATTAAACTCATGTGCAAGTAAAGGTGTTTTGTGTTTACATGTCTATTCCACAACAATTGATCATGAGTTTTTAATTTTTAATGTATTTGCTCCTTCAAATTTGGAAGAAAAAGACCACAATGGAAAGCTATGACTTCTCTTATTCATTCCTTTCCTCATTTACCAATCATCTTAGAAGGAGATTTTAATGCTATATTAAACATCCAAGAGAAGTAGGGAGGTAATCCCCATATTGATGCTAGTTCGAGTATTATGACTCATTTCATTCTTTCTCATCAGTTGGTGGATGTGCCTACTGTTAATGGAACCATGACATGGTCTAAGCAAAGGCAGGGTGAGGACTGTATCTTGGAAAGACTGGATCGATTTCTACTATCAGAAGATTGGTGGGCTAAGGATTACACCCCTAGGACTATGATTCTTAATAATAGTGGATCTAACCATTGGTCGGTTTGTTTGGAGATAGGTAAAACCTCTCCATGTAAACCTCCTTTTTTCTTTCAGCTAATGTGGTTGCGCCATAAGGATATTGATAAACTTGTTTAACAATGGTGGGTGGAAGGAAAGCCAAGGTATGTAACCGAAATGTTCATGGTTGTTAAAAGATTATCATACTTAAAATCTAAACTAAGGAATGGAACTGGAATGATTTTGGCGACATTTCAGAAAGGAAAACAATTTTTTTGGAACAATTGCAAAATATAAATATTATTCATTGACATTAAGGTTATTCTATAAATCTCTTCAAACAAGAATGTCTTCTGAAAGCATACCTACAGGAATGGGAAACCAGGGATGAAATTATGTGGAAGCAAAAATCCAGGATAAAATGGCTAAAGAACGGAAACAAAAACTCGACATTTTTCCATAAATCCGTACAAGCCAGGAGGTCCCACAAATACATTCATTCTCTGACCAAAGAAGACAAAATGAAAGTGTATTCGAGCCAGGGGATGAAGTAGATAGCGCAATAGTATTTTCAGTGTTTGTTCACCTCTCAAGCTCTAGACTTCAACTCAACAAATTCTGAACATTCTTCCTACTTGTATCTCTCAACAAGAAAATGAAAAGTTGATGCAACACATTAGGGAAGAACTTCATGGAATTGTCATCAAAATGCAAAAAGGAAAAACACCTGGACCGGATGGATTTCCAATTGAGTTTTTCCAGTCATTTTGGGGTATCGTCAAAAGGGACCTTCTACAGGTAGTTGAGGAGGTAAGAAAAGCCAAAACTTTGCTTAAGCAAATAAATAAATTTTTCATTGCTCTTATTCCGAAAAACAATGAAGTGGAGGATATTTCAGGTTACCGTCCTATAGCCTCATGTAATGCCTTGTACAAAATAATCATTAAGGTTATAACGGAACGATTAAAACCTCTGTTGCACAAAACTATCTCCCCTGAATAGGGCAGTTTTGTGCCAGGTCGTTGTATTCATGATGAAATTATTTTAGCTCAGGTGCACTCTATAGACATACAAAAAAAGCCGGCAATGTTTATTAGACTGGATTTATCCAAAGCCTATGATAGAGTTGATTGGCGTTTCCTATGCAAAATCTTGGCCCAATTTGGATTTTTTATGGAATGGATTCAATGGTTACAAGCATGCATCTCTTTTGTCTCCTTCATTGTTTTACTTAATGGTTCTCCTTAGGAATTTTTTTGGAGCATTGAGAGGTATTCAACAAGGAGACCTCTTATCACCTTTCTTGTTCATCATTATGGCGGAAGGCTTGGGTAGGCTTGCAAAGAAAGTCTGTTAGGAAAGGAAAATTCATGGCATTCAAGTGGCTAAAAATATTCTTCCTATTTCCCACCTCCAGTTTGTTGATGATTCCACGCTGCTTGGAAAAGCTACTTCCGTGGAAGCAAAACAATTACATAAAGTCCTTCATACCTTTTCACAAGCCACTGGTCAGCTGATCAATCAAGCAAAATCCAACATTTTCTTTTTTCATTGCCCCAGACAACAAGAACAAATTCTAAATATTTTTCAATTCAAGAAAGGAGTGTTCCCTTTACGATACTTGGGTGTTCTTTTAGCACCTCACAAGTTAAAAGACCAGCAATGGTTAATCCATAAGTATGAATTAAAGCTACAAAGATGGACTAACAAATGGCTATCATCAAGAGGCAGGTTGGTATTGATAAAATCGGTTCTCCAAGCTATGCCCATATACACTGCTTCTGTGGTATATATTCCTGGAAATGCTTTGAAACAAGTGGACTCTATTTGCCAATAAGTCTTATGGAGTGGAGTCTAGGATAAAAGAAAATGGTCACTAGTTAAATGGAAAACTCTTTGTCGGCCTAAAAAAGAAGGTGGTTTGAGATTTAGATCTTCACCTAGCCAGATGCAAGCTTTAGCTGCAAAATTGTACTGGAGATTGCTTTTCTATCCCAACGACCTTTGGGATTCAACTTTTAGAGTAGTATGGTGGCGGGGACCCTTCGGAAGAAATTATGAGGTCTACTATCCCTACTTAAGGCTCTCCTATCTTAAAGGTTATTACACTAGGCCAAGACATTATTAAAAAGCAGCTGTTTTGGATAGTCAATAATGGGCAGTTTGCCAACTTCTGGACTGATTCTTGGGATGGACAACCCCCTCTTCTTGTCCAATATCCTCATCTCAATCCTTTAATGAGGCAAATGCATGACATAGGGTGGAGAAAGATAGTCCACCATGGAAGATGCGCGACAAACCGCTGAGAAAGTGAAAAAGAATGGATTCCGATCTCTGAATGGCCACTTGTAGTTCAGCGTGAAGACCAGATTTTGCTACAAAATGTTTTCAGCAGTCACCCTCTTTCCTCATCCCCATACCCGAATAAACTGGGATGGGGACAAGATCCCTCAGGCTATTATACTGTATCTATTGGTTATGCATCTTTGGTGAAGGATAATCCTCATCCTCTAACTCCTCACAAACCTATGGCACTCGGGGATGTGGCCTAAGGTTTGTTTCTTTCTGTGGCTTCTTATCCATAGAGGGATTTTAACAGGAGACCGATTTATCAAGAAAGGATTCTATGGGCCTTTCAGATGTGTTATGTGCTTCCAGGATGAGGAATCCTCTAGTCACTTTTTTTTTCTATGTCCATCGCTGGGAAAGTGAAAAAGAATGGATTCTGATCTCTGAATGGCCACTTGTAGTTCAGTGTGAAGACCAGATTTTGCTACAAAGTGTTTTCAACACTCGCCCTCTTTCCTCATCCCCATACCCAGATAAACTAGGATGGGGACAAGATCCCTCAGGCTATTATATTGTATCTACTGGCTATGCATCTCTGGCGAAGTATAATCCTCATCCTCTAAAGTTCCTCTTCACAAACCTATGGAACTCGGGGATATGGCCTAAGGTTTGTTTCTTTCTGTGGCTTCTTATCCATAGATGGGTTTTAATAGGAGACCAACTTATCAAGAAAGGATTCTATGGGCCTTTCAAATGTGTTTTGTGCTTCTAGGATGAGGTATCCTCTAGTCACTTATTTTTTCTATGTCCATGGGTAGTTCATCTGTGGCGACAATTTGCAAGCCTCTTCAATCTGAGATGGAATAATTTTGACTCCCTTGAACAGGTTATCAAAGAGTGGCAAAAGATGCTTGCTCCAGGAGAAAGCCTTCTTCCTGTATTGTGGAACGGGATTTCTCTTCTTCTTTGGAACATCTGGAAGGAAAGAAACAATTGACTTTTTCAGCAATGCAGTAAGGATGACACTTATATTTGGGAAAAAACAAAAATAAATAGTGTTACATATGCAGTTACCCGAGGAGCTAGATCGGAGAAACATTAGAGCTAGGGGGCAGGCTGGCTTTCAACTTGATCACCAAACTACTAACCATATCTTCACCCTCCGAGCCATCATTGAGGAGGCACGTCATTGCTCATCGAAGGTCTATTGTTTCTTTGTGGATTTTCGAAAGGCCTTTGACTCAGTACCATGCGAGGCACTTTTTTAGCGGCTTTGTGACATTGGGATTTCTGAGACCCTTCTCACAACCATCATGCATCTGTACGAGAATGCTCTTAGCCACTTTCGCACCTCCCAAGGAGAGTCAAAGTTCATCAAGAGTACCATTGGGGTAAAGCAGGGGTGCCCCTATCCCCAAATTTGTTTGGGATCTACATTGATGAGCTTGAGTCTTTTCTCCATGAGCATATTCAGGAAAGAGATGGGTGCCTCCTGCACTAGATTTTGATATCCATTCTGCTTTTTGCCAACGATGTGGTTCTTTGTCTTCTTCTCCTAAGGGCTTACAAAGACAACTTGATGCCTTAGCTAGGTTTTGTGATCTTTGGCATTTGACAGTTAACCTTGGTAAAACCAAGGTTATGGTCTTCAATGGTTTGAAGACCTCACATCTCCACTTCTTCAGAGGTGAGGAGATTGAGATCACTAGCTCTTATACTTATTTGGGGATTCTTTTTTCTGGCCCTCGTTTCAGTTTGAGATAGGCTCTCTAGCCTCGAGTCAACAAGGGTTATGGGTCCTTAGTTCTTCTTGAGAGACAGTGCTTCCGACATCACTTTCAGGACATCTCCTCCAAAATGTCCCTCATGGACTCCCTCATCAGACTCACGGTCCTCTACGGTTGTATTGCTTGGGGATCCTCTTTGCTAGGTACTGACTGGGCTTCCATCGAGAGGGTCTAGACTCTTTTCCTTAACTGCTTTATCAGGTGTAAGCAATTTGTATCTCAGCACATCATTTTGCTGGAGTTTGGAGCCCATCCTTTCAAATTGGAGGCCATATTTGACTTGGTCTCTTTCTTGCACCGCATTCGGGGCTTTGCGGACACTGCCAAGGGGCGGGATAGGTACCCATACTTGGCATATTGTTCTTCTAAGGCTATTGCTCTTTCAGATTCCCCTCACCGACGTCGCAGTTGGTATGTTGAGGTCTCCAAACTTTTGGAGGCAATTGGTATTCAGATGGACCATCTTCCACCTTTTCAGTACTCCTTGGACACTCCAAGCCATCTTCTGCCTATGAAATAGGAGATGAACAGGATCACCAGAGAGGATATTTACTGGCAATTCATCCATACCACCTCGGTAAACCCTCAGGGGGGTTTACGTCCCAAGATGGCCTTTTACGCTGAGCTTTTTTAAGAGTTGAGGGACGGTCTCTTTATCCACCCTCAGTACACCCTTCGGCACTGGATGCTTGCGTTTCACATTCCCCTTGGTCAGCTCAGAGTTCATTCTCATATTCTTCGTTGTGAGATGGATCACCAACTCGATCGTTTGGACATGATCTGCCAGTTATGTAGCCTCCAGGAGACCGAGATGGAAACACACTTCATCTTTGCGTGCCCCATTTACTACGAGATTAGAGGGAGATTTCATTGTTTATTTAGGAGGGATGTAAGATCTTTTTTGGCTTCTTCAGGTTCAAGGATCAAAGGTGTTTGGCTTTATATTTATAGGAAGCTTTGAAGCTTCATGAGCACACTCTTCAGCCGCATCCTATACCAGATTCCACCCAGTGGATCACTTCCTCTAGGTTGGTTCGGCCCAGGGAAACCATCCATGGTTCCCTGAGTCACCACAGGCATGCCTGTACTAGCCCTGACATCAGGCGACTGACAAGATCCACTAGGCATCAGAGGGATAATACTTGTATCTAGACAGCAACATAATAGGCAAAATCTCTCTTTGGCTAGTTGGCATTCTATTCTCAACTTCTTCTAATTAGCCTTGGATGTTAGGAGAGTTGGATCTTCCATCCCCTGATGGGCTTTCCTCTTTTCTTCTCCTTAGTCGTCTTTCCCCCTTTCTTCCTCTCTCTTGTTTTTCCACCCCCATATTGGGTGCGTGTGATTTCTTCTTTCTGTTGGCCACCTCTTCTGGCTTTTGTATTTCATCTTTCACGGGAACTCTTTGGTTTTCCCGCCTTGTATCGGTGCTCGCTGTTTTATGCTGTCCCTTTGACCTACATTTGTGGTCATGCGTTGGACATTAATATATTTATCTTATCTTATCTTATCTTATCTCAAATATAAGATACCTTTACCCATCACTGTCTCTATGGAATGGAATCATATTTGTACTCAACTATCTCTTGAACCAAGAGAAGCCACTTTACCCCATTTTTATATTAAAAAGGAGACAAAGAAAGACACTCAAGTCAACAACCCTCCTTTAGGATATAGACTATTGAACACGGATGGTGCTTCCAGAGGTAATCCAAGCAGGGCTGCTATGGGAGGCATTGGTAGGGATCATGAGGGTGACGTGCAATTCTTTTTTGCTGTTAACCTGGGCGTTACTACCAATAATATCGCAGAGCTGAAAGTGATCTATAAAGGTATGCAAGAAGCAGCAAAATGTGACTGGTTGAAAATTCAGATTAGGTCAGACTCTCAAACTGTTATCAAGCTATTATCTCCGAGAAGTGCCACTCTTCCAATAAATTGGCGAGTCTCCAAAGAAGTCTGGAAGAATACAAAATTGTGGGAAAATTTTCTTGAAGTGTAATTTGTACACATTCCCAGGGATAGAAATAAAATTGCTGATGCTCTGGCCAATTGGGCTCTACATAATAAGGATCTCCTATGCTATGGCCTGCCCCCTATATGGTGGTCCAACCTGCTACAAGATGATATCAGATACATTCTCAACCTTGAATCCTCACTATGATGATTGCCACTGCTTTCCTGTTGTATAATGCTATTGCTTGGACCAATAGTTTCCACACTTGGCATAGCCATATCTGTATATGATTGCCATTTAATATAACATCTTTGCTGATTTTTTCAATTGTTTTTTTATCATAGCACAATTCGACTAAGTTTGAACATTCAAATTAAGATACCACACTTTGTATTTGGTGGAGAGTTGGTATTAGATACTGGATCAACAATCTAGAGATAGCTTTCGAACAAGCATGGATTCAATGATCAAGAGGATATCATGAAAGTCTTACATTTTATGAAAGGTTTAGCACATATAGGGTGCTAGATGGAACAAACAAAATGTCATAACCATCAACATGTTTAGTTACTTCGTCAAGGATTTTTATCGAAGAATGGATGAAATTGGGATGATATCTGTTATCCAAAATTCACCCCCCCAGGGTAAATTTGATAACATGCATCAGGATGTCCAAATTCCAAGAAAAATGACTGATTCAGAGCAAAATCAGGTTTTCTTAGGGTCGGTCCCTTCAGGAATCTTTCTAACTCCCCAGGCCGAAGAAGGAGGGAGCAAGCTTTGAGAAAGTGCGGAGAAGGTTGCAGAAAGCAAGTAGTTTTGGGCCAGTAAAAATTGTAAAAATCAGCTAAGTCCTGGTCCAGCACAAGGTGGGACAAACGGGACAGAGATACACGAACCGCCCGAACCACCCCGAAATGAGTCCAGGCGGCCCACTAAGCAAATGGGACAAGTGGGACAGAAGTACGCGGCGGGCGCGAAAAGCCGATCCAGCCGAGGAGAAAAATTGGCTAACTGCTGAAGAGGGTAGCATTCAGGACGAGTGGAACAAATGGACGTGAAATGCCCGACACCGGCTGGAATCGCGCGAAATCAGTACAAGGAGCCCAAAAGCAATTGGGACGCGCGGGCCAGAAATACGCGAAACCGCCCGAACCGCCCGAAATGAGTCAAATCAGTCCAAATCAAAATGGGACAAGGCGGGCCACAAAATACCCGAATCGGCCGAAATTGTCCCAAAAGGTCCAAAATTAAATGGGACATCCGGGACAAATGGAGGCGAGGTACGCGTAGGAGCCGAATCAGCCGAGGACCAATCAGAAGCTGCCACGTGTCCTCACAAGAGAAAAGTCAAAAAAGTCAATGGACGGGTTTTCGAGCACCGATCCGAACCAATGGGATAATGCCACGTGTCCCAGCTAGGGCCCACAAGGAAAATTCAAAAGACAGCCCGCCGAAAAGCAGAAGAGAGAATTATTCAGCGAATCAGAGCATGCCACGTGGCGTCCAAGTGGCAGTGCGCGGGAAAATATTTCAAAATCCGTTTTCGCCTGTTCCGTGCCCTAAATCTTCAGATCGACATATCTTTCGATCCAGAGCTCGGATTTGCACGTTCTTGATATCAACGGAAAGCTTGTGAGATTCTCTACACATTTCCAGGGTCAGTCTTGCATTTTCGTTCAGTTTGAAAAAAGAAAATCAGAAGATGCCTCTGACAGGAAATAATAAGCAGAGATAATGCTTCAACAACCACTTTATTACAGCAGACAACCCGCCGCTTCTGTTAGGCAAACCGCCGCTTTGCCAGAACCCGCCGCTTCTGCCATGATGGATGAATTAAATGCAACCTAGAGGTGGTTGGGGTAGATTTCGAATTCCTCTCTCTTTTCTCTCCCATTCTTCCTATAAATTGTAAGGAGGGGTTTCTTTCTGTTGTTGAACATTTTCCGCTTTGCACCCTCCCTTCTCTCCTGTTCATAAGAAGATTTATGGAGTTTTCAAACCTCCCATATAGACTGTAACACCGTGTTTTCCCTTTTGACCATTGCAATGTATTGAATCTATCCTTGAGCAATATATATGTGTCTGTGGTTACTTCTAAACCCTCTTACATATTTATTACTGTCATTCTTGATCTTTCATTGCATTTTTTGCTATCTGTGCATGGTGTTGTGTTACATCTACATGATCTGTGTTAAATTTGGCAAAGCATATGTTCTTCATTCCTTGGTGCATCACCTCTATTAGCTTAGATTTATTTTATGCATCTTCTTACCTTTTCTCCTTGGCAAATTAGATTAGATTTTGAGGAAACCCTCTGCATATTTCGTATGCACCTGAACAGAGGAATAGGAACCAGCCTTTCTCTGGAGATTCCTTTCTCACTCTTCAAGTCCCACACTTGGAGAAAGGATTCAATGTTGATGCAATCACACTGGATATTAGTATGATCAACCTAGAAATCTGATCAATATCCAAGGGTGCTGTGATTTTGCACTAACAGTTTTGGCACGCCGGGTGGGACCAGAGGTCTCATTTCTTATTTGCAGCAAGGTTGATATGCATCTGCTGCAATTTTCTTGCTTGAAAAGAGCTATTATTTGCATATCTGGCGACTCGAAGGGGAGGAATCAACTGGTTCCAGCAATCCAGGCCTAAAAGCTTATGAGAAGAATCACAAGATCAAGAGCTGGAGAAGAGGAAGTGCTGTTTGAATACCTGCAACTATCTCCAAGAAGAAGGCAAAGAGGAAGAAGGATTCAAAGGTCTCCATCTCCACCAAACAGAACTCTCTCAACTCCTCCACCTGAGCGGCCTTTCTTTCAATATACAAAGGACTTTAAGACCTATCAGAAATGGCGCAACCCAGTGAACCCCTATGTCAACTTCACAGGCAGCAGCCCCACTTGCTCTCAATGCACAAAATCCAATCCCAGTAGCAGCACTGAAGACACATTCCATACTTTACTGGAGAAAATCAGACCACTCCTGGCGATCATGTCAAGGACATTGCTAACATTTGTGTAATCCATGAGATCGACGAGATGCAAGTAGCTGTCAAATTGCTGGCGTCTTCATTCAAGGGGAAAGCATTACAATGGTTTAGGAGCCTTGGAGCTGGCTTCTATCATGAACTAGAATCAACTGTGTATTGCACTTCATAATCAATTTGGAGAGAAGGGAGACAACTTGTCTCTTTTGGAGCAGCTGACAACCATCAAGAGAGCTTCCAATGAGAAGCTAACTGATTTCAACTTCAGATTTCAAAGATCTTGGGATAGAATTCCAGTAGCAGTCAGACCAACAGCAGAAGGTGCTTTTCTATACTACCTTAAAGCTTTAAATTCTGATATTTCTATATTGATTCAATCCATGGGAGGCACAACTATCCCTGCTGACTTATAATATTGCCATTAGAGCTGAAAATTGTCTGATTCAAGCTGGCAAGCCTATCTCCTAGGCCTCCAATGCCATTATATCCAAGCTTAGAAAGCCCAAGTACTAGTCAGGCACCTGTCTTAGCTCCTTCTCCCACTCCTAGAAATCAGAGTTCAAATGAAGCTTCCACTTCATCTCCGAGTGCCCCAAATGAGCTTCAAGAAGTCATGAAGCAACTGCAAAATTTAGGTAATGAGCTGGTCACACTCAAGAGGCAGCAAGCTCAAAGTTTTAGACCTTCGTATCAGCCTCAAGCTCAACTGAATAGGCAGCCATATCAGCCTCAAAGACCACCTAATCCAGCCACAAATATGAATCAAACAAGGCCTCCTGCCAATAAACCATTCCAGCCCTATAATCCAAATGCCATATCTGCCTCTAAGGCATTAGTACCAGCACAAAACAACATTGCCTAGGAGTATGATTGGTGTTTTCCATGTAATGAACCCCATAATCAATCCATGTGCTATAATGGTGCTTTAACCCAAGCTTTAATGGTAACAAATGCTGGTGTGGAGGGTGAGAGTAGTCAAAAAAACAGCCAACAACAAGAAACATTCCAACAGCAATCAGCCCCAAATGATACCACATTGGTAAATTGGCAAGCAGAGGATTTCTGTGGCATGAATCAGGCAGTTTCTCAAGGTGTCGCTGCCAACACAAGGTCAAAAAGGAGAAATTTGGGTGAAGAACAGCCGTTAGCCCCAGCCAATCCTCAACCTCCACAGCTCCACAAATGATTGGCAAGCAAAACCCAGTTTTCAATGCACAAGGGCAGCCAAGAACAGCCCCTTGGCCAAACCAAATGCCAGCTGTTGCTGCCCATATTCAAGGAGCAAATGTGCAAATCAAGGGACAGCAGAGAGATCCTTCATCACCATTCAGTATCATTGATCAGATGAAGAAAACAAACGTCAATATATCTATGTGGGAATCCCTATCCATCCCAGGCCAAAGAGATCTGCTGCAAGCTGCTATGAAGGACTGGCCAACTTCGAATCAGCAGGTTCAGAGGCAAGACAAAGTGCTTACAAATGCTGCCCAGCCTGAAGGAAATCATGGAACACAACAAGGTAAAATGTTGAAGCCCCCCCCTTTTTATGTTTCGTTAATCATTGGAAATCAGCTAGTGCATAATTGCATGATAGACTCTGGGGCAAGTAGCTCAGTAATGCCTAAACAGATAGCTGATCAGCTAGGGCTCCAATATGAAATAACATCTAAGGGAGTAGTGCAGCTGGATGGGACAGCAATAGCAACAGTTGGAGTGATTAGAAATTTGAGTCTTACCTTGCATGCATGTCCAAATGTTGTTGTCTTACAAGATATATCAGTCATAGACCTTCCACCACTCTTTGCCCTCTGTTTGTCAAGGGATTTTACTGCCAAGATTGGGGGATATTTGTCCGCTGATTGGTCACACATGCTGTTCAGAACGAGGTATGGAACTAAAGCTACAATTAGGTCAGAACCTATTGCAGACTTCCACATTGAGCCCTATACTCCAAGTCATATTAATACCAACTGCTCAGCATTTGATCAAGAAGATCACCTTGGCACTGATGAAGCCGACACTAAGGTTGGAAGTATCCCAGATTTGACTCTTGATGAATGGGCAAATAAGGTGCATGCTTTTGATCCTTATCAAGAAGTAGAAGAATCTGAGCTAGGGGTCTATTGTATACACGAAGAAAGTCAACCTATTCCTAACATCACCAAGCCAAGCCACAAGGATGACAATGAGGTATGGCAACTGTTTTTTGATGGATCAAGGAGTAGACAAGGCGCAGGAGGTGGAGCCATGCTTATTTCACCTCAAGGAGTAAAGTATTATTCAGCTTTTAGATTTCAATTTGCATGCTCCAATAACACTGCTGAATATGAAGCCTTGGTGCAAGGGATGCATTGGGCAATAAAGAGAAAAATAAATAACTTGCAAGTGTTTGGGGACAGTGAGCTTGATTGTAAATCAGGTCAAGGGACAGCATGCTGCCAAAAATGATCTACTTAGATGCTACAAGAACAGGGTGTGGGACCTCATGGAAGATTTTGAGGGTTTCGGCATCAAGGCCATTCCCAGAAAAGAGAATCAAGCTGCTGACAGGCTTGCAGCAGTAGGGGCAGCCTTTGACATTGTAGAAAACATTCAACAAGACAAGGTACAGCCAAACATCCACGTGATTGTGAGGCCTTCAGTGCCGGATAACGATGTCAATTGGCAAGTATTTGAGAATGACCAGCAAATCATCCACTTCTTGCAAGAAGAAGCTGAGTTCTCAGCTAAGAATCAAGAGAAGTTGAAACAGCAATATGGTGACCAGGTGATACAGCTGAGAACTGACAAGCTGCCCAAGGGACTTGTCACCTTAGAATCCATTTTTAACCCCAATGATCAGTTTAGAAAGGAGAAAGCAAATATTCAGGTCAAGAGGGAAGATTCGGTATCCATCTTGGTGAAAGAGAACAAGCCATTGCAAATTGGAAAAATGACAACTGAGCAAGAGAGATATGAGTTCATACAGCTTTGTCAAGAATTCCCTGACGTGTTTGCTTGGAGCTATGAAGACTTGAAGGGCTTCAATCCCAACTTAGCTCAGCATACCATCGAGTTGGATCCAAATACTAAGCCTGTCAGGCAGAAACAGAGACCAGTCAATCCACACATGGAGCCTCTCATGAGGAAAGAATTGGACAAGCTGATTGAGTCAGCAATTATATTCCCAATCAAACATTCTAGTTGGGTTGCCAACTTAGTTCCAGTCAGAAAGAAAAGTGGAGAGATCAGGCTATGTGTTGACTTCAGAGATTTGAATAGAGCCTCTCTCAAGGACCATTATCCACTCCCCTCCATGGAGCAAATATTGCAGGTTGTAGCTGGGTCAGAAAGGTTTTCGCTGCTTGATGGATACTCAGGCTTCAATCAAATTATGGTAAAGGAGGAAGACCAGTTCAAGACAGCCTTCACAACCAAATGGGGCACATATGCCTACAAGAAGATGCCATTTGGACTGGCGAACGCCGGAGCAACATTCCAGCGAGCTATGGATATGGCATTCAAAGGCTTGATCAACAAGATAGTACTGATATACTTAGATGATATTACTGTCTTCTCAAAGAATGCTGCAGACCATCTCTTTCACCTCAGGCAAGTGTTTCAGAGGTGTAGAAAGTTTGGAGTGTCTTTAAATCCTAAGAAGTGCATCTTTCTTGCACATGAAGGGAAACTTCTTGGCCATATTGTCTCCAAGGAAGGATTAGCAATTGATCCAGAAAGGGTTGAAGCCATAAGAGCTCTGCCACTGCCAAGTCACAAAAAGGCTCTTCAAAGTTTCCTGGGAAGGATAAACTTTGTTCGGAGGTTTGTCCCAAATTTTGCAGCCCTTGTCAAGCCCATCACCAAAATGTTAAGAAAAAACATGGCTTTCAAATGGACGGCAGAAGGCAAGGAGAGTTTTGAAGCAATCAAAGAAGCCATCTCCCAGGCACCCACTCTCATCAACCCGGACTTTTCCAAGGATTTCATCCTCTATGCATTTGGGGGTGATGACACTATTTCTGCCATTTTGGTGCAACAGAATAAAGATAATGATGAACAGCCAATTGCCTTCTTTAGCCAAAGCCTAAATGACTGTGAATTGAGGTACTCTTTTATTGAAAAACATGTGCTTGCAGTAGTCAGGAGCTTGAAGAAGTTCAAGCATTTAGTCTCAAACAACAAGGTCCAGTTGCTGGTCTCACATGCTGGGGTTAAGGACTTCCTCCTCAACAAGGATTTGAATGAGAAAAGGGCAGGATGGATCACCCGTGTCATGGAGTATGACATTGAGATCAAGATCACCAAGCTAATAAAAGGCAAAGGTTTGTGTGAGCAGCTCGCTTCCAAACAACTAAACAACCCAGAAGATAAAGAAGACGCTGCCCTGCTTTTACAAGATGATCAAAAACAAGAAAATGATGATGAGTCCATTCTCTGTTGGACTCAAAATATGATACATTTCCTACAGACGGGCATGTACCCTCTAGAAATGAGCAAAGCAAGAAGAAGACACTTCAGGTTGCAGGCTATTCCATATACCATCATTGATGGAGTTTTGTTCAAGAAGGATGTCAATGGAGTGCTGCTGAGATGCATTAACACAGGTCAGATTCAAAGGGTATTAAAGGAGTTTCATGATGGACCAGCTGGTGGCCATTTTGCACCAAGAGTGACAGCTCTGAAAATCATGAAGGCCGGTTATTATTGGCCTAAAATCTTTAGTGATTGCTATGCATGGATCAAGAAATGTAAGAATTGTGCATTCTTCACAGGAAAAGAGAGACTTGCAGCCCTCCCATTACATCCAATCTCAGTTGACCAGCCATTCATGCAATGGGGTTTGGACTTCATTGGAATCATCAATCCCAATTCGAGCCAAGGGCACAAATGGATTTTGACAGCCACAGACTACTTCACCAGATGGACAGAAGCAGTAGCACTCAAAGAGGCGAATGAGTCTAGCATCTTGGACTTTTACGAGGGGATAACTACCAGATTTGGTGTGCCTGCTACAATAGTCTCTGATAATGCATTGGCATTCATTGGATCTAAAGTTACTGAGTGGGCCGTCAAGAACCGGGATCTACCTGAGCACTTCATCAAACTATTACCCTCAAGGTAATGGCCAGGCCGAGTCTACAAACAAAAACTTGCTGAGGATCATTAGGAGGACTCTTGATGAGAATCAGAAGGCTTGGCATACCAAACTGAAATCAGCCTTATGGGCTGATAGGATAACTCCCAAAAGATCCACAGGTAATTCTCCATTTAGGCTTGTCTACGGAAGAGAGGCAGTCTTGCCCATGTCACTTGAGTTGCCAACGTTGGAACTCATGAAACAGCTGGAGTTGCTAGAGTTTGGGGCCCATGGAGGTGAGATATGCAGAATTGATGGAGCTGCAAGAAATCAAAGATCAGGCATTCCAAGCAATGGAAAAGGATCAGGCTTTGATCAAGAAGACCTTTGATAAGAAGGCCAAAGACAGATCTTTTCAAGTAGGAGATCTAGTGCTGAAATGGGATGTGGACAGAGCAAAACCAGGAAGGCATTCAAAATTTGATGCCATTTGGAGTGGCCCATACATGGTCACAAAGTGCAAGAACAACAATGCTTTCCAATTGGGCCTCATTGGATGGGGAAGAACTGCAGATTCCAGTAAATGGAATCTATCTCAAGCGTTGCTTCTAGAGGGAGGTTCACTACATCTGTAAATACTAGATTAGATTTTCTTTCCTCCAAGTGCTTGTGCACATTGTTTTGCTGTAGATTAGTTTTGTTTTCCCTAAGTGCCTTGGCACAGCTTGCTGTCCATGGAGATGATGCTTGTCTTTGCTAAATCAGGTCACATTCCATCTTTCCCTTTGCACATTCTGAGTCAGTTTGGATTCTAACAGAATATTTGATGAGCTCCATGCCCAATGGATGGCTTCAGGCAACTGGTCTTTCCATCTAGCAGGCAGATGATCCTGCTGAGTTCGCCAAAAATTGTTATCCAAAATTCACCCCCCCCAGGGTAAATTTGACAACATGCATCAGGATGTCCAAATTCCAAGAAAAATGACTGATTCAGAGCAAAATCAGGTTTCTAGGGTCCCTTCAGGAATCTTTCTAACTCCCCAGGCCGAAGAAGGAGGGAGCAAGCTTTGAGAAAGTGCGGAGAAGGTTGCAGAAAGCAAGTAGTTTGGGCCAGTAAAAATTGTAAAAATCGGCTAAGTCCTGGTCCAGCACAAGGTGGGACGAACGGGACAGAGATACGCGAACCGGCCGGATCGCGCAAAATCAGTACAAGGAGCCCAAAAGCAATTGGGATGCGCGGGCCAGAAATACGCGAACCGCCCGAACCGGCCGAAAAGAGTCAAATCAGTCCGAATCAAAATGGGACAGGCGGGCCACAAATACCCAAATCGGCCGAAATTGTCCCAAAAGGTCCAAAATTAAATGGGACATCCGGGACAAATGGAGGCGAGGTACGCGTAGGAGCCGAATCAGCCGAGGACCAATCAGAAGCTGCCACGTGTCCTCACAAGAGAAAAGTCAAAAAAGTCAATGGGCGGGTTTTCGAGCACCGATCCGAACCAATGGGATAATGCCACGTGTCCCAGCTAGGGCCCACAAGGAAAATTCAAAAGACAGCCCGCCGAAAAGTAGAAGAGAGAGAATTATTCAGCGAATCAGAGCATGCCACGTGGCGTCCAAGTGGCAGTGCGCGGGAAAATATTTCAAAATCCGTTTTCGCCTGTTCCGTGCCCTAAATCTTCAGATCGACATATCTTTCGATCCAGAGCTCGGATTTGCACGTTCTTGATATCAACGGAAAGCTTGTGAGATTCTCTACACGTTTCCAGGGTCAATCTTGCATTTTCGTTCAGTTTGAAAAAAGAAAATCAGAAGACGCCTCTGGCACGAAATAATAAGCAGAGATAATGCTTCAACAACCACTTTATTACAGCAGACAACCCGCCGCTTCTGTTAGGCAAACCGCCGCTTTGCCAGAACCCGCCGCTTCTGCCATGATGGACGAATTAAATGCAACCTAGAGGTGGTTGGGGCAGATTTCGATTTCCTCTCTCTTTTCTCTCCCATTCTTCCTATAAATTGTAAGGAGGGGTTTCTTTCTGTTGTTGGACATTTTCCACTTTGCACCCTCCCTTCTCTCCTGTTCATAAGAAGATTTGTGGAGTTCTCAAACCTCCCATATAGACTGGAACACCGTTTTTTTTTGCCTTTTGGCCATTGCAATGTATTGAATCCGTCCTTGAGCAATATATATGTGTCTGTGGTTGCTTCTAAACCCTCTTACATATTTATTACTGTCATTCTTGATCTTTCATTGCATTTTTGCTATCTGTGCATGGTGTTGTGTTACATCTACATGATCTGTGTTAAATTTGGCAAAGCATATGTTCTTCATTCCTTGGTGCATCACCTCTATTAGCTTAGATTTATTTTATGCATCTTCTTACCTTGTCTCCTTGGCAAATTAGATTAGATTTTGAGGAAATCCTCTGCATATTTCGTATGCACCTGAACAGAGGAATAGGAACCAGCCTTTCTTTGGAGATTCCTTTCTCACTCTTCAAGTCCCACACTTGGAGAAAGGATTCAATGTTATGCAATCACACTGGATATTAATATGATCAACCTAGAAATCTGATCAACATCCAGGGGTGCTGTGATTTTGCACTAACAATATCCATAAGCTATAACTCACACGTTGCTTCTAAAAAAGGATATCAGTATGGGACTCCATTGAAGAGTTCCAAATACTAGAATCCAAATGTATGATTGATGCTAATAATGCTACTGAGCTTTATATTGGAAATCTTTGGCAAAAAATAAAAGCTAGTATTAGAGCATTTCATCTAGTGACAATAGAGCAAATAATTAAATATATCATTATCAACATTGCTGAAGAGAGGTGCAAAGCCTTAAGAGGCATTATTTCCACCCCAGAGGAATCTCTCCATTAGACATCAAGATCAAAGGCCTTAATATTAACAAGCAAGGAAGTGCTTATGTGTGATGTTCCATATGGCCCCAAACATATTTGTGACCCAAAAAAATTCTTCATGGTAGAGGATATTAGAAAGAAAGAAAATGATGTCTAAACAGGTATAGATACAGAAGAACAAGGTGAGAACAAAGGAAAAAAAGGCTGAAGAGGAACGTGAGCAAGAAGGACAAGCCTAGCACTCAATGTACTTGGCTGTAATGACAAGACTTGGAAGATAAGATACATTTAAGACGTATGGATCTATTAGGAAAAATAAAGTCTCGTATTGGTGGATCTGGGGAGTATTTCAAACATTATGGACAAAAGAGTGAAAAGCGTATGGGGTTATACATAGACCTGTTAGAACAATTTCTTACAAGCATTCCTGGAAATAATCACATTAAATGTGTGGGTATGGCTAGAAATCTAGAACTACAAATTGACAACTACAACATGGAGGACACTTTTTTCTTCAGTAATGTGAGGTTAGTTGATGTAGTACTTGTGGTACATTGGCTTATTTCTTTACTATGTTTCGAACCTTGCAGGAAGTTACATTTCCTTCAAGCAAAATGGCGAAGTCTACACAATCAACGGACTCGAACCTAAGGTAGTTCGGACAACTGCGCCACAAAAACTTAGGAAGTCACCGTGCAAAGGGCACTTTGGATTTCTAGCAAGACTCTACTGTATGGAACCCCCCTTGACATGTTCCCAGATCTGACAAGAGTTGAGTACTAAGGAAGAAGAGCCCATTCAAGCCAAAACTTAGGAGTTTAAAAGAAAATATAGACATGTTCCCATACCTAGGGGTCTGCCATCATATCGAGGGATGGAAAATGTTATTGCTGTGGATCGTACAAAGGGTTCAACAACAGTAAAATCCTGTAGGTATTACTTCAACCCAAAACAAAAGTATAGAAATTGGTCAAAAAATTACAACTGGAGATAATCTTGAAAAGGAAAGGTTCATATGCTGCCCTACTTATTTTAGTAAGGAAGAAGTATGGCTCGTACATATTATGCATAGATTATAGGGTTTTGAATGACATCACCATAAAAATAGATTTCCAATGCCAAGGATTGATGACCTAGGGACAGATTACAGGGATCGACAATATTTTTAAAAATTGACATGATATCAAGGTATTATCAAATCCTTGTTCGCCATTAGGATAAAAAAAAAAACTTTTCATATTCATCAAGGACATTACGAATTTCATGTAATGACATTTGGATTGTATAAATGCTCTAACCACATTCCAAACACCAATGAATAAAGTTTTTACAAAATACTAGTGAAACTTTGTGATAGTTTTTTGTGACAACATTCTAGTCTATAGCAAATCAGAAAAGGAAGATGATGAGCATCTTGCCAAGGTCTTGGAAGTCTTACTAGAGTATCATTTATATGCTAAAGAGTCTACTTGCGACTAGGGGAAAACATTGTTGAAATATTTGGGAAATATAATTTCAGGAATAGGCATTGAAGTGGACCTAACAAAAGTTCAAGCCATGAAGGATTTGCCCAAGCCAAAGACTTTGAAAAAATCTTATAGGCTCTTTGGGTACTGTAGGAAACTATAGACAGTTTGTCAAAAATTATGCAATAATAGCGCTTCCACTAACCAACCTTGCCATGGAAGTGCGGCACCCTTATGGTGCCACTTACTAAAAACCTAAAATAAACCAATTGATTAAGATGTGTGATCCTCACCATGGGGCTTAGGATGGCGATGCGCATGACAACCCAATAACTTAGCTCGTAAGTTACTGGGTTATAGAACCTGCAATAGTAAACTATTACAATTCAAATGCATGGGAAAGAATAGGGTAGGGTACATATATCTACAGTGTGCAACAAGGTTGAGAATGAAGATTCCTGGGATTGAAAAGGGGGAACACTTCCTAACTAATTTTCCTAGACTACAATGTGAACGGATGACCATTTAACTAGATGCTCAAAGCCCCTTGGTGTCGATCAGAGCACAATATATCATTGCAAGAAAACATTTACAAAAGAGGATAGTTACAAAGCAGTTCCACTTTTGCAATGGGTGACGGTTCTCCTTGTTGTAGGTGTGATGGTTGGACTCCCGGGCGTGTGATGTGCTGATGGATGCTCTGAAATGGCGTGCACTCTGGAAGTGCCACCAAGCATGGTGCAACATGGTATGACTTGTCCACATGGCTGTTGAATTTTGATGGTACGACTTTATAATTTTAGCTGAAGGACATAATTTACCGCTTAAAAAATAAAAGAAAGGATACTCAAAGGAATGGAAGAGATACATCATTTCTGAGCTGACATCTCTGGTCTCAGACCTTATGATAATACACTGAATCAACATTTTTAAGCATCAGAGAGAAAAAAACAAAGGCGGAGCAATGCTATGTTTCACCCAAAGAAACCAAATTTAAAGGCATGAACCAAATTGAGGGAGAACATATAATAATATAAATAGATTGTGTAGATTCATCATTTCTGAATTGATATCTAACATCTAATTACAATACAAAAAATTAACAAATCCTAGGCTGTGGGTCAATGGTATATTTCCTTCAGACAAACCAAATTTAAAGGTGATAACAAATTAAATACTGGCACGTTTCCAAATCTTCGTGCTTATCATAGGGAGCATAAAGGCTTTTGACGATCTCACCTAAAATTTACCAAAACAAATTTAAATACAAATAAAATATTTTATTTAGTTAAAAAAAGCTTGAAATTGCTTGAGAAATAAAGCTTCAGATTACTTTAGAAGTCCTTAGAAACAAAATACTTGATCCTTCCATGCTCAAAAAAACAAATAGAAATCACTCACTTGTGAAAGAACCCATAACCCAGAACAAAACTTTCTACTTCAGAAATGAATAGAACTGAAATAAAACTAAGTTTGTAAGGGTTATAATGGCTACATTTAGGCCAATACTTCTACTATGTACATGGGTAGATCTGATTCAGCTTGAACCTGTATTGAAAAAATAACAATTTTGTAAAGATTGTAATAATAAGAAATATTTAAAAGCACATGTCATGATCTACAACACAATTATTGATATTAATTTTGACCATTAATAAAATATAAGTGTTGAACTATTACAACACTTACTGATGTCCACATGGTCCCCACCCCAAATTTTCTCAATGCTGATCAGTAAATAGCGTTCTGTTACTATTAATAAAAAGGATGAGTGCTAATCATGGGACACTGTCATTCAGAAGCTCAACACACACTTATCTCAGAAACAGACGGCAGCCCCTTCAGTAAAATAGACATGTATCTAATTGTTAGCCATTGGACTATATAAATATAGACAATATACTTATAATTGCACATATATTAGGACATTTTATAGACTCCACCCCTCTTTTCTCTGGTAGGTGGCAATCTCTGATATTATCACAAAACCTGTCCTCTTTTGCTGCTTAAACATGGTCTTCGCTTTGAACTTCAAGGCAAAGAGACACCCACTTGTCAAAAGCACAAACGATTAAATAAAACAACCATAAAGGTCACTCATTACTATTACTCAGGAAAGCAATAACTACATTGGTTGGTAACGGCAGTTGCTATTTGCTGAAAACAGTCATGTCCCTACCACCCTCTACCACCGCCACCACTCATTAGTTCATGGAATCCGCCCAAGGCATTTTCCAACTGTAGCCTGCCGGTGGCTAGTTAAGTAGAAAGTATACTGTTTCCAAGAGGCGCCAGTGGTGTAGCGAACACATTATCGCTGCCGCAAGATTCTGGCTGAGGGTGCATTAAGAAGGGTAATGAATAGCTCCCGTCAGTAACATTCAATAGCAACGATGTTGATGACACGAATGAATTTACCGTTGGCCCAGGTCCTAAACTGAGCCATAATGAGAGCCTTTATCCTGATCCGTTGCCTCCGCCTGCAGTTTGTGCTTGTCCCCATGCGAGCGGAAGAAGAGGTGTTAAAGCAGGCAGATGCAAAGAAAGAACATTTGTGCAGGAATGTTTAACTTTCATTGTGGATTCAAGAAAACTGTTGATCCCAATGCCAAATTTTCTTAATGCTAATCAGTATATAGTGTTATGTTACTATTAATAAAAAGGATGAGTGCTAATCATGGGCCGCTATCATTCAGAAGCTCAACATACACTCATCTCAGAAACAGACGACAGCCCCTTCAGTAAAATGTGTTGGAGAACAATAAAATAGACATGTATCCAATTGGTAGCCATTTGACTATATAAATATAGGCAATATGCTTATAATCGCACATATATTAGGACATTTTATAGACTCCTCCCTTCTTTGCTCTGGTAGGTGGCAATCTCTGATTTTGTCACAAAATCTGTCCTCTTTTGCTGCCTAAACATGGTCTTCGCATTGAACTTCAAGGCAAAGAGACACCCACTTGTCAAAAGCACAAATGATTAAATAAAACAACCATAAAGGTCACTCATTACTGTTACCTAGGAAAGCAATAACTACATTGGTTGGTAACGACAGTTTGCTATTTGCTGAAAACAGTCTTGTCCCTACCACCCGCTACCACCGCCACCACCCATTAATTCATGGAATCCGCCCAAGGCATTTTCCAACTGTAGCCCGCCGGTGGCTAGTAGAGTAGAAAGTATACTGTTTCCAAGAGGCGCGAGTGGTGTAGCTAACTCATTATTGCTGCCGCAAGATTCTGGCTTATTGTGCATTAAGAAGGGTAATGAATAGCTCCCGTCAGTAACATTGAATAGCGACAATGCTGATGACACTTATGAATTTACCGTTGGCCCGGGTCCTAAACTGAGCCATAATGAGTGCCTCTATCCTGATCCGTTGCCGCCGCCTACAGTTTGTGCTTGTCCCACGCGGGCGGAAGAAGAGGTGTTAAAGCAGGTATGCAAAGAAATAACATTTGTGCAGGAATGCTTAACCTTCATTGCGGATTCAAGAAAACTGTTGGCTACCTGACTATTGTTATGATCACCTCTCGTGGACAAAGATTTTCGTCATTCTGCCGATAGACTCTTACATGCTCAACTGAGTGTTCACATTTACTCAGGAGCTTTATTCAACCAACGCATCACAAAAATCCTTGTGCATTACAAAGCTATCCCTCCTGTGCATCATATTACAAAAACCCATTATCATCTTTAGCAGAAATAGAAAACCAGAAAAAACATTGACATGCCAAAACCCTTACAATGCCCAAATCCACCTCGAAATGACCTTATCGTTTCCCTACCTAGAGAAAAGGATGCCGCTATCACAACACTATTTTTTGGTTTTGTAGGTCTTGGAATGGGCCTTCTGGCGCCACTTCTTGTCCCCGTGCTTGCATCAAAAGTGCTTCCTAATCCCTGTGAAGTTGCCAACTCCTGCAACAACAGTTTGCGGCTAGGGCTAGGTGGGAATGGTAGCTGCAACCACGTGTAAGCCCCTAGATTCGACCATGTGACCACGACAACAAAAACCACTCCGACCAAAACTATGTCATCCTTCTCGAAAGAGAGGAATGGTGTAAAGCCACCATCCCCCTACGCCACAAGAGTTTCCATGACATGACGACCGATGGCGGCGAGCACCTCATATGTATTCAACACGCTGGTCTAGTTCAACAGCTAAGGCAAATGCACGGTGCTCGAACAACACCAAAACTGCAGTAAATTCATCGCCTTAGGCGTCAACAATGGTGCCTCTACTATTCTCAAGGGCACGATCATGTGACTGATCTGCACAACAAAAATGATTTTACGGCCCTACAAGAATCCTCTTCACGAAGCCATTCATTCCCATTTGTGGCACTTGATGCCTGGAACAATGTTGTGGAAAGCATGGTGCCTTTTTGTTCCCCTGCTACAGTTGGCTGCCAACCCTTATTACGCAAAATCAAATCCGTGATTTCACCAAACATTAAATTACACGCATAGAGATTAGGGTTTGCCCACTTTTAGGGCTTGAAATGCGATCAACAACTCACAAAAACCTTACTTCAACGGCTTCCCCAACCTCTTCTACATCGTCAATTCTTCTATAATGTGTCAGTCGTGGGAGGTTTCATTCTACTTTGGCAAACGCCTTTTGGCATAATGAAGATGATGTTTGTTGTGAAGAATCTCTAACGACATTTTATGATGATGATGCAAGTGTTGAGTAATTGGAGAAACATACCAACATCATTCTTTTTTTATTTAAGAGATTGTTTTGAGGTTGTTCAAGGTAATCCATGAGGAAAGCCCTTAGTTGATGTTTGAATTCAAGATTTGGTGTGCTTATGCAAATCAGCAACCTTGTTGATTCAGTGATTAGATTTGCTATTTGAAAGTGATCTAGAGTGCATTTTGGATAGAGTGAGTTGATGGTCTAATGTTACTTGGACGCATTATGTTGAATATTAATCTATGTTGCTAGGATACAGGTATGGGTTCGGGTTTGAGTTCGATATGTGGATATGCTGATTTTAAAAAAACCCTCGGGTACGATATGCCTGTATATATATGTGGATACGTTGGTCATATATATATACTCTCATTTTACTCATTTTTTAGTCCATAAGAAATACAAAACTTGAAAAATATAGTACGATCAATGTTCAAAACATTCAATATACTTAAGATTTTACATTTTCATTGATCTTGTGGCTGCCATACATATGATATACAAATATCATGTCAACATGAATACAAACAAAACTTGAAAAATATTGTAGGATCAGTGTTCAAAACATTCAATATACTTAAGATTTTACATTTCATTGATAATGTGGCTGCCATACATATGATATACAAATATCATGTCAATATGAATACAAACAAATCTAGAATATATCATCTAGATTTTCCTCAAAATCGAATTCTTGCATGCCACTCGTGCTAGCTTCACTCTTAGTAGCCTTTTTTATAGCTTTTTGAGGAGTTTCGGGTTTATTATTTTATCAATTTATGAGTTAGGGTTCGTTTGTTGGTCATTGACCAAGTCAAAATAAAAAAAACTTTTTTAAAGCCCTCCCACTGCCCAACCCTGCGGGTACGTTTTGGGTAGGGACGTACCCGAATGTATCTGGGATGTATCAGTACAGTACCTGGTACATATCCATGTTGGGTACGTATCCAAGGGGGTAAGGGAGGGAGGGCAGCGAACCCATGCATCATAGATATTAATTGGTGTTTTGTTGAGTGTAAGCCAATGCAAAACCCTATGATTGAGATGTCATGTGTGCTCATGAGGATCGAACCATGAGCAACCATTAGTGATTTTTGGCCTTATTATGTTTTTGGTGCAGTAGTTGGGTGTTCTAGAAACATACCAATAACACAGTTTATTTTTTTGAGCGTATTGCTTGATGAAATGAAAGAAAATTTGGATGATATCTTCCACTTTGCAGGGGGGACTTCATTTGTTTACTCCTGTTTAAACAAGAGGAACATGGGAAATTCAGCAAGGAGTAAAGTTGAGATATTATTGTAGAGAAAACATAAACAATGTCAAGTTCCTTTTTTTTAGATGGGTTGTGTGTTTTCAAGATGAATTGTTATGGTAAGTTATTCCATAAGTTAGAAATTAAATACTGTCAATTTTGTTTTTGGGATGATTTCAAGTAGTTTTTAGGATGATTTCAGGGAGTTTTCTCGCTTCAGCCAACATGTACTTGGTTGCATCTGCAAGGATTGAATATTCTTTAGGTTGTGATTCACTTTGCGGTCAGATGCAAAGAGAATTGTTCTCAGCTGAAGTGTTTGAAGTTTGGAGTTGTACAGAGTTTCAATTACAGGGGAAATTGTTAGAATAAGCCAAAGTTAGGTATAAAAAATTATAATTTAAATAAATATATTACGGAGCATGCCACCTAAGCTGGACTAGGTCACCTCCATTGGATGCATATATTAGAGTAATTAAGTGGCTGTGATGAGTTCCTTGAGTGTAAGTTAAGTTTGTGGTTGTGATCATCTATTTGTTAGGAGGTTGTTGCATGCGTCTGGGTTCACATTGTATGTTTTCTGAAGACTAAACCTGTTTTTTTGTATTCAAGATTGTATAAATAAGGGTCTTGAGGCCCAATTGTATTTTGTACTTGTGTCTGCATGCAATATCTTATTGTGTACCGTTTTGTGAGCTGTGTGCGGTATTCATCTTGAGCATGTTAATCTAGAGCTGATTGTATTAATCTACACACTTAATCTATCAGGACGGAGAGCAATAACACCTGATGTTTGAGAAATAGCCTTCAATACCCGGTCAAGATGATGAATTCATCCTTCAAGTGTGACTTATAGGGTTTCCCTGACCCCCAAGGTGTCATTTAATTCAATATTTTCCCCTCACAAGTTCAATATTTCCTCCTGTTGGGTATCAATTTTTTTCTCTACTTGAGTTACATCAAATTATTCATAAAACATTAGCTTGGCAAAGTCATACCTAATAGGAGTGAGCATACTCAATGTTCCATCCAAGATGATACAATGATATTTCCCTACAACCAAATTATTATCCTCTCCTAAGATCTGACACAAAATAGACACGGTCATTTAAAAATAGGGACGAAACACAGCAGCAGGGATGGTTCCACATCCTTTACAATTAATTCTGCCTTGAACTTAATAGACATAACGCCTTCAAAAGCAACATTTACTGATCTTGCAGCGGGTATGTCACTATTACTAATGTTCCTGTCAAATACATCAATCAGCGTTCTTATGCTCTCCTGAAAGTCTCCATTACACTTTAGAGCACCATGCTAAATGAAAGGGGATGGCCTCCCAGCCATTTCCATGTCTTTCACCATGCCCATTATGCCTTTAATTGTAGGCTTCATATGTGACAATCAAGTATCCACTCCTTTGAGCAGTTACAAGCATCCAATAGCCCATTCATCATTTTATTAACTTCTTGGCCTGTTGATCACCCCTTTGAGGTGTAAGCTTTTGGGAATAACTGCGTACAACTTTTTCAACCAACTCATCAGATCATCCCATCTCTTGAATGTCCTCATTTAATTCCCAACTCACTTTCTTGTTCCATTACCAAGGAAGTTCTGGGGAAACAAATATCCTTGAATGGGGCAATCATCTTGACTGCTCTATCAGTTTGATGGTACATCTTCCTGGCCCTTTTTATTGCATCCTACATTGATTCGGAAATAACTTCTTTTTCATCAACCCCATGCTTCAAGAATTCTATCATCACCTTCTTAAAATGGCCTTTCATCTCTTCTTTATTGGCTTCAAGCTTTTCAGTTCTCTTCTCTGGATCCTCCAATTGTTCTTTCAAAGCAGCTATAACTTCATTTTCAGGAGCAGCAAATGGAGAGAGAAAAAACACATGATGTTTGAGGGATAGCCTTCAGTTACCCTTAAGTTGATGAATTTCTTCTTTAAGTCTGACCTGTAGGTTTTTCCTAACCATCAAGGTGTTATTTGATTCAAGATTCTCTCTCTTCTGAAGTTCAATATTTGCATCCACTGGGTATCAAGTTTTTTCATGGCCTTTGTAACATCGGCATAATTATACTTGGCAACAACAATTACCTTTTTAGCTGACTTCTGTGCAGTCATATCTCTAGGCTTTTTTAACTTGAAGTGTGCCTTCTTTGAAATTATCAAGCCTAATTTGATTCATCAGTTTGCCAAGTGGAGGGGATACAATCTACTCCATCAACACCCGTTTTTCAATACCAAAGTCTGGCCTGTACATATCTTGAAAATGCTAGGGTTATCCAAACTGTTCCCATTAATCTTTGTATCAGTCTGTCCCTGCATGATTTTATGTAGCACCATGGATTGGGCTGAATCCCATTCGAGTAGTAACATGAAATTACTCCTTTTCACCATATTTCTGGTCTCCTCTAGGGTAATGTTTTCTGTCTTGTCAACAATCCAATCTCATTTAGTAGAGAGTTGTTAACTAGCCATGGCTATATTAGCATCAATCACCACCCATTGAATGCTTTACCAATCCCTTCCCTTTTACTGCCTCATTACAATACATAGCTCTGGCCGGAGGGTTGTTAACTAGACATGGCTATATTAGTATCATCACCACCCATTAAATACTTTACCAATCCCTTCCCTTTTGCTCTCTCATGACGGTACATAGCTCCAGCAGCTTGAAATTCCTTGGTGTTAATGACATTGTCATCTTCCAATATCTTGTTTTCCTCCTTGATTCTGTCATCGTTGAAGTATTCTTCATTATATATGGGATGGACAGACCTGAAATAGAAGGTAGGGTAGGGTAGCGCTTTCTTATTTGGGGTGGGGCCATCTCTCTATACTCTATAGAGATAGAGGCCATCTCTCTATACTTGCCAACTAAACTATATACAGGCCATCTCTCGCCGGGAGGTAGTGGGGACTCGACAATTAACAATCTCCGGCATCGTCGGCACTCGCCATATAGATAGACAGACAGACAAACAGACATATAGATCTATAGGGCCGTTCAGGCGACTATATCTCTCTCTGGGATTGCAATAACCTCAATATGTCCCCCCGCTTATTTTTCAGGTTCATGTGTACTTGATGCCTCCTGCATTGTATCACCTCTTTTAGGCGGGATTACTTAAAATACACCCGCACACTCAACGAAACTTGCAACATTCATGGTAACTGAATAAGATTGGGAGGGTTGAAGTGAAGCTTGAGCAACATGAGGTGGAAGGGTAGAAGGATGGACTCTTTGTTGTGAGAAACTAGGTGGAAGAGTGGTTGCGGAGTATTGAGTGACATCATCAACTTCCATGATCTTCTTTTTTGCCTTAATGGGTTCAACATAGTCTTCAGTACCATCCAAAATGAGATTTTGTCCGAGTACATGATCTTTTACTTTGGGTAATGCCCTTGCAGTCCAGGTTTTCCTTTCTCGTTTTCTTTTCATCTATATAAAATCTCCTTCAATGAATGATCCTATCAAGTACTTGATTTTCACCCAAGCAATTGACAATTGCATCCTCTATGTTGTGAGAAACTAGGAGGAGGGGCTCTTTGTTTTGAGAAACCAGGTGGAAGAGTAGTTGCAGAGTATTGAGTGATATCATCAACTTCCATGACCTTCTTTTTTGCTTTAATGGGTTCAACATAGTCTTGACTCTTCAGTACCATCCAAAATGAGATTTTGTCTGAGTACATGATCTTTTACTTTGGATAATGCCCTTGTAGTCAAGGTTTTCCTTTCTCGTTTTCTTTTCAGCTATATAAAATCTCCTTCAATGAATGATCCTATCAAGTACTTGATTTCACCCAAGCAATTGGCAATTGCATCCTCTTTTACATCAAAATCACGTTGATATCCTGTAGCACTGCCTGTGTCCTTCCTCTTTTGACATATGACACCTTTAGTGGGATATCTTCATAGTTGTTTCATTCTTAATGGGAGTTGGGCTGACAAGTTGTTAGGGACGTCAAGAGTGCACCCGTGATCAAAGGAAAAATATCCCATTGTTGCCTAAATCTTGATAAGTAAATCCTTGCCCACCTATGCAAACTCTTCATCTGCAGAGGTCAATTGCCTAAAAAATTCTAAACAAATCAATCAAGCAGGGAGGTATTTTTGGAGTTCATGTGGATAAGTTTCAGCCCGAAATACCATTATGAAATTGAAATCATTCTTCAGTTATCAACCAGCCCAATTGTGACCTACCTTATCCTTAGGATCAAATTCATTCGATCTCATTGCCTTTCTTATCGTAGGTGAAATTCTTCATACATGTACATCTTCTCCTAAGAACAACTTCTACGTTGATGTAAAGAAATAATCTGTGAATGTACCATAGTCTACATTTTCATTATGCTTATCAAAATTCATACTCCATGATTGTACCAGTTTCTAACATTGTTCGCTACTGTTAGAATTTTTAGCCATATGATTAATATTCAACCTTCTATGACACATCTTCCTATGGGCATACAAGTACATGAAAAATAAACGTGAATAGTGCCTAATTTTTTTCTTCTATTTGAGTTGCATCAAATCATCATGGTTACCATCAGACAATAGCTTGGAAAAATCATACGTAATAGGAGTGAGCATACTGAATATTCTATCCAAGAGGATGCAATGATATTTCCCTACAGCCAAATCATTATCCTCTCTTGATACCTGTCATGTAAGGGCGGAACATGGCAGAAGGGACAGGTTTTCTAATATTGTCATCCATAAAGTGTTTGCTGTATGGTTTCTTACATGGGTGATCTGTATGTGTCTGTAAAGCCACATTCCTTATCAGTGTTTCTTTGTGGCCATATTTGAGCGTACATAGCCTTTTCTCCAAGATTGTTAACTTTTCATAGTGTAGTTTAATCACCTCCCCAGTACTTTCTAGCTGTAGATACACTTTTAGTTCTGGTTTGTTCTTAATTATTAGTAGCATTGAATTATACCGTCTAAGTGCTTTCAAGTTTCAACAATGTTTGACTTATGGCAATTCCTGATTTGATCATTGAAGAAATCCACCAGGTTTCTATTTTTGGGAGCCCTTTTGGGAGTCCAATGGACACGGATAATGAAGGTTCAGGTTGATCCTGCCCCTTTGTATCATCTATGAGTTGTTTCCCTTTATCCTGAAGTGCATTCTTCTTGATAATTATATGATAACTCAAAGACTCAAAAGTTCTTACCTGTGATTTAGCTTTCCTAATCCTCTGAAAACTTTGTAGGTGTTATACAATGTCTTGCAATTCGCTTCCAGTCAACAATTCTTCTCCAATTACCTTCAGTCTCTTCTTAAAACTCTCATGAATGTTTTATAATATTTTTTCTTAATCCCTGTATTGCTTCAAGAAACTCAATTGTTCATTTGTGTGGAAGACTTTGGTCAATTTTGAGCTTTATTATGTCAATTTGGTGCATTAATGTTGTCACATGCTTTCAGAGTATAATTAACTTGCTATTTCAAATCTCAGCCATTGATTGTTCTAAATCAACAGCTATCACCACTTCATTGATTCGTTTTTCAAATATCGAAAAGCACCAACAGAGGAAATCCTTTTATTATTATGCATAAAGTTGTTTGTTATATTCTTCACATCTCTGCATGATCAGCTGTTGTCTCACCTTCATAGCTTCCAAACATGCCCACTGCTTAAATGGACAAAGCCTCAAAGAAGTCTTCTCATAAGTGGTTAAAGTTTGGACATTCTAATGGCTGAGATCTACCTATTCAAAGATGATCGTCGTTGTTATATTGTGGGTTCTCAACATGCATCCCCTCTAAACTGGGGAAGCCTTGAAGAAGGGGATTCATTCAATCATCTGTCTAAAATATCAACAGTTCAAAGTCACCGTGGCATTAGATCAATGGTCTTAATCATATCATGGGTTGCAAAGATGCTCACTAAAATCCATGAAGCCACAAAGAAATTCTTTTAATGTGTATATATAGCTGAAATAATCTGACGTTGAGACTTGTTGGTGTAAAAAATGAGGTTAGACTCTGCATCATGGCTTCCAAACATACTCACCTTTTAAATTCACAAAGTCCTGAAGGACTCCCAATGAGGTGCTTACTCAACAAATCAATGGTCAACATTCATTCTAACTTTAGATCATCGACCCATGTTGCATAGCAGCTTCATAACTCGCAGCTTGTTTAAACTAGGAAAAGCTCAAAGAAGCAACCGATGTTTATTAACTTGCTTGATGCATCGACATACCATGTTGATTCACTTTAAGATCAATGGCCAACACTTAATTGTGGCTCCATAAGATGATTGATATTTAAAATTTCAGAGCTCCAAAGAACTCAAAACTATACCTTCCCAATCTCCTTTGTTATCAGGGGTTTACTCTCAAGCCTGATTTTTAGCCGTACTCGCTTGTTGAATTCACAAAGCCATGAAGGATTCTGAATTTAGTTCTTTTCTAACAAATCAATGGTCAACATTCATTCTGACTTTGGATCATTGGCCCATGTTGCATTGCAAGTTCATAACTTGCACCCTTTTTAAAGTGGCAAAGGTTCGAAGAAAAATCCAATGTTTATTAACTTGTTCAATGCCTTGACGGTCCATGTCGATTCAATTTTAGATCAGTGTCCAACACTCCATCACGGTTCCATATGATGATTTGTATTTAAGAAGGGGAAGCTATGAAGATCTCAAAACCATACTTTCCCCATCTCCTTCACTATTTTAGAAGTCCATACTCAACCCTGATTTTGAACCACGAAGCCATGACAAAGACATTTTTTTAGTGTTTCAACAAGGCCCAACAAATATAAGGTGTAGGAAGACAACATGATACTATGTGAACACAGAAACGACTCCCTAGGTGATTTACATCCTAAGATAAGCCCTTGGTAAAATAATTATAGAGGCCACTACCATGTATCATTGTATCATACTAAAAATTCCCAATAGAACGTAAGACACATAAATCCTGACTTTAAACATGAATAATAGCCCCTGATCCAAAACGTGTTTGCTAGTCATTTGAACACCACAAGGAACTGTATGATCTAATTAAAGTTTTAGAAAAACAATTAGGACTACAATTTACACATACGACACCAATATTGCCTAGGGGTCAATATCAATGTCAATAGGTTGAACCAATTAGCTTGGTCATTATATTGCCCTTCCTTGACCACTGAAAAACTAATGCGTGCCTTGGCGAGTGCATGTTGAGTTGATGTCAAGAATATGATCCTTTGGCGTTGTTTGCTAGTTTTTAGGTTCTGAATCTGAAGGATGTTGAGTTGCTCTTGGCCCAAGCAAAAGTGGAAAGTATGGCTTAAGGAATTCCACATTAAATATAGCATGAAGACTCGAAGTGTTGTGGTAGATCAAGGAGAACTGCATTGTCTCTAGTTGTGTGGAGTATAGTGAAAAGACCATATTGTAAATGATTAATATATTTAGAGGACTCTTGAAGTATTCCTTTTGCAGATGCAACCAAACCTTATCACCTACCTTAAGTTCACAAGGTGTGTGATGTGCGTCATGGCGCTCTTTATATTTTTGTTGTTGGTGCGAAAGTATTGCTAAACCTATTGGTCAACATGTTGGATCTGTTGTAGAAACTTCTGCACATTATCCACTTACTTTTCCCATGTGTACGACTCTATGCTGGATGGCATGCAATAGGATATGTCTAGACTCTAAAGGAGTTGGTGGCTTGAACCCAAGACATGTCTTAAATGGACAAGGCCTTGTAGAACTATGAAGAACATTATTGTAGGCATGCTAAATGCAAAATAGATTATTATCCTGGGTGCCTGGATGTGCGCTGTTGTACATGTGTAGTAGATGAACAAGCGCACAGTTGAAAAATTCTTTTGTCCACATGTCTGGGGATGAAATACTGTAGATTTGTCCAATTGTGTATCCATCATCTCCAACAAGGGATGCCAAAAGTGACTGAGAAACCACGGTTCACGATAAAACACAATGGATAAAGGTAGGCCAAAGTGAAACAAAACATGATTGAAAAATGAATGCACGACATCTTGCACATTGATTCCCTTCTTGCAAGGAACCATCATAATCATCTTCGAAAACCTATTCACTACAACACAATCATTCTAGTGCTTCACCGCAAATCCATGCTTATAGATTCCCAAGGCCTAGAGGGAATCAACAAAGGTACATACAGTCCCATCATTCTATTTGTGGGCTTGGCTGTGCAATTGGGAATGCAATACTTTATGTGGCGCTCAATGTTTGTACATTTGTGAGGCCACTAGAAGTGATGTTATAGTGCTGCCAACGTTTTGGTAATGCTAAAGTTTCCGGCTTTTTTGGCGTAGTATGCCTCCCAAATGAGTCTTTGGCAAGGTGAGCTGTCAGGAACACAACGATGTCCAATCTTGTAGATAATTTAGTCAACATGTGGAAATCATGAACTTGTTGTGGTTGCGGTTCGTTGAGCAAAGAGATATCTAGTCAAATTTGTTCAAGAGAATAGAAAGCTCAAAAGGCAAAATTCTCTTTTTGCACCCTCAGTCACGACAAGGATGACCTCATACACTCCCTGCAACGAAATTTGCTAGTTTGTAGCATCACTCTCCTATTGTGGCCATTCAAAAACCTGCTCCTAGTCCACCTGCAACCATTGCTCCCCCACCTACTGACTTCGATTCATCAACACTTGAGATTGCTCCTGTTGTTGATACTCCTATTGCAGCTTTTGCTATTGTGTCTATTCCTCTTGTTGCTGCACATTTTACTTCTGCATCTGTGCCTATTGCAGTTACCCACTTTGTGTATCCCACTTCAGCTCCTTTTACTCACCTACATGGCTCCTTTGAGAAGCATACCACCGCGTTTGGTTCTCGGATAATTTGTTCTATGAGATTTTTGGCGGAGGTATTGGCAGACATTCACAAGGTATTGCTGCTTCTATCTAGCCTGTCAAGTGGACTTCACGCCATGACATTGGTTATAAAGAAGGTAATACATATTCTATGGGATCACTTGTTGACAAAGCTTTTGTTTTTGCTTGCTCGGCTCTTAGTGAGGATCATGAGCTACACATGAGTTCTGCCACACCTTCACTCATGTTTGAGGAACTTGAGATTTCAGTTGTCAGACATGATCAACCCAACACATTTTGATGTTTTCTTGCACGCTCCAGTTATGCACTTCACATTGAATCATATGCAGGCATCTTCCTTAGCCATCCGAGTTCATTTGGGATGGATATCTGATCACTTGTGGCAACAACGTAAACATTCATTGAGAGGGAACTACAATTGTGGATCCTCCACCATTCAACTTCTTGATCTGTTCATTGGTCCTCCTACATTATAATGCTCCTTTTTTGTTTGAGCTCTTTTCCTTGGCAATTGTAAAGCAACTCTCCTATTTCAGATGGCATCCTGCAGAGATTGACAACATTCTAGAGTTTCTATGCATCACTTGGTGATATTATTTTTATGGGACCATTTTGTAATGAAACCGAGTCTACAGAGCCATGGAGTTTTTTTCATGCGTTTGTGCTCTATTTTGAGCACTTTTCTCTACTTTAGTAGCATGACCTTTACGTCATCACTAGGGCCATCTTCTTGAGAGATATATTTCATCTGTATCTTCAATACTTTTCAGGCATGTTGATATTCTCCTTCAACTTGTATTTGAGCTTTCCCTCCCTGTGAAGTGTAGCTAGTTTGGTGAAATCCAATGTCATCTTGTCAGTGTTTGAGTAGTTGGTTTTGTCCACTCATACAGATTTGTAGCATCACTCCCACCCATTCAACAATATGGGGGGCATTGTGCCGATCTTGCTTTGGGTGTCATGTCCATTGCCTTGGCGATTGTTTTGGTGTTTGACATACCACATCTTCTAGTAGCATACCAAATTTAAAGTTTGGGTAACTCTTGCACTATTGGCACCGTTGGTAGTCTCCTTGCATGGAGCTATTCTAGTGAATTACAGTGCCATCAATTTTGTTTTGTGTGATCGAGCAGTGGATCTAGATCTCTAGTGCAAAATGAGTTTAAGTGAACGTATGTCTACCAAACATTTCTTCTAGTTAGTGGAACTTTAGCTCTTAAGAAGAGCAGTGGATTATGAATTGGTAGTGTTTTGTAAGTCTAGCTTCCCCAACACCTGTAAACATTAGTAAATTTGGACCACATGTTCTCATCAGATCTTTTGTGACATTCGAGTCCACTGAGTGCATTAATGTTTGATGGGCTTTGTTCCATCCAATGTACCTCCTTTTACATTGTGGTTAGTCTTTGAGTCGTGCTTCTTGGGACACCTTGCAACATAAGTTCTTGCTCCACTTTAGCTGTTGTTTTGTTGGTTTTTTGGGTACTTTGCAGTGACACTTTTTCATCCATTGTAACTCTTCTTTTCCAGTTGTTTGTAAATGGGTACCTAAACATGACTAGTTGCTCAAACCCATTAGTCTCTTTGTTTTCTCTTTTCTCACTTCCTATTTTGTGCTTACAGGAGGGTGTTGGAGTGGTTGTGTTCACGTTGGCTAATGGTTTAGGGTTATTTCTAAACCAATTTTGTGTTAGCCGTGTTCACACCCACTATAGGAGTTAAGCTTGATTGGGAGTTAGATAGTTGTTGTGCGGTAAATATTTGCATTCACCATAATAGTGCATGCAAATATTTCACCCTAACTAAATATTGGTTTCATGCAACAAATTGTTGTTGCACGAAACCAGTGTTACGCGGGGACGCGTCCCCTAGATTTTGGTGATGTCTCAGATGCCGCGAACATTTCGGGGACTTGGGGACTTGGAGGGGACATGCCCTAGTTTTTTTAAACATTTCAAAAAACTTTTGATGTTTTTACTGTTAAAAAGCTTTTATTTTTATGAAGAATAAATTATAATCTTGAAAGTACCTGAATAGAGTTTAAATCCCTAAATTTCATTGAATAAAGTTAAAATATTCAAATATTAATATTTTATATATTATTTTAATAGCCGTCCCCAAAATTTGGGAATTTTTTCCCGTCCCAGAAACCCCGTCCCTCCATCTCCCCGTCCCCCTATCCCCGAGACTTAGGTAACCATGCATGAAACAAACTCCAAGGCCTATTTATTAGGCACCCCTTTAGTATCTCCTATATTGTTGTGAGAGCATGCAACATATTGTATATTGATCTTTGAGGCAATAATGAGACCTTTATTTGTGCAATGTATTTCTTAGTGCTGTGGTAATGGTGTGCAAGAGAGATCCTGGCTGCATGAGAAGTTTTAACTTCTCTGATAAAAAATGCAATCTCTGCGAAATTCTTGTGGATGTCAAAAATGAGCTAAGGGTGATCAATCAGAAATTGTTAATGATTTATCATATAGACAGGTAGTAGGCAGTCTGATTTACTTGACTGGAATATCTTCAAGATTTTTGAACAATTCTAATGTTTTTGGTCACACAAAACTCAATAATATTATTCATTGTCATAGACATACATATAGGCTCTTATATCCTATTAACAAGGAGTCAGCCTTATCACTAACAACTTATACAATCCCTAGTTCATAGGAATGAGTTGTTATCACAGATGAATACACTTTCTCACACACGCACACACACCAAATAATACTCTTAATAATCTAATATCCCTTGATGAATAATTAGTATTCCTAATATTCACCATGTTAGAATGGACATAGGGAAAGGACTCACAACACGTACTTGAAACAATCATGTACGTCAACCCATACACATGTTCAAAAACATCAGATATGCACCCTGCTTCCAGTGATAACCTGCATAAGTAAACATATATGTTGACGCTTTCACTTCTAGTGAGTGTTGGGCTTCTCACCAGCATAGCGATCACCTACATGCATAAATACATCTGTCCACGCATTCACTTCTAGTGAATGTTGGGCTTCTCATTGACAAATTACTTAAGAAACATTTTCACAAAAGAGAATACATATATTTGTTTGTAGTGAGTGCATGACTTCTCACTAAATTTTGCATTTCTAACCTCTATCCTTGATCATTGCCACCTGATCACGAACAATGTAAGCAGTAACCACTGCACTGATTACTGTTCTTTGCATTAATCAATTTGGTACAAACATTTTTCCACATGCTTCCAAGGACATTGGGATCTCACAATACTACGTCTATTACAAGGCGAAGTTTTGACTTTTGAATTTTACGACATATAATGATGTTGCCCTAACAAGTACGACTTAATTGATTATTGACATTGGACTTGGGATTTACAAGACTAATGACCACTAACACTACTATTGACATATTAATGAGAATAATAGATTTGGACAAAATGCTAATAACCAAACACTCAGTAAAATATGAGATAAACCTATCACTTACAAATTAATATTTTGACTACTTATTAACTCTAGACAAAAATACCTTCAAACTCAAAGGGAGTTTGTGAAATTAGTATTAAAACTAGACGATTTGTAGCAACCTATGACTATTTGACAATGACAATATATTCAAACAAAACACTACTAAAGTATTTGATTAAACCCATGAATTAAAATAACTACATCAAAGATTAATCACAACCTAAACAATAGACATCACTAAACAATGATAGACTATATATACTCAATTTCTAATCTAAACAAATTAGAAATCTATCGACTTTATAGAAAGAATAACACAAATATCCGACGTGTAAGAAGAATATGAGCTTGGTACTTGCTTCATACGCATATCATGGAACACACAAGACTGTTAGTTGTTGCATGCACGACATGTATTGATGATGAAGGATGACTGCTGCACAAGTAAAAGATTGACACACAATCTTACAAAGTTGTTGGATCAGACTAATAATGATCCAGATTTCATTATGGGAGATGACCCAATACTGGAGAGGGCTCCTATACTTGTGATAGTATATAAGGGGGGAAATACCCAAAACTTGAACAAATTCAAAATAAAAGTAGATGTACAATTTTCATATTTTTGTACAACTTGTACCCAACAACGGTGTAAAGTACCTAATCACATAGTTACACATCATATTTATAATTTTTTACAACTTTGAGATACCTAATGCACGTGTTTAGGTCTGATTTGTTTTAATAATGTATTTCAAATTTGCTATTTTAAATCATTTCAAAAGGTGACTTTCCCTTTAATTAAACACATGAAATGAAAAATACATATTAAACACATGCTGACTCAACTGCAAGAAAAATTTCAAGTACTGATGTGGCACCATGTAAGTTCCACATGGATACCAAGTTAGGGTGCACAAATAATGGTTCATTTCCCATTTGTATTGCTCTGCTTGTGGAGATCAGGATGTGCACAGTGAAGAATTGGCAGATGACAATGATTGTAAGTTCAATGATAGAGGTCTCATTGGCTGCATGGATGGATAACAGATACAGATCTGACATCGAGAGTGACCTCATGCAAATGATAGACAATGCACGGGATCTACAGAGATGTTGAAAAAGGAGTGCACGATTGATGGATATAAATCAAATCTTGGCAGGACAGTCGCGGCTTGGAAAGCTGTTAGAGCTGAGGTGCATGTGAAGGAGAGATTACGAAGCTGCAGGTGTACAATGCCAATTTAATTTGAGTTGACAGGTTCAAAGTAGACTATGAAGGCTAGAAACAATACGTTTGAGCTATTGTGAATGGATGCATATACGTTCTGAACAACATGAGTGTGGAGAATCACAGAAATACCAATACAATGAACCAGAATGTTGCTCGTACTAGGAAATCCAAAAATACCTTAAATCAATACACAAGATAATACTGAGAGGGGGGGGGGTTGAATCAGTATTATGATATTCTTTTAAATTTAACACTTAATCTTAGATCCTTAATCACAATTAATCAGTTTCACAGAGAATATATCAAAGCAATCAATGAATGCAAAGCAAACCAACACACTGTAGTTAGACACATATTTACGTGGAAACCCTTTCGGGAGAAAACCACGGAGAAAATCTTCTTCATTATATTTCTCAAATGTTTGTAGGCACCAACCTACGGGAGACACCAATCCCCAAATTACAATTTTTGTAGGCACCAACCTACAAGAGCACCAACCCCTTTTTGCTAAGCACCAACTCAGCAAGAGACACCTATCTCTTCAAATATGAAGGCAGCAACCTTCCTCACAAAAAAACAAACTCCTTTCTATCTTTTATGTTGTTGTTGCTTCAACAAGTGATATAACAAAACTGCTGCTCAGAATATCCTTTTTTATTTATTTCAGTCCCTTAACATAAATAAATCGCTGCAACTTTTCATCAAAAATAAATCTTCCCTTCACTCCTTTTTATTTCATATTCTGCTCTTCCTTTTCTCTCTTCACACAAAATATTCAATATGTGTGCCTTTTTTTAAATCAAATGAGTCTATCTCCTTATATATCCTTCTCACATCTTTTCGAAAAGACACATCATTCTAACCAACACAACCTTTCCATTATTTAATTAACACAACTTAATTAAGTGCATTAGTCGGCTTAAAACCAAAAGTAATTAATGCAGCCCATAAAAATTATTAAATGCACAATAAACAATGCAATCTACTCCATTAAATGTGCTGGCCCTTTCTTTAATAAAATTGTTGTCATCATTAAATCTTTTTTTTCACTATGAAACATGGCATATGAACGCCTTAAAATGCTGATATCTTTCTCATATGTACAACTGTGTATATCTTGCTTATACCATGTAACAATACTTCTTTTCATGTAGTTAAACTTTCGTTTTCAGCCTTTCTATACTGCTGGTTATTTCCGTTACTTTCTACCATTTCCGTCAACATCCGTCAATAGTTCCATCAACTTCCATTGTCAACATCCGTCAATATTTCCGTCAACTTCTGTTACACATTTCCATTAACCAAATACATCAATGATTAAGCCTTTGACATCAATGACAATATTTCCAACATCATTAGCTGCATGGATGGATAACAGATACAGATCTGACATCAAGAGTGACCTCATGCAAATGATAGACAATGCACGGGATCTACAGAGATGTTGAAAAAGGAGTGCACGATCGATGGATATAAATCAAATCTTGGCAGGATAGTCGCAGCTTGGAAAGCTGTTAGAGCTGAGGTGCATGTGAAGGAGAGATTACGAAGCTGCAGGTGTACAATGCCAATTTAATTTGAGTTGACAGGTTCAAAGTAGACCATGAAGGCTAGAAACAATACGTTTGAGCTATTGTGAATGGATGCATATACGTTCTGAACAACATGAGTGTGGAGAATCACAGAAATACCAATATAATGAACCAGAATGTTGCTCGTACTAGGAAATCCAAAAATACCTTAAATCAATACACCACTACCTTATTCTATGAAAAAGAATGCCTAAATTTCTACAAATTTAATCTACACAAATTTACAAGCTTACAAAACCAATTTTGTTTAATCATCATATGGAGAAAATGAAGAATAAAGTTGCCCGTGGTTTTATTTCAAAACTCCATCACGAACATAGGATTAATATTGCTCTGATACCAAATGATGTTTTTGGTCACACAAAACTCAATAATAATATTCATTTCTATAGACATACACATAGTTCGCATACTCATATTCGGCAAACCCAAAAAAAATTGACTTCACAAAAACTCGGCAAGACTTGGTGAATATTTGGGAATATTCGTCAACTTAAAAAATACACAAATTTCTTTAAAAAACATAAATTTTATGCAAAATATAGCTACAAAATGTATCAAATGAGTATGTAAAATGTTGGAGAAGTGTTTTCTATTAGATTTGGATACAAATACAATACAAAATCACATCATCATGCGAATACAACAGCCAACTGATAAGTGTTATGAATTTATGATGATTGTCATTGAAAATTATCATCATAAATTTCATATCTATGCAAGTTACAATTTGCAATAATTTACATTTTCCTCTTCCATGTTCTAGAGAAATATTGGCGAGATGGTCCATTGCCTCTACTAGTACCCTCACTCAGTTGCGGCTATTCACTCCTTGTAGAAGGCTCCGACTATGGCTCAACCATGGTAGTAAATGGTATGAAATATCACTTTTGGCAACAAAACTGAAAAACTAGGAAACTAACTCTAAACCAAAGATCTCCAAATCTGATTTTTAAAACTAGCCAACTAAAATCAAGGGCAACGAACTATGTATGGAATTCAAGTCCACCTTTCATTGTACAAATCAATGAATAATGCCACAAAATAATTACTCTAACCACGACTTGGTATTTGGGGTGAATCACAAATACATCAAAAGATGGACGAAATATCAAATTACACAACTGAAATTAATTATTCAAATCAACAACAGACTAGCCAATTCCTAGGGCTAGGAAAAATAGCTAAACTTCTCCAAAAATCACCAAAATGGAGATTCGGGCCTTATAAAAATTGACTAATCAGATTATGAAGTGAAATATCAACTTTACGTCCTCTCAACCACCAAACCCTATACCAAGGTAGGTCGCTCCACCTATGGAAAACAAATAAAAATCTGAAAATGAATGTTTTTCCTCAAATTTGCAATAATCTTCAATACCTATCAATGTTGAAGGCTTTTCATCCTTCATCAAAACCACTAGAAGGGTTTTCGTCCTTCCAGGAAGCCACACATGAGGGTTTTCGTCCTCAAGTGGAAGAACATGGAGCAACAAACTCTCAATGCCCAATATTAGAAAAATGCACCAAGTCTAGATACCAAATGATGTCTTAAGACTCCTTTTATATTCCTCCATTGGTGCCAAAGCTTGAAGAGGGTAAGGCTGACCCATAAGAGATGTTCTTTTCCTTCATTAGCTTCCTTTATTTGACTTTAACTCATCCGACCTACTATAAGAGGGAAAACACTAAAAAGAAAATATAAAAATTAGAAAAACAAAAGCAAATGGAAGCTCAATGTTCTTCTCCAACTCCTCTACTTTGTTGTCATGGAGAAGGAATGGCAAGAAGTCCAAATAGTGGCTCTCAAGTGGGAAAAGGGGACATACATGGTAGTGGATCCTTTGCTGCATGTTCGACATCACCTCCAAAGATGTCATCCAATCCAATATCTCCTGCTGGTGCTTCTCCCTCCACAACTTCCCTCTCAAAAGAAGCAATCTCGTCATCCGTGAACGCAAGGATTTCCTTTTCTTGCCTAGTCAAATTGTTGTATGGATTGATCTCATCCAAGTCAATAAGCTCTGCGACGTGACCTCCACCTTTCTTGTGCAAAGCTGAAGATTATATTGCACAAAAACCAAGTCATTGAGACATTTTCGAGTCAACTTGTTGCGCTTCTTCGTGTGAATGGCCTCAAACAAACTTCAGTTGCGCTCACATCTAGAAGTGCTACAAGGATGAGATAAAATTCTAAGGGCTAGCTTTTGAAGATGTGGGGTATTTCTTTCCAAATCCTCCCACCAAGAACCGACAAATAAGATAATCAAAAGTTCATAAGTAATATATAAAATTAAATTTGTAACTTGTAACATATAAGTAACTTAGTAAATATTCTAATTTTTCTTACCTGGTGGCTACATGGTTCTCCCTGAGATAAATAACGCTGAAGAAAAGAGCCTCCCCCTAACATGCTTGTATTTCTGGAGCTCTAAAATAATGAGGTCTCTCGTCTCAACCTCTGGTATCATCCTTTCAATGCATGTTGAAGGGCCCTCCATAACTTCCCTGTTTACATTTGTGAATCCATCAGAGAAGAAAAACTTAGGGTTGAGATAGTACCCCGCTACATGAATATGTTGGTGGAGTTGATTGTTCTGCCTCCTATCAATTCTCTCCTAAAAGGGACTAAATCTATCAATATCCCCCCTATAATAGTTTTGGATGACCTCTTTGGCCCTATCCATGGCGTCATAAATGTACCCCATCGGGTTTTTCTCTCCATTAACCAAGCACAAACCAATGGCTTTGACACCTACATAAATTAAAATTTAAAGTTACAAACTTACAAATAAAGTAAATAAGTAAATAACAATATATTTATAACTTAACAAATTAAAATAAAGGAATTGATTTGAAATTTAAATTGAAGTTCGAAATTACCTCGATGATCTCTATAGCTCTCTTTGCAAAGACATCATCAAAAACTATCTTTGCAGTCCTCTCTCCATCGACTTTCTTTGAATATTGTGAGTCTAGCCATGCTTGACTCACAAACATTTGCTTCAATGATGACAACAAACTAGAAATATTTTACAACGTCAAGAAGTTAGTTGCAAACCTTGTGACACCGGCTCGCACAAGCTCTTTCCCTTTCATATGTTTTCTTATCAAGCTAAGAACACAGAGGTGATTATATATGTACTTTGTTATGTTTCTTGCATCTTCTATAACCGACCTCAATCAATTTTTTCTATGTCCTCCAAAAGAAGGTAAAGGCAATGAGATGCACAAGGAGTCCAAAAGAGTGCTGGATGTCTCTCCTGTAGTAGTCTCTCAGCCGACACATATGTTGTTGCATTGTTTGTGACAACTTGCACAACATTCTGGATACCCACCTCTAATATGACCTTCTCCAACATAAGACTCAAATTGTCTGCATTTTTTACTATGTTAGAGGCATCAATTGACTTCAAAAATACCATCTCACCATTTGAAGCTGCTAAAAAATTGATGAGGGTGTGATTCCTTCCATCCGTCCACCCATCTAAAAGAATGGTGCATCTGTATTTCTGCCATTGCTTCTTTTGATCTTTCTGGTTTGTTGTTGCATCTGCAACTACACCCTTGAGCGATTTCCCACTCATGTTTATTGGTTTCCACTCATGTTTATTGGAGAGGGTGCCTTGTACCCTTTCCCTGCAACTGTCAATGATGTCACCAAATACTCCCAGTATGGGCTCTTTGCCACATTGCAGGGAAGGTTGTAGTACCAGAAATTCGCATATGTTTATCAGCTTCCTCATGCGCATCCTTGTTCCATCCTGTACCTTGCAGTGTAGGTTGTGCCTTGGGTATGTTTATTGGTACAAAAAACGTATGTATCCCTTTGCTTGAACTTGATGAAGCAGATGTGCCTCTTTTGCTTCGTATGTGTGGACCGCGACTAGAGCCCACAATTGTTGCCACATCGTCCTCTGAATCCTCTTCGATTCCATGTCTAATGGTTTTTGTTATGATTGCATGCACCCTTTTCCTCTCTAGTTTCTTTTTCTCCAACTCTGCCTTCATCTCTTGTTTTGCCTCTTCTGTAACATTGAGACATACCACATCATCTCGACAAACAATACATGCAAGATGATACTTCAAGCGATTGATGCCTCCATAAAACATTTTCTTGCAAAAATTGCAAACCATAGTTCCCTGAACTGCTCCATGTACATCATACTTCCAAGCAATGGTAAGGGCATTAGCGTGAACAATTCTTGCTAGTGATGCTGACCCAAATGTCGAGTTTGATGCCATTGCTAAGCTCTAATCTGAAGCACAATGTACATTTAAAAAATTAAAAAACGTAAACTTAATTAAAAAATTAAAAATTTAAAAATTTAAAAATTGGCTTTATAACCCTATTTAACTGTAATTTCAAATTTATAATTTTAAATCCTACGAACAAGAATACATTCTCATTTAAAAAAACATTTAGAAAATTACAACAATACATTCCGGCAATTTCATCCATTAACGATGATAAACAAACATGAATAAATTAATAACTATTAAAATCATTCGCAATTGAATTGAATGCATTTAAAATTGCAAATCATATTTGGATACAATATATAAATAATATAGAATGAATTTGCTTTCTTGAAAAGAAAGAAAAAAACTAACCTCCAAATAAAATTCTTCAAATTTGCTCTTCGAATTCGCTTTAAAATCTCTTCAACTCATGCAAAGGATGCTCAATGGCTGTGATGGCTGTGTTGACTAGAAATGAAGGGGCGTGTTTCCTCAAAAAGAGAAGTTCTAGTGTTTTTCAGCATTTTTTGCGTGTATTCTCGGTATTCCGTGTTTGTCCCGTGTCAGATGAGTTAAAGGGCCTGGAATTGCCGAGTATTGGTGAATATTCGCTGAATAATTGCAGCCAATATTTGCCAATATTCGTCGAGCATGAGCGGTGAGTTTTCCTAGTGAATGTTCGTTTTTACAGAGTTCCGGCCAGTACTCGACGAGTTTTCCTACTATGGACACAATATAGGCTCTGATCTCCTATTAACAAGGAGACAGCCTTATCATTAACAACTAATACAATCTCTGAGTCATAGGAATGATTTATCACAACTCACTACACATTCACACACACCAAATAATATTCTAATTGTCTAATATCCCACTATGATGTACTATTATTCTTAACATCTAAGTTGGTATATTGGAATGCAACAATGAGAGTTTTAAGGTAGATTAAAGGTACATCAAGTTTTGGAAATTTGGTTTAAAAGAGTGCAAATTCCAAGTTAACTGGTTATGCAAAAACAGAGTGGGTGGGATCTTTGGATCCAGACTGTCAACATCAGTTTACTTTGTGAAACTGCAACTACCATGATAATTTGGGTAACTACAAAGCAGTCTTCTGTTGCATTGTCATCAACTGAAGTAGAGCACAAAGCATTTAATGGTGCAAAATTTGAAGGGTTTTGGTTTTGTAGAGTACTGAGTTATTTGAAGATTCATCAAACAACCAACATATTTACAATGAAAATAAAAGTGCCATAAAAATGAAGAATAATGTATTTAAGACCTAAAAAAACAAAAAAAAAACATACTATAATATATTGCCATTATATAAGATCTCACATTCAAAACGAAGAAATTGAATTGTTCTTTTGCAGGTCACAAAGATTAAGTTGCACATATTTATACTAAGTCGCTCAGCAAAAACAAGTTTGAAGAAGTTTATAAATATGTTTGGAGTCACTTAACACATACATGATTGGGTTAATTCCACATTGGTAAATATTATAATACAATGGTTACTTATAATCTTAGTCACCGCATTCATCGATTTTAAAGGCAAATAATCGAAATTTGTAAAATCTCATGCCGTCATAGGAAATTCGTCAAAATTCGCAATTTTAATTCCCCTATACCAAAACTGTGTTAAAAACTCAAAAATATGTTAATAGTAAGGTCGTTTTGCCCTAGCCGCTTCGTTTGGAGGTGGAGGAAAGATGAGATAAGATAAATATATTAATGTCCAACGAATGACCACAAAAGTAGGTCAATGGGACTGCAGTCCAAAAATATAAAAAGTGCGAGTGGGGACAACTCAAACGAGTTCCCAAAAACAGAAGAAAGAAAAAGAGACGAAATAGAGAGGAAGCGCAAAGCCAAATACTCCCACAGGCGGGAGCAATGGAGCAAGCGGGGGAGAAAGACGGGAGAAGCAAAGAAGGGAATGGAGGGGGGCGTGCGCAAACAAGGACCAGTGGTCTACTCAAGAATGGTAGCCACACCCCTCCTAACATTTGAGGCCGACGGAAAGAAGCTCCTGATGGACTAGAAACCCGAAGAGGGGGGCAAAAACCTCCTCCCCTGTTGAGATTTGAGATTGAAACAACGACCAGGGGGACGAACGGAGTACGGCTGCCCTCTGGTACGAGTGCGCATCCGATTATGTTGGTGGTGATCGGGGGAAATGTGAGTGGGAGCTAACGTGCCCTAACACGTTTGAAAGCCATGACACATTTCTTGCAAGACAGATTATGCCAAGTTTTAGACTACGCAGATGCACGCTTTTGCAGAAGTTCTAGATGTGATCTCTGTTGTGGGCTTCCATTGCCATATGTTGTGCAGCTGCAGATATGTTTTAATGATGTTTTATTTTTTGTTTTATAACACATTATAATATTAACACGTGTAGTTTTAGAACTCTTGCGTGATCGAAGAAAAAATATGATCTATTTTTTATCATTACTTTTTAGTTTAGGTTTTATTTTTTTATGTTTTTATTATATTTATGTTTTGTAGATGATAATTTTATTATATATTTATTTTACATTTTTATTCTCTATTTATGTTATATATACATATATTATGCTTTTATCAGATTTGTATTTTATATATCTATGTTTTATATTTTTCAAAATACAAGTTTTTTTTAGTTGAATTTAATCACAAATTTTATCTCTGTTTTTTTTTAGTAATGAATATTTTACGAAGTTTATCCTCCGTGAATTTGAACACGAATTTTTCTGTAATTTTCATATTTTTATTGTTTTTGTAAAGAATTATCCAAGCCATACCTTACTTGGGTTCCAAAACAAAAAGAAAATCCTAATTCTCCATCAGTAATTTAGGTTTGAGCATATTAAAACTAATAAACTGGAAAAGTTCTCTTGTTATAAATACAATCTAGCCTAGGAAAATATTGTCCTGTTCAACGAGTCAATACAATGCCAATGTTTTTTCATCTATGTAAAAGAGCCAAAAAATCTAACAATGAATAATGCCTACAGATTTATCAACCGTGATTTTAATCTGTGCTGCTAAACATCTCGACGCCCTAGAGGAGGCCATGGCCTCCATAGCGTGCCCTAGAGGAGGCTACGGCCTCCTTAATGCAACCATGATCTCCCAATTTCAGATCTGCAGTATCCCAAGAATCAAATCAGATCCCTAGAGAGGAACTGGTAAAGTTTATGCTCTAGAATTTCTATAAAATCATAGTCAGGCCTGATTTTCCCACAAAAAAACTAAAAGAGAATGGTTGGTATCAAAGGCTGAAACCCACTTAAGATTCTTAGTTCATATGATGAGATGGAAAAACAGGTTGTGTCTGCTTAAGGAAAAAGCTTTGATGTGTAAGTTCGCAGGCACTTATTGGGTCCTAAAAACTTTGTATACATGGGTTCAAGGAAACTGGAAGCCCATTGGATTATTGGATATTTTGATGATGCCTAAAGGTTATTTCACTGCCATATCCTCTATGTTATTCAAAAGAGAAAAAGGATTTTCAAGGGCGGTTGTGTGGTTTATGATGAAATTTGGCCTTTTCATGAAGCCATGGTCACCTGCTTTCAATCCTACAGAGGATCTACCTAACATGATTCTTGTATGGATGAGACTCCCATTGTTACCCAGTGAATATTGGCAGGGATCCTATCTACAATGAATCAGGAATGGTTTGTGAATACATTAGCCTTTTAATTCACTGGACAACCAGGAGTGCTTACGTATTCCCGGATCTGTGTGTGGATATGGGAAAACCCCTTGACCAAATATTGTCGGAAATGAACGGAGATCGAATGCGAACAACTGATAGAGTATGAGAACATCTCATCTAGATACAAAATATGCCAAGAACACCGCCATTTGGGAAGGTTTTTCCTTCACAGTAAGGCCAGTAAACAAAAGAACCATGGGGTCAACAGAGAACCGCCCATATAAATATTATAGGACTCAGATTCCCAAGAAAAAGGACAGATAAGAGAGGGCACCCAATACAAATTCTAAACAGCTTGTTCGCATAATGTGAAACCTCATTTTTGGCCAAAAGAGAAGCTACACATGACAAATCCTTTACTTTACAAGAGGATTCAAAGGTGGAAGACATCCCTATAGACTGGCCAAAGGGATTTGTAGCCGCTTAAAGTGTTTATACAAGCATTGGAGGAAGAGAAGAACTTTGGTATTATGTCAAAACCCACAAAAAATCAGGTGCTTTTCACATCATTAAGAAACTTCTCTAAACCAATGCACATATACAAGGCCACTAAAGGTAAGAACAAAAACCGAAAGAAAGTGGAAACCTTAATGTTTCAGCCAAAATGCTTTGCAAATAACAAAAGAAAACCCACCCAATAACCCTCAAAAGAATTCCTATTAGGGAAAGATATTGGAGGGTTCGAAGGAGCAGATCAAATATGGGGAGGCATGTTCTGAAGAAGCCCTTGGTAACATCATAGGTTCATCCCACATCCCCCAAACAGGGGTATGCAGTTTCTAGATCTTTCAGATGGTTCTAGCAGTGTATTATATTCTTCTGGATTCATCTGCATTGGCTTCATTCCTTACGTGTGAAGATGGATACGATAGTGGGTTTCAAAATGTTGGTGACAAACAGTTTTAACATAGATGAATTGATAAGAACATTATACATTGTTACACCAAAGAAAACAAACATAAAACTAAAGTTCTAGCACTTTTAGTTAAGGGAATCATTAGTTAGCAATTTTTGTTGTTTTTCTCCATGGTAATGGTCATTGCTGACAGATCGTCGTGGTTTGATACTCCGCCAATGTTAAACAGATTCAGTGTTATATATTCTGAATTTGAATGAAATGTATTTTACTTTTTTATCATGATGCAATTGAACTTGTTTTTTTCTTTTTTCTTTTTCATCCATCACTCTCCCCATCTCCCTCTCTTTGTTGCGTTCAACACATTATTAGCTTTATGTTAAGGGATGTTTTAAGTGTCTTAGTATATAATCATTTATGTTTTAAGTGTCTAGGATCAATGAAGGGTTAAGTCACGAGTTAATTAGGATTTCCTTTCCCATTGAGAATATTATGAAGGAAAACCCCAAATGATGTATCATGCCCATTCTTATTTTTCTAATGCACTTCAAAGTCTCCATTGTGCGGGAACTCGTGGGTTTACAATTGGATTGGCAAGTGTAATCTGTTTTAGGTGAGCAAGCACCCCTACTTAGTTTTTTTAAATTTCTGCCATTGAATATGTTTTGTGAATAGTTTTTGAGAGCAACAAGTGGTATTAGACACCGAAGGGAACAATTTTATATTTGAAAATTAAATGGGGAATGCTGGTGTAAGACGCAATGCTGGAAAGTGAAGATTTCTTAGGAAAGCAACAAATTTGCCATGGCTTTGAAAAACGTGCCAAAAAATGTAAGGGTACTTGATTAAAAAAGAAGCACCATTCTCATTCATGGGTTTTGTTAAGTGGTATACAATATTGTTTGGTGTGTCAGTTTGAGCTATATTTTGGGACGTACTGGTCACAGGTTTAATCCTCAACATTTTGTCACTTATATGAAAAAGCATAGCTCAAATTTTGTATGTACCACTACTCGGAGGTCACACATCTTTGTGCTACTCTAGGTTGAGTGCATTTAACTGTAGCGTTTTTACTAGCTTCAGGGACAAAGCTCTTTAAGGGGGGGGGCGCATGTTACTAGGAACAACATATTATTAGCTTTACGTTATCTCATATTATGTGCCCAAGTCCAGTCTAAATATTATCATGTCATGTTTTGAGTAGTCATGAGTTACATTGAAGAAGATTGAATAGAAGGTGTTTTACTGCTAGGCCACCTATGGAGCACAATTAAATAGCTGGCTAGAGTAGAGATCAGTCACTATTATGCAACTCCCATCTCCAGACAAGTCACCAAACCAACTCCCTACAACTATGCTGTTAAATTTTGAAGACTAATTCGACTTATACGTAGTTTCAGATGCACATTTTGAATCCTCAAGTGACCTCATTTGTGGTTTATTTAGCCTTCTTATTTCAGTGAAGGTCAACATATCCTTGAATGCAGTACAACACTCTCAATCTTTCAACTTCCTATGTTGCCTATCAAGACCAGATAGATCCAGAGTTGATGGGCTCTATATTTAGTTAGATCAGAATATGTCAGGCTGTATAGAAATAAAGAGTATTTCAAAACAACTATATCAGAATATGGCCGTTGCTCTATCAAAGATTGTTGAGACTGACATGAACTGTACACATCCTTTATTAGGTCTTTTTAGCACTGGCTAACTATTAATATTTGCACTGATAATTATGTGAATTTAAAAGATCATGAAGTTATATCTAGGTTCCATATTGAGTTAATGGTTTAAATTTACTCTACCCAAGCATAGATTGTACAGAATTAACCAGTGCAAACGAGGCCTTGCACACAGTGATATTTAAGACAAGCGTGTTGGCATAAGCACTGATCATCAAAACATCATAAATTATTGACGAGCTAGCATTGTCTTTGGGCCGGCATGATTTAGAAATCTCTATCTTATTTTATTATTCTGCTATCAGTATTACGACATGATATCAACTTTTAATCGAGTAATTCTGCCTGTTTTACTTATGTAGAAAATTATGACCTCATTTGAGTGTCTTTTTGGGAGAAATGCATCATACATTTCATGGGACAAATATTTACATCAATCCAGTGTTTCAAAAACCGTTCCGGTTCCAGTTCAGTTCGACCAGTTCATTAATTTTTTTGCAAACTGTTAGAAAACCAAACCAATGACCGGTTCCGTACGGAACCGTCTAGTTCTGTACTAAACTGGTCAAATCATCCGGTTCTGTACCAGACTGGTCTGAACTAGTTGAGGGGCAGGTTTTGCCTTAAAACATTTTTTTTTCCAATTTTAGCTTTTAAGTTACATTTTTCAAACCCTAACTCTAAAATGATGCTATATAGATCCCGTTTGGAACAACGGTTAAATGATCTCGTCTTCGTGCAATACAACCTTCGACTAAGGCACAACCAATTACTGAATAAGATACCCTATACAGATTCCATTGTCTTGGATGATATTGATCTAACCTCAGAATGGGTAGAGGAGAGTCACCTGGCAGAGTTTAATCCCGATGACTTGGGGTGGATGGCTTTGGATGATGAACCACTAGTAGCTCTAGACATGGCAAACACTAGCTATGCTACTACAACTACTGCAGATGTCCTTGAGGAGTCTGATGTGTCTGAGCCAAAGGAACATGATGACATTGATGAGGATGAGGATCCCATTCTTAGCAGTGGTGTTGAGTTTGATGATTGATATGAAACATGTAGTAGCTTGTAGCATATTGTTTTTTGGACTCTATAGGCCATTTAGAGCCTCATTGTTTATGTATTTTGTTTCAGATATGTAGTGCACTTGGTGCTGTTTTGCTATATTTATCCTTACATGGTATATAGATGAGCAAACTTTGCATATTTTGTCTCTAATTGTTTGTAATCATGGTTTGGAATCTTTAAAATTTTGTTTTTTCATAAAAATTGTAATATTTTATGTATTTTTTAGTAAACCGGTTCATAAGTTTTGAACTGGTCTGCTTACGGTTCGGTTCTGATCCGACCCTCGTCTGTTTCCGAGTCTGGTTCCAATTTTTAAAACATTGCATCAATATCAGCAGGGTCACAAGGAAATTCTTTCCTTAAATATGTCCGTAAAACTAACAACTGAGTCTGTATCCAAAGAGGCAGTTACTCAACATTTGTATTTAACTTTAACAAGCGACAGTTCTGGCTTGAAACTTCTCATCTCCCCTAATCTATACATGTGTTCTTTGTGAAAAGTAACCTTGCAAAGCCTATTTGCGTTTTCATGGATGTTGTTTCTTTGTTTTAAGTGACTGGTCGGCTAACAAGAAATAGTACTGAAAGACCTGTTGCCAGAGGACTATATAGTTAACATTTTAATTTTGCGTATTATCAACAGATAGATGGACGTGCAACTTGCATGGCAGATTTTCAAAAGAAATGTGTCCCATTTTTCCTTATTATAGCCAAAACTCAAGCTTCAAGTTTGTTGTGATGTTGCAGGTAGAGAGCGAAAGTTACGGAAGCAAAAAATGGACTCTATTCCTGGTTTGTCACTCCAAGGCATCCTAAAATCAGGTTTATTTAAAAAGAAAGTACAATCTAGAGAAGGGCCACATTCAAAAAAGAACACAAGAAAGAAGAGATGATTATTATATCAGACCATTTCTGAGTGACGTGCATTCCTGTGCCAATTAAGTCATGTAAATTATATCTTGTAATTCAGCCCTAGATTCTCAAATTAGTTGTTTTCTTTTTAGGAATTTATATGCAAAATACCACATGAAAGGCTTGATAGACAAGCATCTGCACTCCATATGTTTTATCAGCAACTAAACCTGTCAGGAATGAAACTGTTATGCAGTGGGCATCAAATCCCTTGGTACAGTAAAGAAAACATATCTGTTTTGCACATTAGTGCAAACCATGTAAAGAACATCATATGAACTTGCTCCAGGGAGTTCCGGAGTTCAATCTGTGCTTACATAGGATAAGTTAAATGCATAAAATATGCTTATGAAAATGTCTTCGTTCAGGTTAAGAAGGGCAAGAAATATCTGAACGGCATCTCTAGTTTTGGCAGATTACTACTTGGTATCAGATAGACATAGCTTGCAAATTTCACATTTGCTTATCTGTCAGTAGTCAACCTCATTCATTGCCATGAATGTTGACACATTCATCATTACTTGTACACATACATTTTCAAATTTTCACGTCTGTTGTTTTTTTGATGAGATGTATTGATTCTTTCCCCGTGGAGGATTTTGTTGAACATTCATGTGTCAGCAGATTGAGATTGTAGTTGGATAATGTATGAAGGAAATTGAAGGAACAATGTTTATCACTCATTGACTTGTTACCGTTTCAAGCTTTTCAAGGCTCTATACCTAAAGTAACTTTATCGCGTTCCCAGAATAATACAAATTTATTAGATCTAAATTAAAATAAAAGGTTAATGCTAAATTAATATGAAATCCATTTAAACGCAACAATTATGCAGTGTACATAGTTGATGTTACCAATTCTAAATAACTACTCTTAAGATGGTATTATAGTACTACTAATTGGAATAGAACATTATTATGAAGTTAAAAGGGGATTTATATTTATTTCACCACTGAGAAAGGTTTGGATATGCAGTAATGACTAACTTGATTTTACTTTTTGTGGCCCGCTATAAGCCATACACAGAATCCACACAATTTAGGAATTTGGAGGGTGGATTAATTGGCAACATGTGAAGATTTGTGATGGCTTATGTGAGATGGGTGGAAGGTTCAGGGGACTTGATCGATGCCATCTAGCTCATATTTTGGGATGATTCATGTATTTTTTGCTTTGCCCATTGTCATGCGAGTCAGTTTCACTTTTTCAGAATCCTTATTTCTAGAAAACTATGGTAGTTTATACAAGCTTGATTTGGCAATGGCTTGTCTGTATGTGGAGAAGATAATATAATAGGTACACAATTAAAAGAAGGGCTTGAGATGACTTTCAGCTTCTCCAAATCAAAGACATTGGGTTGATTCAGTGGTTTTTACTATAAGATTGCCATGCACCCCAAAGGCTTGTGATAGATGTTTTGCTAGAGTACTGATTTGTAGCTTGATGAATGGATTTAGAATACCATGACCACAGTTCTCACGCTTGGTTTCAACCATCTAAAGCATCTCCAACTTTTTGTAGCATATCATATTTGGCTTCCCATCCATTTTGGCTAAGTGGCCGATTTATTTTGGATGTGTATGGGTACGAAGAATTGGATATGCCACTATGGCCATTTTTTGGGCCCCGGTTACGTTTTTGGGTATGGCCATACAAAAATATTTATAAAATATTAAAAATATAGTTAAATAAGCAAAAATAATCAAATGGTATGCATAAAGTAAACAAATTTTTTATAAATAATTTAAATAATCGCAAAACAAATTGATAATTCAATGACAAACATCACGAAAATTAATGGTAAAAACTAAAATTAAACTTAGAACAAGGACATTGTGTTACGATTTATATACAAAAATCAACATATTTATTATATTTGTATACCACTTCAATGTTTTCGCTAGCACCATCGCGTGGTTCAATAGAACCAAAGGAAATTGTAGACACCTGTTTCTTGGCTACACCCTCCACATCCTCATTCAAAAATCTTAAAACCTATCTTATTATTCCTAAACTATGACTTCACCCCTGTAAAATCACACTCTACTTCCGTGTAAATCTTATTTACCTATCCTAAACCACCCTAACCACCTAAAACTCATTTTAGCCCATTTTAATCCTAACCACCTAACCTCCTAACCCCCTTAACATTCCCATGATCATTTTAACTCGTCCCCATACCCGAACCTATCCATTTGGAAGTGGTTGAAACCACTTACAAGCGGGTTTCCTGCTCTTCACGGCTCGCTAGTGATTCTAACGAATCGCCAACAATTATTTAAGCAACATCAAACTCCTAGAAACATATCCCTAGACGGTTGCAACGAAGTTTCGGCTCATTGTAGACGTAGATGACATCACCGCGATCATCTTGATACCTTCAACATCCTTGATATGTCTGTGGAAGCTCTGCAAACACTATAAGGTTCCCACAACATCGTTTCTCAATATTTCTCATCCAAGGTAAGATCCTGTCACTTGTTTTCATAATCAACTTATCAGTAAGTCATAAAAGATCACATCAGTCCCTAGATCATTCATTTTGTATCCAATTTGCATTTTATTAAAGAATCAATCTTTTTCACAGTAATCACCAAATGATTTACCTAAATCATGGGCGACTGTGCAAAATCGCCAACGATCACTGTCATTTTAGCATTTTAATCAATTTGATCATATCTGCCATCAAATATCAATCTATTTTTTGTCTAACATGTTTGTTTTCAAGTTATTCCTCTATGTAGATGATTGTACCAGGTCAGGCACATTCGATCACAAGCATATATGACATTCCTATCATCAAACATCTCTTCATTTGGTAATAATTCGACATCACGCACAAACTTAGCCTTTGTGCCATCGCCTTAACACCAGACGTTGAAGACATTGAAGACTAACTCGAAGTCATACGTAAAGAACAAGACACAATGGAACAAGCTTGGTTCGATTACTTCTTGGATTTCGAGCTCGCTGTAGCCCTCACATGGGCAACCTATCACGTAGAGCATGATCTCTCTATCCCTCTGGATCTCTAATCATCTTTATATTGTCAAGTATTATCTAGTTATCATTATTACTTAATTGTAAAACAAGTTGACTCCCTTCGAGGAAGCCCATTGGTTCATAGAATCGGCCTTTGCCAAGCAACTCATTATCTTATTGTTTAATACCTATTTTGTTCAATTGTCTTTGCATGCAAGTTCTCTCATTTGTTGGAAGAATATAACACCTCGACTTAAAACATTTGTTTTGATGCGAGCATAGTAAGTGAATGAGCCATAGGTGCTTTAGCATTGCTTTGCCTCCCCTAGTCTTGTATTTTTGGCTGACTTTGATAACTGCATCCACCAAGTATTTTGGTAAATTTACCCAGAGGGAAGGTTTGACGCATCCTTTCCTTAAATGAATGAGAATTTTGAGTGAATCATCATTCAGCACAGAAGGTTGGCCGTCACATATAAAATATTTGTTAACCCATTTGGCCAACTCCCTCCAAATGCCGGGTAGACTGTCCCTCCTCACTCCTTTCTGAACACCCTGAGAGGTAAGGATAACCTCGGGAAATGCCTCACCCTCATGAAACAGAGCAAGAAATTCCTTGAAAGGAGCATTCGTCATGACTTTCAGACAAAAATCCGGTAAGCCAGATAGTTCAGAAACTCCCTGGCCGGTAATCTCTACTCACTTCCCTCCGACACGTGAGCAAGTAGCTTCAAAATTTTCTATGAATTCATCCACGATACCTTCATCAAAACCTTCGAATTTCCGGATGAATTCAATAAAACCGGAATCATAAAACACATGCGAAAGCGCAGCGTTCCTGAGTAATGGGTCTGGAAAATCGGGCTCTGAATTTTTCTTTTGTCCCATGCTGAAGGCAAATGAATCCAGATAGTAGAGAAACAAGAACAATGGCGTGCTCGAATTCAGTGTGATGGCAGGAAAAATAGTGTGTTCAATATTCACGAAGCAACGATAGGAAGTGGTTAGGAACTATTAATTTGAAACGCACATGGATCCTTGAATCGCATAAAATTAGAGCAAATGTGGCAGCGTAAAAAGGTGGACAAGACTAGTTATTTGTGAGGGTTTTATATATGTGAGATGGCACACATCCCATCGCTTGAAACGGGATTACCACTTGCACCTTTCATAAAATGTGACACATATGGTGTGCACGGAAATCATGACTCATTACACCCTTATGTCGTCATGCTGTAGTGTTGGATTTGGAAGGATATCCATAATAAATACATTGATCATTGTGTATGGATGCAATTATGATAAGTTCACTCATGGGGAATTGATTCATAAAAAAAAATCTGTAGTGAGTTAGAATGCACTTACCCATGCTAAGTTCAGCGTCCGATATCCGTATATTCCCACGTCATGCAGTCCAAGATAAAATTTGATTAGTGGCCATGAAACAATGAAGATTTATGGATTTATTGAAAATAAAATAGCTAAGGGAAGAATATCAAGGTCATGACCATCCTCCTTTATTTAAATTGAAATACAACAATTACTCGTGGCCCGAGGGGTGAAGAGCCACCTCAACATGAATGTCCTCACTTAGCATGATGTCACTGGTGAAAGTTCTCTTGTCAAGAGGTCATTGATAAATCCTGAGCCTGTGGCCATTTACAATAAGAGTCCTTCTGTTGCCATTGATCGGTACCAGTCGCACAGAACCGTTATCAAACACTTTGTCGATATGATATGGACGTAACCAACGTATTTGTAACTAACCTTTAAACTATTGATATTTAGAATCAAAGAGTAAGACCCATTCCAGCTCGTGAAACGTCTTGGATTTGATATGAGCATCATGCCAAGTCTTCCTTTGATGTTGGAGAATTTATGTCTGTTGCTGTGCTTCCATCCGCATTTCATCCAATTCATTCAGTTGCATCACCCATCGTGTTATGCTTCATCCAAATTGATGCCTACTGCCATTGCTATTCTCCAGGTGCGTAGCTCAAACTCAATAGGTAACAATGGCTTCTTCCCATATACCAACTCATAGGGAGAAAAACCAGTAGTGGTTTTCCAGGTCGTGTTATAGGCCCAAACTGCTTGGGAAAGTTTTGGTACCTAATTTTTTCTGTCAGCATTGACCACTTTAGTTAGAATTTTCTCAAGTTCTCTGTTGGTTACTTCCACCTGTCCATTGGATTGGGGGTGATATGGTGACGATTTCCATTACTTTATTTGGTAGATTTCTAGAAAAGCCTCAATCATTTTTGACACAAATTGAGGACCTTGTTTAGATACAATGGCCCTGGGGGCCCAAAATCGTAGCAATATCTGATTGTATAGGAAATCAACAACATCATCCTCATTTGTAGATGTCGATGCTTGAACTTCATCCCATTTAGTGACATATTCCGTGCATACCAAGAGGTATTCTTTCCCAAAATATGGGGGATCAAAAGGTCCAACAAAATCAATTCCCCATTTCTCAAATGGTCCTAAGACTAGTTGAGGATTAAGAGGCATTTCCATTGAGAGTGTAGGCTTCCCCATTATTTGACATGCATCACATTGCCACACATACTTTATGACAGTATTGTGGAGGGAAGGCCAATAGTACCCAACTCCAAGGACTTTATGAACTATCCTCTTTACTGAGTAATGTCCTCCTCCTGGCTCATCATGACAAGCTCACAATATGTCGTATACTTCATCCTCTCGAATACACCTGCGAAGAACCATATCAAGATAACATTTGAACAAAATTCCATTACACCATTTATATGTTGCACTATTTTAAACCAATATTCGTCTCTCTTTATGAGTAAAATAGATAGGAAACTTCCCTATAGTTAAATAATTTGCAAGATCAGCGAACCACAGAGTCTAAGTTGATATAGCAAAAAAAGTTCGTCTGAAAATTGATCCTAGACTGCCTCATCATCACCTGAAACATTCAATCTCGAAAGAAAATCAACAACTTTAGATTTTTCGGGATTATCAATAGTGGTCAGATTGAATTCTTGTAACAAGACTAACCACCTAATAATCTGACGTCCGACTACTGGTTTATTCATCAAATATCGGATGGCAGAGTGGTCAGTATAAATAAAGATTTTATACCTAGTGATGTAATGTTGGAATTTGTTCAAAGAATACACAACAGCTAAAAACTCCTTTTCCGTAGTGGTATAGTTTATTTCCGTAGGAGTCAGGTTCTTGCTGATAAAGTAAATGGCATACATGTGATCCTCTTCATCTTTCTTCCCAAAAACAACTCCCATAGCTGTATTGGAGGCATCAATGTGGATATGGAAAGGTTTCCCCCAATTGGGACCTTGTAAGACTAGGACTGTGGTTAGCTTCTCCTTGATAATATCGAATGCCTACTGACACTGAGGGGACCATTAAAAAACAAAATCTTTTGTCAGAAATGAAAACATAGGTGCAACAATTTTACAAAAGTCTTTAATAAATCACCGAAACACCCTGCATGTCCAAGGAAAATTTTGATGTCAGTCTGACTGGTTGGTGTAGGTAGTTGAGTGACGACTGCGACCTTTTTAGGGTCGACCTGTATTACCTTTGGTAGAAACATGGTGACCTAAGACAATTCCCTGATCCACCATCATCAGACATTTTTCATGACTTAGGGATAGTTGGTGATGTTCACATCTGCTCAATACTTTCTCAAGGTTATGCAGAGATTTGTCAAAAGTGGATCTGTGGACAGTGAAATCATCCATGTAAACCTCAACACAGTCATTTGTAAGATCTACAAAAATGTCCAATACTACCCTCTGAAACGTAGCAGGTGCATTACAAATCCCAAAAGTTAAGACTCGATAAGCAAAGGTACCCCAAGGGCAGGTAAAGGTCATTTTATCTTGGTCAGTAGGTGCAATACTTATTTGGTTATACCCACTAAACCCATCTAAGAAAGAAAAATATTTCTTATTGGCGAGATTGTCCAGAACCTGGTCAATAAAAGGAAGGGGAAAATAATCTTTCTTTGTGGCTTTGTTAAGTTCCCTATAGTCAATGTAGATTCTCCAGGTACCGTTTTTTCTTGGGAACTATAACTAATGGTGAGACCCACTTACTGTCAGATATAGGGTAGATGAATCCTACCTTTATAAATTTCTCTATCTCGTTTTTGACTGTCTCTGAGGGTTGGGTTAATTCTTCTTTGTGGTTGCCTTATGGGTTTAACATCTTTAGTGTAGATATGGTGAGTACAGATTTTAGGATGAATTCCTTTCATGTCAGTGTAATCCCAAGCAAAAGCATGGGAATGTTTCCTCAAAATCTCGAGAACCCTAGCCTCTTGGTTGGCCTCCAAATTATTACCAATGGTAAGTTCTTTCCCTATGTCAACAGGCACCTTTTTGGTATCTTCCAAAATGGTGAGCTCTGCATTGGTGATTAAAGAATTCAATGGGCAAAGATGGGGCTGAAGCATGTGCAAAATGGATACATTTTCAAGAGACAAAATCTTGGTCAAAGGAAAATAGAAATCAGAGACTGTGGATTCCGTATTATAAGCATATATTTCTTTACAAGATTCATTAGAAGTATCACTTACCAAGGAAAAAGTATCAGTCATGTCTAGAACAAATGGGTCTGCAGTCAGAGTTCCATTTTTTGTAGCCACAGTGCTGATTTCCATAGTCACAGAGCCCTCTGCATCCGTCAGTGTGTATGACTCAACAACTTCCGTCACATGGTTTTTCACTGCAATGGTGGCCAAATAAGAAGAATTGAGAGAATTAGTATCCAAAGAATCCACACATACATGTTCACAAGCATACACATAAGGCTGGGCAAGAGGATATAATGAAATATGTTTAGATTTCTGCCCATTTAGAATAGTCATTTTGCCCGACCTACAGTCAATATATGCAGCAACAGTAGCCAACCAAGGTCGTCCCAAGATGAATGGATATTCCAATTTTCAAGATTTAGGCTGTAAGACCATAAAATCAACATAATACTCCCAGGATTCAATGGTGACCATTATATCCTCAATCACACCATTTGGTACAGTAATGGACTGATATGTTAATTGAAGAATGGTATTGGTAGGTTGTAGTCCTGTCAAGGACAATAGATTGAACATATTTATTATAAAATTTATGGCAGCACTAAGATCCACCAAAATATTAGATATTGACTGATTATTTATACAAATGGTAATGACTGGACTCCTAGGATCCCCATATTTTGGTGAAATAAGTGTGCTAGCAACAAGATCAGCCAAATTTCCTTCCACCCTGACGATGGTCTTTGGGTATTTTTGCTTTCTTTCAGGTGTTTTTATACACTCATTTCTAATGGTTTGGTTTAATTCTAGAATGTCCCTTATTGCTCGTAGAAGTGGGACCTCAATGTGCACCTTTTTCAACCCTTGAACTAGCATCGTTTCATTAATAGTTTGAGTGTCCTGTAACCGCTTAGGAAAATGAGCTTTATGGGCATTTTGATTAGTTTTTGGACCATTCTGAGAGTTTTTTGTTTTTGGAGAAGGTGCAATTCCTTCATTTTCCTCAAGTATCTCGTCTTTATCAGTGTCTACAAGAATTTTTGTGATAAAAATAGGGATTCAATATTTTCCCAGACCTTAGTCTCAGATTACCAATAGTATTAACCTGCATTGTATTGCTTGGTCCTGCTTCATCAATTGAAGCAATCTGCTGATTTTTAGGGTTCGCTATAGGATGGGCTGGAATTTATGTTTGTGTTGCTTGTCTGTGTTGTTGATAATTTTGCGGTGGGGCCATTAAAGCTTGATGTGGTTGCTGGAACCTCCGTTGTTGATTAATGTTCTATTTTTATGCCCATTACTGGTTTTGGTTAGGATTCTGCTGAGGTACCCACTATTGGTTGTGCCATGGACTTGCTGGGGTTGGTGGTGTCCAACCTAGCTGAGTGTAGGGATTCATCCAGGGTGGTGGATGTGGGTAAGTCATCCAATTTGATGTTGTCCACTCAAGTTGTCCTCCATGGGTTCTGAGTAGGTCGAGGGGAATATACAGCTTGATTATTTGGCCTTTGAACAAATTTGACCTTTGCATCAGCTTGAGAGACAACATTCAAGCCTCCTTTCAACTGTGATAAGAAATGCTTAGTGTCATGGTCAACAACTTCATAGATAAAACACATGTCTATAACATCCAAAGGAAATTCTCTCAAGGGATGTCTCTTCCTACACTTAAGGCAATATATGTCCAGAGGTTCTTTGGAAGCACTGGTTTTAGCCTAAGCCCATCTATGGTTGATGTTAATTGTAAAAAATAATTGTTTTCATGTTAGCCATTTCCCCCAAAAGTTCAGAGGTACCTAGGGAAAGCTTGGATGTTTTTCTCTTCCTTATACCCCCTCATGTTCTGGAGTAACTTCTGCATAGCTCAATGATTTGTTCCATAGTAAGTTTATGCACGTCTCCTCCTCCCATAAGATGGAAGGAATATTTGGTTTCCTTTTCAAGTTCTTTAAGGAAAACTATCTTAGTGATGCCTGCATGTAACTCATAACCGCTCCGTCGATGAAGAAAGAGAAATATATCTAGATAATCCTCTAGATTTTCATCTTCTTTTTGTTGTATCTGGAAGAACTCTTCTTTTCTGTCCCTTCACCTGAAGTAGTCTTGGTATTTATCCAAAAATGTTGTCTCCATGGCTTCCCAAGAATCAATGGATTTATAGGACAACCCCATGAACCATCTCATTGTAGAACCTTTGAGAGTGGAAGGAAAGAGTTTGAGTTTTTGATTATTGGTTATGTAGTCATAGGTTTGGCAAAGAATTTTAAACTCAAACAAGAACTGGTCAGGGTCTTCCATACACATGCCTCAAAAAATAGGGAGGATGGATGGTGAGATGTTTTTCATGGGTGCGTCCTCATCCTCATCCAAGACAATGGCATAAGTGAAGGTTCTACCCAAGGGTCAGTCTCCATTATTCCTGTGGTCCCCCATTTCTGAATAATGGTCGGAGGATGCATGATGCTGAAAAATGTTTCTAGGCATTGTATTGGAGTCAGTGTCACTCTTGGTGTTCCCTTCATCTATTACGTTTGGAGATATTTGCTGAATTTTGCATGGTGTAAATCTCCCTTGTTCATTCCGTGGCCTATGCATCAAGGTTGGTTATTGAAACAAGGATCAAGACTTCTACGGGTTTCATATGTGAACTCCATTTACACCCATATCATGTGAAGTGAGAAAATGATGTGGTGTGCTATGGTGTCCCTAGAAATGATGCCAAAAATGATGGGTCGTTGTATTCTCCAATCATTTAACTAGCCGAATCTTTTGTTAGTTTCATTATAAATCGGGGTTGTGCCCTAGGCCATATGCAATGGAGATTTATGTAACTAGTTTCCCTATTGGATCTTTTGTTGGGGGGTTGTGATATCTTTCTAAGTTGGGTACTAATATACGGAAACTCAATATAAATCTACGGAATTTAGTTGCTGCGATGAGATGAAGTTTTGAAAGCTATACTTCTAATTTAAATGGAAATGTGCACACAGAATCTAAAAGAACGGAATTGAAATTGCACACTCATAACTAATAATCATTAGAAGTAAAAGCATATGCTAATTTAAACTTTGTATAAAGGGAAACACACGTTCTGAATAGAAATTCCAACAAGAAAAGAAAATACGTTCAAATTGAGATTGCATAAAATATACTAAAGTAGAGACATACTAAAATAGAGATTGCAGTGAAACTTATAAAAAAACCAAATGTGTATGTAAATGTAAACAACCTCCTGTCTCCTTGGTCGAGTCAGCGCTTTCTCTCCCTTGGGACAGAGGAAATATCAACAACTTTAGATCCTCGAAATGAAACTTACTTATATTAATTTAAATAATTTCCATAGTATATCCAATACATGAGAAGAAAGACTTCTAAATACCACATGCTATATATTGCAAAGTATATAAAAATAATAGCTACTCGCATGTTCTTTATAAGGTGCATTTATATAGACACAAACAATTACATAATTCACCATAATAGGAGGCACTAACATCTCCCACTAATCATCATTAACCAAGACTCATAAATTCCTACGAAACTGTTAGAAATAAGTCCCATACTTATAGGTCAAGGGTGGAAAAATTCTTATGCTCCCGCATTCTAGCTCAAAACTCGGACTTCTTAATTGCATCAGCATTAAACGTTCATCATTTCCCTACACACATCATCACATTTCCCTCATGAAGATAGTTAGTAGGAGGTTATACAGTAATCAGGTTGCATGAACAAAAGCAAGGAAAATGCATCAAATTCGCGAAGATATAACTATACAAAGCATCCCCATGATTTAGGAAATCATATCTAAATGACAATTTACTAACCATAGGAATGATATAAATGAGACAAATAATACACTCATCATATTTCACCCCACTCAAAACCGTTATCTAGATTATGCTTCTTGACTTCCGTTAACAAATCCATGTCCATGTTAGGTGCTAAGTAGGGATAGTCCACATAAACAAGTACCAAGTATCTTCCTAAGGAGACTAAGGGAAATCAAGTGCAAGCAAACTGACTTACATCATCTTGGTTCCACCTCATTCCGCATAGTCATCATTAAGATGACCTTAGTACGGGTTCATGCCACTATCGCTATTTAGTACGTAACGATGACTTAAATTAATAGTTTACAAAGTATGGCATAAGGGAGCTAGGTGGGTGGTTGCGACATAGTGGCAGCTCTACAGTAACCACCTATTGACTTGTGTCATTAAGTGGGTACTGTGCAACAACAAATATGTTTTGATATCCCATCAAACTCCGATATGTGGGGCTTTGTATCTTAACAAGTTCCTTAATTAGTTTAATTCACATATTGTTACCCTTTCCAGTTAACATGTCATCATTAGGTATTGTGCTTAAGGATCAACTAGGGTTGATACGATTAATCCTTATGGATGGGTCATAATGTACTTCCTTATGAAGTGAAGGTATGTGGATCAAATCTGCATTACATTTAATGAGTTAATTATACATTTCCCAATGGTCCATTAAGTGTCACTAATCAATCTGAATATAACAAGTATAGGACAAAATTTAAGTATTATCTTATAATTTCATACTAGTAAGTATAAATCAAATTTATATAACTTATATATTAGGTTTGTGTTACTTTTATTAAGTCACCTTAACTTAACATAACATTTTCACCACTCCAATACATAAACATTTGAACACATTTTATCATGTTCCTTTACTTGACAAACTTTATAGGTTATAGAAAGTAACATAGGTTTAGGACTCAATCATTAAGACCATTCCAACTTTATAGGTGTGTCCCCTTTCTTTCCATTAAAGGACATACTATCTTATTCATAAGTTGACAATGCTACATTATAGTATAACTCTTATAAAGAACACAATATAATTTCCATATGAACATAATATTAAATTTCAAAATCTTCTAGATAAGGTTTACCATATCATCTTTATAACTTCATATCATTTCATCCTTTAGCTCATTAGGCTAACGAAATTTATGTATAGTCCTTCACTTAATCAACATAACAAGCTACAAAGGCTCTTTCCACAAAAAAAACTAGATAATCTGCTTAAGGAAGTAGCCAAGGAAAATTTTCAGTCAAAAGATCTGGGTGATAGTAGCTTCAATGAGTCTTTTGAAATGATTTCAAATCCCTTTGAAAATCTTTAGGTTAAGGAAAATGATGTTGTGACCCTTGGAACTGAAAATCAGCTGGTTTTTAACAACATCCATGACATTATTAAGGAAATGGTTTCTACTCAAACTATAGAGACCTATGAGTTGATCAAGTCTGGGAAGGAGGATTTTAACCAAGCAGTAATTGATACTTCTTTGTCTGCTCCTCTCAAAGGGGAAAATTCCGAAGCGACCCCAAAAAAAGTTGGATCTAGGAGACCTTCCAAACAGGTGGCGAGGAAGAAACAGAGTCAAAAGGAGATAGACAGTGGAACCCAATCGAAACTGGATCTAAGAAGCTTTAGAAGATCAAAGAACCAAGTGATTAAATGAATATAATATCTTGGAATATTAGGGGGTTGAACAACCCTGTCAAGTGGAGATTGATAAAATATTTGGAGATGACTCACAATTTTGACATTCTGGCTCTACAAGAAACTAAAATGGTGGAGGCCCCTTCTTAAGAGACTTGTGGAAGGTATTGCAATAAATTTCAGGGTTTTGTTGTTAGGTCAATAGGCACAACTGAAGGTATGGCAGTTATTTGGAATGAAGAAAAACTCAAAGGTACGAAGATTCTTAATAGAAATAACCATATGACTTTGATTTTTCAGGATAATAAATCCAAGGAGTTCTGGATCTTATCAAATATTTATGCCCCGAATAGTAAAAGTGAAAGGAAAAAACTCTGGGCCGATCTCTCCAAATTTCAGAACGTGATCAAAGGGACGGAATGGGTGATTTTGGGGGATTTTAACACCCCTTTGTGTCTTGGAGAAAAGAAGGGGGAAATATTGATCTCACTGAAAGCATGGAAGACCTTCAAGATTTTATTTCCCTCAATAATCTTATGGATGTTGAGATTAGAGGAAGTAGATTTACTTGGTCTAACAGAAGAAAGGGTGACCAGCTGATTCAGGTAAAACTGGATAGAGCTTTGATCTCTTGCGGATGGTTGAATAAAGAAGCTAGGCTATTTTCCCTTCCTCGCATAGGATCTGATCACAATCCTATCCTCTTCCAGATCAAGGCTAAGGAGAGGAGGATAACCCCTTTCAGATTTGAAAAGATGTGGCTGCAAGATGAGGATATTTCTGATTTATTTAAGGGATGGTGGAATGTGAAAATTAAAGGTACGACATTATTTAGAATTGTTAAAAAGCTTGTTCATGTTAAAAAAAATATGAAAGAATGGAATAAAAGGAGTTTTGGTAACATTTTCGAAGAAAAAAAAGTCTCTGGCTAATGAGATCTCTCTCCTCCAGGGAGATTTGGAATCGCCTAGGGAGGGCAATACTATGCTCATCCAAAATAATGAGAAGGATTTACTTGCTGAGTATCATAACATCCTTCGGAAGGAGGAAATTTTTTGGAAACAAAAATCTAGAGTTTCATGGCTCAAATATGGTGACAAGAACACAAAGTTATTTCATATCTCCACTCTCAAAAGAAGGAGCTCAAATAGAATTATAAGCATAAAAAATGAAGAGGGAGTTATGCTCAATGACCCTAAGGAAATTAAAAAAGAGGCATGTTCTTTCTTCAGTAGGCTTCTGACATCCTCTAGAGATTCTAACAGAACTAAGGAAGAGCAGTTTCTATATGTTATTCCCCATCTGATTAATGAAGAAGACAAATTCATGCTCACTAAAATCCCTTATGTGGAAGAAATTGAATTCATGATAAAATCTTTAAACCCTGATAAATCCCTGGGATTTGATGGTTTCCCTGCTTTCTTCTTCCAAACTTTCTGGGAGATTGTGAGAGATGATATATGCAATGCTATTCAGGAATTTTTTAAGAATAAAAGGATGCTTCAGGAGTTAAATAGCACCTTTCTGGCTTTGGTCCCTAAGAACCATGATCCTACGGATTTTAAAAATTTCAGACCCATAAGTCTTTACAACTAAGTTTACAAAATGTGCTAAATTTTTTTGGCTCTAAGAATTCAACTTGTGTTACCTACAATTATATCTAATTAGTAAGAAGGCTTTGTTATGGGAAGACAGATCCAAAATGGCATTGTCACCATCCAGGAGACCCTCCACTCGGTGAAATAGAATAATAAGGAAGTCGTGTTTATTAAGCTTGATATGGAAAAATCCTATGACAGAGTCTCTTGGTCTTTCCTTCTGAAGATTATTTCAAGGTTCAGCTTTGGAGAGGACTTTAAGGAGTTTATTCTCTCATGTATTTCCATAGCCAAGTTCTCGGTCCTAGTTAATGGGACCCCTTGTGGGTTTTTTAACAACACACGTGGTTTAAGACAAGGTGATCCCATCTCACCCTTTCTTTTCATTATTATGGCTGAGACCCTTAGCAGATCTCTTAATAAGGCTACCATGGAGGGTAGAATTAGTGGTATTTCTCTGGTTGTCAACTGTTAGAGGGTTTCTCATCAGCATTTTATTTATGACACTATGTTGATTAGTGTGGCATTTGTCCTAGAAGATAGAGAATTCAAACAGTTAATAAAGGATTATGAGGAGGCATCAGATCAATTGATCAACTATGGGAAAAACTCTGTCTTCTTTATCAATACCCCTGAAAGAAGAAGCATCAAAATTGTTGGTATTATTCGTTGTCCTTCTAAAACTCTCCCAAATCGGTATCTTGGTATGCTTATTGAGGTGGAAAAACCAAAGAATGTTGATTGGAATTTTCTAATTGATAGATTTCTAAAGAAACTGGAAGGGTGGAAAGGGTCACTGCTATCTCAAGCTAGCAAAGTTGTTCTTCTCAAATGCTCTATTCAGAATTTACCGGTTTATACGATGTCTATCTACAGATTACCCTCCGAAGTTGCTTGCAAGATGAAGATTATACAAAAAATATTTCTAAGGATTGGAACCGAATCAAAAGACATAATTCCTCTAATTGTCTAGGATAAGGTCTGTACCCCCAAAAAACTTGGTGGCCTTGGTATTAGAGATTGGACCAAAATGAATAAAGCAATGCTAGAAAAAATGGTTTGGAGACTATTAAAGGAAGAGAGTGTTTGGATTAGTATTATAAGAAGGAAATACTGACCTAATCTGTCTGCTAACAAATGGTCCTTCTGCACCTAGAACTCTAATGCTTCTTCTTGTTTCTGGAAATCTTTAAACTGGGCTAAACATGTGGTCTCTGAGGGCTATAAATGGCTTGTTGGAAATGGGCGAACCATTAACTTTTGGGAGGATAAATGGCTGGAGGACCTTCCTCTTAAGACTATTTACCCAACAGTCTATAGAGATTCTATGACCAAATATGGGACCAAGGTCCGATACTTCTTCAATTTGAATGACCCTTTGGGAAAATGGAAAACCATAGCTTTGGATCATTCTAACAACATCGAGATCTCTTCTATTAACAACAGATTAAGAGGAGTTATGATTAACAAATAGAATCCTGAAGAGGATAGTATATTCTGGACTAAGGAAGATAATGGTTTTTTCTCGGTCAAAAGCACCTGCTACTCTTTTTTTCAAGAGGGGGGAAGATGATAATTTTAACTGGGGAAGTGTTTGGGTCAAAGAATTAATACCCAAGATTAATATGTTTTGGTGGCTAGTTATCCATGACAAGATTCTTATGGTTGGAAACATTAACAAGAGAAATTTCCACATGATTAATAAATATGTTTTCTGTGAATATGATTGTGAAGATGCCTCACACCTGTTCCTCAATTTCCCCTTTCTTTTCTCTATCAGGAAAACCATCCTCAATCTTTTTGAAGTTAATTGGATTTTTTCGGGATTCCATAAAATTGTTGTGGATTCAATGGTCAAGTCCTTTTAAGAGCCAAGGATTACTTTTTTTATGGACCTTCTCTATTATGCATTTGGCTTGGGAGATATGAAAGGAAATAAATAAAAGAATATTTAAAGGAAAAAAAGAACCCCCCAACAAAATTGGAGCCTGCTGTGTGAATTCTATCTTGGCTAACTTCTCTAATTTGAATTTCCAAAAAATTCCTTCCTTTAGAATGAAACCAGGTTTTCTATAAAGTGGGGTCTAGGACCCACTACCATTAGCCCCACTAGTCTTAACCCTTGACTCAAAGGTTGGGTGAAACCTAGCAAGGACTATTTAAAATTAAACTTTGATGGGGCTTCCAAGGGAAAACCTGGTCGTGCAGGCTGTGGGGGGGTTTTCAGGATTCTGAAGGTAGATTTATCCTCAGGTTCTATCACAATTTGGGAACTCAAACTAATAATGTCGTTGAAGCTGCTAAGGTTTTTTGGGGTCTATCTATAGCTCTAAAACATAAATTTTCCAATCTGGAAGTGGAAGGGGACTCCCTGAACATAATTAATAACATAAATGGGAAAGGCTCCATCTATCTCCAACCATAACTCTATTAAGAGTATTAAACAAATGGCTCTATATTTTAATTTCATCACTTTCAAACATGTGTATAGGGAGGCTAATGTTGTGGTGGACTTCTTTGCTAATACGGGGGTTAATGGGCTTGAGTTGACACTTTTGAAGGAAGTGGAAATTCTCGACCCCAAGGTGCGGGCACACTTATTAAAAGAAACCAATGCACATGTATAAGACCCTTTCATGGGGTTTCAATCTCATTGATCTCGCTGTCCGTATGATTATTTTTCATTTATCTCTCAATAATGAGAAGATCAGGAATGGGATTCACACGTATTCATGGAGAGCTCTTATTGTCTCCCGTGTCTGTAGAAACTTCAGTTCTTGGCGTGCGAGTAATCTTTTGGCATTCTAGATTTTGGGTCTGTTCATGAAGAGGTTTTTGTTGTTCAACCAAATGGGGGGTGATCTTGTCAAAATTAAACCAGCTAATCTTGAAGGGGTCACGCCTGAAGCTATGGATCTGTTTGATAGCAAGGGATTTACCCCCTTTCTGAAAATCTTCAAAGGGAATTATGAAAATCTTAGCAAGGATTTTGTTAGCGCCTGGAAAGTGACCAAAAAAGGAGATGTGGTGGAAATGAAGGGGATCAAGATGGAGATTAATGTGGATTTGGTGGAAAAAGTGATGGGCATTCCAATAGTGGGGAGGGAGGTCTAGAAACCAAAGAAGGAAGCATCTGAAGAATTGAATATTTTTCTCAAAGGTAATGAGAATCTCACCTCCCCTTTTTCTGGCTACCTTATATTGTCTTTACCTAATCCGTATGATGAGGTGGCTCTCTCTCTCATTCAATTTTTAACCCTCTAGGGTCATCACAAGTGTATTTATGCCTACCACCTCCCTATGCTAAATCATTTTAGGCGTGGACAAGATTTTAGTTTCCCCTACTTCTTGTATCGCTCCATGCGTGCCTCTATTTTACAGTTCAAAACAAGAAGAATTTTTGTCCCTCTCCATCAAGGCTTTATCCTTACCCTGGTCAAAAGGGCAACACTAGACATTGATAAAAATGGCTCCCTTAAGTTGTCTTTGGAATATTATGTGGATGGAACTGGTTTAGACTTAGAGGAGAAGGAATCAAGTGATGATTCTAACTCCCAGGATGGGGACTTGGATGATCACCAGGATGAGGTGGAGGTGGTTGCGGCCCAGAATCTTAAGGACTTGAAATCAAAGCAGACCCCTTACTCCTTGTCAAACACCAAGGGTGAGTCCAACAAACAGTATGTCCCGACCCCTATTAATGATCAACTGGAACAAAACTTTGGGGAAATGGGTCATGTTGGTCTGATCAAAGGGGAAAACCACTTGGCAAGGATGTTGGCTGATATAGAGGAACCCAAGGGTGATATGTGGCTCACTAAGAGCTCGATCCAGTTTTTATTCAATGACTAGATAAGATGAAAGAGCAGGTGGAGGTTGCGATCAACTTTGGGCAGGGCGGAGAGAGATTGAGGTTTCTAAAGGCCATCTTTGGTGTCATAACCAAAGAGATGGATCAAGTTAAGGAAATTTTCCATAGTTATATGGAATGGAGCATTGTGATGGTGAAATCGACACTGCAACACCTTCAGACTTTGGGGTAGTTCGCTAATACCTATTGTGTCGTGGATAGTCAGGGTAGGAAGAGAAAAGCTACCCCGGATGGTTTCGACCAGGGATCCTTGGTGGTTAATATTGGATCCTTTGGCAAAATAATGGGTTAAGGTGTTGGAGGGGCTTGAAAAAGCCTACAAATGACATGGGATGGGTTGTTTTTGTTTTTTCACTGTCTCTGTTACTAGCTGTTACTTTCATCTATGCTGTTAGTTTATCTATGTTTTGTGTTGTTGTTTGTTTCGTTTTATAGGCTCCGGAGAGCTCTAATTACTATGAATAATTATATTATGTTTTTTTGAAGTTATTGTAATGTTGTTTTCTGCTCTCATGGAGAGTGTTTGATGTTCAGGGTAGGGTCCCCTCAACCCTTTTTTACCTCTACTAAAAAAAAACAAGCTATATGGTATTCATGAATTCCTTATTATGTTTAACTTATAAACACTATGAAGGTAATGTGAATTATTAATAATGAAAGAATCACACTAACTTCCAAATTCACAACATTCAACCATTTACAAGATCAATATAATCAAGAATCCATCTATATTTCTTTCCACTAAAATACCATCAACAAATTTTAGTCTCCAAAAATCAACATGTTTCCAAATGATTACAATAATATGTCTCTAGGCCTTCCATATTTTCTAAATAGAACCACTTCAAGAAATTCATACAATAATCATTTAATCAATAAAATAAATGTAACTTCTTATAAGTATTTCTTCTTTCATCTTTCACAAAATCTATCTGCAATATTGTTAGCATGTGTCAATTCACATGAAATGAGCCTGATAAGTACTAAATCTTTAGAACATCATGCTCTAACTTAATAATTTCATAAATGGAACACTGTTTTAAAAAATAAATCATTCTAAAGTTCAAAAGTAATAAAAAACTCTTTTAAGCATGACAATAACAAAATAATAAATGAAACCATGAAAAGAATTCAGTTTAAGTCACACACTTCATCACAATATTTATATCAATAATAATTTCAGTCACTTTAGATACAAGACAAGTACATTTGATCCATTTTCATCATAAAATAGAAGTGCAAGTGTAACATGATTTCAGTCATATAATTCCATTCATATATGCATGTGATCATTTACCTTGTTCAACAATTTTAATATCTTACCTATCTAATTATTACATTATAGTCAACAATAATAATCAAATAGTGTCTTATTCGATATAAGAGATTATGATATATAAATTTGTAGTCATATAATCCCATAATTATATGACTCAAGCTTATAGATCATCCAACAAGTTTATATAGTTTCCCTGAAGAACCTTTGATAACTTATTTGAACAGTAACAAAGCAGTTATTCAACATTATAGAATAGTAAAATAGTGAAGTTATTTACTTCACTTACATTGTATACAAGTTCCAAAAACATAAGCTATTATAGAAATAACTCTAAGTTAGGGGCGGTTTAGTGTGAACTAAATTCATTAGAAGATCTAATCTATAGATACAAACTAAGTTTGATAAAGGATTAAACTCTATATCACTATGTATCATACATAGAGGGGTTTATTATGAATAAAATTCATTTCATACTCAATTACAAACCATAGTATAAAAGTACCAATCCTGTATAACACAATAAATCTATCAAAGATAAATCTAACTGAACCCTCTTAAACATTAAAAACCAAATAGAGCTACATGTAGACATATATTAACTTCACATTCCCTAAGTACAAAGACCAAATACAAATTCATTATAGTGAGAAGTCAAGATGAATATCACATTTTAATGTACCCAAACTAGTAATTAACATTCACTCAAGCCTGCATTGTTCCCTACAGAGTTCTAGTGCTAAAGATAAACAAAAAGGTAAAACCATTAATCCTGAGTGAGTATATGACTCCAACCACGATCAAATTACATTTGACCTCAATCAAATTTAAGATGTATATTATACCCAACAAGTTTAAAAAATTATTAAGATCATACTTATCATCCACAAAAGCACAGAATAGTGGAGTCAGATAAGATACAATTCATATTCATTAGGATCAAAATAACCCAAAGAAGAGTCGAATATGGCACTAAGTTCAACCATAGAGGTGTTGATATAAAAATAACAAAGTAACATACCTTGAGTTGAACTTAAAATGACACAAGATCCTACACGGATCTGAAGCACTATCTCACAGCCCGGTCAAGGAATCTAAAGCATTCATAATGGAATCAGAACCAAACATTCAAACCACTTGCCATCTCCCACAATGGAGAGCTTCATAACTTAAAAAGTTAAGACCCATTAAGGGTATTGACTGATATTAGAGTCTTCAGAAGAATCAAAACAGAAATCTCAGTATACGGTTGATAAAGACCAAATTGATAAGCCTTCACAAACTGAGTAGCCAAACAAGGAAAAAAACAAACCCAAATTGTTGAATTATTAAACCAACAAGTAAATAATGTCAAAATATTCTATTAAGATTTATATTTACCCAGTAAATAGGGGTTTGCAACAAATAATTATAGTGCTTTGAAAAATCACCAAGACATTATATCTTTGTGGGTATCGATTTAACAACACGACTAGTATACCCTAGTATAATAACGATTAAGCTCAAACAAAAATACTCAAGCCAACAACAAAGAAACTCATTGTTTATTCACACAAATCTCTCATAGTCATACATGTAACCAAAATTCATTTTTAATCAAGTTACAACCAGATACATATAATATTCAAGAATGAAAACTAGGTAGCATTGAAATAACACAAAAACCACAAAACCCAGAACTTAGAATACAATTCCACAGTAAGAGAAGAGTTATTTTCATGAAAAAATTAAATAGAAAAAGTTATTATAATGAGTTGGATCCTATCATGCTTGGTAGAGCTCCTGTAAATTTCATCCAAGCTCTCAAACTCTCTATCCAAGTTTTCTCATAAAATTCTTCAAAAACTTCAAACAAATTCCATAGAAATCCCAACTTTCTTTCCTCATTATTTTTATAGCCCAAACAACAAATTTCTCCCTGTTAAATCCTCCATACAATGGAGAGTTCATTAATGAAGCATAAATGAACTAACAATTTGAATATCAAAAGATCCACTTGCAGAGCCAAGTGCTCGAAATACCATAGGAGAAATGAAAAAAAAAACTCCTTTCTCTTTGCCAAAAACCATCATGTTTTCCCCAAGGTGGTTTTCCCAAATTTCGAAGACATTTATTGCCATGGTAGGACTTCTAGTTTTCCCCATTAATCCACCAAACACTATTTTAAATTTAGCAACAACGAATAATTTAACCAACACTGTTAAACTTCCTTAGTCACCTTAATTCCTGTGCATGCCAAGTTAGACTTGGTCTATGCCAAAGGTGGTGAAAATTCCCCTTTAATTATTTTTAATTCAAATTACTGCATGGGTTGGCGCCATGATAACCATACTCCTGCCCATAGTCAATAGGCCACTCGTAGTTAGGTCTTAGGTTAGGTCTATGGTATTAGCTAGGTGTAGATCCCCTTAATGTAAAGTGTCAAACTTAGTTTAGGTTGGGATTATTATTATATCAAATACAATAGGATAGAATTAGGTCACATAGTTTATATTCTTACCTTATGATAGTTTAGTTTAGGCCTTCAAGATATAGCCTAACACTTTACTTAAAACAACATTAAATTAGAAAGTAGTAAGACTGCTAAATATAAGCCATTTAAGAAACACCAATGCAATCTTATAATCAACAAGTCTGAATATATAGTAAGTCACCATTCAGACTTATCCAATGTGATCAAAATAGTAAATCAATTAAGGAGAATGCCTTGGATCACTGAAATTGATCCAAGGTATTGTCCTTCATCTATCATTCATATTATAGTCTAAGGAACATAATAACGAAACTTAGATAACTTACCAAGTTACTTGTTTGTCCCACTATCTTAACAAGCTGAGATCACTTAGTGTACTTTAAAAAATAGTCAAGTGAGTACTTGATGATAATTCAACATAAGTACAACATTACAAAAATCATGATTAACATTAGATTTAATAGGAAACTGATATCTTTCCAACAAATATGATCAAACATTTCAAAATATCACATCAATTCAGAACACAATCATATATCAACGTTTTCCAAATTCAGTCAAAGAAGCAAGTAAAGCTATCAACACAACAAACAAACTACATACCTCCCCTCTAAAAAGTATCACCATCCCAATCATTAACTTAGTCCAAACACATATTTAAGAACATAGGTATAAATATAACTTATTCAACCGTAAAATTCCCAAATAGTAAACAAAATTGCAACAATTCAAGTTTCCCAAGTTTTATTACAATATCAAATAGCTGTACCAACCCTTAATAAAAAAATTTTACCCTAAAATGGAAAAAATCATAGATAGTTTTCAAACTAAATATCCAAATATCACATAAATTAGAATTATTTATGTTCAAAACAAATGAGGAAAAGTAGTTTTCATTTCCTCATGATTCTCCTAGGTTGCACTTTCTTTACTAAAATCATCCCACTTGACCTTACATTGACTTATCTCATGATTACACAAGTGCAAATTACGAATTTCTAGCACCCTTACGGGTTCAACCACGATTATTCCTGGGTCTTGGACCTGCAAAGAATTCTAATTCAATATATGTGATAAATATGAAACATATTTCTTAAGCAAGGAAGTATGAAAACATCATGCATATGTGCTAATGTGGGAGGCAATGCTAAACGATAGGCTACAAGACTGATCACTTCCACAATTTCGAAAGGTCCCACAAATCGAGGTGATAACTTGGCTACTTTGCCAAAAGTAATTAAGCTCTTTTTAGGATTGACTCATAAAAAGACTTTTTCACCAAGTTCAAATTTTCTATCGACCCTTTTCAGTTTTGCATAGGTTTTTACCCTATCAGAAGCTTCCTTTAATTTCTCATGGATTAATTTTACTTGTTGTTCCATTTCAGTAAGAATTTCAGGTCCAATTACCTCTATATCCTCTATGTTATCCCAAGTAATAGGGGTTCTACACTTTCGTCCATATAATGCTTCAAAAGGTGCCATTTTTAGAGATGAATGGTAAGTATTATTGTATGAAAATTCAACTAAAGGAAGGTATTCTTCCCATTTGTACTTTTGGTCCATACATTAAATCCTCAACATATCTTCCATTACTTGATTAACTCTTTTAGTTTTCCCATCCGTTTCTGGATGGTACATGGAACTAAAGTTTAGTTTTGTTCCTAAGGTTACATTTATATTTTTCCAAAAACGTGAAATCATTCTTGGGTTTCTATCATATATAATTAGCTCAGGTACACCATGTAATTTGAAAATTTCATGAAAAAATATTTTTACAAGAATAGGTGAATCATCTTTTAGATTTCCAGCAATGAAATGAGATACATTTGTTAATTTTTCAACCACAACCAAAATAACATCATGCTTATTTTTAGACATAGGAATCCCTTAAACAACTTATTACCTGCCATTTATACCACGGTATGATATGAGGGTACGATAAACCAATTGGGTGCATATGTTTAGCCTTAACATGCTGACATTCTAAGCAATGTGATACATAATCGATAATATCCTTTTTCACCCCTTTCCAAAAATATTTTTTTTTACATCAATAAGCATTTTTTTCACTCTGGGATGTCTAGACTAAGGTGAATTATGAAATTTAGTAATTAATTTCTTTCTTAACTCATTTTCTAAGGGTACGTACACTCAATTTTCATACCTTAGAATTCCTTTGTTAACAATTCGAAAACCTTTATACCTTGCATCATTATAATCTACAACAAGTGTTGTTTTTACTTGTTCAAAATAAAGATCAGTCATCATTACTTTCTTCACTTCATCTTTGAATTGAGTTCTCAAGGTTATAAGCACAGAAAATATGTTTCCTATAATTTAGCACATCTTCCACTCTATTCTCTTTACCTTTAATGTATCTGATGTAAAAATCATACTGAGACAAAAAATATAACCATCTTCGTTGTCTCACATTCAAATTTGGCTGCATGAAGATTTATTTCAGCCCAAGGTGTTCATTTTTTATCTCAAAGGGTTTACCCAAACTTGCAGTGCATGAACTATGACATCAAGCTCTAGGTCATGAGGAGCATAATTAAATTCTTGTAACTTGAGTTTTTTGCTCTCATATGCTATAACATGATCATTTTATAGTAATATGCCCCCTAATCCTTCTCCGAAAGCATCTGTGACAACTGTAAAGATTTTTTTTGCATTTGAAACAATCAAAATAGGCAATGAAGTTAGTTGTTATTTTAATGTTTTAAATGCTACTTCAAATTTATCATTCCAAATAAAATTTTATTCTTCTTTTGTAATGAAGTAATTGGGAATTTTTTTTTTTTGAAAAGTCCTTAACAAAATTTCTGTAGTATCCGAAAAGCCCCATGAATTTTCTATCTTCATGAACATTCTTAGGTGCTAGCCAATCAATGATGGCTGCAATATTGTATGGATCAACCAAGATTCCATCCTTTCTTATAACGTGCCCTAATTAATGTACTTTTGTTTCATAGAAGGAACATTTTGACAACTTTCCAAACAATTTTATCTTTCTTAAAATCTCAAGTACAATCCTTAAATGTTCATTGTGCTCCTCCATGATTTTTTAATAGATAAGAATATTGTCCAAGAATACAAGTACACACTTGTCCAGGTATTCTTGCAAAATATTGTTCATAAAATTCATAAAATCTGTAGGTCCATTTGTTAAAAAAAGGTAAAACAATGAATTCGTAGTGCCCATGCCTTGTTCTAAAGGTTGTTTTGTGAATGTCTTCATCTTTGATTTTCAATTAATGATATCCAGATCATAGATCTATTTTTGAATAAACTGATGTACGACACATCTGATCAAATAGATCATCAATCATGGGAAGAGGATATCTATTTTTGATTGTTGCTTTATTTAACATTTTGTAATCGATGCAAATCCTAAGTGTTCTATCCTTCTTCTTAACAAATATTACCGGTGCTCCCCAAGGTGAGACACTCGGTCTTATTAATCCTTTAGAAAAAAATTATCGTAACTATTCCTTTAATTCAACTAACTTAGTGTTATTCATGTGGTACAGTGCTTTGGAAATAGGTTCAGTTCCTGGTTTGATTTCAGTTGTGAAGTCAAACTTTCGTTCCGGTGTAAGACCAGGTAGTTATTTCGTAAACACATCATTGTACTCTTGTAATAATGGATATTTTTTCCATAAAATCACTACCTTCTTTGTTTCAGATATTTTTACTGCATATAACATGCAACCTTTGTTTTTGGATTTCTTAAGCTGCATGGATGATAGTTTTCTAACTGAAATGTCTCTTTTTACACCTTGTATGTCTGTTGTTTTCTACAGATCATCAAGATATTTTATGTGTTTTTCGAAACAATCACCTTCTCCTTATGATTTGTAAGCCAATTCACACTAATTATTACATCATAAGACCCTAAAAGTGCAACATACATGTATACTTCCGTAGTGAAACTTGGTAATTCGAAGGATGTGCCAAAAAGACATTTATATACTGTGTGGAAAAATTTGTTCCCATAATGGACAGTCCATAAATTTTCCATAATTATGGATTTTTTTTTAATTTAGAAGCTAATTTACTAGAACTAAAGCATTTTGTAGAACCAGTATTGAAAACTATAGTTACAAGTATACCAAACAACTTACCTAGTACTTCTTTAGGTGTAGCTTGCTTTTCAGCTACAGTAGCATGTATATTGTGCTACTGGTTGCTATCATTTTTCTTTAGAGGACACTGATTTGTGTAATAGCCTTTTCCACAGTTATAACATCCCCCAATAGGTCCTTTCCTAGGCTCTAACTTAATATCAGACTTGTAGTTATTGTTTTGTCCATTATTGTTCTTCTTAACATTGTTTCTGTTATTTGCAACATGTTTATTTGTTGTTCTCTTGTTACTATTTTCAGCCCCAAACTTGTTTTTATTACCAAAATTTTTCCATGTCACATTTTTAGTGCTGAAGGTGAAGGAGAGTTAAAGAATTTCTTACATTTCTCGTCTTTATGCGTAGAAATTGCCTTTAATTTTTGTTCTTGCCTTATTTCTTTTTCCACAACTCCTTCCATAGTGGATGGACTATGTACATCCACCTCTCCACCTATGATAAGATTCAATCCCATTATGAACTTATGTATTATGAAATTTTCATCAGTTTGGTACTATGGTACATACTTAAGAATCTAAGTAAACTTCTCCCAATATTCAGTTACAGTCAGTTTTACTTGAAATAAATTCATAAACTATGTCATCTTCTGATCATAATAGAGTTGTGGCAACCAACACTACCTAAAGTAGCCCTTAAACTTATCCCAAGTGATGTTAGCTTCATATATGTTCAGTTCAGCCTTACGGCTGTCCCACCAAGAATATGCTTCATGGGAAATCTGATAAAATCCCCATAGTCCTTTGGTTTCTTCTGAGAAGTTTCTTTTTGTAAAGTAATTCTCCATTTCGTTGAGCCAATTCTCAGCCCCATCTCCCAGTGTGGTACTATCAAAATTTGGTGGAATTTCTATTTTTATGTCATTAGTAAGTTCAGCTACCAACCTTGCTTTCTTCTTTTCAGGCTGGTTAGGTGCATTTGCATTCCTATTTGCAACGTTATTGTTGGCATTGACAACATTGTTATTCATTGCATCATTATTGTTATCTCCACCGGTATTCCTAGCATTAACATTATATCATGGAGGTGGTTGATTTTTATCTAAAACATCATCCTTCTCTTCCTTGTTTCCCATTACTTGATGTTCAAGTACAACAAGACAATCTTTTGTGTCCAGTAGGGTATCAAGGACCTCATCAATTTTTTGTGTTGTAGCTTCCTCGCCAACCAGTGGCTGGTTATTTGCAACATGTCCTCTTATTCTAACTATTATATGTTAATAAGAAAATTAATTTTTATTAGAGGTGGATTCAAATAGGTCCAAGAGCTACAACCTTCAGCTCTGATACCAAAATTTAACATCCTCATTTAAGACTTCAGTAAATAGGGGAAATTGTTTTTATACATAATGTTAATTGTTCTAAATTCACTTAATTTAGAACAAACATTCCTTTGATAATCCATCACATAAAAATAAACCATATGTAGCTGTAATGACTTGGTATAAAACCAATCTCTCATTTCATGACTTGGTGTTAAACCAATCTCTCATGTTTCATTATATCAATGTGTATACTAAGTATACTTTTGGTTCCTTTACCCATTAAGGGTACATCAAGTGTTAATGTCTAAATATCCTATCTGAGTATCTGTTACTCATACTCATCTAATATCACACAACTTTAGACTAGGTGACACAAGATAATACAACCAATATTTTGCGATACTTTGGACAAAGTTTAAAGACATGTTTACCATGATTTTATTCCTAGACGACATACTCTTCGAAAGGAATATGTATTTCCCCCCACTCAAAACCATTATCTAGATTAGGCTTCTTGACTTCCGTCAACAAATCCATGTCCATGTTAGGTGCTAAATAGGGATATTCTGCATAAACAAGTACCAAGGATTTTCTTAAAGAGACTAAGGGAAATCAAGTGCAACCAAATTAACTTACATCACCTTGGTTCCAATTAATTATGCTTAGTCATCATTAAGATGACCTTCATACGGGTTCATGCCACTGTCTCTATTTAGTACATAATGGTGACTTGAATTAACATTTTACGAAGTATCGCATAAGGGAGCTAGGTGGGTGGTTGCGACATAGTGAAAGCTCCAAAGTAACCACATAATGACTTGTGTCATTAAGTGGGTACTGTGCAGTAACAACTATGCTACGAAAACCCATCGAGCTCCATTATGCAAGGCTTCGTATCTTAACAAGTTTCTTAATTATTTTAATTCACATATTTTTACCCTTAGCAATTAAAATCTCATCGTTAGGTATCGTTCCTAAGGATCAACTAGGGTTGATATGATTAATCCATAAGGAGGGATCGTAATGTACTTCCTTATGAAGTGAAGGTATGAAAATAAAATATGCATTAAGTTCAATGAGTTAATTATATATTTCCCAATGGTCCAATAAGTGTCACTAATCAATCTAATTATAAAAAGTATAGGACAACATTTAAGCATTATCTTATTATTTCATACTAGTAAGTATAACTCAAATTTATATCACTTATATATTAGGTTTGTGTGACTTTTATTAAGTCACCTAAACTTAACATAACATTTTCACCACTCCAATACATAACCATTTGAACACATTTTATCATGTTCATTTACTTGTCAAAATTTATAGTTTATAGAAATCAACATAGGTTTAGGATTCAATCATTAAGACCATTATAAATTTATAGGTGTGTCTCCTTTCTTTCCATTAAAGGACATATTATCTTATCTATAAGTTCACAATGATACATTATTGTATAACCCTTATAAAGAACACAATATCATTTCCATATGAACATAATATTACATTTCAACAACTTCTAGATAATATTTAACATATCATCTTTATAAGTTCATATCATTTCATCCTTTAGCTCATCAGACTAACGAAATTTATGTATAGTCCTTCATTTAATCAACATAACAAGATACATGGTATTCATGAAGTCCTTATTCTGTTTAACTTATAAACACTATGAAGGTAATGTGAATTATTTATAAAGAAATAATCACACTAAATTACAAATTCACAACATCTATCCATTTACAAGATCAATATAATCAAGAATCCATCTTTATTTCTTTTTACTAAAATACCATCAACAAATTTCAGTTTCCAAAAATCAACATGTTTCCAAATGATTACAATAATATGGCTCTAGGTCTTGCATGTTTTCCAAATTTATCCACTTCAAGAAACTTATACAATAATCATTTAATCAGATCAATTGAATTTAATCAATAAAATAAATGCAACTTCTAATAATTCTTTCTTCTTTCATCTTTCACGAAATCCATTTGCAACATTGTTAGTATGCTCAGTTCACATGAATTGAGTATGATAAGTACTACATCTTCAGAACAACACATTCTAACTTCACAATTTCATAAAAGGAACACTGCTTGTTAATGAAATCATTCTAAAGTTCAAAAGTAATAAACAACTCTTTTAAGCATGCCAAGAACAACACAATAAATGAAACCATGAAAATAATTCAATTTAAGTCACACACTTCATCACAATATTTCTATCTATAATAATTTCAGTCACTTTAGGTACAAGACAAGTACATTTGATCCATTTCCATCATAAAACAGAAGTACAAGTGTAACATGATTTTAGTCATATAATTCCATTCTTATATGCTTGTAATAATTTACCTTGTTTAACAATTTTAATATCTTACCGATCTAAGTATTACATTACAGTCAACAATAGTAATCAACTTGTGTCTTATTCGATATAAGAGATTATGATATATAAAGTTGAAGTCATATAATCCCATAATTATATGACTGGAACTTATAGATCATCCAAAAAGTTTATACAGTTTCCCTGAAGAACCTTTGGTAACTTATTTAAACAATAACAAGGCAGTTATTCAACATTATAGAGTAGTAAAACAATCAAGTTATTCACTTCACTTACACTATATACAAGTTCCAAAAACATAAGATATTATAGAAACAACAACTCTAAGTTAGGGGTGATTCAGGTAATTCATCAGAAGATATAATCTATATATACAAACTTAGTTTTATAAAGGATTAAACTCTATCTCAATCTATATCATACATAGAGGGGTTTATTATGAAATAAAATTCATTTCATACTCAATTACAAACCACTGTGTAAAAGCACCAATCCTTTATAACACAATAAATATATCAAAGATCAATTTAACCAAACCCTCTTAAACATTAAACACTAAATAGAGCTACCTATAGATGTATATAAACTTCACCATTCCTAATAGGAAAAATGCCAAATAATAATTCATTATAGTGAGAAGTCGAGGTGGATATTAAATTTTAATATACCCAAACTAGTACTTAACATTCACTCAAACCTGTTTTATTACCTACAGAGTTCTAGTGTTAAAGGTAAACCAAAAGGTAAAACCATTCATGTTGAGTGAGTCCATGACTCAAATCACGATCAAATTATAGTTGACCTCAATCAAATGTCAAATTTATATCATACCCATCCAATTTAAAAATGATTAAGATCATATTGAACTTCCACAAAAGCAAAAAATAATGGAGTTAGACATGATACAATTCATAATCATTAGGATCATAATAACCCAAAGAAGAGTCAAATATAGCACTAAGTTCAACCACAGAGTTGTTCATATAAACAAAATGAAGTAAAAAACTTTGAGTTTAACTTAAAATGACATAAGATCCTACACGAATCTGAAGCACTATCTCACAGCACGGTCAAGGACTCGAGAGCGTCCATAATGGACTCATAACCAAACATTAAAATCAATTCTCATCTCCCACAATGGAGAGCTTTATAACTTCAAAATTTCAATACCAAGTAAGGGTATTGACTCATACTTGAGTCTTCAGAAGAATCAAAACAAAAATCTCAGTAAATGGTCGATAAAAATCAAATCGATAAGCCTGCATAGAACCAAATATCCAACCAAGGAAACAAAAGAAAGCAAATTGTTGAAAGCCCAAAACAAGTAAACAATGACAAAATCTTCCATTAAGATTTATATTTACCCAGTAAATAAGGGTTTACAACAAATAATTAGTGTTTCGAAAAATCACCAAGACATTATATCTTTATGGGTATCGATTCAACAACTTGACTAGTATACCATTTTATAATAACAATTAAGTTTAAACAAAAATAATCAAGCCAACAACAAAGAAACTTGTTGTTTCTTCACACAAATCTCTCACAGTCATGCATGTAACCAAAAATTATTTTTAATCAACTTACAACCAAATACATATAATATTCAAGAATAAAAACCAGGTAACATTGAAATAGCACAAAACCCACAAAACCCAAAACTCGGAATACAATTCCACATGAAGAGAAAATTTCTTTTAATGAAACAATTAAATAGAGCAAGTTATTATAATGAGTTAGAGCCTATCATGTCAGGAAATATATCTTAGTGCTCCATTTGTATGTAAGGGTGAATAATAATTACATGTGTAATTATTATTATGGTAAATTAGTGAAAGTACATTTACTATATAAATGTAAATAGTAAATGTAAAATGTGGTTAGTATGTGGTAATTTAGTAAGTTAGAATAATAAAACAATTAGTGTTGTTTTATTATTATATTGGTGAGAGGTTGAAACCATACAGGTGTATGGTTATATGCAGACAAAGGTTGTTGTGAGGATTGTGACTATACATCTCTTATATAATGGAGTGTAATGAAATAGTGGATCAATAAAAAATAATATAGTGTTGCTGATTTCAATTATTGTCTCTATAGCTATTTCATGTATTATGTGTATTAGATCAAAGTAATTTTCACATTTGGTATCAAAGTAGCTTAAATATGTCTCAAAGAAGATCTTGTAACTTTTTTTTGCAATCTGGGTTTCTCCACAATTTTGCAATGGAACAATCTGCTATACATGAAGCTACACCAAAAATTACAGCCAAACCCAGTTCATCGTTTGGGAGAAACGTGTAATTTACTATACAACACATTGATCACTGCTATTTTTTTGAAAAAATCAGAGAATCAAAGGTAATTCAAATCTACATTCAATTTTTTTTGGATATTTAGATTTAGTAAAATGGATACACCGTTAGATAAATTTAATGGGCTGAATTTTCATACATGGAGAGTAAAAATTCAGATGCAGTTAATGAATAAAAACCTATGGAGGATAGTAGATGGAAAAGAAAAAGCACCTACAGATGTAAGAAAAATTATAAAATGGGAAACTAGAGATGACAAAGCCAAAGAAATAATTGGACTTGGTCTTTCAGATTCTGAATTACATCATGTAGATTTAGAAAAATATTCTACAGCAAAATGGGATTTACTAAACAAAACTTTTGGGACTAAAGCGAATAATGCAAAATTCTCTTTAAAGTTACAATTATTCAAATTGAAAATGACTAAAGAAGGCTCAGACAATGAAGATGAACAAATAACAGATGAAATTGACTATAATTCTGAAGACTTTCTATACTAAGTGAAGTTCTTGGAGGAAGGAGGCACAGGAGGTTGGAGGTCATTCAACAACCTCTCACCAGTCACCAACGATGGGGCCGTATCATCTATGGTGATTATTTTTTAATACAATGTATTCATTATTTCTTTGTGTGTCTAGTAGAGTGTTTGGTTGCAGTGTTCCTATTGTGGTTTACAGAATAAAGGAAATTTCACATTGAGAGGGGAACATGATCTCAATGCTCCATTTGTAATTTTCTACATTTCTGGTATTTTCTATATGTGAGTAGCTATATTTCTTATGTTTTTCCATGTAGTGAAATGTGATGAGAGATGATAATTGTATTTGACACATCATGATGTGGTTATAGGTAAACCACTTGAAAACCTTCATTTTTAGTTTGTGGTACACCACTTGTAAAACCACAATTTTTTGGTTGTTGGTAAACCCTATGCAAAACCATCACCCTTTTGGTTTGTGGTAAAGTAGTTGTAAAACCATCATTTTCAGTTTATGGTCAACCCTATAAAAAACCATCTATTAGGTTTATGATCATTCTGTAAAATCATCAGATCATGAAAGTAAGTGCAAGTACAAAGTCAAGTTTTCCCCATGTTCGCACTAAGGGGGGGAATGTTAGTGCTCCATTTGTATGTATGGGTGTGAATAATAATTACATGTTTTATTATTATTATGGTAAATTAGTGAAAGTACATTTACTATATAAATGTAAATAGTAAATGTAAAATGTGGTTAGTATGTGGTAATTTAGTAAGTTAGAATAATAAAACAATTAGTGTTGTTTTATTATTATATTGGTGAGAGGTTGAAACCATACAGGTGTATGGTTATATGCAGACAAAGGTTGTTGTGAGGATTGTGACTATACATCTCTTATATAATGGAGTGTAATGAAATAGTGGATCAATAAAAAATAATATAGTGTTGCTGATTTCAATTATTGTCTCTATAGCTATTTCATGTATTATCTGTATTAGATTAGAGTAATTTTCACATATCATGGTATCAAAGTAGCTCCTGAAATATGTCTCAAAGAAGATCTTGTAACTTTTTTTCCAATCTGGGTTTCTCGTACAGATTTTGCAATGGAACAATCTGCTATACATGAAGCTACACCAAAAATTACAGCCAAACCCAGTTCATCGTTTGGGAGAAACGTGTAATTTACTATACAACACATTGATCACTGCTATTTTTTTGAAAAAATCAGAGAATCAAAGGTAATTCAAATCCTACATTCAATTTTTTTTGAGAGTTCATTTAGATTTAGTACAAATGGACTACACCGTTAGATAAATTTAATGGGCTGAATTTTCATACATACAGAGTAAAAATTCAGATGCAGTTAATGAATAAAAACCTATGGAGGATAGTAGATGGAAAAGAAAAAGCACCTATCAGATGTAAGCCAAAAATTATAAAATGGGAAACCTAGAGATGATTTTCCCAATTTTCCAAAGAAATTAATTGGACTTGGTCTTTCAGGACTTCCAGAATTACATCATGTAGATTTAGAAAACCACTATTCTACAGCAAAATGGGATTTAGCTACAACTAACAACTTTTGGGACTAAAGCGAATAATGCTAAAATTCTCTTTAAAGTTACAATTAATTCAAATGTGAAAATGACTAAAGAAGGCTCAGACAATGAAGTTTATGAACAAATAAAGGCAGATGGCAATTGACTATAATTCTGAAGACTTTCTATACTAAGTGAAGTTCTTGGAGGAAGGACCTGCACAGGAGGTTGGCAGGTCATTCTAACCTTACCTACTGCACCATAGTCACCAAGCGATGGGGCCGTATCATCTATGGTGATTATTTTTTAGGTACAATGATATTCAGTTAGGTGTAGATCCCCTTAATGTAAAGTGTCTACCTAGAGTGTTTGGTTGCAGTGTTCCTATTGTGGTTTATCAGAATACACTAGGAAATTTCACATTGAGAGGGGAACATAGATCTCATAGTGCTTACCATTTGTATATTTTCTACATTTCTAGGTATTTTCTATATGATGAGTAGCCTATATTTCTTATGTTTAATAAAAAAATAGTGAAATGTGATGAGAGTATGATAATTGTATTTGACTACATCATGATGTGCATTATAGGTAAACCACTTGAAAACCTTCATTTTTAGTTTGTGAATCACACCACTCTGTAAAACCACAATTTTTTGGTTGTTGGTAAACCCTATGCAAGATACCATTCACCCTTATTCAACATGATGGTAAAGTAGTTGTAAAACCATCATTTTCAGAATGCCTATAGATCAACCCTATAAATTGATCCAAGGTATTAGGTCCTTCATCTATCATTCATGTAAAATCATCAGGAATCATGAAAGTAAGTAACAAAACTTACAAAGCTTACCAAGTTTTCCCCATGTATCGCACTAAGGGAGGGAATGTTAGTGCTCACATTTGTATGCATGGGTGTGAATAACTAATTACATGTTTTATTATTATGATTGGTGAGAGGTTGAAACCATACGAGTGTATGGTTGTCCATATGCAGACATTAAGGTCCGATTGTGACAGGCAACTGATATATTGTACATAAAACTATGATCAATGGAGTGTAATGAAATAGTGACATCAATTCAGAACACAATCACATATCAACATGTTGCTGAAACTTCAATTATTGTCTCTGTAGCTATTTCATGTATTCTCTGTATTAGATTAGAGTAATTTTCACATATCATGCCTCGTAGAGCTCCTGAAAATTTCATCCAAGCTCTCAAACTCTCTATCCAAGTTTTCCCGTAAGATTATTCAAAAACTTCGAACATATGCCATAGAAAGTAAAACTTCCTTTTCTTCATTATTTTTATAACCCAAACCACAACTTTTTATATTCGTTAAATCCTCCATGCAATGGAGAGTTCATTAATGAAGCACAAATGAACTAACCATTTGAATATCAAAATATCAACATGCAGAGCCAAAGTGCTTCAATTAGTACCATAAGAGAATGGTTCGAAAAAATAAATTCCTATCTCTTGAAGCTGTAAAAACCATCGTGTTTTCCCTAAGGTGATTTTCCCAATTTTCCAAGACATTAATTGTCATGGCAGGACTTCCAGTTTTCCCCATTAATCCGCCAACCACTATTTTAAATTTAGCAACAACTAACAACTTAACCAACATTGCTAAAATTCCTTAGTCACCTTAATTCCTGTGCATGCCAAGTTATACTTGGTTTATGCTAAAGGCGGTGGCAATGCCCCTTTAATTTCATTTAATTCAAAGTACTGCATGGGTTGGCACCATGCTAACCTTACTACTGCCCATAGTCAATAAGCCACCCGTAGTTAGGTCTTAGGTTAGGTCTAGGATATTAGTTAGGTGTAGATCCCCTTAATGTAAAGTGTCAACCTTAGTTTAGGTTGAGATTATTATTAAATCAAATACACTAGGATAGAATTAGGTCGCATAGTTTATAGTCTTACCTTAGGATAGTTTATTTTAGGCCTTCAAGATATATCCTAACACTTTAATCAAAAAATATTAAATCAGGTAGTAGTAAGACTGCTAAATATAAGGCATTTAAGAAACACAATGCAAGCTTAGAATCAACAAGTCTGAATATACAATAAGTTAGAAAACATTAAGATACCATTCATACTTATTCAACATGATCGAAATAGTAAATCAATCAAGGAGAATGCCTTGGATCACTAAAATTGATCCAAGGTATTTTCCTTCATCTATCGTTCATATTATAGCCTAAGGAATAGAAAATAATAACAAAACTTACATAGCTTACCAAGTTACCTATCTATCCCACTATCCCAACAAGTTGAGATCACTTAGTGTACTTCAAAAACTAGTCAAGTGAGTACTTGATGATAATTCAACATAAGTACAAGTAATTTCCACTATTAGCATAATTGAAATGATCCGGATTTAACAGGCAACATGGGGAGGATATTTCCATAAAACATGGATCAAATGAGTTGGTAAGAAGAGGCAACTAATCCCTCAAAGAAGTGATTAATCACTATATCCAACGTCTCTGGAAACTTCAGATCAAAGATAAGTACATAATTAATTGGAAAATATCAGGATGAGACATTACATCCTTTTTCATAAGAAGCTTCTATTTTAGTCCTAACTCATGAAGAAAAAGTTGCTTTCGTTATAGTTGCGGGACAAGAAGTAAAAAGTCCATCTCATGAAAAAAATTTCACTAATTTTTTGCATGACATGGAGGAAATAATAGTGAAAAACATAGAACAAATCAGTGGGGAAGAGGTTCCATAGGAATAGAGGTTAGGACATAAGGGATAAATCAATGAGAATATGTCGATTACAATTGAGTTCTAGAAATGGTTGTAAAGATAAATGTAACTCATGAAGCTGTAAAAAAGGTTGTAGAAAATGAATCTTAGGATTAAAGCAAATTAAATTATTTGAGCTAATGGAAATGGCTAAGTCTTCTCCATGCTATGGAGGAATGAGTTGGACCATGTAAGTGGTACACAACACAAATAAATGTAAGTGCCTCACACCCTTCAATGGATAAAGATGAAGAAGTAAAATATAAAGGGGAAGAGGAGGAATTATATGTACAATAAACTGAAAGTATGGAAACATCATAGGTACCAGTTCATGAATCTGACCTCACACTCTCTAAATCACAAGAAATTGTGATTGTACCAAGTACCGCCCACTGAAAAATACAAGGGGAAGGAAACACCCTAGGTGAAGGATGGTTGGGATACAGTACATCCCAAGTCTAATAAGAGGATTAAATGAGAGAGTAAAGTATGAAGTATATTTGACCTTAGAGACCATCCAAAAGTAACATATTGTAGAAACATGCAATATATTGTAAGCATGCTTATCAAGAATAATGGTGGGTCCTCAAGGAGAAAGGTTTATGGAAGTTTCCACTCCACAAGCTGATGTCTTAAGGGATGAAGCTTCCCCTTCATATTACCATCTTAACAAGGTCCCATTGGGGGAACCAACCACATAAGATATCAAACATCAAGGTTGTTCAATTGAGTATGTATGAGAGCACATAGGTTTAAAAGATCATTGATTTAATATATTATAATAGATTCAACTTCAAGAAGTATGCTAAGGGAAAAAGTCTTGATGGGTATTGTCAAATTACATACAAAAGTGGTTATAATCTCCCATGGAATGATTGCCTAATTAGTACATGTTGCCACTGAATTGACATGGTATGATGTATCCTTTTGTATGAATAATTTTTATGGTTATTGAACATGCATGCTAACATCTTGCTGAACATAACAAAAGAGGCACCTGGTGGCTGTACGTGCTTCAGGTGAGCTTCCAGAATTTTTTGGATGAAGTGTCAGCATGCATATCTATTGTTGGGCAATAAAAAGACTAAATTTTGGTTCCGTTGCAAGGACCTATTTTCAACATGTCTACTAGGATGTTGTATACAAATGGCATTTCAATTGTCTTTGGAGAATAGTAAAAGCTAGATAGAAGACAAATAAGATGCCTTTACATAGAAAATATAACACTGAACCTGAATTTAACACACAAAATTAGGTAGAAGATAATTTATATGACTGCTTGTATGAGTCATACTTTAGCTTATTCTCAGTAGATTTGTACCATTAGTTGGTAGCTTATGAGACTAACAGAGGTGTATGAACATGAAAAAAATATTAGACATAGGAATATTACCAAACACTCTCTCATTCAAACGAGTCATGGATAAATATGTAGATTATTGGTGGGAAGGTGTGTTGCGTAGCTATACTTTAGAGTACACAATTTCAACATACTCTTATCCAAAAGAAGTAGAGTTATGGTTCTTGCATGAGACAAGGGGATCCTATTTGCACACAACACCCTTAACTATCAAGATCCTAAGGGTGGAATTAGGAATGGAGAAATTACCTATGGAAAGTTAAACCCCACCACATGCAGGGGAAAGAAACAGGTTTGGGAAGGATGATAGTGACCCTCACAGAAGAAAAATAGAGAGGAAAAATGACTCATGTATAGCGATACACGATAGAGGGTGGTGGATGCAACATTGAGGTAAAGAGGAAGGGTGATTGGAGAAACTAATGAGGACCCCATAGAAGGTGAGGAGATGCATTATCATGTCCTCATGATATTGGGAAAGTGTAGTAGAGAGATCCCATTGAAATTTGATGAGAATGAGTCTCAAGAAAAAATGATAACTGTGGGTACAAATCTGACCCAACCTGGCCTCTTGGCCCTTACAGAAGGTGTTCTGAATCTTGAAGTAATTATAGAATAGTATCATAGTGAAGGAGAGCAAGCAGAATCTCCACATTGGGTAGGAGGAACAAGTAGACATATTTTAGTTACCACTTAGGAGGTACAATAGATCAAGGATGCACACATGGAAATGTAGCAAATGCTAGTGTTTAGATTAAGTAATTTTAGAGGTAATTTTACAGTCGCATCATCAAGACATAGAATTGGTGCATAGCCCATTGGAAGCAATCCTATAGGTGCTGCTATAGGATAAAAAGTTGGTGTCCATTTCAACACAACAATTGGGACACATAGAAGTTCATCTATATGACCACAGGTTACGACAAGAGGCTCAGGAGGATCAGGATAGCCACCATGTCAAGGAAATCTTGGCAGAGATTTAGGTTTAGGATTTGGTCCCATCCTAGGTCAAGAGCCACAACCACCATAGTAGCCATCAAAAAAACCACCTCAACAACCACAACAGATGACACCTGTTGTCCACTCAAAATTCCCCTGCTCTTAAGAAAGTGAAAATTTAAAATTTTGAGTTTAAGTGTCTTCTCTGTTGTACTGATAATGTTAAAAGTCGAGAAATTGAGAAAATATGCATTTTTGGGTCATTTTGTGTGTTTTTCGGGCCTGTCGGACATTTTTGTCCCGCGTGTCCCAAGTTCAATTGGGCCCTCTATTCCCCGATCGGCCGGTTTCCCCAAAGTTTGTCTTTTTCGGGCCCGTCGGAACTTTTTGTCCCAAATGTCCCAAGTTCACCCGAACAAGTTGTTCCATTTTCGCCCAAATCGGCCGAGCCACGTGCCTCGTAAAATTTTGTCCCGCATGTCCCAAAAAGCATTTGCGCGTCTTTTCCCCGCTTCGCCCGAATCGGCCGAGCCGCGTGCTTCGTGCTTTCACGTCCCACATGTCCCAAATGAACCAAGTGCCATTCGTGCTAATTTTTCCCGCTCTACCCGAATATCTTGCTTATTCAAATTGGTAGGTATGTATTAAATGCGCATTAATTACCTTTCTCTCTCCTAAACGGCTATATAACGAGCGAACCCCCTATGTGTTTTTCACACTGCTTCCATGCTATCCTTTGCTCGAACCCTTGCAATCTAAATTCCTGCGTGCGTATCCCTTCCCTCTGTAATTCCTTCCTGAGTCTAGCTTGCAGCTCTGCCCTCCGAATTACTATCAACATGAAGATCAAATTTCAGGGACAGGAACAAATCTCACCACTAGAGTCTGCCGTTCCCAATATCGGGGATAGTGAAGCTCACCATCTTGACTTTGGTGATTTTTGGTCGAGGATGGCAGATGCAAACCCTACACCAATGGCACAGATGATTCATGACAGTGGTTTGGCTTTCGCTGGAGGTTTCCCAATCTCGGTGCAATGTGCTGATACAGTGCTTTCATGCGGAGCTCATTTCGACCCTGATTCGAGTGAATTGACCAACATACACGGGGAACTCATCGCCAAACTGGACGCTGCCACCATTAGCACTGCACTGAGGATTCCAGAAATGGATAATGCCATAGTTGTTTCCCAGAATCAAGCACAGGCCCTGTTCAATCAAGACAGCGACAACTACAAGGCACGGGTGGCGAAGTCTTGGCTTAAAAACCCTAAGAAGGGAGCATCTCGTCTATCCAAGACTCTTTTCTGGGCTGATTTCAATGAAGAATTGTCATATTTTATAATCCTACTGGCTCGGGTTATGGGCTTACCCTCTACTAACGAAGTTCCATTTCTGGATGTGCCCGCTCATCAACATGGTGTGCGAGGGAACTCAAAATATCAACTGGGCAGAAATCATCAGCATGAACTTAGCGGAGCAGCTGTCCAATGTACAGCAAACGAAGAAATTCTACATGACTTCGTACCTGATGTATACTCTGGTGGCATCAAGGCAATGGTTTGGTTTTTCTTACATTGATGCCCACAAGGATGATCCTGTATATGCCTACTGCCCGCAGTTCACCCTAGAGACCAGCAATCACAATTTCCAAAGGGTAAATGATGCTTTCACCATGTACGTGGTCAGGCTTCTCGAGGGTGACACTGCTAGAAGATTTTCTGACGAAGCCATGAACCTGATATCACACTACGGTGCCTATTTTATCCAGTTCAGAAAATTCTCCTATATCAGGCTTGCTGGCTATGAGAGCACCCCTCTGAGGCTTCCCATGTTCTGCAGTGATAAGATGGCTTTGATAGAAGTATGTAGGCAATTAGAAAAATTACACAGAACCTGCAGAGACAAGAAGATTACCGGTTTGCACTTCCCCATCTCTTTGGGAAACTACACTTGTAAAATAGCCCTGGACGCACAGAATATAGAAAGAGCCCTGGCTCCCATCACTGTCCATTTCTTCAAGCCAAGAACTTGCTTCGACTCGAAGAAGTTCATTGAGTAGAACATCAAGATAATCTATCATCATAGGGCAGATACAGAAGACTATTGGGCTGACTGTGCCGATGATTTTGAGGCTAGAAGGAGGCATTATGGCAAGTTCTCTCTGCAATTGATCCAAGAACTCGGCTTGTACCAAGTTCCTGAAGGACTCCAGGATGACAACTCTGATCTATACTCATATGAGTATGACAATGTGGTTAAGCACACTCCCTTGGAGGACTTGGATTGGTTCAAGAAAGAGAAAGATGATCTGGCCGAGATCCTGGCTCCAGTCTTAGTCAGGACTAAGATCTGGTTTGATAAGAAAGTTCGAGAGCTTAGGAGGCACTCAGGAGAATCCTCCTCTAAGGATGTTTCAACACCAAGGAGGGAAGCATCGACTCCAATATCAGACACACCTGTGCAAACCCCTCCTGCCTCATCAACACAAGGACCTGTAGCTTCTACTCCTTCTTCATCCACCCAAGTATACCAGAAGAAATTCAAAGAGGTTAAGAAGGAGCCTGTGGAAAAATATCCTCAGAGAAAGCAGGTAGAAATACCTTTGGGATCAGAGAACATTATTGTTCTCAGTGAAAGTGAAGAGAGTGAAGTGCCAGCTCCTCTAAGTGCTCCTGAAGCTCCAACGGATAAAGATAAGGAAGTCCAGAGCACTGAACTTCCAAGTGCTATTGATTCCTCTGCAGCAATTGTCTCAAGCACCCCACTCATGTCTCAACTTGAGACAACAGCTGTGCAAACCTTGAGCGCCATGAGCTCTCTGTCTCTTGGTCCTCTTGCCCCTCCTGCTGCTTCCTCTTCCTCTTTTGCATGGGTGCAACCTTTTGTCGACAGTAGAAAGAGGAAATATTCCTCTCGGAGCTCAGGGCCAAATTTTGATGCTGTGGCAGCCTTGTTAGGCACTACCTCCTTCTCGCACCAAAAAATCCAGAATCACCTCCAGGATAGTGTCTGATGCTCAGGGTCAGCAATTCCTGGAGATTGCTAAGCCTACAGTAGATAAATCAGAGTAGGACTTACAGGCATCTGACCTAGAATTCTCAAGGATTCCTATGGGAGAGTCTACCCCTGAAGGTGAGATCCACAACCTCCAGGAAACGGTCACAAGAGTCATTGGGAGGGTAGAGAAAGGGCAGCAAACTATTGAACAGTTGGAGGAACAAGCCCAGATTCTCACAGGTTTTATCAAATCTCTTTTGTCTAAGGACAAAGTTTTGGACCCTACCCCATTGACTACCCTTCCGCCACCTGTAATTTTGAGCCAAGATGAAGTACAGAGTATCAAAGACATGCACAAGTATTCTATCTATGGCAGAGCTATGGAGGCCATGGTGGAAGATATGCTTGTTGCAGGATTGAAATTCATCGATGAAGCTTTCAAACTCCACGAAAAGGTGAACAACTTGCAACAGAAGCTCTCCTCCACTATCGGGATCATAGATAAAGAGCTCAAACTCTGGAGCAGTTGCATAGTAGACCTTCGTCTCATGGGACAGACAGATGAGAACATTTTATTGGCGAATAAGGTTTTTGATGATGTAAAGGATAATCTATCAAAGTCCTGGGTTTACAGCGTGGAGTGGAAGATCAAAGTCTTGGAGGAGGCTTTGGGAGAACTGAAGAATAGCTGGCAGAAGGGTGAGGCTTTCAAGACACTGGTTGTATCTACTTTCAAAGATATACATTGTCATCTTCAGGATGAAACTTCTAGTGTGCCTTTTTCCTTGCAAGAAATCAAAGCTCAATTCAGAGCTTTTGTCAAAGATAATCTATTCAAGGAAAGCTCCATTTCCAAAGAGAAAATGAAGGAGATTTTCTCTCTTCAATCTTCCATTGAAGAAGCAAATAAAGACTATCATACTCATGTCGAGTTTGATAAGGAAATGGAGAAGTGCCTCGGATTTTGGACTCAGTCTACAGCCAACACGTCAGTCCCCCAGTGGCAGAGACATAGCCGAGGCATTGAAGAGATTCAGGCAGCGGATTTTGAAGTCAGTGGGTCCCTCCCAGTCATAACCACCTGTCTTCTTCTCCTTATTATTCTCTTCTCTTCTAATTCTTTTTCTCGGATTCATTGTAATAAGTTGAGGTATTGCGATTGGCAATCCTTAACTAATCTTTAGTTAAAAGAAGTGGTTACCAAGAGTAACTGATTTGTAAGCTATATAATGGCCTCTCCACGCCATTTTGCAAAGGAGGAAGAACTTGGCTTATTTTCTGAAAGTGTAAATAGATCATAAAGAAATCAATACAGAAGGGCTTTTCATTCTTTGTCTATCTGATCTCTTTTATCCCCAAGCTTTTCATTTAATTTTGTGAAGATCATTTGTCTGTGTTATGTCAAGAAACTTTGTGTTCTGGCAGAATGTTATTTACAGAACTTTGTGTCTTTAAATTCCATCTTATTTATATGATACAAATGATCTTGTTTCAATTCACTGTAACTTCGCATACATAAAGAATTACTCTGTTATCTATAATTCTGAGTGTTGCCTTTCTGCTCATTCTCGTATTCTCATTCCTCAGTCCTTTTGTAATTGATGATCTTTATAGAAAACACTTTCGTAATATCCAAGTTCAACCAGAAAATCATGTTTTGTATATTTGTAAATAGGTTCGTTTCTAAATAAGGGAACCTCTCCCATTAAAGAGGAGGGACTTCTTGTCCCCTGATTGTTGCTCTTCATAAAGTCCTATTTGACGACCAACAACACCTCAAGTTTTCTTTGAGATATCTCTTCACTTTACAAAGTTTAGAGACATGGAGAATGTAATTGATCATGTGCACAAGTGTGAATTGTTATGGAGAGTTAAGGGAATAACCACTTCTGATAAGAAGGCATGTCAGTTTTCCACCACACTTTAAGGGCACACACACAATTGGTATAGAAAATATGGTCCACATCAGACTGTGGTGGAATATGATGTGTTGCACACCACCTTATTGGCTGAATTCGAAATTCCTGAGTTTGATAAATAGAGTATTAGTTTGTTAAAGGACATCAAAAAGGGCTTATCTAAAAGTGCGAGGGAGTATGATGCGCGTTTTAATACTTTTTTATCCAAGATATATTAGTATATGTAATAGATCCAACATGCCAATTGGTTTGTTGGAGGATTTTTGACTCCATTTCGAGGGGCCTTATCACATAAAACATTTACTGATTCATATGAGGCTTTAGAAGAAAACACACATGTTAAAGTAGTTGGGAGTGCAGATAAAGGCGTAAGTCCTTTTCTTGAGGTGCATATAGTAACTATGGCTAAACAATTGTAAAATATTTCTGCCAATTCAGAACATGAGATGCAAAATGGGTTATGGTGTACTGATTGTGACATGGAAGGGCATACTAAGGATAGTTATCCACTCAAGAATGTGTGGGTACTACTAAAATATTGTGAGATTTATCAAAATAATCATGATGGTATAAATTTTCCACTTTTATAATGCATAATACAAAAGAAAATATCTATGTACTTCAATATTTTTGATGCCCATACCCATGATACAACTGACTTCCATTTAATTGATCACATTCATGAGGCATGTGAGACTGGGTTATGCAAAATACTATGGAAAGTAGTTCTCAGGAGTAGGATGGAAAGACTAGTGAGACACACAACAATGTGAATGGTGGATATCAGAGTCAAGGCCATGGTGGAAGATGAAGGTTCTTGCATGGGACATGTTATACCTGCGGATCACTAGATCATTATCAACACAAGTTCTCTAAGATCTTGGTATGCACATACTATGGAATGAAACATAAGGTCTAGTATTGTTTAGACCTCTATGAACATATGTGTAAAAATAAAAAAGAGGGAAAAAGGAAAGGGGATGATCAAGGTGGAGCGCTTGAAGCTTGAAAGGTGGGAACCTAAGGAAATGATTGATCCGAAGCTCTAACTTGTGTTAGTTACTACTTGTGCATAATTAGTGCATGGACATGAGCATATAAAGGAAAGATCTCCGACCAAGAGAGAGGAGGTAATACATGTTAAATATCTATACATTTCTCATCAAAATTAGGTATACTAGGAAACCATGGGTGTTGTCAAAGAACTGTAAGGGGAGGTCATACATTTGAAGGGGAGGTCATACATTTGAAGGGGAGATCAAATATGTTGATGATTTAAATGAAGTATGTGGGATGTTGTGCCAAGATAACATCGAACCTTTACTAGGAGGATGGATAAGCGAGAAGGTACCACACACTGGAGTTGAACGATAGTGCCAGATACTTCATGTTAATTTACCACCACAAGACCACAACTATGAAAAGAAAATTACTCTAGATGTGGTGATAGATGGTTGGATGGTGAGTAATATTTTGATTGATACAATTGTAAAGGTCAATGTTCTCAATTTGGATTCCTGGATCAAATTGGAAGGCCATAATTACAACCATCAATATTCAAAGAGAAACATTCACAAGAATTTTTGAAGTATTGGAGCTTGCTTAGGCAAATAATTTCCCAACACTCCTTGAGTGTCCTTGGTGCTATGTAAAAAATGTAAACCTATGATTCAAAAAAATATATTTCAATTTTGAGAATAAGGAGGGGCACATTGTTAGACCCTTGGATGATGCGAAGGCTATGCCCTACATTGAGCCTGTGAGTGAAGAAAAACTCAATAGGATTCATGCACAAAAATTACATGACCATGAGGACATGGAATAATCTAAAGAAGTTGTACTTTAGTGGGAAGACACACAATTTGTTAGTGATAATATCAATTTTTCTTGTGACAATTAAGCCCATGAAACATATTAAATGGTTAGACACAGAGTCAACGAAAGAGTCACTTGGATGATTAGGCCATGCATGATTAGGAGCTTGGGTAAAAATTAGTTACCTAGGTAACTGAGGAGGAAAAACCTCACTCTTTCTTTCACACCATTGAATAACAATGAAATAATGAGGGATAAATACAATACATGATGGTATAGACATTGCAGGGAACAACAATGCACTGGTGGGTGACACACATAGATAATTTGTTGGGATGATGTGATGTAATAATATCCTTCTTAACAAGGTTTACTTGGAGCAATGTTTCCTCTCTTATACACGAGTATGATGGAAATAATCCTTCTTTAGTACATATACATAATTTTGAGAGATAATGGGTCTAAGGACAAGAGGCAATACCACCATCTCTTACTCTACTATATGCGGATATGTGCAAGCTTGGTATGTATATATTCAGTTGAAATAAGAAATTGCAAGTTGGCGTGACATGAATGAGGGTATGACTCACACTTTTGATTATTTTCTAATACGCCGCAAGTATATGAGGCCTTATAGATCATGAAGTACATAACACTAGGAGATAGTGCAATAGTATAAGAAATCATGGTTCAACTACTTGGAGACCTTGAGACTGATACACATGAGGATGTTTTGGAGACAAAATAGATGCACTTAATTCGTACATAGAGATAGAAGGAAAAGGGAATATGGTATATCTCATTGATGATGAATAAGTAGAAAACCTAGATATTAGCCATACAAAGGGTGCACGTGAAGTGATGGAATTTGTAGATGAGATGGGATGCGTATACCATGTACCTATGAAGACTATGAAGGTTAATATTAGCACTAAGGATGTGCCTAAGGAGGCTACCATTGGAGACTATTGGTCAGAAGCAGAGGTTGCGAATATCATTGAGATGCTGTGCAATTTCTAAGACATATTCCTGAGAGGTTATCACAAGTTGAAATGTGTGCATCCCTCATTAGGGGAGATGAATATTAAGCTTGAAAGATGGCACACGTCCGTTTCAGAAGAGGCTTTACAGGATGAACCCGAACCTGTGCGTAGAGGTCAGGGAAGATATTGACAAGATGTTTAAGTCAGGAATCATTAATCCAATTGAGGAGTCTAAGTGGATTAGGAACATGGTGATCATGATCAAGAAATATGGGCATATTAAGATCTATTTTGAATACATGGTACTCAATGGTTCATGTGTCATAAATGCTTTTCCTACGTCATTTATGAAGGAGATCCTTGGAGGAGTTGCAGGGTGTGAAATCTATTCATTTACTGATGGATTTTTAGGGTACCACCAGGTGTGCATTACACGCAAGGATCAAGAAAAGACAACCTTCTCCACTGAATGGGGAAGTTTTTGCATATATTTTCATGCCATTTGGGTTGAAGAATGTACCAGCAGTGTTCTCGTGCATCATTTGTCAAGCCTTTCAAGACGTTATTCATAATTTTTTGTAGGTTTATCTAGATGATTGGACCGTCTGTGGGCTTGTGGAAGATCATTGTGATAATTTGATATTAATTTTTGAGAGATGCAGGTAGCTTAGCATATCCCTCAACATCAAGAAGTTTATTTTTACCACTCCCTTTGGTACTTCACTTAGGCACGTCATTTTTAAGGAAGGAGTGTTGGTAGACCTTGCTAAGATTGCAATAATTTTTGGGACTGGAATAACCAACTAATCAAAGAAAAGAGTGTCGTTTCCTAGGGCACACTGGTTAATATATAAAATTCATCAAGGGTTATGAAAAAATTAATGCACCCTGGAAGAATTTCTCAAATGCCCAAAGGAAGTTTTTATTGTGGTTGACGTGCAAGCAGCAGGTATTTGAGACCTTGAAGGAGAAACTTACCATCGCACCGATCTTGCGCTTCCCTTCATGGAACAAACCTTTCCATGTACATGTTGATGCCTCTGGCATGGTTATTGGTGCAGTATTGGTGCAACCAGGGGAAGGTAATGTGAATCATCCCATATGTTTTGCAAGTAGGACCAGAATTACACAACTACAGAGTGTGAGGCATTATCCATGATTTGTGTGCTTCACAATTTTTGAAAATACTTATTGGCCATGTCATTTATCTTTTACACTAATCACATGGAATTTAATTACTTGGTCAAAAAACCTATTTTACAAGGGCACATCTTCCGCTAGATACTTCTTTTCCAGGAATTTGATTTTACAGTCATAGTAAAGCTAGGAAAGAGAAACTTGGGACTTGACCACTTGTCAAGGATCAATTCTAGAGAGGATGTTTAGAGCATTGAAGATACTATTCCCGATGCCCAATTATTTTGATTGAACCATACGCTAGCTGATTTGGAAGATATTGCAGTATTTTTGTGCACTGGACTTGTGCCAGAAGGAATGAAGACCTTGGAAAAGAAGCAACTTGCTATTCAAGCCACACCATATCAACTTATTGGTGGAGACCTGTATAAAATGGGTAGAGATGAGGTCTTGTGCAGATGTTTTCTAGAGCATGAGTGTGAAGCCATTATTGAGGAAGAATGTGGAAGCCTCACAGGAGGACACTATGTTGGGGAAGGGACCACGCACAAGACCATATTAGCTAGTCTATGGTGGGAGACACTGTATAAAGATACTAAGGATTTTTTTAAAGCATGTGATCATTTTCTAAGAATTGGAAAGCCTGAGAATAGAGAAGAGATGTCATTACGACCCATTGCAAGTATGTAATCTTTTGAAAAATGGGAAATTTATTTTGTAGGAACTATTACACCACTCATGCACATGACAGGGGCGTGCTACATGATCACATGTAATGACTAGGTGAATAGGTGGGTAGAGGTTGTGCCCACAAAATATTACACAATAAAAACAATAGTGATATTCCTTTGGGAAAAATTATCAATAGGTATGGGTACCCATTGAGTTTAACCAATGATAAAGGAACTCATTTTTTGAATGAGACCATTATAATTTTATTTGAAGATTTTATGGTAGTGCACTATAAGACTGTAACTTATCACCATTAGGATAATGGAACTGCTAAGGCTTTCAAAAAGATCTTGGGATAGACACTAAACAAGATATTTGATCTTGGAAGAAAGGATTGGGATGAGAAGGTATCAACCATACTATGGGCATATAGAACAACGCATAAATGATTGAACAAGACCACACCATTTCATTTGGTGTTTGGCATGGAGGTCGTATTACTTGTGGAATTTATGTTCACAACCTTGCATATTGCATGCATAGGTAGATTGGATGATGAATAAGATGTGGATGAGTGCATTGACAAGTTGATGTAATTAGATGAGTTGCACGCCATTGAACGTTGGATTCTGAAGAGAAAAAAGGTACAATAGAAGGCCTGACATGACAGGTACATCAAGAACAAGTATTTTACATTCAGAAAGATGTTATTTCTATATGATCCAAGTTCTTGCACAATCTAGGGAAATTAAAAGTCCGCTGGATGGGACCCTTTGTAGTGACCAAGATAATAAAATTGAGTGAATGTCAATTATAAGCGCTAGATGACACCATATTTCCCAGTTACTTCAATGGGTGTAGGCTGAATCCATACTATAAATAAGCTTCCTTTATAATTGGAATAAGAAAACATTTCCATTTCGTGTGTTATTTTTTTGTAATAATTGTTTTCACACGGAGGAGCTGATTACTACTTATTAAGTTGATGTGTAGAGGACCGCACATACTTTTAGTGTGGGGTGAGATAGATGTGACTTTGTGCAAAAGAGATTATGTGATGTTGGTACTTGTATTGAAGTTGGTTCAGAAGCATGTGTGACATTATGGAAGAAAGGAACTTGATGGATAATAACTGGGTATGCATGAAAGAAAAATAAAATTGTTGTAGGTGTTAAGGAATTTTGGTTTTTGAAAGGAATTTCTCAGGCTTATAAAACCATGAAGAGGGCCGCATAGTGTAACGCAAGGGAGTTGGCATTTAGACAAAGTAATTGGTATGTGGTGCAAAGTAAGATGTGTGTGGCACAAGGTAATGCACATTAATATTTTTATACCTTAGAGAGTAGTGGTGTGTCAGAAGGTTACAATTTTCGTGTGCGGAATAAAGTAAGGAGAAAAGTAAAATGTTCCTTTAAGATGAAAATGGTGAAAAAACACTTTAAGACATAGAAACAAGAAAACAATGTTTTAAAGCCAAAAACGTAAGTTGGTGGATTATTAAGTGTGAAGAAGCTATAAAAGGGGTAAAATCGATTCATTTGGTACCTTGAATTTGAATTGATTTGAGTGATTGAGAAACTGAGTGACTAAGTACTAGAGCAAAGAGTGCAAAGAAATAATTAGAGAGGTAAAGAAAACCATAACAAAGTACATGATCATTTATTAGAGGAAGTGGAAGCATAATAAGGGTGAGTGGAGATAGGGTTTATAGAGTTGTAATTTTATAAGCTAAGGCTCACAGAAGCTTGGGCATCACAGAGATAGGGCTACGGTGATGGAAAATTAAGCATCTAGGGCATGAGAGCAGGGCATGCACAAAAGTAGACCAAATATTTTACGTACAACATAGGGGTTCAAAGAACAAGTAAGTTCAAAATAAAACACACCTAGGGCACATGTTGCAATGTGAGTTTGAGAATAAACAATAACACAAAAGAAAGTGACCAAATCATCATCTAAAGGAAAGGGTAAGGGAAAAAACAAGAATCATGTTGTTGAGAACACACTAGAAGAGTGGTTCTCATAAATGAAATAACCAATGAAGGTAATTGTTTCACAAAAATGGACCTCGTAACTTATGAAATGTAAGATTAGCGAGTATAATCATAGGTTACCAGGGCATAAGGCCACATTAAACAAGGAAATGTTGAGGGAATTACATACACGAACCGCAGAGGATTAATCGGTCATGGGTGACTCAGTACAAAAGATCTTGGAGAAGGTAGGGGTCCTAAAACTATTTTAAGGCCTCAACATCTCTTCAAGTGGCTGGTATCATGGGTATATGAAGACTATTTCTACTTCGCAGGTCAGAAGATATGAGAATCACAACCCATCTGATTAGGAGAATGAATGGATTACAAGATACTGGTGAATAATTGGACTTGGAATTTCACGATGAGAAAAATATTGAGGAGATGGCTTCCAAACTCCAATATGACAAGGGGACTCATGCCATAAGTGTTGAGAAGATAACAGACCATACAACTAGGGTAGTGTCCCAAATGGTAAGTTGCAATCTTGGTACTTCTTAGCAATGGGGAGAGGTGAACATCAATTTCCTCTAGATTGTGCATAATATGACATACAAAACATAGTACAATATTACGTAGTTCATTTTCAATGAGATTATTAAAGAGGCTAAGGAACTGATAAAAAAGGTGACAAGATAACCTGGGGGTCTATCTTGTTATTAATAGTCTTTTGGGATATTCGTGTCCCAAATGGGCTAGACAATAACATCTATATTCACCCAGTAGAATATACGTCCCCCAAGGCACAATTTGAAGACTTCACATTCAAGGGTTAAATCACCAACCCCTACAAGGTAAGATTAGACAAGTGGTACAAGAGAATGCATGCGTCCTTTGAAAATGAATGTCATGTGCAAAGGGATTTTCCTGGAGAAGTAGGTCATCAGGAAAAGTTTGCAGTTATATAACACTTTAGCCTTTCAAGATTCATAATGGGAAATAGTGAGATGGGTCTATGGTGCAAGTTGCCATTTGCATTCACCACTAATTATTTCAAGTACACAGTTAACTAAATAAAGGATCTTTAGAATATGACCTTCGATGTAGAAAAGGTCAACTTAGACTGGAAAACCTTGCACAATACTTTTGGATATGTTTCCAAGCCTGTGTACTTGGATACCATGGAGCTAGATAATTTGGACCTAAGTTCCATCATGAACGTGACAGTTGGTGGCATGATGTGTAGAATATTTGCCAATATTTAGTGGAAGATGAAATATGGGAAGGAAATTGAAGTATGTGACTCCCATATGCCTCAACATCCAAAGAATAATGCGGTTAAGGATCTGAAGAGGAGGTGTGAGGATAATCCACCCCAATGAGAAGAAGAAGATGGCATTGCCTTAGATCCAATCCATAGAAAATAAACGTAGGAAAGGAGAATGAAGGAAAACAAGGCACAAAATCTTCTAAAATAGGAAAGGTATCTTATTTAGTTGTGGTGGTGAAGGTAATTCCATTATGGAATAAGAATCGGCACAACAGAGCCCATATTATTTCTCAAGATGAGGGTGAAGAAAAAGATAAGTCTGAGGAAGAAAATCATGAGGATTCTATGCATGAGGATGGAGGGGGAAAGGAACAATGAGTTCATGTGGAATTAAGCCAACCAAAGGACATAGAGGAAGTTGAATAAGGTGGGAAGAATGAGATCCTACACAAAAAATAAGTGTAGGAGGGCATAGAGGAGAAGTAAAGTACAAAAGACAAGCTTGAGGAAAACAAGGGAGAAGGAGATGAAACTTATGTCATAAAGGAGGATAAGAGTGATGTTGGAGAAACAAGCACCAGACCATTCACTTGAAGAAATGCATGCACAAAGGCCAAGGTGGTAAGAAAGTGATGGCCTCCCTAATCACCCCATATGTCATTTATTGATGATCCTACGAAGGTTTTGAGGGCTAGGTTTCAGAGCATGGTCCCTATGGAAATTTTTTTAGTTGGGACCTGATGAATGAAGGAGGAGATCTCTTACACACCAGAAAGATATTATCATGAAGCATGCAAACAGATGTAGAAGAGACAAAATTTTATATAAGTAAAAGTTCACATCCCATTTTGACATTAAATAAGCAACCTGGGAAGGAGTTTAATATTTTCAATCCCAAAAAGTTAACTAACAAATAGGATTATAATGCACTAAACAAACAAATAGCTGAAGTCATGTGCAAGAACTTATACAAGGTGGATACCATGAGGCTCATGGTAGAGGATAAAAAGGATAAGGAGCATGAAATCCAATAGTTGAAGGAGGATTTGAAAGGGGAGAAGAAGTGGACCAAGGAGGCATATGATAGGGCTAGAGGGTTAGTGAATCAGATCATAAGTGCATGCCCCACATTGGTGAGCCAAGTTAGGAATGATTATACTTTGAAGATGGATTATCTTGAAGACTTGGTTCGGATGTTGTTTTTTAATATCAAGGGTGGTGTGGGGCCATATATAGAAGAGTTGGTAGAGGAGATGATAAAGTATACGGATGCAATGTAATCCAAAATAGTTGAATACAAAACATTGATCACCAAGGTCAAGGAGGTTATTGAAAAGACTAAATTAGCATTTGATAAATTCCAAAATTTTAATCCCATTTTGAGTGCATGGGTTGGAAAGGAGGAGGCTGAGCTCAAGGTAATTCAAGAAAAAATAACAATTAATAAACTCGAACGAGAAAAGATCATGGTAGATAAATCAACACAGAGGGATTTAATTAAATCCATGAAGGAGAATCTTGAATTTTAGATCAATTAGGTACAACTCATGGCCATGAAAAGGATGAATGCCATGGAAAGAGTGGTCACAGAGATGAACATGGTAGTAAAGGAGCTTAAGGATAAAGTTGATAAGCGGATGCCCGAGAAAATTTTAGATATTATTAAGGCCACGTCAGGGAAGGCTATAAAGGAACTTGCAATGTGGGAAGAGTTAGAAAATATTTTGAGCAAGGAGATCCCAGAGCTTCTTCATCCTCCTAAGGCATTATTGCATCTGCACGTAAATTGGTGCAATTCTATTCTTTGATTCATAATTTTTTTGGCATTTATTCTTTATTCTTTTAATTCTTTAATTCATGAAGGAATAAGTGTGATAAAATATTGCGAGCACGGGTAATAAATTTAGTGTAGGGAAATGTTGAGCAGAGAAAATGGCTAATTACTAGCCATGCATGGAGGTTAGGGACCATGTGCAAGGGGTGCGCGAAGGGGTGTATGAAGGCTCATACATGAGAAAAAAAGAATTGGGCCTTATCTAATTTTCTAGTCATGGATAAAAATAGTAAATTGTAGTTGGATTTGCATCCAAACAATGTATAAAAATAGACAAAAGAAGGATGGCTTGGGATGCATACAAAGGAGCTATAATTGGAAGAAGAACATACATGACATAATTAGAGAACATGCATGGAAGAATTATAATAATAGGATTAAAATGAATTAAAGCATGATATATATTTAGCTTAATCTATTATTAATAAAAATTGTAAAAATCATGGAAGCTATTGTAAACATTCCTATTAATAGGAAAGGTGTATATAGGTGGTGAAGGGAAATTCCCCACCCTATAAATATAAGTGATTTGTCATTGTAATAAAGACCATTCTTAGTTTTATAGTTCTTGTGTTGAGCAAGTACAAAGGTTTTGAAGATCATGGTTATTCTTGAGTTTGTATGAGAGTGTGCAGGTCTAATGCATTGATGTAATAGATTGTAATGGATTTAACTTCTATGTTATGTAATTGATTATGGCTTGATGGGTATTAAAATTTTAGTATTCATCATCTGTGAATGATTTCATTATTATATATGTTTCTGGATTAACATGGTATGATGTATCATTTTGTATGAATTATTTTTATGGTTATTGAACATGCATTCTAACATCTTGCTAAGCATAACAAAGGAGGGATCCAATGGCTACACGTGGTTTAGGTGTGCTTCCAGAATTTTTTGGATGAATTTCCAACATGCATAGCTATTATTGGGCAATAAAAATAAAACAAAAATTATACAAAATCATGTTGTAGGAGAGTTATAAGATCTAAAATATTTCAATTATTATTTCATTAATAATTTTGTTCATTTCGAGAGTTGCATTAATAAATTGGCCAAGGGAGCCAAGAAGAAGAAATCCATCTCCGCTAAAATTAACAATGTCTTATCTAAATAGGAGCTAATATTTATCTATCATGCGGGGCTAGATGAAGACCCTCTTGGGGATGTTTGAATGCCTTGATGTATACGGGAATAAGCTAGAAATAAAGGCAGAGGGTGAACACATAGATCTTGACCCTTCTTTCACACTTTATTCATTCTTTATTCTTTTCTATTCATCATTATTCTAAGTGAAAAAATAAAATAAAATGATGGTAATGAGTAACAAACTCTCCCTAGGAGGGCACACATGATGGTGATAGGGAAGAAAGAGATAAAAAATAATTTTTTTTTGTAAAAGGAATATTCTCCACTTATCCATAAGCTTAATCATGATCCAAAAATATTTCAACCTGACATAATAAGATGGAATATCTTAGTTGTAATGAAACTTCCATTCATTTTGGTGGATCAAGTATTATCACCTTGCATTTTACAACTTTCAAGGGATTTTTGGGGGTATATTTCCTTTTGGGAAAAATTTGTATAAGAATGAAGATCTTTCTTCATTCTAGGGGTTCATGATCTAGTTTTTGGAGGCTCTAGTTGTAGTCTTAGTTTTTTTCTTAGGTGATTACAATATATAGTCATTAATAGGCATTGAGAGCATAATTTATATGTCTCCCTTGCCAAAATCAAAGTACACAGAACCATTTTACATGCTTTAGTAAGGCATTATGTATTGTAAGTAAGATCATAGTTGAGGAATTTAATCTTCAATGTAATATTTTATTTGTTAAATCAATGAAATACGAATCATTTCCTTTTGTTTATTGTATGTGATCAATAACTGAACAAACATTGTGATATAGTGTTACCTTGTAATGGATGTTAGGTTATACAATTCCTTTATGTAATAATATCTTAAAGGTGAATGTTTACATCCTTCGAGTGTATCTTAGGTGTTATAAAAGTAATTTGATAAATATTTTGAAGTTTCATGCACAAGTGTTTGTGTTAATACTTCAAAGGTTATGTGGTAATGTTTTTATGAAATTTGTATCAATAAATGCAAGTTTCCATTTGAATATTATGTTTCTTTGATCTCAGTTATTCTCTTTGGATTATGGAAGTAATATGCTAAGATGACACATTGTGGTACTCATCCCCATTAGATCCACCACCACCTACTTCCTTTAACTAAGTATCATCCTATCCCACCCTTGAAAATAACATTACCATTTCCTATTATACATGTGTTTGCCTACAAATTACACATATCTCACATATTTCAAGTGTATTTTCCATGATATGTAAATTTTAGCATCCCATAATCATCATCATATTCCAAATTGTTAACAAATTCTTTCGAGATGATGTCAAGTGTCTGTAATTCTTGTGTGAAAATTCTTTTGAATGATCATTACATTCAATGGTTGAACACTATTTCAAATTGAGGATCAAATAATTTTGATGGTTTGAAACACAATATCTACTTTACTCTTTAAAGTCACCCCTTAGGTTCATGTAGAGCCATAAAGTATAAGGACAATAACTAGATCGTTAGTCACATGCCTCTTTGTTCCTATAAGGTATGATTAAGGTAGACATATAGACCAATCCCTATATACAAATAAAATCACCTAGAGGTCAATATTTTCTCCTTTCCTCTTACCTCACTTCTCCCCTTGTCTAGGGTGTTAGATTGGGAACCAACATAAAAATGGAAAATTTGTTGGGGAATTATAGTGAGTTTTAAACAAGAATTATCAATTCTTGATGTGTAAGAGTTTGTGATTTATCACCATATTTATGTGTTAAATGGTTCTTACATGACCTATTTATTCATCAATAACACCATCTCTAGGTAACTTAGCTAGATATTTGAATACAAGGTTTTATATGGGTTTATCTATTTGGTGTTTTCCTGGTCTCAAGTGTCTATTATTCTTGTTTGAATATACTTGGGTTTTTAAAGGGTTTATCATGTTTCATTTATTTTTTTGTTCAAGTAGTATTCACTTCATTATCAAGGTTGATCTATTATTTTTAGCTTACAAATCTCTAGTGGTAAATCTGTCCTAAGTTCTGGGTTAGACCAGTGTTGTATTTCTTATCATACGTTGTTTGCATTCCCACATTTACAAAGATAGAAGGAATAAGATCATCATTCAAATCAGATCCTACTAAGAAATTTCATCTTGAGTTAAATTATTTACATAAAAGGAGGCAAGTTTGGAGGCCAATAAGAGGCCATAGTTTAAAAGGTGAGGACATTCAACCTTCTAATTTTAGATATTCCTCTTTGATTGAGGATTATTCCAATTATTTTGATAGCTCTAAACCAATTATCCTAGAATACCACCTTCATTCCTTGTTTAAACAAGGTTCTACACCCAACTCTGTTAAGAGTTGTCTAAAGCCTACCCATTTGTTCACAAGTGAGAATAGATATTTTGATTTTGAATTGCTCCTCTGAGAAATATTTATAATACTGAATATACTTGTTTGGTTCACATACCACTTATTCAAAACTTATTTGATCCTCCTCTAGAAAACCCATTTCATAAAAATATGGATCATTCTCCTCCTCATGCTTCTTTCATATTTAATTCTTTTAAACCTATCAATTTTGAAGGCACAATTGAGTATCCAAATGAGGTACCAAATGAAATTAGGAAAAAGTTACCTAAATTTCAAGAAAATAACGTTATTAATGGTGAATGACACTTTAATTTATTTTAGAATATTATGGATGATTGTGAAATGGAATATGAGGATGTTTTTTTGAAGTTATTTGTACACACTTTGGAAGAGGATGTTAGGGGTTTAAATTATTACCATGTGGGTTAATTTATTCCTAGGATGAAATGAATAATTCCTTTAGGATTCAATTTGGTGATAGGACTGAACCTAGATTCCTTTTTTCTAAATTTGAAAATATAAAGAAGAATACTAATGAGTGTGTGTAGGATTTCAACACAAGATTCAATAAGACTTTGACAAGGTTTCCAAATTGTTTAATACTCAGTGATGAATTTTTTTTAATCAATTATTCTGGTGCATTTGAAAAGAAAGACACCTATTATCTAATGAGATACAAGAATCCATATAAGTCTTGAGACAATCATTTATCTATGGCTATCTAAATTGAAAACAACATCAAGGCCTATTGGTAAACCCCCAAAAATGGAAGGGATAAAAATTGTTCAATCCATAAGAAACCACAAGCATAGTAAGTTTGACTAATATCAGAAGAAGTTGTCAAGACCTCAACGGGAGCAGTATAGGAAATATCCTAAAAATTGGCAAGAGCTAAGAAAGTATTTTCCTCTAGCCCTCAAAATCAACATCAAAATAAACTTAGAGGAGATCATAGAAATGATGATAGAGGATAGGGACGTGTAGGTCATACTGATAAGCAACATGCATTTAGAGACAATAGATCAGTTCCTAATCCATTAGGGGGAACAGGTTGTGGTAATTGAAGAAGAACACATAATTGATTGGTGTGATAAATCTTTGTTTACCTCATGCTCCATATGAAAAACCTTCCTTAACTGAGGATGGTGTACTAGATCAGACTTTGAATGATGCATGTGTTCTTGATCATCAAGTGAACTTTGAGTAATGTACTACCTCTTTTGAACTTCAATGTGCTAAGACTATAGATGATTTTATGGACATGTGTTGGCGAGGTGTGTTATCTTCCTCTAGAATTTAATATTGATATTGATATGGCTCATTATTTTGAATTGACAAGTCATGATTTTGATTATTTTAGAGCTCTAACGATAAAGAAGTATGATTGAGAAGTCACTTCCAAAGAGGATAGGGAATTGTTGATAAATTTAACTATTACTTGGGAAAAGGAGTATAATTTGAGGAATAGAAAAATAAAGGGTTTTGCCCTAGCTTCCAAAGTTAAAATTCCTATCTTGACCAATGTTCCCAAAGGTACCCTCTAAAATAACCATATACCATGCAAAACCCTTGTCGCTAATCTAAGTCTCAAGTATACCTCTCATTGTTCCTATTTTGAAAGAGTGTATACCTTATGATAAAATAGTCACTCTCCCTTCAAATACTCACTCTCCCTTCAAATACATCCCTGCCCAAGTACAATGTTTGTGACATGGCCCAAATCCTTATCCAACTAAAAATCATTATTCCCCTAGTGGAATTGCTTAGGATTCCATAAGCACAGAAATATGGCATTTGAGTATTTAGGATTTAAGGAGGATGTTATTATAAACAAAGAAATCCCTCCCATTATTATTATAAAGGAGGTTGAAGAACCTCGAGATATCATTGATCCCTCCCATGAAGTTTATTTGGGCACATCTTTAGTAGAGAGTCAATTGGATGTGGACCCTTTTTACACCATAATGATTTTGAATGGTTGGCTCTTACACAATTGATATGTTTGACTCTGGAAAATTCCTATAACATAATGGCATTGGTAGTTATGAATGAGCTTATTATAAATATAACAACTACTTATGGAAGATGTTATGCCATGTATTCAAGAGAAGTGATGTGTTAAAGGATTAGTTATGTATTTATCATCTCACCTTGATAAGTACTTGACAATGAATGTAGTTATTGTGGACTTCCTAGCCAAGTGGGGAATGTTGTTGTCAAGAAAGTGGGTAGAAAACAAGGTAAATTTTAAGACCCCCCTAAAAATTAACCATATATATTACTTGGTGAATTTATATAAATGAATTTTGAAATCTTAGCAAATGCCATAAATTGAAAGAAAATGTTTTCAGTCGATATAAATTGTTAGTTGAGTTTTAGGCTACTGACCGATATAAAATTTCCCTTTTGTACATGTGGTAAAGGTGCTTTGAGTATAGATTTGTTTTGTATTACTATAAATGCTAGGTGAATCAACCCAAAAATTAAGTTGTACCCATAAAATTTAGGTGAAATAGCAAGTGACCTAAAACCTCAAAATTATTCAATTCTAATTTTTAAAAACCCAAATATTTATGAATTAATGAAGATTAGCCACTAAAATTTACACTAGCAACAAGTGTGGGAGGTAGTGTGCAAATGGAATTTTCTTATGTTACTATGCCATTAGAGGGAAAGTTAGTAAAACTACATAGGGAGGAAAAGTTGATGCACTTACTTGAAAATCTCATGAACACATCATATGAAGTACTTTATACAGATGTGGAATTGGATAATTTTGTGGGTAATGCATAATTTTAAGATCAAACCCTTGATCTTTGGGACTCAGTTGGAAGACCTCTCATGCTCCTCAGCATTATGTACTTTGATGGCGCATGCTCTAATCTTGGAAATGGATTAGGTATAATGTTATTTTCCCCTAAGCCAAGGATCCATTAAATTTCTCTTTCAAGTTATGCTTTCGAGTGTATAAAACAATATTTTTGAATATGAGGCACTCTTACTTAGCAATTGAGGATTGCTTGGAGGCATGGTATAGAGGACCAAATTGGAAAAGGTGACTCTAAGTTGGTTGTAAAATAGATCAAAAAATTATATACAACCAAGAATTAGAGGTTAAAGTACTATAAGAATGTAGTGTGGGACTTGATTGAGAAGTTTTATTCCTTCAATATTGAATACCATGAAAGGAGTCAGAATGTAGTAGCTAATATGTTAGTAGTGTTGACCTCTCAGTATGATAATCAAGGTACATCTCCATACTGCAAGTTCAAATTTGAGATGTTTGTTAGGCCTTCCATACCTGATAACATACAACATTGGTAAGTGAGTGATGATGACTCCCATATCATGAAATTATTAAGTTGCATAGAGATGAATTGGTACACAATCAACTCATTGATCTTGAGCCTATGATAGAAGTGTGTGATGGGAAGGAGACCTTATTTTGGGAAGGATAAGTGATTGAATTTAAAACTAACACTATCCCGAAAGGGCTAGTCATCCTTGAAGCTATGTTTTTGATGGTAGTTCATAGATCTATGAATATACCTACTCACACCTCAAGAGATGTAACTATAGGAACTTTCCAAGATCCAAGAAAATTTTGGTTAGGTAGTAACTTAAACACAAGAGAAAAATAGGTTTATATGGAAGACCCATTTCAACATGTGATACCCTTGGAGCCTCGCACCAAGCCTTTAAGTAAAAATCAAAGGCCTATAAATCTCATCCTTGTAACTAAAATGTAGAAAGAGTTGAAGAAACTCGTGAATGGAGGAATTGTATAGCCCACTAGATACTCTTCGCGGGTTGTTAATATAGTCCTGGTAAGGAATAAAAATGGGGAATCAGATTGTTGATTTTAGAAATTTGAAAAAGGATTCACTTAAGGATAACTACCCTATTCCAAACATGGATAATATTTTATAGAGGGTAACTGGGTCAGAAATTTTGTCAACATTAGATGGTTTCTCAAGGTATAATCAAGTGGTGGTTAAGGAATCAGAGAAATACAAGAATGCTTTCACCACTCCCTAGAGAACTCATGTCTATGTCAAAATTCCCTTTAGGTTGATGAATGTTGGAGCTTCCTTCCAGAGATTAATGGATGTGGTGTTTGTTAGATTCATGAATGAGCTCATTGTGGTCTATCAAGATGATATTAATCTTTTCTAAGAAAATAAGTGATCACTTATAAAAAAAAATTTATTAGGTATAAAGAATTTGGTATCTCACTAAATCCTAAGAAATTTCACTTTTGTGTGAAAAAGGAAAAGCTATTGGGATATATTTTGTCTCAAGAAGGAGTTATTATTTACCATGAAAGGGTAGAATCAATTGATAAGGTATTTATTCTCTAATTCAAGAAAGATATAGAATTTGTTTTTGGTAATATTAAATTTTTGAGAAGCTTCATATCCAATTTTACTGAGACTACTCTACCTATCAAAAGTACGTTGAAGAAGGATCAGGTTATCATGTGGGGAGATGAGGTAATAAAAACACTTAGAGGAGTAAAAGATGTATTAAAGACAACCCATGTATTGGCTAGTCCTTGTAGACATCTAAAATATGCTTATGCCTAGCATTTACTCCCATTTAACTGATTAATGACACTTCGTTAATTCTCCATTCTTTGCTCCATTCTTAGATGCCCATTCATGACACCTTCTTAGTTGTATTCTTCTTATAATAAACTAATTGGGATAATATCTCCCTTATTAGCTAAACATTCCTCCTTTTGACCATTCAGAATCTCCCTAGTTCTCTCTGAACCACTTTTGCAAGCTTCCTAGGCTATCTATCAGTCACAAATGGTTATCTAGACCCCTCCCAACTCTCAATGAGTCTCTAATCACTTGCTAATCAAGTTTAACTAGCCTAAACCCTAGTTAACTAGCCTAAACCAAGCTTAACTAAGCCTAAAGCATGTTTATCCTAATCTAATATAAAAGTTATTTTTGAGCTTTAGTCCCACATGCACCCAAATTCTAAACTCTTCCAAACCAACAACTATAAATACAAGGCTAAGCCTACCCATTCAAACTAACAACTTTACACAACACAAAACCAAAATAAGCCTAAGCAAGCTTGGATCTCATTTGTATTAGCTTTAAGCTAATTATACATTTGATCTAAAGCTTTCTCCTCCATTGAAGCTCATCCATTTGCATCCATAAACTTCAAGTTTTAGTAATATGGAGAGAACCATTGGCCTTGAAGCCATTAATGGTGAGACTCCATTCTTGAAAGCCATTGAAATCCATAAACATATAAATCATCCTTTTGATTGCTAAGTTGATATTTTTAGGTTCAATTTCTTAATAAGTAATCTAAAGAGTAGATATTAGCTTTATTATGTTAGTTTTTGATGTTTTTGTCAAAGTTATAATGCTTTAATGTTCATCTTGATGTTTATCTCTTATCTCCTGGTGCATAGTTGAGTTAGTTAAGCTTTGTGGTTCTTTAGACTAATTCCATAGCTTTTCAAATTTTCATTGCATACATTTGGCATGCCCGGTGGGACCCTTAGTCCATCCTCCATTAATGGAGGTCTTTTTAAGCTTTACATGTCCATTTCTAACCATTTTTATGCTTTCTAGGTTTTAAATGCTTGTTTTTTAACATATTTCACATTTTAGAGGGGCTTAATCTTCCTTTTGCTAAATAATTTCATGGGTTGAAGTTAGAAATTGGATTTAGTGGCTAACAATTAACCTGTTTGACTGTTGAAAATTTTCATTTCCATGATTTTTGCAGGTTTTACAGGGGGTACACGTATGTGTCTTGAAGGGGAGCATCTCTATCGAAACCTTGTGTATCCATTGAAACAGGCGCGTACACGTCTTTCTGGTGCAAAAAACCTGCACATGTGTAGGTGTCATTTTAGGGGTGTATCCATTGAAACAGGCACGTACACATCTTTCTGGTGTAAAAACACCTATGCACGCGCATGTATCATTTTGGGGGTGTATCCATTGAAACAGGCGTACATACACGTATTTCTATGAAAAAACACTGGCTTGCATGCATATGTGTCATTATAGGCACGTATCTATTGAAACAGGTGTGTACACATCTTTTTGGTGCAAAAACACCTGCGCACACGTATCTGTTGAAACATGGCACGTACATGTCATTATGGGTGCGTATGTGTTGAACTATGTTCATTACCAATCTTCTGGAGGCCATAAATTTTTCTCCCGAACTCAAAATGACTCCATTTTTGTTGCGTTGGAAAGGTATTGAAGAGAAATACACAATGGAAACATAAAATTAGGATTTTGACTTACAAAAAATTTATGGTTTACATTATTAGATAACTATTCATTTTCTAACAAAGTTTGAAAAATTGTTGTCTTGGCTATTCTAAAACTTTGAAAGGTTTTTGTGGCACTAATTAGCTGTTTGTAGGGTTATTTTAGTTTTGTTTTTGATTAACGTAGTTAAGTGTTTTGTTTCTTAGTTGATATAGGTTTTCAAAGTGTGTATGCTCTTCCCTCACACCTTCTAGGTGATCTTGGGAACCAAAAACACTTCTAAAACCTTTTTATTGCTTTCAAAAAAACTTATTTTGCGCTTCCTAATGGATGGAACTTTCAAAATTGGTTAAAATGAAGTCAAAATTTTGTAAAACACTTAATGTATTTTCCACAAACTAGTTTTAGTTGAGTTTTCACGTTACGTATGCTCTTCTTTCTAGCCTTTTGGTGATCTTAGTAATCAAAAGAAACACACAAACTCTCTTTTGATATCATGATATTTTGTGGAAAACTACTAACTCTTTGCATATAGGACCTAAGAATTTGTCAAAGAAAGGAGGAGTCAAAACAAAATGAAGACCCACTAACACGTGTTTTTATACAGATTTCCAAATGGTGTGCTACTTAAAACCACATTAAATTAACTAAGATAAAAAAACACACCATTTCACTTCACAATGTATTATAGGTTTCGGAAAAGGGTACGTCCCTATCCACTCAATTGGAACATAACCCCTTTGGCATAATGCCTTAAGCTACAACAATGGGGGTGGTTCCAGGAAAGTAATCCACCACTGAGTAACCTCATGGATGAAATAGGAAGTGCTCTGCTTACCCACTTGACTAGATTTACATTGCAAGTTATAGTCAAAGTTGTCCATATCACGACCCCAGTGATGGTACAACTGAATGCACTAGTTTCTCATTGTATCATAAGGGGGTAAAGTAAAGCCAAGATACTCCCAAATTAGTTAGTGCAACTATTTGGGTAAATAGAGCTCACTCCTAGGCAACTTGTGACACCTAGTTGAGAGATATTATAAGGGAATCCATTCTATGTTGGAGCCCACTTTTCTAGTCCATTATTGCGTCTTAGCCATCATGAAGTGATAACTTGTTTGGATTCAAAACCTTATTTTTCAAACATGATAATGAATCCATTTAAGTTAGATCTAAGTGTCACTCATCACAGAGTTTACAATGTGTTACTTATCTTGGTTTCTTTCTCACCTTCGGATGAGGAAAAACTCTACCCAAGTAATGTTTAGTTTATTTCCATCTTTTGATCTATACCTTTGCATTCTTGTTTCCCATTTGGGACAAAAGAAAGCATCATTCGGGAGTTTTGTCATAGATAGTGTTCACCACTTTTTTGTCTGTTTATGCTCATCCATGTTTGTGGTTGAGTTGTTAAACATCTAAAGTGCGTGGATGCATCCTTATATCTTTGATGGCCACTTGATCTTGATTTCAAGAACATCATCATAGTTATGATTGATTCATCAATTGATCTCCCTTTGACATATTACCTTGTTCGCATTGTCTCAACACAATTAAGATACTTATGTTGCGTTCTTTCGTAAACGTGATCTAAGTATTTGCATTGTGGCATTACGCTGCACACATTTTAGCACATCCTTAGTATACTTTGACTTGGTTTAAATTCAAACATTGTTCCAAATATTGATGGGTGTCGCTTACTTTATTTTGCATCATTTCAATACCAATTTGATACCAATATCTCACTTCTTCGTGAAGCTTGATAGACATGTCCAATTTGGTGGGGTTACGTAGCTTATATTTGTAATCCTCTCCCTTTGACATTTAGGCCTTGCTTGTCTCTAAACTGGTCATAATATCCTTTGAGTGGGAATCATATTTACCCTTTGTTAATATTTATGCCTTGTTCATTTTGAGCTTGACATAAGTATTGACATTGTGTTGATCATCTTTGCATCGAACTATCATTTTGCACACACATTTTTAGGGAGTATTTCCTTATTGATTGGATTTGTGTTTCACACTTGTATGATTGTTCCTTGTGATCATTCATCTGGAAAAATTAATTTCTAGGAAAATCCTTTTTGATCTCATTGAGATTACATCATCATGATGTCTATTTTCCTTAGACCTTCTTCAGAAAATCATGCACGCATATCCATACTTACAAAATGTCTAGTTGGATGTCATTATGCTTCCCTGAATCGACATGTCACTTCCTTCCCTTTGAAGGAGTTCCATCACACTATCTAGATATCTAGACATTTGTGCTTAAAACAAAGCCAAAAATGACTGATTATCACGTGGTTTCTCACACTTACAAAAATATAGAACCTAGGTTTAGGAATTCAAATCAAAAGATTCCCATTACGACCAAACCTAATTTGGTTATTCATGTTAGAGGGCCCATTTGGGTACCCTATTCCCCACCTTCAACTCATATTCTATGGTATGGTTTGGATGCTTCTGATCCAAATTATTATTTAGGTTCCCCCCACTCTTCTTCTGATTCAGATCCAAACTACCATTCGGATTCCCGCTCTTCTTTTGAAGATTCAGATCCCAACTATTGTTCAGATACCCCTAGATCAAATCTTGAATAATTTTCCTCCCTTTCTTTGGAAGACCTTTATTCTAAATCACCTCAACAACATCTTCCTCCTTTTAAGACTCATTTGAATTAAAATTCCATCAATCGAACATCTAATTCAATTCTTGAGTCATGGTCCTCCCTTTCTTTGCAGGACCTCCTTCATCATTCATCTCGGTGACCTCTTCCTCCTTCAAATATTTCCACGACTCATATTCCCTCTAGTCAATCATCCAATTTGAATCCTACGTCACAAATTAACGGATGGCTATGTGATCCAACTTTCCAACCTACATTACGTCACCTTTTAGAAAAATGATCTAGGTCTAGATCCAAATCATCCATTCATGAGACGTCTGCCTCCAAGCCTACTTCCTCTCTTGAGTCTTCTTCTGCTATCAGTCTAACTTTAATCCCTCTTTGACCCTTGAGCCCTTTTAATGATATCATACTATTTCCTTAGCCATATTCTAAAGATCAAAGTCTGTGACAACGTCGAATTATTAGAAAGAATCCATCTGCTAAGATATCTTTTCAAAGAACTATCAAAAATATTTGTGGGAGTGATAAGGTCAAGCCTTCCCCTCGTCTACCTCACCAAAAATCATCTTCTTCTATCACTCAATATTCCCCTCTTTTCAAACCCATTTCTTCTAGTCAACCTCCCATAGTAGAAGAACAACAACCTCTACTAATTGATTTCTCTCAGAATGAAGGAACAATTAGACTACATGAATATATCCCTATAGAGGATTGCAAACAAGGATTATTTCTAGAGCTCAATATGCTCGCGTATGGGGAAGAATAAGTTGATTCCTTTTATCAAAACGTAAAGGAAGATCCTATGGAACTTTATTATTTTGTTGTTATTCCATCTTCACCTTCCTTTGAGCATGATAAGATGTCAGGTTATATCATTGATCTGTGGCCTATCTTCTCATTGCCAAACCATTCCTTATCCATCATCATTCCTCAATCAAAATCATACCTTGGGTTACCGCTGAGAAGCCAATCATCTTCTTCTATCCTAGAACCACCCTCGGTAGCCCTTCATTTTCTACTTGTGGTTCAGCTCTTGGTAGCCCATTACCTTATCTTCTTGGGCCACGTCCTAGTATCCCTTCCTCTTCTATCTATAGGACCCCTCCTGGTAGTGCCTCCTCATCTATACTTGGGCCACACCCTAGCGTCCCTTTGTCATCTTCTTCTATTATTTGGCCATGTCCTCATAGCCTAACTTCTTCCATCTTAGGGCCATACTCTAGCATCCCTTTGTCATCTACTATCAAAGGCTCACCTCCTGGTAGCCCATCCTCTTCAATTCGTGGACCATATCCTTTTCATCCATCACACATTTCTTCTATCAATGGTTTTGGAAATCCCATGGTCATTTCTCACATCAGGTCTAAATTTCCACGTTCACTTTCTTCTCCTTCTTGAGATCAGATAAGTCACACATCAGCTAATAAGAAATCTAAACAAGTTCATTATCAAGCTAAGATCAAAACTTCCAAGAGCTCCAAAGCTCCTAAAAATCAAATGATGTTAAGGTTAAAAATCAAGTGTGATTCAAGAATGCACGCCAATGAGACCATCAAGTATAGCACAAATTGCATGAACCTATGGATAATGAACTCAAGGTCCCACAAACAATCCTTATTTCAGGATAAATCACAGTCATTTGTTGAGTATGAGCTCACCTTGATCATTGAGATCAGAGATAACTTAACTCTTGATAAACAAACGTGCTTAATCTCCCTTATCAAGGAAGTCGTAAACATTATTACTGGATCCTATCACATAGAGTGAATTTTTTGGTCCCACCTTTCCAAGAACTATCAAAAAATCTAAAAATCAAATCAATTCAAAAATACAAAAAAAAGAGAAAACATTAAAAATCAAAGGTACAAAGATCAAATGTTGTAATCAGGTATTATGTTCACATGGATGTTTCTTTATTCCCTTCCTTGCTATTCTCCTGCAATTCTTCCTACCATTTTCATCCCTTTGTTGTTATTTTGGTTAGATTATTCGCATGCATTTTGTAACATTTATCTCTATGGTATCTATTTTACCTTGGTCTTTCATCACCTTGGAAAATGAAAGAACGACTAAACTCTTAGAGATCCTATCACATTCAACATCTAACAAGCTTTTTGTAAAGAAATTTTGGACATATTTGTTGAAACTAGCCAATGTCATCATCAAAATCACTTCCACATCCTCTCATCAAGCCATCAGTGATTATTAACCCCTTATATAAAAAAGAGCTGAAATAAGTTTTCACAAAGCAAAAGAATCAAAATCAATCAAAAATCAAAAGCTACAAATCAAAAGTAAATTGATATATTACTCTCTCTTGGCGTATTTCTAACAATCTCTATCAGGGCTATGGATGCCTGAATGGCAGTAGAGAAATATTGCGATTAGAATCAAATGCATCTCCATCGGGGCTATGGAGGTCTGGCTGGCAGTGGAGTAATGTATGGCTATCCTTCCACCCTTCATTCACAAATCACCTATCACCTATCAAAATAAATCATTCCTACACATTGGCTAGGGTGTCTTCACTTGTTGTCTATTAAATCTTCCCTTCAAGAGGTAATTAAATTCTCCATGCATGCACTGGATATCTATGAGCAAGCAGGATTGATATGTTACCAAGTGTCTTTTTTTGCACCTTTTTTAGACTCTCACTCTAGTCCGTATCTCATCTCACAATTTATGCCTTTGGCTAATCAATTCTTCATTGTGAGGCTTATAAACTACATTCATATCATTCACATCATTCTTCTACTTCATTCAGAACATCCATGTGTATAAGATTACTTTTTTGCCATGTTTTCAGACACCTTTGTCCCCTTTCACAAAAACAATCTACCATTCCTTTCTATCATGTGCTTGTAGGCCAAATTATGTTGGGGGCATCCTTGCTTCTTCCCCACACATCATTAGTTTACATTTATCATCATGTTGAACTTATCCATAATGGCCTTGGGTCCTTCTTCTACGCGTGAAGAGTTTGCCTTTGAATACTCCCACCTAATTGCTAGGTCATTTTTGCATCTTCACCTTTCTCGTACACACATGGTATTTTTCCCTTGTACATCCCATCTATCACTGGGTTCATCCATGTTTCCTCATCTTCCTGTACATATTTTCAGAAAACTTTTAAAATAAAAAAAAACATTCAAATATGTTAGAAAAATTTGAAAACATTAAAATATGTTTCAAGAAACATCAAAAACAATAGAAATAATCCTATAAAACATTGCTCTTTGGTTCTCACCTATTCATTTGCACAACTCACAGATAATCTTGATCTACCTCCATCAACAAAATATAGGTTTCTTACTTTGTCTGTACTCTGGGGCATAATGGGTTGTCTAGTATTGTTTCCTAGTGCACATTCATTTTTAATCGGGCCGAAGTGTCCTCTATTATTCTCCTCGCATGTATCCTTTCTTAGGGCACTATCATTAACCCTTGTCGTTAATTTGAATAGGTTGGAAATGAAGCTAGATAATAAAAAAATTGTACTTGTTTCATTGTTAGGTTAGCTTGTTTACTTTCTCGTATTGCGTTGCATTATCTATGTTGCATGGAGTTAGGAATATTTTACTTTCCTGTATTGCATTGGATTTTGTATGTTGCATGGATTTGGTGTTTTTAGCAATGGACATTTATTTGTATATGGCTTTTCATGTCATACTACACTTTTGTTCATTCTTTTTAATAAGGATCAATGATGAAGATCACTAGCAATATGATGAAAAATAAAGTTGTTTAAAAGGCACTGGATGGATGTTAGCTCATTCCCTCTTCCTCATACTCCTTTTTCTTCTATATCCCCTTTATTTTATTCTTCTTCACACTATTCTTTCTTCTGTTCTCTTTCTATCATCTTTTCGATCGACAATCGAGTTCTTCTGTCACCCCATCAACAATTAAGGGGGGGTCCTTCATTCTACTCATTTTTATTCTATCCCTTCAAAAATTTATAGTTGTTTATGCTTATCTACTTTCTTTTAAGTAACGTCACTTACATCACCCCAAAGAGGGGAAAATGTAGACATCTAAAATATGCTTACACCTAGAATTTCCTCTAATTCAACTAATGAATGACACTTTGTTAATTCCCCATTCTTTACTCCATTCTCGGATGCCCATTCACGACACCTTCTTGGTTGTATTATTCTTATAATCAACTAATTGGGCTAATACCTCTCTTATTAGCTAAAAATTCCTCTTTCAACCATTTAGAATCTCCCTAGTTCTCTCTGAACCACTTCTGCAAGCTTCATAGGTTATCTATCAATCACAAATGGTTATCTAGACCCCTACCAACTCTCAATGAGTCTCTAATCACTTGCTAATCAAGTTTAACTAGTCTAAATCATAGTTAAGTAGCCTAAACCAAGCTTAACTAATCCTAAAGCATGTTTATCCTAATCTAATATAAAATTTATTTTTGAGCTTTAGTCCCACATGCACCCAAATTCCAAATTCTTCCAAACCAAAAACTATAAATACAAGGCCAAGCCTACCCATTCAAACTAGCAACTTTACACAACACAAAACTAAAACAAGGTTAAGAAATATTGGATCTCATTTGTATTAGTTTTAAGCTAATTATACATTTGATCTAATACTTCCTCCATTGACCTTGAGCTAACACCTCCATATACATCCTTAAACCAAGTTTTGAATAATATGGAGAGAACCATTGGCCTTGAAGCCATTAATGGTGAGACTCAATTCTTAAAATATTGAAAACCATAAACATCTAAATCATCCCTTTGATTTCTATGTTGATCTTTTTAGGTTCAATTTCTTAATAAGTAATCTAAAGACTAGAGAGTATCTTTATCATGTTATTTTTTGATGTTTTTGTCAAATTTATAATGCTTTCATGTTAGTTTCCCTTGTTTATCTCTTATCTCATGGTGCATAGTTGAGTTAGTTAAGCTTTAAGGTTCTTTAGACTCAATCCATAGTTTTTCAACTTTTCATTGCATACATTTGGCATGCCCAGTGGGACCTTTAGTACATCCTCCACTAATGAAGGTCTTTTTAATCTTTTCATGTCCATTTCTAACCATTTTTATGCTTTCTAGGTTTTAAATGCTTGTTTTTTAACATACTTCACATTTTAGAGGGGCTTATTCATTTTTTTGCTAAGGAATTTCATGGGTTGAAGTTAGAAATTGGATATAGTGGTTAACAACTAAATTGGGTTGAAGTTAGAAGTTAGAAATGGAGTGTTGATTAGATACACACTAGAACACATAGTTTCTACATATTATTTCCCAGAGGTTGCTAAGTTCAAGTTCTTGCAAGAACCAAGGAGATATTTCTTGTGTGATTCACCATTAGCCATCAAGATCCTTATCATCACTTTGAGTTTAAAAGTGTTTCCTATGGATAGCTAAACTGCCACTAGGCACAGGGCATGGAAGCAAAGGTGGTGAGAAATGTTGGATCTTGTAGCAGAAGTGGAGAGAAAGGAGAGGTGGCTCAAGTATAACAAATTTTGGGAGAGGGAACTGGAAAGACATTGCGAGATTGTAGGAATGAGGGATGTTTGGAGGCAAGCGTTACAGGAAGGATTTTAGGTTCACGTGGAGGACGTAGAACCTAAGTAGTTTATGGTACCCCATCTTGGAAAATGTAGAAGGATAACCCCCTCATCTTCCAATGAGATCTCATCGGATGTGTACAAGAGATGGACCATAGGTTCAAATTTGGACCAACCTAGTAACCAAGCCCTTGCGCTTAGTTTTCCAATTTCTGAGACAAGTATTTTTGGACCAGTTAGTATTGATGTTGGTAAGAAAAAAACATTAGGTGGATACCATTTCTCATTGAATTCATTTATGGCCGCACAAAAATTTCCTATGTTTGATGGTATCCTGTCAACAGCATCATTTGGGTAAGGTGTGGGCTCCTAGAATGTAGGTATCACATCTTGAATTATTTCAACTTTGCAGACTATTTGGGCTCAGTTTAGCACATTGGTGGGAACACAGAGTAGCACTACTTCAGGCCCTATGCCTACTACAGGAGGAGGATCTAGAGGATTTGGTGTATTTGGAGGGTTAGGAGTTAGTGGAACTAGTGGGTCTGGTGGTAGAGGAAACATAGGAGGGAATCAAGGTTATGGATCTGGTGGACAAGGACCATAACCCCAACAACAGGTATTATATGAGATGCCTCTTCACTTTCCAAATTATAAAGGTGTTGAGGATATTACAGAGCATGTACATAAGTGTGAATTTCTTTGGCATACGAAGGGGATTACTACCCTAGAGAATAAGGCAAGCCCGTTTGTAACTAAGTTCTAGGGGCACGTGCATAGATATTACCAAAAGTATGACCCACACTAGACCACGGTGGATTATACCACACTACATGATGCTTTCTTGGTAGAATTTCATATTCCTAAATTTGAGAAAAAAAAGCATCAGTGCACTCAAGGAGATTCAAAAAGGTATGGCAGAGTGTGTGCGGGGGAGTATAATGCGTGCTTTAAGACTCTATTGTCAAAGCTATCTTATGATATCCATCCCTCTAAACATGCTCAGTGGTTCATGGGAGGATTGATAACACCTTTTAGGTGAGTGATTTCACATAATAATTTCAAGGATCCACGTGAGGCTTTGGAGGCTACTCTGCGTGTTGAGGACATTGCAAGCATTGATACTGGGGTAAATACCTTTTTAGAAGCACAAATTGCTTCCATGGTTAAGAAAATTGAGAAGTTTTCTGCGAACTCGACACATGAGACTCACAATGGAATTCGGTGTACAAATTGTAAAATATAAGGACACACCAAGGATAGATTCCATCAAAATTCAGTTTGCACCATGTCATTAGACATTTAAATCTGTCATAGGGATCATGATCCAAGTAGATGCCCTTTGTGACAATGTGTGATCCATAAAAAAGTGTCCTACTATTGTAAGATTTTTACATCTACTACTCATGACATGAAGGAATTTCGGTTGATAGACTAGATTCATGATGCAATAGATACTGGTGTGTGTCAAGCCAGTGTTGAAAACAATTTTAAGAACAAGGGGCATCAACATGAAGGGTGTGAAGATGGAAGAGGAAGGGGAAGGAATTTTTGCGGGGAATTCAGAGGCCATAGTGGTCACGGAGGGGGAAGGAATGAATTTCCTTGTGGAACTTGTTTCAATTGTGGATCTATGGGTCACTATAAGCGCAAATACCCAAAATTACTGTAATGCTCATGGTGTGGGAAGAAGCATAAGTATGAGGAGTTACCTGACTTATATGACCATGTGAGCCATAACTAGAAGAAGGAAAAATGCATGGGAATGGTTAGTGTAAAGCACTCTGAACCTCTGTTCATTCCTACGGTAGCATCTAAGCCTGAATTGGATCATGTATTAGTGACTACACGCACTAAAGCTGCGAGCACTAGAGAAATACCAAAGAAGATGCCTCTCATTATAAGGGAAGAGGTATTGCATGGGAAGTACCCTGATCCAACTTATCAGAAGGAAGTTTACCATGAGACTATGAAGGTGATTCAGAGTTTGTAAGGAGAGATCCATTGCTTAAAAGAGAAGTAGCGGAAGTTGGAACATGTGAAGAGTGTTGAGATCCCTCAGAAGGACACATATGATATCAAAGAGGTATGTAATATGTTGTGCCAGGAGAATATCATTCCCATGTTAGGAGAATGGTTGAGAGGAAAGGTACCATGCATTGGGAATGAGTGCGAGAGGAAAATCATGCATGTTAATCTGCCCCCACATACTCTTGACTATGACAAGGAGATCATGTTGAATGCAGTAGTTGATGGATGGCTTCTGAGAAACATACTAATTGATAGAGGTGTAGAGGTTAATGTTCTTATTCTAGATGCATGGAATCATATGGGGAGACCACCATTGTAGCCCTCTTCAAATGTTTTTAACACGGCGAATAGAACTAAATCTATTCCCATTGAAGTCTGGAACGATGCTTCCATAACCATTCAAGGGGAAAAATTCATTGGGGACTTTGAATTCTTAGTGCTTGGCAAGGAAGATAGTTTCCCATCCTTACTTGGATACCCTTGGTGTTATGCGACTAATGCAGATTTGTGCTTCAACAAGGGATACATCAGCTTTGAGAATAAGGAGTGCATTATTAGTCCACTAACATATGGTAGGTTTACACCTTATGTCTAGCCTTTGGGATAAGAAGACATAAATAGAATTTATGTGTGCACCATTAGAGACCTAGAGATTATCAAGCCATCAAGAGAAGGAGTCATTCAATGGGATGATGCTCAATCCTTGAGTGATATGATTAGCATTGTATGTAATAATTTAGCACATGGGACTTATGATTTAGTTGGAAGAGAATTAAAAGGAATTGTGACTCGTGTTATCAGGGTGCATTCAGTTAGGTGTCTAGGAGGGAGACAGCTACCAAGTTACACTAGAGAAGGTAACTCTGATGTCTTTTTGCAAGTTATGGAATTCCAGTGGACTTGTGAAGTAGAATGGAGGGATATTCTTACCTATATCTTGTGTAGAACAACAACGTGTTGGTGGGTGACTCATCAAAACAATCTTCTAGAGTGACACAAAGTGAGAATCATGTTCTCTGTTAGGTTTCTCCAGATTAATGTACCTTCTAAAATATGTGATTATTATGCAAAGGAATCCACTTCATTCCACGTCTAGGAATCTGAGAGAGATTATATAGAAAGATCAAAAGCTTTACCCCCTCACTATGGGTGTATAATTTATATTCCGCCTTGCAGGGTTGTGTACACACATGGTATATCCATTTAGAATTACATCGTCAAATAAAAAATTGACAAGAGTTGATGGCATGTATTATTTAGACTTTTGAATATCTATCTTCTAAACCATTAGTAAATGAAGCTTTGTAGGTGGTCAAGTGCATTAAACTGGGAGATAGTTCCAGGGTTAGGGACCTCATCCTATATTTTCTAAGGGAATCTAATTTAGAGGTGCACGTTGAAGAGGCATATTAAGTCCAATTTGAGTGTGCCTACCTAGAAAAGGAGAAAGGAAAAATGGTGTACCTGATAGATGATGAAGAAATAGAAAACTTAAATGTTGATCATATTGAGGGTACGTGTGACATTTTGGATAGTGTGGATGAGAAGGAATGCACTTACCATGATCTGTTGAAGACAAAAAATATCAACATTAGTACAAAAGTGGAGCCAAAATAAGCACTCATTGGTGATTACTAGACAGACCAAGAGGTTTCAAAGATAGTTGAGTTGCTACAGGACTTCCAAGATTTGTTCTGGCATGGGTACCATGAGTTAAAAGGTGTTCATCACTCATTGGGATAGATTTAGATTAAGTTAAAGGAAGGTGCACACTCGATTAGGAAGAGGCATTATCAGATGAATCCTAATCTACGCGTGAAGGTGAAAGAAGAAATCGATAAGATGTTGGAATCTAGGATCATTTAGGCTATTTAAGAGTATGAATGAGTCATCCCCATGGTGATTAGTATAAAGAAGGATAGAAGGATATGAATCGGTATCAACTGTAGAGATTTGAATACTACATATGTTAGATCCTTTTCTAATGCCTTTTATTGAGGATATCTTGGAAGGTTTAGTAGGATGAGAGATATATTCTTTTATATATGGATTCTTAGGTTATCACCGAGTAAGGATTGCGAAGGAAGACCAAGAGAAGACTAATTTCACCACTAAGTGGGGAAGCTTTTCTTACATGTTTATGCCCTTTGGGATGAAAAATATTCCTGCTATATTTTTACGCATCATGGTAAAAGCATTCCAAAACTTTATTCATAAGTTTCTACAAGTCTACCTATATGATTAGAAAGTGTATGGATTACTGAAAGACAATTGTGAAATTTGAGATTGATGTTTGAAATATGTAGACAATTAAGTATCTCTCTGAATATTTAGAAATGTGTCTTTGCTACTCCTTTTGGCACATTGCTAGGTTATATTATTTGCAAGGAAGGCTTATTGGTGGATCCTACAAAAATTGTTGTCATTTTGGGTTTGGGGGAGCCTACCAATCAAATCGCAGTGTGCATATTTTTGGGGCATACATGTTACTACATAAAATTTGTTGAAGGCTATGCCAGGATTTCCATGCCTTTGGAGGAATTATTGAAACATAAGGCAAGGTTCTGCTGGGATGAGGCGCAACAGGTGGCTTTTGATACGTTGAAGGATAATCTTACTATTGTGCTAATTTTGTGGTTTCCCTCTTGGGACAAGCCCTTTCACATGCATGTGGATGTGCTATGTATGGAAATTGGAGTAGTTCTAGCACAACACATAGAGAGTATTGTTGATCATCCTTTGTGTTTTGCAAGTAAAAATTTAACTCCAGCTGAGAAAAATTACATAATAATAGAGCGCAAAGTGTTGTCTATGATTTATGCACTGCATAAGTTTAGGTATTACTTTTTGGCTACTCCATTTATCTTCTACACTGATCACATGACACTCAAGTACTTAGTAAACAAGCCCATGTTACAGGGGCGTATATACCGCTGGGTCTTGTTATTTTAGGAGTTTTAATTTTCGGTCGTAGTGAAACTAGGAAAGTGCAATTCAGGACCTAACCATATTTCTATAATTAATTCAAGTGAGGATGCATAGATCATTGAAGACACACTATCAAATGTAAATTTTTTCATATTACAACATGCACCCTCTGATCTAGAGGATATTTCTATCTTCTTACGAACATATGTGGTGTATGATGGAATGAAGAGTATAGAAAGGAAATAACTTACAATCCGCGTCACACCTTACAAGTTGATAGGTGGAGATCTATAAAAAATTTCTCGAGATGATTTATTACGTTGATGTGTACTAGAGCATGAGAATGTGCGTATTATAGAGGAACTCATGGAGGGATTGTTGATAGACACTATGCAGGTTAAGCTACCGCGCATAAGATTTTGATGGCTGGTTTTTGGTTGGACACATTATACAAGGATTGCTAAGAGTATGCCAGGGGATGTGATCATTACTAACATCTTGGGAAGTGTGAACATAGAGATGAATTTTTTTTAGGCCTATAGAAAGTGCAAAACCATTTGAAAAATGGGAAATTGACTTTGTGGGCCCTATTTCCCCACAAGCGTGTAGGATAGGGTCACACTACGTCATTACTTGTACAAATTATCTCATAAGGTTGGGGGAAGAAGCACCTATGAAGGATTACACTACAATTACTATAATAAGGTACCTTTGGGAGAATATCATAAGTAGGTATGGATGTTCATTGAGTTTAACAAGTGATATGGCTACTAATTTATTAAATGAGATTTTTAAAATACTATTAGCAGATTTTGTGGTATCCCATCATAAGACTACACCCTATCACCCATAAGCTAATGGAACCGCTGAAGCTTTAAACATGATTTTGAACCATACATTGACAAATATCTGTGATTTTGGAAGGAAATATTGGGATGATAAAATATCTTCAGTACTTGGTCATACAGAACAACCTATAAGATGATTAACAAATCCATACCCTTTCAGTTGGTGTTTGGTGCAAAAGCAATATTACCAGTTGAGTTCATGTTACCATCCCTACATATTACATGCACATAAGGATTGGCTAATGAGAAAGAAATTGAAGAGCACAGAGGGAAACAAATGCATCTAGATGAGAGGTGTGCTATAGCATGATGGAGGCAGAAGATAGAAAAAGTAAGATAAAAGGCTTGACATGATTGACACATTAATACTAAGAAGTTGGAGGTTGGACAGATGGTTCTTTTATAGGTGTTCTTCTATATGTTCTTCTGGATGTAATATGTTTCGTCGTCAATTTCCTTTATTGGTGCACTGGTAGCTCATTACATTTTAAGTGATTCCATGTGTAGAGGACCACACATACCTTTAGTGTGAGGTGGATTGGCATATACATTTAGAAAATGATTAGTGCAAAGGAAGAATAATGATTTGTGTGGTATTAAAGGTGTTCAAATTATTCTGGTAGTAGAGGTGCTTTGAGAAAATTTTAGTGGATTAAATACCACATAGGAGAGAAACAAAGATCGTGTAGTATAACATGAGGTAGACGGAAGCATGGGAAATTACTTAGAATTTGGTGTAAATGTTAAGTACATCGGTGCAATAGGGTACGTGGAGGAAGTTTGTGGCATGGAAGTAATGATAGTATGCCAAAAGGTTATGGGTGTAGCGCAAAAGGTGGAGTCGTGAAAGTTCATTTAAGTGCAAAAAAGTACTTTATTAAAAAGTAATGTTAATATGTGTGGTTCAGAAGAACATTGAGTTCTTGGAAAAGTATAAATAGGGGGTGAGGGTAGTCATTTTAAATACCGTGCCTTCAGAAATTTTTGTGCTCTCAAGTGTTTGAAGTGTGACAAAGGTGTGACAAGGATGTAAATTAATTTCTATGAACCAATGGCACTGTGTGAACTGTAACAAGATCTTGCAGGGTAGCATGGGGAAAAGAAAATAGTAGGGCAGTAAGGGGTTATGTGAAAGTGAAGCTATTGAATTTGACAAGCTCGGGAAGACAAGGAGAATTTGAAACACCTAGGGCACGAAGTAAAGAAACATAGATGACACCAAATAAGGCACGAACCAAGATACCAGTGGTGGAAAAGGAGGAACCCGTTGAGGTATAATCAGAAATACAATACCTCTTGGGTGTGATTAAGGTAGAGAAGTGGAGTTTGAAGTTGTATAGATGTAAGATTAGAGAATTAAATCGTATGAAAAAGGAACATGATAAGTTGATGCAGGTGGATCTGTTCAAATACGTTCTAGGGTTAGACAATATCAGAAACCATAGGGTGGATGACTTGGTGCAACAAGAGTTACATAAGACTATGGTTTTGCAGCTATGGGAGCTTCTTCTCTTCACTAAACTTTCCCCATTCTTTAGGTGTCTGATGTTACGGATGCACAAGGACTTCTTCTACTTTTTAGAGAGAAGAATAAGACTTATGGGCCAATTTATTAGAATAGTAACAGTCCTACAAAAAATTGGTGAGGACGTGGTGCTCGATTTATGTGCCATTGGAAAAATTGAGGAATTGGTGGAACAATTAAAATATGAGAAGGGTTTAAGGGCTGAGGCTATCTCAGACCCTGGTGACCTGATGTTAAGGGTCCCATCATGACTCATTAGCTACAAATTAGGCACATCAAAATGTTGGAAAAATATGAATAAAAAATTCATGTAGATTGCGTATAGGGTATCCAAACAGGTTCACTACAACTTCGTGCAATTTTTTGTGAATAATATCATTGAGGAGGTAGGGGTAAAGATTGAGGTTGGAGAAAATATTATGTGGGGATCTATACAACTGTTGATTGTATTTTGGGAAATTTTTGTCCCTAATGTTCCAGATGGAAATGTGTGGGTTTACCCACCAACGCACTTGTCTCCTGCAGTACAATTTTTGTAGTTCACTTGTGATGACTCCATTACAAATACCTATAAGGCCTGGATGAACAAGTGGTATGAGAGACTGCGTGAAGCTTTTGAAAATTACTGGCACATCCCACATGAGTTACTAGAAGTTGTTGGAGACTAGGTGAAGTTTGCAGCTACGCAACACTTCATATTCACAAAATTCATGACTTCCAAAGGAGAAATGGGGCCATGGTGCAAACTTTCATTTACATTCATTGTTAAATATATGAAGTGTGCCATTAATTGGTTGAAGTATACACAAAATCTAACCTTCGATGGTGACAAAGTGGATGTTGATGTTCACATCCTTCGTGCAACCCATAAGTATGATACAAGGCCAGTGTATGTTGAAACCTTGGAGCCAGAATTCCTAGAGCTACATATGTAGATCAATTTTAATATTAAGGGCTTCATCCACCAAGTATTTTTACAGGTACACCCTAAGATGTAGGGAGGATTTGAAGTGGAGGTTAAAAAATCCACCTTTCAAATGCCACGAGAAGCACTAATTTCACCTATGAAAGTGTTCCAAACAGAAGGAGAGGAAGGAGAAGAATAAAGTGAGGAGAAACCAGACACTTTCAAGAACAAGAAGTATTATACACACTGAAATAGTAGTGAGGGCATGATTACATCACAACAAGGTAGCATCGAAGCTTCACAGTCAGAAAATGAGGAAGTTAAACAACTAGAAGGGGAAGAGCCAAAATAGAAAAAACATAAATTTTATGATGTCTCTAGTTTTACAATGGAGATAGGCTCAAAGGAGGATCACACAACATTTAGGGAGGAACTCAAGGAGGGGGAGAAGAGAAGGGATGAGGTGGATCCCAAGGCAGTAGTTGATGCGCGCATTGAGGAGAAAGAACATTCTGTGGAGGGGACTGTATAAAGTCCAGCACAAGGGACTTCACTTATCCAGCCCACTAGCCAAGGAGAGAAAATTAAAGGATACTCCTTTGTGATCAAGGAGGATAAAGGGTTCACTGCAAGAACAAGCACCTCGAGGAAATAATGTTCAAAGCACAACGTAAAGAGGAATAAGTGGACACCTATATCCCCTCACATGGACTTCATGGATAATCTTGCAAAGTTGTTATGCACGAGGTTCCAGAGCACCCTTACCCTGAAGAAGCTACATGCTTGGGATATTTTGGATCAAGACAGAGGCAAAACAAGCATGAAGAAGATTGTAAGCTAAAATCTGCATTATTATGCAGAGGAGCCCGAATTTGAGGTTAACGATCATGCGGTCGAGACCATTCACTTGAAGAAGAAGAAAGGGGAAAATTATAAGGTGGTTGATCTAAGCCACCTCACTAATGAGAAGGTGTGTAACGCACTATAGAATATTTCCTCGGAGCTTATAAGGTGGAGTTTGGACGCGAGGGTGAGTATTCGGAATTTGGTCGTAACTAATAAGGAAAAAGAAAAGGAGATAGAGAGGTTGTGCCATGGGTTGAAGGGAGAGTAGGCACACACCAAGGAAGCATATGATCGAGCTGTCACCTTAGCTAAGAAGGTCTTGGAACAATATCTGGTAATAGTAGGCTAAGCCAGGACAAATTATAATGATGAAATGGAATATTTAGAAGACTTAGTAAGGATTTTTCTGGCCAACATCAAGGATGACACGAGGCCTACAGCTGAGGAAATTTCTAAGGAGAAGAAAAACAAAAAGATCACCGTGGAGGCTTGGATTACTGAGTTGAATGATTTTATCACCCAACTCAAGGAAGCAAATATATTGGCAGATAGGAGCTTCAATAGTTGTTAGAAATATGAGCCCATTGTTGATGTGCATGTGACAGATGAAGAGGCTGAACTCAAGGCCTTACAGGAGAAGGTACCAATGAAAAAAATTGAGCATTCCCAGTTGATAATTGACACCATAGTGCATAAGAATAAGATAAAAACTAAGCACGAGAAATTTAAATTCTAGATTGGTGAACTCTGAGATTCTATCATAGAACATATGGATGAATTCAAAGGAATCAACATATCATTGGTGGTGTTCATAGTGCAGCTCAAGGGGAAATTTGAAGAGATTACACTAGACCAAGTACCCAATATAGTAGTGGAGGAACTGAGGAAAGCTATAAAAGAACTAGAAGTATGGAAGAAATTAAAGGGGGAGATAGATGCGGAGTTCCCTAAACAACTCCAGCTAGTCCTTTGAACTATTGAGTCATACAAAAAATTTTGTTAGCCAATTTTTATCAATGGAGTTTTATTCAGAAAGGAAAAAAGATTACCGTGGGCGGAAATCAAACTAGTGTGGGGTAATGTTGATCCCCTAAGGAGACTAATAACCTAAGGTGTGGAGGTTTTTTTGGCATGCCAACAAGGGGCAAAGGCTCGCATGGAAGTAGACTTAGGGAAAGTGTGGAGGCTTGTGCCCAGGACAAATAGGCTCAGGAATTGACTACATTTTAGACCATATTCAAAGTTACAATGAGAAACACGTGGAGATGTGACTAGAATTTATTGAGGATAAGATTGAAGCATGGAGAATTACAACCAAAGGAAAGAATATTCCAGGATATGTTTATCATGATAGGATTAAGAGCTATAAATTAGAGTTAGTTATGGTTTAGGCAGTACTTGCATGTTGTGGATACTTAATTATGGTGAGTCATGATGACATTTGGCATGTGGTTTGCTCTTGGGTAATGAGTAAGCAGTAAGGGAATATTCTTTCGATTCCCTTGATATGTATTGATTTGCATAGCAACAATTGTGTAGGGCATGAGAGAATGTATGAAAATAAAAGTAGAGAGAATGAGGAGAGAGATGTGTGATCACTATTGTAAATATTGTAATGGAGCCATCATAAGAAAATAATGATACTTTTTTGATGTATCTGTTCCATTTATGGAACTCTTGATGTATTTGGATACTGTAATATTGGTGAAATAATACAATGGGGTTGTTCTAAATATCTGTGTGGATGAATCTCAATATCTATGTTCTTTATTATGTTTCTGGTTTAGTTTTGTTTCATGTAGGGTTATTTTTGTTATTCATAGTCATAGTATGCATCATTTGAGCTCAGATCTAATTTCTTTGACTCTATTATAATATTTATGAATTTATGTCTCTACATTATCCTGTCATCCATGATAACATTCCTAAAAAAAATCACATAGAAGAGGGTCTTGATGTCTTCGCGCGCCTTGGGTGAGTGCCCAATTCAGGTAGGGTGATGTGTCAACATGCCTAGGAATTAAAGGGTTAGAAGTAGTGACTATAATGCCACACACCATGGTCAAGGGACTATTGACACAGATGAAATTCTCAAGAAAGAGGTTTAGGTGGGTCAAAAAAATCTAGGATTATGACATGGACATCTAAACCACCAAGTTGGTGATGGTCCTTGGTTTAGTAAAGTTAATTATATAAGTATCTTTATAAGTGGTTAAATTGCATAATAATGATGATGACCTAAGGGACCCCCACAAAACGGTGAGTGCTTCTATTTGGTACAAAGAAATTTTATAAGAACAATGACTAAGAGGGGGGTGAATCATTCCTGTAAAATTTTTAACTTCATTTACCATTTCATACAGTCAATGTTCATCATACTTAATAAAGTGTGAGCTTATTAAGTGTGTTACAACCATTCATAAGTGCAAGAGGAAAGAGAGAACACAATAATATAAGATATGAAGTGGGAAAACATCAAGGGGAAGAAAACCCACTAAAACATTTACTAATATTACTCATAACAAAGAAATAATGTGAATATTACACATCACAAAATATTTCTTTAGTGAGGCACTATACACACCCAAAATTACATGAGCTACATTTTCAAAAAATGGTTACAAAAGTCCCCAATGACAATTCATGTTCTTTCAAAAGGTGTTCGAGTTCCTAAATCCATTTGTAGTGTATATTTTTAGCCTAGACATCCTTACTTAGCTTTTCCACATTTTCTTCTAGCTTCTCGCTCATTTATGTGCATGTTTTGGCCTTTAGTGTTAGGACTGCCACCCTTCTCACTGCCCAGGTAGGGCGACAGTCCCGTGACCACCACCCAGTGCAGGGCATCGGTCCTATGCGCTTTTTCTAGAAATATTCATACATGGTTTTAACACACGTGATTTCACTTAACTTTACTTCCAAGGCGCATTTGTGAACCAATTTTCCTAAAAATAGTATTGACTGTAAGGTATTCCTTCCCTCTTCTATTTTTAAATAGATTTAATTAGTTTGAACTGCCTCTTCACCCAATGATTTAGCACTCCAAGGCTTCCTTGTGTATGAAGTCACATCCCAACCAATTCCTATATATTCAATGTTTGTATTCAAGAAAAGGACTTGAGAATTTTGGGTATCTTGCATAGTATTGTTGTCACAATCCTAGTGGAAATTACATAGCCAAGCTTTGTTCACTTGTTTTGTGTCTCTTCCACCTGCATTGCAAATAGACTACCTTCAAGTTGTCATTACTCAAGTGCCTTCTCCTACTACTACCTTTGCATTCCCAATTCCTTGGACTCATATCGACACACAGAGAAAGAAAGGATAAAGTGAGGGGACAAGAACAAATACAATCAGATTTACTAAAGCTCTTGCTTATCTAGGTTGGAATTATTTTTTTGTTTTCTTAATTTGTTCAAGTTATCGATTATGAGTTATTCATTTCAAATACATATCAAATAGAGTAGCAAAATTATTCATTTCAGTTAATCAAGTAATTACAAATAGATAAAATCATTCAAAATATTGCTCTTTGACATTATCGGGGAAGTAGCGGGGAACAATAGCTCTTCTAGATTTATGATTTTTTCTCTACCTCTGAGGTAGGATGAAAAGTGTTTTGATTAAATTAGTTTACTTTTTTTAGATCTAGATTCACATACTTTCACAAGTAATTAACTACAATCGAGTGATTACTTGTATTTAATTTTGTTTATTAGATTATAAGAATTGTCTAAAATCCTAGAAAAGATCAATAATATTTACTTTTGCTAGATTAGTTTTCTTCCATTGTTTTGCTCGGATATACTATGAAAATACCAAAAACATAGTTTAAATTTCCTTTGATATTTAGTTGGATTTATCAAGATCAATTCAATTCATTCCACATGACCATCAAAGGTCCCCAACAAGAGAAAATGTTTAGTTGTGATCCATTGGTCCCACAAACCAATGGGCCCAAGTTGTTGATTGAAATTGATATGGGTCTATGCTTGTTAGTTTTACACACACCTGCTAGGTATTCTAAGAAGATAGAACAATTAAACACATTAACTATTGCAACAAATCAAACCTACGGTTATTGGATTGTTCCTGGAAATAGGGCTTGATTACACATGTGACCATACAAATACCAAAGCCCCCATGAGTTCACAGTTGTGATCCCTAGGTCCCACAACCCAACAAACTTGCTGAAAAATTAAACATCGACACTGGTTTACATGCATTGGTATTTAGATCATCACCACTTCCATATGATATTGTTGCACAACTTTTAGTGTTGAACATAGAAGTGGATTAGGCTAAGGATTTTTGGACTAGACCAGAAAACCTCCCATAAGCCTTGTGGTTCCATTACACCTCTCGCTCTCACTTCCATAGCCTTGTCTAGAAATCCATATAAGGTGTTTGTAGGTCACTTTCTACGTGTTCCACAATCGGTAGACAGAATATTGGTAGAGCTCAACATCGACTGGAGCCTCCGAGTAGCTATTTTATCTTATCATTCCATTACACAACTTCAACTTAGGATGACTTTCTCTGCCTTGGACTCGTAAATCCCAATATTGTGTGTTAAAGACATAAGGTTGCCTCATTAGCTTATTCATTTCTACCACACACATATCCATTTCCATTCTACACTGGTTGTCCCAGCACAACCATGGGATGTCAAGTACAAAGAAGGTCATGTGTTGATTTTATTTCATAAAAATTGGTGAACCCAACGTGAAGAGTGTTATCGCCAAATCACTCCACCCTCCAAATGGCCTGAAGGTGAAGATGACATTCAATGTGATTGGGTAACCTGGGATCACCTCTAAAGTTGTGGGACATGGGCTCGAGGTGAACCTCCAGATAATATCTACTTCCTCTTCCTAAAATAAGCACTACACTACTCCTAATACAATAAAAAAGTCTAACTAGACCTATGCTAATATTTTCATGGGGTGAGGGAGAGATATTTGCAAGAAATAAAACCTATACTAGAATTGGTGATGCACCAAGAAGGGGTTTTTCTAGACAAAATTTCATCTTGCAAATGAAGAGATATGATCATGAATAATAATTAACATGCATTATAAACCCAATTTACATATATTACTTCACTCCTTCATAAGCACAATGACCTCCAAAACTTGCAAAAGAAACCCTGGTTACACAGTTCACCTACAAACATGAGAAAGGAAAATAGAAGCATAAAAATCATGTAAGGACATAAAATTGATCATAAAATATAATTCTCATTAATTTAAGCACTTACACAGTGCATCATTACATCAGAGAAATGTATAGGATGTTAATACAATTTTGAGAAGAAAGGATTGAAATCCTACAAATTCACAACTGAGCTTGTGCAGAGAGGGGAAACTTGGAAAATGTCTAACTCCTCTTGTAATAGGAACCCCTTTACATTTTATAGAACTTGATGAGTGGTGAGAGGAAGAAGGATAAACCCTAGAATTTAGGCCAGAATGCAGGAAATAATTAATCACTATTATTGGCCATGTTTGCCTCATTAATTGTAGTTCTACTCTCTTAGGAACTATTCATGAAATGAATAAATACTACAATTTTATAACACCAAAACCTCTTAAAATCCATCTTCTAATGATTTCATTGTTTTCCTCTCATTCTCTTGATTCTAACAACTCTAATTTTGTGAAAAACGGGCAACCAGGGAGGAAGTTTTGATCTCCTGAGTGAAAGTCACTTTTTGGGTATTCCAAGCATTGTACTCCATCAACATGTCTCAAAAAACTTGAATTTTCCTTCATTTAATATAAAATAATATTAAATTTTTTTAACAGAGTTAATCTGAACCTTTTATGGGACCCCCTGGGTCAAAAAATTCATTGGAGGGGTCTTAATATGGTAGTTTAGAATAATGGCTCACTAGTCAGCTCATCAAGCTGACTGGAAATCTCTTTGGCGAGTCCCTCACTCTTCTTCTGTGAGTTTCCTAGCATTATGCACTGATTTCTTTCTAAATCTTAGCCAACATCTTCATTAATTCAACGAGCTTCGTGAAAATTTCCTACCTCGAATTGGGTGAATTCCACATTTCTTCGTGCTATGATTGCATTAGCCAACTATGAGATTAACTAGGTGGATCTTTCTATTTTATTTTATGCTCAAACCCATGTTTTTAATCAACCCACTCAATATTCACATAAGTGAGCTCTGATACTTCCTTCGAGCTAACTGATAACTTACTCTTGTCATATTTCTCAGCCCACATGGCTCGTTGAGTGAGCCCCATGTATTTTATTCCCATGGGTTCCTTTTCATGTGTTACATGTGGCTCCATGTTGACCGACCACTATTTTGCATTTATTTTTTCCACTAATTTTCTTGGTCAATCATTCAACTGACTCCACTGAATTATTAGCTCAGTGATATCCTCAAACCTTCCATCGAGTCATCGGTTCCTTTATATTCACCATGTAGTGTTCAACCAAACTACCAATCATCTCCTAATCATCTTGGCATTTAATTCAACATGGTTGTTGACTCAGTCTAACACATCAAAGTTGGAAACTCATCACATAGTTTTGAATCATGAAGACATGAGTTCTCAAACTCTTAATTTAGGAGTTCGGGATTTGGAACTCAATGTCAAATTTTTCCAACCCATTCAAGGTGATTTCTGAAATGACCTTCTAATCCCAAAATCCAAATCTAAAACTTTATCCCCAAAATTTGAATCTGAAAATTTATCCCTAAAATTTGAATCCAAATGCTATGTCTTGACATATCCAAGCCTTTCAACTGGATTACTTCAGGACCACATGATGCATATTACCTCTACCTTGCAACTTGATTGATTTTGAACTCTTGCATCTATGTTCTAGTGAACATTTCTTGCTTCACTTTCCAACACGAGCCGAACTATGCAAGATCACCATGTCAAGCAACTTTTCATCTATCCCGCAACTTGGCCATGTCAAGCTGATCCTTAAGCTTTTCAAAAACACCTCAACACCATGCATCAACTAAGGAATTTTCCACATGCCCCATCGATCCACACATTGAATTCTTTTGTCTTCGTAGAGCTGACATGTGAAATTACCACTTATGAGTTTGACTCCTAACCTCTTGCCACCTTGTGACTCAGCTCACCTGTCAAGTTCAATCCCAAGCTCAAATGAGATCCACCAGCTCCAAAAACACATGGTTTTTGAGTTATTCAACCTCAAAAATTTTGTGACAAGTTAGTCCATTGAACCTCCCTACTCAATTGATTCAGAAAGACCAGAAAATTCATCTAATATATGATAATCACAGAGCCATTGGCTTGACCGGGTCATGCATTTACTCATCCTTGCCAAGTTACTTTAATAAGCTCATTTCTTGATGAGCCAGATCGCCCATCACCCTACTTAAACCTATTAAAATATACTTGATGCCAAACCAGTGACATTGATTCCTCTAGTTCAATCTTGTAAGTGTTATCTCTAGATCACCCATGTTCAAGCTCATGAGATACAAAAATCATCTCCTCATCGCCAAGTACCTGGTTAATCAAAATCTGGGTCTCTATACCGAATCTTACCTACTTATGCTATCGATCCATGCTATCTCACCATCATATTTCAATGTCGTGATATCTCTTGGCCTCTTACAATGAAACCAGTCATCCTTGTTCCTTTATGAGGCTCACCAAGCTCCTTCATTATACTGTGATTGCGAGTTTCCCAAACTATACATCAAATTCCCTCATGTTTCATTAATACCAATTGAGATCATCTAATGGGTTTTGAACTTTCTAGAATATCTCGACTTAATACGTATTTGGTTTACCTCAGCTCAGGTCTTAATTTCTATAATGTCTTCCATGACATTGAAACCAACTCCATTGATCCAATGCCTGATCTATTCCACTATCTCATACCTGGACACTCTCATTGCTCGATGAACTATTCTTATATTCACCCCTTAATGCCGAGCTAAGTTTGTTTTGTGTTGAAATATATGAACTTCTGTAGGTAACTTTCCTAAAGCTCAAGCTATTTAATCTTTGTTAACCAACAGGCTCATTTTTTAATCCAGGCCATAACTACTCATGATTGAGCTCAAGTTAAGCTTTAAGATTAATTTGATTCTTTAAACCTCTTTCCAAGATGCCTCATGAATTTGGAGGCTTACAATTCCTATATTGAGTTGAATCACAATGAGTTTAATGGGGCACACAAACACTACCGATCCACTTGACATGCTTGAGTTCCTCCACTAGCTAGATGCAACGAACTATTCCCTAACTTGCTTCTTCTTAACCTATATGGAATGCTCAGATTGAAATCCCATTGAGATATCTTCATACAAACTCAAAAAATAAACTATTTCAATGCATTATAATCTCATCGGGTTTCTCGATGAGAAACTTGGTGAGATATTTCCTAGCTCGGTGCCATTTGATTCATTTAAAACTAATCCTTCCTTGATTTTGAATTCTTTGGCCTTCCAAAAATCTCAAAACACAAAATAGTTCAAGATGATCCTGAATCCTTTCGGAACACCTTAAGGTTCTCAAAACACAAAAAAATTCCTATAAGCCCCTAAGTTCTTCCATCAAACCCTCTCCGGTTCCAGGATACAGTATACAATAACTCATGTTGGCCAATTTTTTCCAAGGGAGTAAAATTGGATAACATTTTTGGTGACCTCTTGGGGATGTTTTCCTACTAAGCATGGTTACAATGGACTTTTATATCCTGTTGGGTATGGATTCATAACTATCAATATGAAACCTGATGTTGAACCATGAAACTCTTAGAACATAATATTGCAAGTGTAAAACACATTGAATCAAGTAATGGCCTGGTTTACAAAACATATTGTAGAGTTTTGAACAAAACATATGTTGAATTGGGACATTATGGAGCTATGTGGAGTACTAATTTTTTCTCCCTCTTGTGATGATTCCACCTTTAACGCATTGTGCCAGAGCAACAGAGAGACACAACACAAATAAAATCTAAAAACCATACATGCTTCAAATGAAACAGGAAGAGTGTTCTAGGCACTTATTTTTCTGAAAACAATCTGATTCCTACTCTACACTAACCGACAACAAAAGTGAGTGAAACAAACCATCCAACTGGTTGTGTGAAATAGATTCCTATCCTTAAAATGGGAATCCATGAAGATGATGTTACAATGGACATGGTTGATACTAAAATTGAAAAATTCAAAAAAGCCCAATTCTCCACTTAGCTCACCAAGGAATCCACTGGAAAGAGAAAGTATGCCTCTTTTAGTTTCTTTGCATTTGTTTTGTAGAGGCACTACAATTGATCCTTGGGACTGTGAAACTAATCCTCACATACTGAATTGAATGTGACCGGCTATGAATTTTCATTTGGCTCCAAAGAGGCCAATTACCTTATAGGACATGGTCTAACCCTTTCAATTTCCCTGCTACTCTAAGCTTCAATTTTGAAAAGGAAATGTCCTTGAAGATATCCATATCTGAATGGTGTTACAGTGTCATCCTTTCCCTCTTGTTTCCATTTATGAAAAACTTATTCTCCACCTGTGTGAACTATATGAAAGTGATATCTTCTTCATTCCTTTTCCCTTCTTTGATAACAAGAATTTCCTCCATGGCATGCAGCTGATTTGGACCACTTAAAGAATTCAGTGAAATCACTTGAAAATCCCTGTAAGTGTTCATAATGTGTTTCTCATCTAGGAGTTTCCTTTCTTCTGATTGATTTACAAAATCAAACACCTTCATTTTCTACTTCATAGAACTTTTAGGAGCAATAGGATATTCTTATCCCTCTTCCACCATTACTGGTTCATTTACCAATTCAGGTTCCTAACCTGAAAACATGAATCTCTCCATGATATAATCTCTTTTAATGTCTCCCATGTCCTCCTTCGAAATGACAGACATTTTGTGTTGGGAAAGAGGTAATGGAACAACAAAAAAATGAAATTCTATAGTCTCCTGTCCATCTAAATACTCCTCCAAATCATACAAATAGTCCGCTTCTTCATTCGCTAGTTGTGTCAAGGATTATTCTTCAATCATAGTGTCCTCTGAACTAGCAACTAGTTCATACTGACATTTTTCATTCTCAAACATGAAATTAGAAAGATAAAATTCAACTGAGAAATCTTTTTTTTACAAAAAGAAGAAGGATAAGGATTTGAAACCTCTCGTGTTTCTTATTTTTTATTCAAAACCCTTTAAATCCACAATGTTTTCCTTTTTAGTAAAAGGCTCCTTATAGCTGATTGTGATACTTGGTAATGCTTTTGGTAGACTCACATAACCTTATAAAAGAAAAACAAGCTCTTAAAAATTTAGGCAATCAGGATCATTGCACTCATTAGAATAACTTGGTACACTTGAGAGTATTCATTCTTCAACTTACATATGCTCTTCTCCTAGCATATTTGGGACTAACTCTTGCACTGCCACAAAACTAGTTTATATCACACATTCTTGAGCCTTAAATTCTGAAATAAGTTCTGTCAAGAGTGGAATTTGCTTGATGTTGAATCTCGCAGCCCTCTCCTTAATAATTTTTGTAATAATTTCTTTATTAGGCTTCTTAACATCCTCTTCTTCATCTTTATTATAATCATGTTCTTCCCAAAACGGTTTTAGAACTATAAGAGGAGGGGTGGGTTGGGATTCAACGAGTTCCTTCAATGTTTGATATAGCAGAAGAGGTTTAAATTCTTGAGTTGGTGGATTTTACAGAAAGGAAGAAATTCTAGAAGAATGGGGAATGAAAAATTCATGGTGGAATGGTAAGATAGGGGATGTAGAAATGAGATTCTCAACATAGGCAACAAGTAAAAAGTCTAGAATTTGGGTTCTATATTGAAATGATATTCATTGGGAAATAGGAAGAAGACTCTGAGATGGTTTTATAGAATACACCCATCGAAAATATTTCATTTCATCAAACTCATATGCCTCTATTTCTTCAATCCAACCTTCAACCTGAGGCAATATTTCAGTCATAAAAGTATTTTTTTCTCGCGAGATGAAAAAACTTGGCATAGGGCCAACCCATGGACAAGCTACCTTGAAGCTAATCTTGAATTCCTTCATTTGAGCTATGGCTCTATATTGTACCATGCCTGCCTTCATTTTCTACATCTTTAGTTGCAAATTTACACCTTCATATGTAGAATAGCCTCCATCATCTGCATGTTCCTTCTCTGTAAAAAACTACATAGTTAAGTGAACAATCAAACAAGCCATGGTTATGCTCATAGAGACATGCATGTTGCTGATTTTCATCATAAAATGGAGCTGGAGATGGGTTAAAATAGCCTGAAGATTGAAATTATTGTTGTTGGTGCAAGTGGTAACTCAATTGTGGAAATGAAGCCATGATTTCACAAATTTTTGAATGGAATAAAAATAGAAATATTTGAAAGAAAACAGATAGAAATGGGTGGAAAAAGGCAGTTTGCAACTCAAAGAGTGGGTTACTTAGACCAGTGGAATTGCCAATTATGCTTGGATATACCTCCTAAGGATGAAATTTCACTAAGAACATAACTTAATGAAATAAATTGAACACAATAACACATCTATGAAAAATTTGAGGTCCCACCAGGCATGCCAAAAACTATTATCACCAAAGCATTGCACCCTCTAAATGGCCTAAAGGTGAACATGACATTTGGTGTGGTTAGGTAAACTGGGATCACCTCTCAAGATATGAGACTTGGGCTCAAGGTGAACCTCTAAACTAAGCACTACACTACTCCTAATGCAATAAAAAATGCTAACTAGACCTATGCTAACATTTTCATTGGGTGAGGGAGAGCGATTTGTAAGAAATAAAACCTATATGAGAAGTGGTGATGCACCAAGAAGGGGTTTTGCTAGAAAAATTCCATCTTTCCAATGAAGAGAGATAATAATGAGGAAGAATGAACATGCATTAAAAACCCAATTTACATATATTACTTCACTCATTGATAAGCACAATGACCTCCAAAACTTGCAAAAGAAACCTTGGTTACACAGTTCACCTATAAACATGAGAGAGGAAAATAGAAGAAAAAAAATCATCTAAGGACATATAATTGATCACAAAACATAATTATAATTACTTCAAGGACTTGCACAATGCATTATTACATCAGGGAAAGGTATAGGCTTCTATTACAATTTTGAGAAGAAAGGCATGAAAGTTTGCAAATTCACAACTCAGCTTGTGAAGAGAGGGGAAACTTGGAAAATGTCTAACTCCTCTTGTAATAGGCACCCCTTTACATTTTATAGCACTTGTTGAGTGATGAGATGAAGAAGGAGAAACCCTAGAATCTAGGCAAAAATGTAGGAAATAATTAATCATTGTTGTTGGCCATATTTTCTTCATTAAGTGCAACTCCACTCTCCTGGGCACTATTCATGGAATGAATAAATACTACAATTTTAGAACACCAAAACCTCTTAAAATCCATCTTCTAATGATTTCATTTTTTTTCTCTCATTCTCCCAATTCCAATGAATGTAATTTTGTGGAAAATAGGTTGTTCTATCAGATTTTTAGTTTGACATTTTAACATCCAATGTGATTGCACAACATTGGATCTTTTCACACAAGTGTGGGAATTGCAGAGCTAGAAAAGATCCTCCAGATTAGAGGTTGGTTCCTCAACTCCTCTGTTCAAGTGTGCATAACATTCTGCAGAGGATTTACCTATAACTTAATCAAACTTTGCCAAGGAGGTAGGGTTGAGAAAATGCAAAAATGAACCTAGTCTAATAAGGTGATGCACCAAAGGAATGAAGAACACTTGTCTTGCCAATGAACACAGACTATTAAAATACAATACAATATCATACACAGATGACCAAATTGTAGTGAAAGATTAGGAGGATGCGCCTGAACACAGAGAGGGTTGAGAATCAACCACAGACATGCATTATTTGCTCCAAAATTGATACAATACACTACAAAGATGCCAAAAGACAAGGTTGTTTTACAGTTTTAAAGGGAGGTTCTAACTCCACAAAATCCACCTGCAAACAAGAGGAAAAAGGAGGAGCAAAACAAGAATGTTCAACCCCCACAAAATGAGCTCATTTTTGGCTTTTACAATGCAAATTCGAGCTCAGGAGAGAGAAACGTGGGAAAACATGAGAGGAGCTTTCAACCACTGACCAAATTCATAAAAACAGCATGGGCTTCCTTAAAAATCCACTTCCCAATGTTTTAGACCATGCTGGGAGAGAATGCGAGCCATTCCTTATTAAAAATGGTGGTTGAAATGTCATTTCTGTCTATTTCCACGTGCCAGAGGCGTTTTCCAATTTTATCTCTCCAAACCCCACCAAAACACAAAATTGAGCCTAGAATCATGTAGATAATTTCACCAGCTTTCCAATGATATAAAGAACATGAAAAACTGAGCTCTGGATCGAAATTTATGCCCCTCTGAACATTTAGGGAAAAACAGGGCCGAAAACGGGTTGGCGGGACAAAAATTTGAAATTTTCCCACCTTTTTGCATTTGGGAAAATTTCCCCAAAAATCTCCACACCCCACCATCCTGGTGCCACATGGCACATTCTGATTGGTTGCGGGCTCTCCCCGCTTCATTTTCCATCGTTTTGGCCTTTGGAAAATTTTCCAAAAATTCTCTACCGGCCGAAGCTCTGAGGCCACGTGGCATGATGTGATTCGTTGCGGGCCTCTACTCTCAAATTTTTCACTGCTTCAACCACCCTTACAGAACTAGACACATGGCATGATGCTATTAGATGTGGGCCTTCCATGCTTATTTTCTCTACGGGCCTGCCTTATATTTTTTACCACCACGTGGACACGTGGCATGATTTTACTGGCTCAGGCTTTGGGGGGCGGGCTTTCCTTTCAGTATTTTCCTCTGATTTTGCTTTGGGAAAAAATTCCCAACTTTCTCCCATGCTCCACTGGTGTGAGGACATGTGGCAGGTCTTCATTGGTGGGTGGGCCTGAAGGGCCAAAAAAATTATTTGTGCCAACCTTTGGGAAATTTTCCCAACTCCTTCCCACCGCTCTGATCCCCGACGGCCCCTGGGACACGTGGCCTCCTCCTATTGGCTCGGGTTTTGGGGGCGGGTTCTCCTTTTGAAAATTTTCAAACTTGGGTGAAAAGGAAAAAATCCTTTCGCACCTCTGACCACCAACGCCCCAGTGACACGTGGCACAATCCTATTCGTTGGCGGGCCTACGGGCCAAAATTTCTCCTTTACACCCCCACCAAACACTTCAGAAAATTCTCCAAGTTTTTTCCACCTTCCGCCATCCTTTTGCTGATTCATGGGGCACTCTCTACTTGGCTCCCCCCCCGCCAAACTGTCTAGGGAAAATTTCCCACAAAAACTCCGTTGAGTCATAACTTCAAAAATACATGGAGTTAGGAGGAAAACTTTACCTTTCTGGAAAGCTGAGAAGGATCTCTATCCAATGGTGTCATTTCCAGAAGGTTTTGAGTGCCTGAAAGATAAAAAATTCTGATTGAGGCACAAGGGAGGAAAGAATGAAGGGAGTTAGCTGAAAAATAAGCAAGGGGCTTATTTTGGATAACAATTTTGGTGACTCAGAGGGGTCATCTGCCTACTGGATGAAGTTACCAGTTGCCTGAAGCAATCCATTGGGCATGGAGTCATCAAATTCTCTGCTTGGTACCCCAACTAATTAGAACAATGCAAGGAGGAAGATGGAGGGTAGAACACCATCTGATTTGGAGCAAGGCCTGCAAAAAAAAATTCCTGGGACAACAAGCTTGTGCCAAAGGCACTTAGGGAAAGCAAAGCTAAACTACAACAAAACAATGTGCATAAGCACTTGGAGGAATGAAAACCTAAGCTAATATGTACAAGGTGGAGAATTTCCCTCAGTAGCAATGCTTCAGATGGATTCCATTGACTGGAATCTACAATTCTTCACCATCCAATGTAGACAATTGGAAGGCATTGTTGTCCTTACACTTTGTAACCATGTAGGGGCCACTCCAAATGGCATCAAATTTTGAATGCCTCCCCAGTTTTTCTCTGTCTGCATCCCATTTTAACACTAGATCCCTAACTTGGAAAGATCTATCCTTGGCCTTTCTATCAAAGGTCTTCTTGATCAAAGCTTGATCCTTCTCCATTGCTTGGGATGCCTGATTTCTGATTTCTTGGAGCTCCATCAATTCTGCATACCTAACCTCCATGGGTCCAAACTCCAATAACTCCAACTACTTCATGAGTTCCAATGTTGGCAACTCAAGTGACATGGGAAAAATTTCCTCTCTTCCATAAACAAGCTTGAATGGAGAATTACCTGTAGATCTCTTGGGGGTTATCCTATCAGCCCACAAGGCTGATTTCAACTTAGTATGCCAAGACCTCTGATTTTCATCAAGAGTCCTCTTGATGATCCTTAACAAGTTCTTGTTTGTAGATTCATCTTGGCCATTACCCTGAGGATAATAATTTGATGAAGTGCTTAGGTAGATCCCATTCTTGACAACCCATTCAGTTACCTTAGACCCAATGAATGCCAATGCATTATCTGATATTATTGTAGCAGGTATGCCAAATCTGGTTGTTATCCCTTCATAGAAGTCTAGGATGCTAGATTCATTTGCTTCCTTGAGTGCCACTGCCTCAGTCCACTTGGTGAAATAATCTGTTGCTGTTAGAATCCACTTGTGTCCTTGGCTTGAATTTGGGTTAATGACTCCAATGAAGTCCAAACCCCATTACATGAATGGCTGGTCAACTGAAATTGGATGCAATGGAAGGGTGGCTAGTCTCTCCTTACCTGTGAAGAATGCACAATTCTTGCACCTCTTGATCCATGCATAACAGTCACTGAAAATCTTGGGCCAATAATAGCCAACCCTCATGATCTTGAGAGATGTCACTCTTGGTGCAAAATGACCCCTAGCTGATCCACCATGGAACTCTTCCAACACTCTGTGAATCTGATTTGTACCAATGCATCTCAGCAGCACTCCATTCACATCCCTTTTGAACAAAACATCATCAACAAGGGCATATGGGACAGCCTGCAATCTGAAGTGTCTCCTTTTGGTTTTGTTCATCTCTGGAGGGCATAGGCCTGTGTGTAGAAAGTGCATTATGTCTCGGGTCCAGCAAGGAGTGAGGACACTATCATTTTCTTCTTGAGTGCTTCCTTGTTCATGGCTGTCTTGCAACGCCAAAACAACCTCTTTCTCATTGTATGCTTCCATTTGTTTGTTCAAGACCAGCTGCTCACACAATCCTTTTCCTCTGACCAACTTGGTGACTTTGATCTCAATGTCATATTCCATGACACGAGTAATCCACCCTGCTCTCTTTTCATTTAGGTCTTTATTGAGGAGGAAGTCTTTAACTCCCACATGAGAAACCAACAGTTGAACCTTGTTGTTTGAAACTAGATGCTTAAATTTCTTCAAGCTCCTAATCACTACAAGAACATGCTTCTCAATGAAGGAATATCTCACCTCATAGTCCTCTAGGATTTGGCTGAAGAAAGCAATTGGCTGCTCATCATTGTCTTTGTTCTGTTGTACCAAAATTGCAGAAATAGTATCATCACCTCCAAATGCATAGAGGATGAAATCCTTGGAGAAATCTAGGTTAATGAGGGTTGGAGCTTGTGAGATAGCTTCTTTGATTTCTTCAAAACTTGCCTTTCCCTCTGTTGTCCATTTGAAATCTATGCTTTTCTTTAACATCTTGGTGATAGGCTTGACTAGGGCTGCAAAATTTGGGACAAACCTCGAACAAAATTTATCCTTCCCAAGAAACTTTGGAGGGCTTTCTTGTGGCTTGGCAATGGTAGTGCTCTTATGGCTTCAACTCTTTCTGGATCAATTGCTAACCCTTCTTTGGAGACAATGTGGCCAAGGAGCTTTCCTTCATGAGCTAGAAAAATACACTTTTTGGGATTCAACGATACCCCAAATCTTCTGCACCTTTGGAACACTTGTCTCAAATGAAAGAGATGGTCTGCTACATTTTTTGAAAAAACAGTGATATCATCTAGATATATCAGCACCATTTTGTTAATCAAATCCTTGAACGCCATGTCCATTTCCCTTTGGAATGTAGCTCCAGCGTTGGACAACCCAAATGGCATTTTTCTATATGCATAGGTCCCCCATTTGGTTGTGAAGGCTGTCTTGAACTGATCCTCTTCCTTCACCATAATCTGATTGTACCCTGAATAGCCATCAAGCAATGAAAACCTTTCAGAGCCAGCAACAACTTGTAAAATCTGCTCCATAGAAGGAAGTGGGTAATGATCCTTGAGAGATGCTCTATTCAAATCTCTGAAGTCAACACACAATCTGATTTCTCCACTCTTCTTTCTAACTGGAACCAAGTTGGCTACCCAACTAGAATGCTTGATAGGGAATATGATACTTGACTCTATCAACTTATTCAATTCTTTTCTCATGAGAGGCTCCATGTGTGGATTGACTGGCCTTTGTTTTTTCCTGATGGGTTTAGCACTTGGGTCCAATTCAATAGTGTGTTGAGCTAACTTGGGATTGAAGCCTTTCAAATCTTCATAGCTCCAAGCAAACACATCAGGGAATTCTTGACAAAGCTGTATGAACTCATACCTTTCTTGCTCAGTTGTCACTTTACCAATTTGGAGTGACTTGCCTTCTTCCACCAAGATGGGCACTGAATCTTCTCCCTTGACTTGGATGTTTTCTTTCTCCTTCCTAAACTGATCATTAGGATTGAAAATGGACTCCAAAGTGACAAGTCCCTTTGGTAGTTTGTTGGTTCTCAGCTGTACCACTTGATCACCATACTGTTGTTCTAACTTTTCCTGATTTTTAGCTGAGAACTCAGCCTCTTCTTGTAAGAAATGGATGATTTGTTGATCATTTTCAAACACTTGCCAACTTACATTGTTGTCTGGCACTGAAGGCCTTACAATCACATGAATGTTTGGCTGTACTTTGTCTTTCTTGATGCTTTCAACAACATCAAAGGCTGCTCCAACTGCTGCAAGCCTGTCAGCAGCTTGGTTCTCTTTTCTAGGGATGGACTTGATGCTAAAGCCCTCAAAATCTTCAATGAGGTCCCACACCCTATTTTTGTAGCACTTGAGTAGATCATTCTTGGCAGCATGTTGCCCTTTAACTTGGTTGACAATCAGCTCACTGTCACCAAAGACTTGCAAGTTCTTTATTCCTCTCTTGATTGACCAATGCAATCCTTGTATCAAAGCTTCATACTCAGCAGTGTTATTAGAACATGCAAACTGTAATCTAAAAGCTGAATAGTACTTAACTCCTTGAGGTGAAACAAGCATAGCTCCCCCTCCTGCACCTTGTCTACTTCTTGATCCATCAAAGAACAACTTGCCATACCTCATTGTCATCCTTGTGGTCTGGCTTGGTGATGCTAGGAATAGGCTGATTTTCTTCATGCATGCAATAGACTCCTAGCTCAGATTCTTCTATTTCTTGATAAGGATCAAAAGCATGCACCTTTCTTTCCCATTCATCAAGAGTCAAATCTGGGATGCTTCCAACCTTGGTGTCAGCTTCATTAGTGCTTGGATAATCTTCTTGATCAAACGTTGAACAGTTGGTATTGATTTGGCTTGGAGTGTGAGGCTCAATGTGAAAGTTTGCAATAGGCTCAGATCTGATTGTGGCTTTGGTTCCATATCTTGTTCTAAACAACATGTGTGACCAATCAGTAGATAAGTAACCTCCAATCTTAGCTATGAAATCCCTTGACAAACATAGGGCAAAGAGTGGTGGAAGATCTATCACTGAGACATCTTGCAAAACAACAATGTTGGGGCATGCATGCAAAGTAAGACTCAAGTTTTTAATCACTCCTACTATTGTCACTGCTATCCCATCCAATTGCACTACCCCTTTGGATATGATTTCATATTGGAGCCCCAACTGATCAGCAATTTGCTTGGGCATTACTGAACTACTTGCCCGGAATCAATCATGCAGTTGTGCACTAATTGGTCCCCAATGATCAATGAAACATAGAATGGAGGGGGCTTCAACATTTTACCTTGTTGTCCTCCATGATTCCCTTCAGGTTGGGTAGCATTTTTGAGTACCTTCTCTTGCATTTGGACCTGTTGATTTGAAGTTGACCAGTCCTTCATGGCAGCTTGTAGCAAATCTCTTTGGCCTGGGATGGATAGTGATTCCCACATTGATATGTTTACATTTGTCTTCTTCATCTGATCAATGATGTTGAATGGAGATGAAGCATCTCTCTACTACCCTTTGGCCTGCACATTCATTCCTTGCACATGGGCAGCAACAACTGGCATCTGAGTTGGTCTAGGAGCTGGTTTGGGTGGTCCTTGCATGTTTGAAACTACATTTTGTTTGCCAACAGTCTGTGGAGTGATAGAAGGTTGTGGATTACTTGGAGCCAATGGTTGTCCTTCACCCAAATTTCTCCTTTTTGACCTTGTGTTGGCTGCAACACTTTGAGAGATTGGTTGATTCATGCCACAAAAGTCTTCTGCCTACCAGTTTACAAGTGTGGTATCATTTGGAGCTGATTGTTGCTGGGATGTTTCTTGCTGTTGGTTATTTCCTTGACTCCCTTCACCCTCCACACCAGTTGTTGTTACCATTAAGGCTTGATTTAGAGCACCATTGAAGCACATAGATTGGTTGTGAGGTTCATTGCATGGGAAACACCAGTCATACTCTTGAGCTATGTTGTTTTGTATTGGCACTAGTGCTTTAGAGGTAGATGTAGCATTGGGATTATAGGGCTGAAATGGTCTGTTGGCAGGAGGCCTTGCTTGATTTTGATTTGCAGCTGGATTGGGTGGTCTTTGAGGCTGATATGGCTGCCTGTTAGGCTAAGCTTGAGGCTGATAAGAAGGTCTAAAACTTTGGGCTTGCTACCTCTTGAGTGTAACCAGCTCATTACCTAAATTTTACAATTGCTTCATGACTTCTTGAAGTTCATTTGAGGCACTAGAAGATGAAGTAGAAGCTTCATTTGAACTCTGATTTCTAGGAGTGGGAACATGAGCTAAATTAGGTGCTTTACTAGTGCTTGAAATTTCTAAATTTTGATACAATGGCATTAGAGGCCTAAGAGCTAGCTTACTAGCTTGAATCAGACAATTTTCAGCCCTAATGGCAATGCTATAAGCAGCAGGGATAGTTGTGCCTCCCATGGATTGAATTAACATAGAAATATCAGAATTTAAAGCTTTAAGGTAATATAGAAAAGCACCTTCTGCTGTTGGCCTTACTGCCATTGGAATTCTCTCCCAAGTCCTTTGAAATCTGAAGTTGAAGTCAGTCAGCTACTCATTGGGAGCTCTCTTGATAGTTGTCAATTGTTCCAAAAGGGACAAGTTATCTCCCTTTTCTCCAAACTACTCATGGAGGGCTATACATAACTGGTTCCAATTTTGGATAGAGCCTGAAGCAAGGCTCCTGAACCATTGCAAAGCTTTCCCTTTGAATGAAGATGCCAGCAGTTTGACAGCAACTTGCATCTCATCAATCTCATGGATTACACAAATATTAGCAATATCCTTGACATGATCACCAGGAGTGGTCTGATTCTCTCCAGTAAAGTATGGAATGTTCTTCAATGCTACAACTGGGATTGGATTTTGTGCATTGAGAGCAAGTGGGCTACTGCCAGTGAAGTTGACATATGGGTTGTGTTGTGCCATTCTGATTGGCCTTAGAACCCTTGTTGATTGGATGAAAGGTCTACCAGGTGGAGGAGTTGATAGAGTTCTGTTTGGTGGAGATGGAGACCTTTGAATTCTCCTCCCTCTTTGTCTTCTTCTTGGAGATAATTGTAGATACTCAAACAACACTTCTTCTTCTCTAACTCTTGACCTTGTGGAGATTCTTCTCATGATTTTTTCAGGTCTGGACTGCTAAAACTAGTTGATTCTTCTTCTTTGGAGTCGCCAGATGTGCAATTTAGGGCTCTTTCAGCAAGAAACTTACAACAAATGCACATCAATTTTTTTGCAATGAAGATGAAGACCTCTAAGGTCCCACCAGGTGTGCCAAAACTGTTAGTGTAAATCAGCAGCACCCTCTGGATGTTCTATCAGATTTCTAGTTTGACATTTTAACATCCAGTGTGATTGCACAACATTGGATCTTTTCACACAAGTGTGGGAATTGCAGAGCTAGAAAAGATCCTCCAGATTAGAGGCTGGTTCCTCAACTCCTCTATTAAAGTGTGCATAACTTTCTGTAGAGGATTTAGCTACAACTTAATCAAACTTGACCAAGGAGGCAGGGTTGAGAAAATGCAAAAGTGAACCTAGTCTAATAAGGTGATGCACCAAAGGAATGAAGAACACTTGTCTTTCCAATGAACACAAACTATTAAAATGAAATACAATATCATACACAGATGACCAAATTGTAGTGAAAGATTAGGAGGATGCGCATGAACACAGAGAGGGTTGAGAATCAACCACAAACATGCATTATTTGCTCCAAAATTGATACAATACACTACAAAGATGCCAAAAGAAAAGGTTGCATTATAGTTTTAAAAGGGGAGGTTCTAACTCCACAAAATCCAACTAAAGACAAGATGAGAAAGGGAGGAGCAAAACAAGAATGTTCAACTCTCAAAATGAGCTCATTTTTGGCTTTTACAATGCAAATTCGAGCTCAGGAAGGAGAAACATGGAAAAACATGAGAGGAGATTTCAACCACTGACCAAATTCATAAAAATAGCATGGACTTCCTTAAAAATCCACTTCCCAATGTTTTAGACCATGCTGGGAGAGAATGCGAGCCATTCCTTATTTAAAAATGGTGGTTGAAACATCATTTCTATCAATTTTCACGTGCCAGAGGCATTTTCAAATTTTATCTCTCCAAAACCCACCAAAACACAAAATTGATCCTGGAATCATGTAGATAATTTCACCAGCTTTCCAATGATATAAAGAACGTGAAAAACTGAGCTCTGGATCGAAATGTTATGCCCCTTTAAACATTTAGGGAAAAACAGGGCCGAAAATGGGTTGGCGGGACAAAAATTTGAAATTTTCCCACCTTTTTGCATTTGGGAAAATTTCCCCAAAAATCTCTATGCCCCACCATCTTGGTTCCATGCAGGCATGTTTTGATTGGTTGCGGGATCTCCCCGCTTCATTTTCCATCATTTTGGCCTTTGGAAAAAATTTCAAAAATTCTCTACTAGCCGAAACTCCGAGGCCACATGGCATGATGTGATTTGTCACGGGCCTCTGCTCTCAAATTTTTCACCACTTCATCCACCCTTACAGAACTAGACATGTGGCATGATGTTATTGGATGCAGGCCTTCCATGCTTATTTTCTCTGCAGGCCTGCCTTATATTTTTTACCGCCACGTGGACACGTGGCATGATTTTACTGGCTCGGGCTTTGGGGGGCAGGCTTTCCTTTTAGTGTTTTCCTCTGATTTTGCTTTGGGAAAAAATTTCCAACTTTCTCCTGTGCTCTGCTAGTACGAGGACACATGGCAGGTCTTCATTAGTTGGTAGGCCTGAAGGGCCAATAAATTGTTTGTACCAACCTTTGGGAAATTTTCCAACTCCTTCCCACCGCTCTGATACCCGATGGGCCCTGGGACACACGGCCTCCTCCTATTGGCTCAGGTTTTGGGGGGCGGGTTCTCCTTTTGAAAATTTTTGAACTTGGGTGAAAAGGAAAAAATCCCTTCACACCTCCGACCACTGACGCCCCAGTGACACGTGGCACAATCCTATTCATTGGTGGGCCTACAGGCCAAAATTTCTCCTTTTTGCTCCTGCCAAAAACTTCGAAAAATTCTCCAAGTTTTGCTCACCTTCTACTATCCCTTTGCTGACATGGCACTCCCTGATTGGCTGGCGGAACTGTCTAGGGAAAATGTCCCACAAAAACTCCACTGAGTCATAACTTCAAAAATACATGGAGTTAGGAGGAAAAATTTACCTTTCTGGAAAGCTGAGAAGGAGATCTATCCAATGGTGAAATTTATAGAATGTTTTGAGTTCTTGAAAGATAAAAAAATTCTGACTGAGGCACAAGGGAAGAAAGAATGAAGGGAGTTAGCAGAAAAATAAGAAAGGGGCTTATTTTGGATAACAGTCACTTTTTGGGAATTCTGAGCATTGTACAACATTAACATGTCTAAAAAAACTTGAATTTTCCTTCATTTAATAGAAAATAATATTAATTTTTTTTAACAGAGTTAATTTGAGCCTTCTATGGGATCCCCTGGGTCGAAAACTATATTGAAGGGTTCTTAATACGATAGTTTGGAAAAATGGCTCGCCAACCAGCTCATTGAGTTGACTAGCAAGATATTTCGTGATTCCCTCACTCTTCTTCCACGAACTTCCTAGCATTATACACTAAGTTATTTCTAAATATTTTCTGACATCTTTGTTAATTCAACGAGCTTCTTGGAAACTTCCTACCTTGAATTGGGTGAATTCCACATTTCTTCATGTTATGTTTGCATTGGCCAACTGTGAGATTAACATGGTGGCTCTTTATATTTTATTTAATGCTCAAACCCATGTTTTTAATCAACTCACTCAATCTTCACATAAACAAGCTCTGATACTTCCTCCTAGCTAACTGAAAACTTACTCTTGTCATATCATCAAGCCCACAAGGCTCGTTGAGTGAGCCCCACGTATTTTCCTTCCATGGGTTCTTTTTCATGTGTTACACATGGCTCCATGTGTAATGGCCATTGCTTTACATTTATTTTGTCCACTAATTTTCTTGTCCAATCACTCAACTGACTCCACCAAATTGTTATCTCGGTGATATCCTCAAACCTTCCACTGAGTCATCGGTTCCTTTATATTCACCATGTAGCATTGAACTAAACTACTAGACATCTCCCGATCATCTTGGCATTTGACTCAACATGACTTTTGACTTGGTCTAATGCATTGAAGTTCAAAACTTGTCACGTATTTACAAACCCTAAAGACATGAGTTCCCAAACTCTGAATTTTAGAGTTTAGGATTCAGAACTCAATGTCAATTTTTTCCAACCCACTCAGGGTGATTTCTGAAATGACCTTCCGATCCTGAAATCCAAATCCAAAACTTTAACCCTAAAATCCAAATCCAAATGCTATGTGTTGACATAGTTGAGCCTTTCTAATGGATTACTCAAGGACCCCATGATGCCTATTACCTCTACCTTAAAACTTGATTGATTACAATCTCTTGCATCCATGTTCTAATGAACATTGCTTGCTTCACTTTCCAACACCACCCAAACTATGTGAGCTTTCCCTCTCAAGAAACTTGTCATCTTTCCCACAGCTTGGCAATGTCAAGCCGATCCTCAAGCTTGTCAGAAACACCTCAACACCATGCATTGACTAAGGCATTGTCCACCTACCCCATTGAGCCACACGTGGAATTCCTTTGTCTTTATAGAATTGGCTAACCTATAAACTTACCACTTGTGAGTTTTATTCCCAACCTCATGGAAAATTTTGACTTGGCTAACCTATCAAGTTCAATTCCGAGCTCAAATGAGCTCCACAAGCTCTGAAAAAACATTTTCACTAAGTGATTCAGCCTCAACACATTTGCGACGAGTCAGTCCATTGAACATCCCTGCTTAATCGATTCAATAAGACTAGATAATAAATCTAATATCTGATAATCAAAGAGCCATTATCTTGACCGGGTCATGTATATACTCAACCTTGCTAAGTTCCTTTGATAAGCTCATTTCCTGATGAGCTAGATCTCCCATCACCCTGATCAAACCTTTGAAACTATACTCGACGTCGAACCACTCAAATTTATTCCTCTACTTTGAGCCTGTAAGTTTTCTCTCCAAATCACCCATGTTCAAGCTCACGAGATACAAAATTCATGCCCTCATTGCCTAGTACTCATTCAATCAGAAATGGGGTCTCTATGTCAAATCTTACCTACTTATGTTGTCGATCCATGTTATCTCGCCATCATATTTTAACATCGTGATATCTCTTGGTCTCTTGCAATAAAACTATTCATTGTTGTTCCTTCCTGAGGCTCATTGAGCTCCTTCATTATATTGTGACTGTGATTTTCCTAGACTATACATCAAATTTCCTCTTGTTTCACTAATACCTACCGAGCTTGTCTAATGGGTTTTGTAATTTCCAGAATATCTCAACTTGATGCATATCTGGTTTACCTTTGGTCGGGTCTATACTTCTCTAATGTCTTTCATGGTATTGAAACCAACTCCACCGAGCCAATGTCTAATTCATTCCACTATCTCATTCCTCGACACTCTCATTACTCGATGACATTTTCTTATATTCAACCCTTAATACCGAGATGATTTTATTTTTGCATTGACATATCTGAGATTCTATAGGTGATTTTCCTGAAGCCCAATTTCTTTAATCTTTGTAAACCCGTCGGCTCATTTTTGAAGCCAGACCATATATACTCATGATTGAGCCCGGGTCAAGTTTTAAGAGAAACTCAATTCTTTAAACTTCTTGCCATGATGTCTCATGAATTTAGAGGCATACAATTCCTACATTTATTTGAATCAAAATGAGTTCAATGGGGAACACATACACCACCGAACCACTTGACATGCTTGAGTTCCTCCACTAGCTCGATCCATTGAGTTATTCCCTAACTCATTTCTTCTTGACTGCTATGGCATGCTCGGATTGAAATCCTGTTGAGTTATATTCATATAAACTCACCAGAGAAACTCTTTCAATTCATTATGATCTTGCCATGTTTCTTGATGAGCAACTCAGTGAGCTATTTGCTAGCTCAGTGCCATTTGATTCATTTAAAACTAATCCTTCCCTGATTTTGAATTCTTTGGGATTCTAAAACTCTGGAAAGGTAAAATATTTCAAGATGATCTTGAATCCTCCCAAAACATCGTAAGGTTATCAAAACACAAAAAAATTCCTATAAGCCCCTAAGTTCTTCCATGAAATCCTCTCCAGTTCTAGGATACAATAACTCATGTTGTCCAATTTTTTCCTAAGAAGAAAAATTGGATAACATTTTTGGTGACCTCTCAAGAATGCTTTCCTACAAAACATGGTTATAGTGGCCTTTTATATCCTTTTGGGCATGGAGTCATAATTATAAATCTGAAACCTGATGTTGAATGATGAATCTCCTGGAGCATAATATTGCAAGTTCAAAACACATTGAATCATGTAATGGCCTAACTTACGAAACATATTACAGAGTTCCAAATGAAACATATGCTAAATTGGAACATTATGGAACTATGTGGAGTACTAATTATTTTCTCACTCTTGTGGAAATTACCCTTTCAATGCATTGTGCTAGAGTAATGGTGAGAAACAACACACACCAAAACTAAAAACCATACATGATTCAAATGAAACATGTAGAGTGTCAAGAACTTTTTCTGTCAAAAAAAACTATTCCTACTCTGTACTAACTAGCAGCACAAGTGAGATAAACAAACCCCGTAATTGGTTGTACAAAATAGCTTCCTATCCTTACAATGGGTAGCAATACAGGTGATGTGACAATGGACATGGCTGAAACTAAAAGTGAAAAATTGAAACAATACCAATTATCCACTTGGATCACCAAGACGTCTGATGGAAAGAGAAAGTACACCTTTTTTAGTTTCTCTGCATTTGTTTTGTAGAGGCACTACAACTGATACTTGGGACTATGAAACTCATCCTAATATACTGAAGTGAAGGTGACTGACTGTGACTTTTCGTTTGGCTCCAAAGAGGCCAAGTACCTTATAGGACATGGTATGAATTTCCCTTCTACTTTGAGCTTCAAGTTTGACAAGGAAATGTCCCTGAAGACATCCTTGTATGAAGGGTGTTACAGTGACATCCTTTCCCTCTTGTTTCCCATTTACAAACAAGTTATCCTCCACCTATGTGCATGGTATGAAAGTGATATCTTATTCATTCCTTTTCCCTTCTTTGATAACAAGAAGTTCCTCCATTACATGCAGCTGATTTGGACCACTTACAGCCTCCAATGGAATCACTTGAAAATCACTGCAAGTGTTTGGAATGTGTTTATCATCTAGGATTTTACTTTCTTCTAATTGATTTACAAAATCAAAAACCGTCATTTTCTACTTTTGAGAACTTTTAGGAGTATTAGGATTTTCTTTTCCCTCTTCCACCATTACTGATTCATTTACCAATTCAGGTTCCTCAACTAAAAATAAGAAGCTCTCCATGATATAATATCTATTAAATTCTTTTGAATCTGTCCTAAATTTTCCCATGTCCTCCTTCGAAAGAGCAAGGCTTGTGTGTTGGGAAATAGGTAATGAAACAAAAAAATGATGAGATTCCATAGGCTCATGTCCATCCAAATACTCCTCCAAATCAAAAAGATAGTTTGTTTCTTCATTCTCCAGCTGTGTCAGGGATTATTTTTCAATCATAGTGTCCTCCAAACTAGAAAATTGCTCATATTGAAAATTTTCATTCTCAAACATGAAATTAGAAAGATGAAATTCATCTAAGAAATAATATTTTTTTAAAGAAAGAAGAAGGAGAAGGATTTGAAACCCCTCATGTTTCTTGTTCTATATTCAAAAACCTTAAATCCACCTTTCTTTCCTTTGTGGTAAAAGGCTCCTTATAGCTGATTGTGATACTTGGTAATGCTTTTGGTGGATTCACATAACCTTCTAAAAGAACAACAAGCTCTTGACAAGCTAGGTAATCAGGATCAATGTTCTCATTAGAATCACTTGGTACACTTGAGAGTCTTCCTTCTTTAACTTGCACATGCTCTTCTCGTGGCAGATTTGGGACTAACTCTTGCACTGCCACAAAACTATTTTAAACCACCCATTCTTGAGCCTTAACTTCTGAAATAGGTTCTTTCAAAAGTGGAATTTTCTTGATGTTGAATCTCACAGCCCACTCCTTTATTATTTTTTCAATATTTTCTTTATTAAGCTCCTTAACATCCTCTTCTTCATCTTCAGTATAATCATGTTCTTCCCAAAACAGGTTTGGAGAGGAGGGGTGGGTTGGGATTCAATGACTTCCTTCACTGTTTGATATAGCGGAAGAGGTGTAACTTCTTGACTTAGTGGATTTTACAGAAAGGAAGGAATCCTATAATAATGAGGAACAAAAGATTCAGGTGGAATCTTAACATAAGGGATGCAGAAATGGGATTCTCAACATAGGAATCAGGTGAAAAGTCTAGAATTTGGGTTCTATACTGAAATGATATTAGTTGGGAAATAGGAAGAGGAATTTGAGGTGGTGGTGCAAAATCAACCCATTGAAAATATTTCATTACATCAAACTCATAGGCTTCTATTTCTTTGATCTTACCTTCAAGATGAGGCAACATTTCAGTCATAAAAGTGATTTTTTCCTGCGAGCTAAAAAACTTGGCATAGGGCCAACCCATGGATAATCTACCTTTAAGCCAATATTAAATGCCTTCATTTGAGATGTGGTTCTAGATTGTACCATGCCCTCCTCAAGTTTCTACATCTTAAGTTACATCTTTACACCTTCATCTGTAGAATAACCTCCATCATCTACATGTTCCTACTATTTAAAAACTACATAGTTAAGTAAACAATCGAATTGGCCATGGATCTGCTCATAGAGACATGCATGTTGCTGATTTTTATCATAAAGTAGAGCTGGAGGTGGATTAAAATAGCCTGAAGATGGAAAGTATTATTGTTGGTCCAAGTGGGAACTCAATTGTGGAAATGAAACCATGATTTTATAGCTTTATGAATGGAAGAAAAATGGAAAGACGTGCGAGAAAAAAAATAGAAATGGGTGGAAAAAATATAGTCTGCAACTCAAAGAGTGGGTTACTTAGACCAGTGGAATCACCAGTTGTTCTTGGATATACCTCCTAAGGCTTAAATTTTACTAAGAGCACAACAACTTAATGAAATGAAGTGAACACAATAACACATTTGTAAAAAATGTGATGTCCCACCATGTCTGCCAAAAATTATTATTGCTACATCATTGCACCCTCCGAATGGCATGAAGGAAAACATGACATTCGGTGTGATTGTGTAACTTGGGATCACCTCTCAAGCTATGAGACTTAGGCTCAAGGTGAAACTCCATAGAAGGCTAACTTCCTCTTCTTAAACTAAGCACTACACTACTCCTAGTGCAATAAAAATGGCTAACTAGACCTATGTTAACATTTTCATGGGGTGAGGGAGAGAGAGTTGTAAGAAATAAAACCTATACTAGAAGTGCTGATGCACCAAGAAGGGGTTTTACTAGAAAAAAATTCCATGTTTCCAATGAAGAGAGATGATCATGAGGAAGAATGAACATACACTACAAACCCAATTTACATATAGTACTTCACTCCTTGATAAACACAATGACCTCCAAAACTTGTAAAAGAAACCTTGGTTACACAGTTCACCTGAAAACATGAGAGAGGAAAATAGAAGCAACAAAATCATGTAAGGACACACAATTGATCACAAAAAAAAATCTCATTACTTCAAGCACTTGCACAATGCATCATTACATTAGGGAAAGACTTAGGCTTCCATTACAATTTTGAGAAGAAATGCTTGAAATCCTACAAATTCACAAAAAATTAGCTTGTGAAGAGAGGGGAAACTTGGAAAATTTCTAACTCCTATTGGAATAGGCACCCCTTTACATTTTATAGAACTTGCTGAGTGGTGAGAGGAAGAAGGATAAACCCTAGAATCTAGGCAAGAATGTAGGAAATAATTAATCATTGTTTGTTGGCCATGTTTTCCTCATTAATTGTAGTTCCACTCTCTTGGGAACTATTCATGAAATGAATAAATACTGTAGTTTTATAACACCAAAACCTCTTAAAATCTATCTTCTAATAATTTCATTGTGTATCTCTCATTCTCTCGATTCCAACGACTGTAATTTTGTGAAAAATAGGCAACTAAGGAGGAATTTGTGATCTCCTGAGTGAAAGTCACTTTTGGGAATTCCGAGCATTGTGCAACATTAACATGTCTCAAAAAAATTGAATTTTCCTTCATTTAATAGAAAATAATATTATATGTTTTTGACGAGGTTAATTTAAGCCTTATATGGGACCCCTTGGGTCGAAAACTATATTGGAGAGGTCTTAAGAAGGTAGTTTGGAAAAATGGCTCGCCAACCAGCTCGTCGAATTGACTGGAAAGATATTTGGTGAGTCCCTTGCTCTTCTTCAAGATTTTCTTAGCATTATGCATTGATTTATTTCTAAACATTTTCTGACCTCTTCATTAATTCAACAAGCTTCTTAGAAACTTCCTACCTTGAATTAGGTGAATTCCACATTTCTTCGTGTTATGTTTGCATTGGCCAATTGTGAGATTATATTTTATTTAATGCTCAAACCCAAATTTTTAATCAACCCACTCGATCTTCACATAAGCAAGCTTTGATAATTCCTTCGAGCTAACCGGTAACTTACACTTGTCATATTACCGAGCCCACATGGCTCGTTGAGTGAGCCCCATGTATTTTCCTCCCACGGGTTCCTTTTCATGTGTTACACGTAGCTCCATGTTGACCGACCACTACTTTGCATTTATTTTATCCACTGATTTGCTTGTTCAATTGCTCAAATGACTCCACCGAATTATTAGCTTGGTCATATCCTCAAACCTTCCACTAAGTCATCGGTTCATTTATATTCACCAAGTAGCGTTAAACTAAACTACCATAAATATCCCAATCATCTTAGTATTTGAATCGGAATGACTATTGACTCGATATAACATGTCAGAGTTGTAAACTCATCACGTAGTTCCAAACCTCGAAGACATGAGTTCCTGAACTCCAAATTTTGGAGTTCGGGATTCAAAACTCAATGTCAAAATTTTCAAACCCACTCAGGGTGATTTCTGAAATGACCTTCTGATCCCAAAATCCAAATCCAAAACTTTATACCCATGTCTAAATCCAAATGCTATGTCTTGACACATCTGATCCATTCCAATGGCTTACTTGAGGACCCCATGATTCCTATTACCTCTACCTTGCATTTTGATTGATTATGAGATCTTACATCTATGTTACAGTGAACATTTCTCACTTCACTTTCCAATGCCACCCATACTATGTGAGCTTTCCCTCTCGATCAACTTGTCATCTATCCCATAGTTTTTCCATGTTAAGCCGATCCTTAAGATTGTTAGAAACACCTTGACACCATGCATCGACTAAGGCACTATCCACCTGCCCCATTGAGCCACACTTCAATTTTTTTTTTCTTCACAAACTTGGCCAACCTGTGGACTTACCTCTTGTGAGTTTGATTCCAAAACTCGTGCCCGTTTGTGGCTTGGCTCACTTTTCGAGTTCAATCCCAAGCTCAAAAGAGCTCCAAAAGCTCTAAAAACACATGTTCACCAAGTGATTCAGCCTCAACACATTTGTGATGAGTCATTCCATTGAACCTCCCTACTCGATCGATTCAGCAAGACCAAATAATCCATCTAATTTCTGATAATCACAAAGCCATTGGCTTGACCAGGTCATACATTTACTCAACCTTTCCAAGTTCCTTTGATAAGCTCATTGTGTGACGAGCGAGATTACCCATCACCCTGATCAAACCTCTGAAACTATACTCAATGCTGAACCGCTAACATTGATTCTTCTAGTTCGAGCCTACAAGTTTTCTCACTTGATCACCCATGTTCGAGCTCACGAGATACAAAATTGATCCCCTCATCGCCTAGTACCTAGTCAATCAAAATCTAGGTCTCTATGTTGAATCTTACATGCTTATGTTGTCAATCCATGCTAGCTCTCCATCATATTTCAATGCCTTGATATCTCTTGGCCTCTTGCAATGAAACGAGTCATCTTGGTTCCTTCATGAGGTTCACTGAGCTCCTTCATTATACTGTGACTATGAATTTCCTAGACTATACATCGAATTCCATCTTATTTCATTAATACCAATTGAGCTCGTCTAATGGGATTTGCACTTCCCAGAATATCTTGACTCGATGGATATCTAGTTTACATTAGCTTGGGTCTCCATTTCTCTAATGTCTTCCATGGTATTAAAACCAACTCCATCAAGCCAATGCTTGATCTATTCCACTATCTCATACATTGACACTCTCGTTGCTCAATGAACTATGCTTATATTCACCCCTTAATGCCGAGCTGAGTTTTTTTTCGAGTTGACATTTCTGATCTTCAATAGGTGATTTTTCTAAATCTCGAGCTCTTTCTTATTTTCAAACCCATCGGCTTGTTTTTTAATCCAGGCCATATCTACTCACGATATAGCTTGGGTCAAGCTTTAAGAGAAAATCAATTCTTTAAACCTCTCGCCACAATGCTTCATGAATTTGGAGGCTTACAATTCCTACATTGAGTTGAATCACAATGATTAAATGGGGCACACACACACACCGCCAAACCACTTGACATGCTCAAGTTCCTCTAATAGCTTGATCCATCAAGATATTACCTAACTCATTTCTTCTTTACCGATATGGCATGCTCAAATTGAAATCTTGTTGAGTTATCTTCATACAAACTTGCCAGGGAAACTCTTTCAATGCATTATGATCTTGCTAAGTTACTTGATGAGCGGGTTGGTGAGATATTTCATAGCTCAGTGCCATTTGATTTATTTAAAACTAATCCTTCCCTGATTTTTAATTCTTTGGGCTTCCAAAACTTTGGAAAGGAAAAATAGTTCAAGATGATCCTGAATCCTCCCAAAACACCGTAAGGTTCTCAAAACACAAAAAATAAATCCTATAAGCCCCTAATTTCTTCAGTGAACCCTCTCCAATTCCAAGATACAATAACTCATGTTGTCTAATTTTTTCCCAAGGAGAAAAATTGGATAATAAAGAGATAGTCTCTAAACATATCCACTTTCTTTATCCACCTTCCTCTCTCCCACTATTCTACATGTAATCTTATACCCCCCAAATATGTTGGGATATGATGAATATGGTCAAACCCTCTGGGGTTTTGATGTGTACAACTATCAAACAAGTAGATAAAAATAATCACCTTCACTCTCTACATGGGCAGATAACCATTCAACTACTCAAGCTCAAATTCCTCTTTCTCATGGAACAAATGTTGGCTCCTACGTACGTATCAAGGATCTTAACCAAATCACATAGATACATCCTCCTAAGTAGTCAAGTTCTAACAACATGAATTTCACTAGGGAGGTAAGTTCATCTCCTCGGGTTTTGTTTAGACAACCCATTATCATGCAATCAGAACAACTCCCACCTCTAGATGAGGATTACTTAGCATGATACGGTAGAATAGAACAACACTTCCAGATTATAAACCGAGATTTTGATAGGTTCTAGGGACATGTTGATGTCTTGCTCCAAAACAATAACATTACCCCTCCAATAATGTAAAACATTTCCAATGAGGGGTGGCAGAACAACAAATAATTCATAGCATGATACCACACTCCTCAAAAACCTCCAAAAGTTCAACAAGCACCAAAATAAAACACCACCCCATCAACAAGTGACATCATCTTGGTGTTAGTAGATAAAGTAAAAGAATTAGAGCTTTCCCAAAACACTCAAAATTCATATGTAGGTCATTATCCAACAACACGACTATATTTTTTTCATTCATGTTGAAACTACCTTAATAATTACAGTTTTGTCCTTTACGACAGGAACTCCTTCAATAAAACCCATAGTTTCTAGTTCCATTGTAGGAACCATATTTTCTTATGGCATTGAGCTTTTAGGTTTGTCTAACTAGTTTGTAGGAAGATCAAACTTAGAATGAACACTTGGCCTCTTCTTTAGATTATCTAGATGTATGTCGAAGGGTTTTGGGTCCCTACACCATGAAGACCTTCCCTAAATGCAGGAATCTTACCTCCTAAAAAAAATGGAGGTAATCTCCTTCACGCGATGAATCCAAGGATGACTGAGGATCATATTATAGTAGGTTTCCCAATCTATAATATAAAATTCAGTTAGAACCATCTTAGGTCCAAGGGTGACTGGAAACACTATAGTTCCAATTGACATTGCTTTGAGGTTGTCATATCCTCTCAACATGTTTCATGTTGAGGAGCAATTGGTCTATCCATAACCTAACTTTTGAAGGAAAGAGAAGGGGACTATGTTGAATGCTGCCCCACCATCAATCATTGCACATTTTACGTAATTATTGTAGATCTAAACTTTTAAAAACAAGGATCACCTTTATGAGCTATTTCAGTGTCCATGGGCATCTTGCTGATGTCAAATAAAAATCCAACATCTCTTTCAAGATTCTCTAGAGGATAAACATCAAATTCTATATGGTTTATCTATGCTTCTAGAGGAGGGGTGACATTAATCAAATGCCCAAGACCTGGTGCTTCTAATAAAATGGCTTTGTGATCAGGGGAATTATTTAACAGAACCAAGAAGGAAATGTGAGAGAAGGTTTTGGTTAGGTCATTGATCAAGTCATAAAATCCTAGTGGCTTTCCCCGTGTTTCATGAATGTCATCTGATATAGCCAGGTAGATTAGGATAGGCTGAAAAGAATAATCTTTGGTTCTAGTGGAAGCATTAATCTGAGGTTTAGTGTCCAATTCTACCAATCCCACAATTTGTATTTGTTGGCGGCCATCCTGTTGGGTTTTAAAATGGTACTTTAACAAAACCATAGTCAGGGGACAGCAAGTCCCTTCTCTGTATGGGAGATCTTCCCTTATTGAAATCAAGCAGGAAAGCTTATATACAAATGTAAAAATTTCATCTTAAGGCTGGACCTCTAACATCTTGAAATGCTTTTATACCAAAATAAATTATCAATACAAAAAAATGGCAGAACTAAAGAAAGGAAAGAGTAGAATATAACAATACTTTCATGAAATATGGATAGCAAAGTATAACCCTATATGTACTAAGCAAGAATGATACAGAAAAAAATCATTCACATTCACAGCATAAGATATCATTCCACAGACACAAATTTCTAGAAATCATATCAATAAGAACATAAAGTTTCTTATCATAGAAGATAAATGATCCATGAATTGTAGGTAAGCAAGAAGGGATAATGGAGGAAGATAGAGAAAAGGGGAAAATCCTTCTGTATTGATTTACTTTCGACTATAATTACACTTCAAAAGTATAAAATTCCAACATTTGCAATGAGACAAGCTCTTACATTTATAGATGAAGGAAAGAGAGGAGAAGAAGAGAAGGAATAAAATATGATTTGGAAGCTCAACCACCAACAATCAATGCCCCTGCAAATCCACCTCAAATCAATCAAATCTAGTTATGCATGTCTTTGGCGTGGTGAAGAAAGAAGGATGGAAGATTAGATTAAATTTGATCTAGTTGAAGCAATCTGATCACATATTAATGGCATGAAAGATATTTTCCATATTTTCACCCAAATTAAGATATATAGTTGGTTCTCCATGTCTTTTTACGTATTAATGGTGTGAAAGATGTTTTCCATATTTCTAACCATCAAATCCTATTAAAAACACTATTTTATGCTTTCATGGCATAGAGGAGACCAAGATATTTCCAATAGTATAAAATTTGTCAAATTTTGAGCACTAGATCGAAAGTTATGCCCATTTGAATATTTAAATCGAATCCATACAAAAATGGCAAAAATGTAAAATGGATCCACGGGCCCGAAATTGAAATTTCTCCTTTTGAACAAAAATTACAAAAGTGCAAAAGTTCCCCATAGCCCCGTAAGCATGCAACTTCACTTTTGATATAGGTTTGACACGTGGCTTTACCTGAGTGGTACTGCAGTCACGGATCACTTTATAATTTTACTTCTTTTAGAAACAAGGCTCAAACTATCAAAGTTCTCCATTGACCCGCTTCCTTGTTTTGACTTTCGATGTAGGATCAACATTTGAATTTATCCCTTGGCATGAGTGGGGCCGCAGTTCACTTTATCACTTTATGCCTTTTATGGAAACAAGGCTCAAAATCTCAAAGTTCTCTACCAACCCACTTCCCCGTTTTGAATTTCAATGCGGGCTTAACATTTGACTTCTTCCCTTTGTTTGGAAAAGGCTTTATGTCTGACCCAGGACACGTGGAGGCTTCCCACTCATTTGGAGACTCTATTTGGACCTGACCTTCGAAGGTGCACTGATTGAAAACATGGAGAGTTGGTGCACGTTTGGGGACCTACTTTTGGATTTGCCCCCTGAATGAGTGCTGAAGGGACATGTGGGGATTTCTACTTGTTCTCCTTTCCTTATCCGATTCAATGGCCAGCTCTGTCCCTTTTCTAGACCTTGGACACGTGGAGGGATGGCGTAAGTTTGGGGCTTGTCTTTGGGCCGCGTCTTTTAAATTTGAGCCGATGAGGCACGTGGAGGCTTCCATCGACCCTCGTATACTTAGTCGATTAAACGACCTATTTTGCCCCTTTTGACTTTTGTTGGACCCTAGACACGTGGAGCTTACTATTTTTTAGGGAACCACCTTTGGCTTTGTCCCTAAAAGGTGCGCTAATGAGACACGTGGCGCCATCCGTTGGCCTTAGATTTTTCAACGGCCGATTTAACTTTTTTGAGGCTTTAACCATGTAGAGGGCTGGCGCAAGTTTGGGGTCTCTCTTTGGGCCACGCCTTTTGAGTTTTTACCGATGAGGCACGTGGAGCCTTCTTCCAGTTCTTTACACTTAGCTGATTCAACGGCTGGCTTTGTCTTTTTGGACTCTAACCACATGGAGGGCCTGCGCACATTTGGGGTCTTCATTTTTGTGCACCATACCAAAAGTGCACCAAAGAGACACATGACACCTTCCATGCTCTTTCTATACTTAACCAATTTGGGCCTTGATTGAACACTATCTTTCTCCACTTTGACGTTCAATGCGGGCTCATCATTTGACTTTATCCCTTTTGGCAATAAATCCAAAATCTTCAATTGCTTCGACCCGCCTTAGCTTGATTCGACCAATCAGGATCCTTCAAGGCCACGGAGCCAATTTGACATGTTTGTAAAAATAAAAAAAGTGACAAGGTCACAAAAATAATCCACCACGCTGCATCCAATTAGAGATGTCCACGTACTCGTGGATGCTGGGGCCAAAAATTGACAGGGAAGATATGCCCATCATTCACGATTGTAGAAAAAAAATACAGAGGGGAAACTCCACCATTTACACCCGAATTTGAAATTTTTCCTCGTGGAAAGAAGAAATGTAAACAATACCAGGATCGATATGATTCACGACCATAGAAAAAGGATTTGACAATTTCATTCAAATGGAGGAAACAATTTTTAAGCATCCAGATGGGAAGACAGGAATTTTATCAAACCATGCAGACTGTAAGATTTTAAATTAACAGGATGAGATTACAAATGAGAACCAAATTCTTCAAAGCATGAATTTTTTCTATCTCTCCAAACTCCTCAATCTGCTCAAACATCTCTCAAAGGAACCAACTCAAAATTTTCAAAACTTGACTTGAAAAATGAGGGGGATTTTGAGGGTGACAATAGCTGGCTCTTTCTATGGATGACTTGGCTTGGACAGAGGAACAAGGAAAGATTAATAACTCAAGAAAAACTTTGGGAAAGTAGACCAGTGCCTTATCCATTGGGTAAATAGAGTCAAAGGCAAAGCAATACAAAATAAAACACACATGCAAGGGAAACAAACCAAAAATGAAAAACAAAACACCGCACATAGTATATACAAAAGGACTGCCTAATCACCTAGGACTTGAACAACTTCAAATATTGCCCACTATGAGGAAGTGGGAGAGGAGACGTATCCATATAATCCAAATAGAAAGATTTTTCTCCAGCAGAGTGCCTAATTTTGAAAGAACCAAGCCAAAGAGAATCAAATTTACCATGGCTTCCTCGAGGTTCATGTCTTTTGTCCCATAGCAGGATAATGTCTCCCACTTGAAAATATCTGGGTCTAGCTTTCTTTTCAAACAAAGCTTTCACCTTCATTTGACGAGTTGAGATCCTATCAAAAACTTGCAACATATCTTCATCCATCTTATGGAGATACATGATCCTCTTGTCCAAGGAACTGGTGAAACTTGTATCTTCAATAGCCTTCATTAAGTGTAAGGTTGGTAATTCCACTATTACTGGCAACTAAGCTTCAACACCATACACCACCTGAAATGGAGACATCCCAATTGCTGTTTTGGGTGTAATTATATCTACCCAGAGAGCATCATGGAGCTTCTTGTGCCAATTATTTTGAGATTCATTGACAAGCTTCCGAACGATGGTTTCCAAATTCTTATTTTTTGATTCTTCTTGTCCATTCCCTTGGGGGTAATAGTCTAAATAATGAGCAAGGGAAATTCCATAACCATAGCAAAAATTCATCATATTAGAAGAAGAAAAAATTGAAGCATTATCAGTCACAATTTTGTTTGGTACCCCAAACCTTATCAAGATGTTCTCCTTGATGAAATTACACACCACCTCAAAATTAGTGTTTTTGACTGGAATAGCCTCTACCCACTTTGTGAAGTAATTGTAGCAGTTAGCACATGAGTATGTCCAGCATAGGAAGGTGGGTTAAGAGTTCTAATGAAATCCAATCCCCACTATTGAAAAGGCTCATCAATCACTTCTGGTTTGAGTGGTAACACAGCCAACTTAGGTCTCCCAACAAAAGTTTGGCAGGCTTCACATTTACCTACCCATTTTAATGCATACCTGAATAATGTATGCTAATAGTACCTTGCACGAAGGATTTTATGGGCAGTGACAGTAAAAGAGAAATGCCCTGCACAAGCCTGATCATGAAAAGTTGAAAACAACTTCTTCTATTTCTCTTTTTCCACACATGTAAGGAATATTCCATCTATGCCTCACTTGAACAAAGCATTTTCCCATAACACATATTGTGTGGACCTTAGCTTAATAGCTCTCTTTTCCTTAGCACTCAAATGGGATGGACACTCTCCATAAGTAAGAAAATGTGCAATATCAACATACCACTCATCTATTGAACTGAGGAAGAGAACAATAGGAACATCAGCTACTTTTGTGGACAATTCTTCATCAACCCCTTTAGCAATAAGCTCACACAAGCCTTTACACTGAACTATCTTATTTGGCTTGATATCAAGGTCATATTCTTGGAAATTTTTTTTAACAGGAGGTGTGCTTGTAGAACGAGTTCCTTCGTTCCTTCTTAGTGGAAGAAGAGAGAAATTTTGTTGCTCCAGAAGTTGAAAATGAGAATCTTTAACCCTGCGATCTTTCTTCCCATGGGTATATCATAGATTCTCCAGACCAAAAAATAATCTTGAAGTTGTCTTAGAAAGGGATACATTGAAACAAAATCCCCAGCAGAGTCGCCAAAAACTGTTGGGTTTTAAAATGGTACTTTAACAAAACCATAGTCAGGGGACAGCAAGTCCCTTCTCTTTATAGGAGAGGTTCCCTTATTGAAAGAAAGCAACAAAGCTTATATACAAATGTACAACTTTCATCTTAAGGCTAGACCTTTGACATCTTGAAATGCTTTTATAGAAAAATAGATTATCAATACAAACAAATGGAAGAACTAAAGAAAGGAAAGATCATAATATAACAATACTTTCAGGAAATATAGATAGTAGAGTATAACCCTATACGTACTAAGCAAGAGTGATACAGAACAGAATCATTCACATTCACAACATAAGATAGCATTCCATAGGCACAAAGTTCTAGAAATCATATCAATAAGAACACAAATTTTCTTATCACAGAAGATAAATGATACACAATTTTCAGGTAAGCAAGAAGGGATGATGGAGGAAGATAGAGAAAAGGGGAAAATCCTTCTGTATTGATTTACTTTTGACTATAATTACACTTCAAAATTATTAGAGTCCAACATTTGCAATGAGCCAAGCTCTTATATTTATAGATGAAGCAAAGAGAGAAGAAGAAGAGAAGGAAGAAAATCTGATTTGGAAGCTCAACCACCAACAATCAATGCCCCTGCAAATCCACCTAAAATCAATCAAATCTGGTTTTGCATGTCTTTAGCATGTTGAAGAAGGAAGGATAGAAGATCAGATCAAATTTGATCTAGTTGAAGTAGTCTGATCACATATTAATGGTATGAAAGATGTTTTCCATATTTTCACCCAAATAAAGATATCCAGTCAGTTCTCCATGTTTTTTTGGCATGTTAGAGAAGGAAAGATGGAAAATCAAATTAGATCTGGGTAGTTGAAGCAATCAGATCATGTATTAATGGCGTAAAAGACATTTTCCAGATTTCCAACCATCAAATCCTGCTGAAAAAAATATTTTATGCATCCATGGTGTAGAGGATACTAAGATCTTTCCTACAGTATAAAATTTTTCAAATTTCGAGCACTAGATCGAAATTTATTCCCATTTGAATATTTGAATTGAATCCGTACAAAAATGGCAAAAATGCAAAATGGATCTGCGGGCTCGAAATTGAAATTTCTCCTTTTGAACAAAAATCACAAAATTTTAAAATTTCCCTACAAGCCCACAACTTCACTTTTGATATAGTTCTGATACATGGCTTTACCTAAGTGGTAACAAAGTCATGGCTCACTTTATAATTTTACTTCTTTTGGAAATAAGGTTCAAAATCTTAAAGTTCTGCACTGACCCACCGCCCCATTTTGACTTTCAATGTGGGCTCAACATTTGAATTTATCCCTTAATCGATTTAACGGCCAGTTCTATCCCTTTTGACTTTTTTTGGACCCTAGACATGTGGAGATTTTGCGCTTGCTTGGGGAACTACCTTTGGATTTGACCCTTGAAGGTACGCTGATGAGACACATGGCACCGTCTGCTGGCCTTAGACTTTTCAACAGCTGATTTAACATTTTTTATGCTCTAACCACATGGAGGGCTAACACAAGTTTGGGGTCTCTCCTTGGGCCACACCTTTTGAATTTGTGCCGATGAGGCACGTAGCGTCTTCCGCCGGCTCTTTACACTTAACCGATTCAACGACTAGCTTTATCTTTTTGGACTTTGACCATGTGGAGGGCATGTGCAAGTTTGGGGTCTCCATTTTTGTGCACCATACTAAAAGTGCACGAAAGAGACATGTGGTACCTTCTGCAATCTTTCTATACTTAGCTGATTTGGGCCTTAATTGAACACTGCCTTTCTCCACTTTGAATTTTGATGCGGACTCAACATTTGACTTTATCCCTTTTGGAAATAAAGCCAAAATCTTCAAAGTGCTCTGACGATCCACCTTAGCTTAATTCAACCAATCAAGATCCTTTGGGGCCACAAAGACAATTTGACACGTTTGCAAAAATAACAAAAGTGACAAGTTCACCAAAATAATCCACCACGCTGCATCCAATTAGAGATGTCCACATACTCATGGATGTTGGGGCCAAAAATTGACAGGGAAGATATGCCCGTCATTCACGACTGTAGAAAAAAAATACAGAGGAGGGGAAACTCCACCATTTATGCCTGAATTTCAAATTATTCCTCGTGGAAAGAAGAAATGTAAAAAATACTAGGATCGATATGATCCACGACCATAGAAAAAGGATTTGACAATTTCATTCAAATGGAGGAAACAATTTTTAAGCATCCAGATGGGAAGACATAAATTTTATCAAACCATGTGGACTGCAAGATTTTAAATTAATAGGGTGAGATTACAAATGAGAACCAAATTCTTCAAAGCATGATTTTTTTCTATCTCTCCAAACTCCTCAATTTGCTCAAACATCTCTCAAAGGAACCAAATCAAATTTTTCAAAACTTGACTTGAAAAATGAGGGGGATTTTGAGGGTGACAACACATCCAAAGGAGGTGTTACCTATGAGTTTGATGAATTTGAGGCTTCATGATTTTTGGTTCCTATTACAATGCCTTTTTTTGAACCATTGGGATATATTCTAATGTATTTTGATAGGGTAGGGAGAGGATCATTAAATATCCTAAGTGGTGTGTTATGTGGGGATACAGTTCCCATGTAAGTGTTATGAGTTGTTGTTTTTGGGTTTGCCAAAAACATGTCAACAAATAATTGTCTTTGATCCTCCGGAAAATGTTGTAGATTTTTTTGCAATCATGACACATTCTAGCATCATTCCCACAAACCCTGTGAAAACCGTAATACAAATTGGGATTGTAATCCCAAAATATTTGGTTTTTGTTATGTTTCAATCTGAAATTCTGATCATTTTTCAATTGTTGGTTATTATAATTAAAATTTGGGAACCCCTTCCCTTGATTTTAGAATTGGTTCAAATAACTTCCTATGTACTAACTAGGGCCTTGGGTCTGCAATTGTCTTGGTTTTTAAGGTTGTTTTTGTTGTTTTTGTTGAGGACAATTAAAATCCACATTGTTGATTGAAGGTGAGAAGTTATTATTTCTTTTATTAGTTCCATTGTTTTTGTTGTTGGTAGTGTTTGTATTGGGAGAGATAACAACATTGAGTTTCTTAGGCTAATTGGTAATGTCATCAATTGTAACCACGTAATTCTTATTAAGGACCTTTGGTCCCTGATTATTGTTCATGTTGTTGGAATAACCAGAGTTACCTTGGTTAGTAGAGACTGACCTTCTATTTGTTTCGTAAGTCTTACAACCACTGTCTATGGTTACTTGATCAATTTGGAGAGCACCCTCTAGTACCTCTTCATAGCTCCTTACTAGAAAATTTTGGACTTCTTCCTTTATCTCTCTATTAAGGGAGTCGAGGAACAAATCACAAAGCTTCGTTTAATCCATATTTGGAGTACTTTTAGAGGAATAGAGAACCTTCCACCACCTTTAAATGAAGTGGGAAGTGGACTCGTTGTGCTCTTGTTTGATATGAAGGAATTCTTTGATTCATGTCCTTAGAATTTTGTTCATATTAAAAGCTTTAATAAACTTTGACACGAGTTTTTGAAGGAGTGTATTGAAGCCTCTAGTATCCTATAGTACTAATCAAGAGTGATACCTTCTAGTGTCTTATGGAAAATATTTGTAACAACTGTATCCCATGGGAGCATCTCTCGAATGGCCATTACGTAAGCTTTGATCTATGCATTAGGATCCCCCTCCCCTTTGAACTTTGGAAGATCGGGCAAGGGTATTAGGAGCATGAAATTTTGTATGGATAATTCTAGAGGCTCCTTAAGATATTTGGAATAGGTCCCCATTTCGTATGTTTCAACCATTGAATATCCTTGTTGGGGAGGTGTAGGTTGCATTGGTTACTAAAATGGTACATCATATACATTTTTTGGGGCATATGGCATCCCTTGTGGCTGACCATATGGACTTGGGTAAGTGTACATATCACCCTGTTGTGATTTAGAGTACATGTGTATGTAAGCAGGTTGATTTTTTTGATATGGAGTTTAAGGCACAAAGTTAGGGAACATTGCATTTCTAGATGGTATAGCATTTGAGAATGCACTTTTGACTGGTTCCTGTTGTGGGTATCCATATGTGGCATGGGAGGGAATACCCAAGGTTCCTGCCCAGTTAGTAAATCTCTAGGGCTTGGAGTGACCATATTTTCTAGAGGATTCTACGCAGTAGGTATTTTTCCATATCTCCGTGGATAGTGAGAAACTCTTACCTACCCCACAGATGAATTTTGAGTGTTTTGGGAAATCTCTAATTCTTTTACTTTATCTACTAATGCCAAGATGATGTCACCTATTGATGGGGTGGTGTTTTTTTTGCTTATTATTTGTGATGTTTTGTTTCCAATTTTATATTATAGGTCGAGAAAGAAACTATAATATGATCCTTTTTCGTCCTTGGTTTCATCGCATGAAGGTGATTCCCTCCAATTTGTTTCAAGAGGTAAGATTCCTACATTGAGGGAATGTTATCATGGTGTAGGGTGACCCAAAACCATTTGACATACATATAGCTAATATAAAGAAGAGGTCAGGCGTTCATTTTGAGTTTGAGCTTCCTACAAACCAGTTAAACAAACCTAGAAGCTCAACGCTAGAAGAAAATATGGTTCCTACAATGGAACTAGAAACTATGGGTTTGATTGAAGGATTTCCTGCCGTAAAGGACAAAATTGTAATTGTTGAGACAGTCTAAATAGGAATGATGACAGAGATAGTCAAGTTATTAGAGAATTACCTACCTTTTCTTCTTTCATTTGACTCCATGGGTATAGGACATACCCTGGGACTTGACTCTCTCCCAACTGATGACGTATGAATGGTAGAGGTCTCGGAAGCAAGGGAAAATAATACAACTTCAATCTTCCCTAATGACTGTTGGACCTTGAATTACGATGGACCGAAGTGCCGCTTGGGTGTTGGGGAAGGTGTGATACTTAACAACCCTCAGGGAAGGGTCATGCCCTTCACCTTTAAATTGAATTTTGAATGCACTAATAATGAAGTTGAATATGAGGCTGTCCTTATTGGTATCATTTTAGCCAAAAGGATGGGTTTTTTTAATATTAGGGTGCTAGGTGATTTACAACTAGTTGCAAATAAATTGCTTGAAGTATACAAGACTAGGGCTGAACATTTGCAGCTCTACAAGACTGTCATCCTCAAGTTAAGTAAAGGTTTTGATTTCATTTCAATTGAAGATATACCTAGAGAGAAAAACCTCCTTACTGACTCTATAACAACTTTTGTTTCTCAATTTACTCCAAGAAATAAGTTAGAAGACACTAGCTTTACGGTTTCAGTTTGTTTCGAGCCTTTGGTTCACAAGATACCAACAACCCCAATTCTAGCTTATGTAGAATCTGAGAATGAGTTTATCACCTTAGATTTCACTAAAAATGATGAAGCAATCCTAGGGTATTTGAACACCTACATAGATTTGCATCTCACTCATCATAAGATCAAATTTTCTCTCATCCCATGTCTTCCTCTTACTTTGGAGATTCCATAATAGACCCTTCCTCTATGGAATGTCTTGAGGTTTATGAAGTATAAGAGGAAGGAGACTAAGATATACCTCCAGCCCTGCCTAAATTTGAAGAGGGTAACACCTTCTTAATCAAAGGAATAATTGATATAAACATCAGGACAGAGGATGAACTAAAAATATTGAAGCTAGGATCCTCTCTAACTCTAGAGGAGATAGAAATACATACCTAAATCCTCAAGGATCATGAAAAATATTTCACACTTAGTTACAAGGAAATGACAGGAATTATACCACACATTGCAATTCACAACCTCATCACTAAGCTAGATGCTAAGCCAATTAAATAAAATTTGAGACCCATGAAGCCAAAGGTGGCCCTGATGGTGAAATAAGAAGTGATGAAAATCCTACATGTGGGGTTCATCAAGATAATTGACTATTCATAATGGGTATCTAATATCATCCCCATTCTAAAAAAGAATGGAAAAATTTGTATTTGCTTAAAATTTTGGGATATCAACAAGGCTTGTCGTAAATAATATTTCCCATTACCATCCATCGATGTTATTATCGATGCAACAATTGGTTATGAGTTGTCCCTCATGGATGGGTTTTCTAGATATAACCAAATTAGATTCTCTGAGGATAAGAAAAAAACTACATTTATCACTCATTAGGGAATGTACTGTTATGTTGTCATGTCATTCAGACTTAAGAACGATGGTGTCACATACCAACAGGTGATGACTTATGTATTCTATGATCTTATCCATAAGATTTTGGAATCCTACGTGGATGATCTTCTTGCTAAGGCCACAAAATGCTGTGATCACCCTGAGGTGCTTCGTATCATCCTTTCTCGCTTAATTGAATATGACATCATGTTAAATTCAAAAAAATGTGTATTCAGTGTAACAAGAGGCAATCTTTTGGGATACATCATATCTTCACGAGGGATTGATGTAGACCTATCCAAAATCTGATCCGTACTAGAAATGATTCCACCATCAGACGAGTCTTGCATCAGATCTTTTCTTGGGAAAATTGGTGCAATCTGAAGGTTTATCCCTAAACTAACATTTTCTATTCACCCAATCAACAATTTATTAAAAAATGATTGTAGCATTAATTGGATGGAAGAGTGCAATGAGGCATTTCAGTCAGTTAAACAATTATTATTGTCTCCTCCCACACTCATTCCACCTAAGTCAGATAGCCCCTTAATTTTTTATTCATGAACTATGGATGTCTCATTAGCCTGCATGTTAGCTCAAGAGGATGATGATAAATGAGAACATGTGGTCTATTTTATTAGTCAAACATTTCTTGACTATGAGACTCGTTACACAAAGGCAGAAAAGGAATGCCTTTCCATAGTCTTTACAACAAATCATTTGATACATTGCATGTTAAATCAGCTCATCTGTGGATGTTTCTCACACAAGGGTCCTTATCTAAGAAATAAGGACACTTCATAACTCTAATGGGATAGTTTGAGTTAACGTATCAGAAATTCATCAAAGGACAAATCATTGTGGACTGGTTAGCTGATAACCCATTAGATGGAGGTGATCTAGTAAATTTGTACTTCCCTAATGAGTGTGTATTTAGTTGAAACCAATCCTCCCATTTTTGTGTGCTCATGGTACACTGACATTATTAATTTTATATTGGATCATACATATCTAGGAGTGACATCACAACAAAGAATATGGTTACGTGTTATAACTGCTAAGTATGTTATTTTGGAACATGTGCTATATCGATCCTTTGATGGAATTTTGTTAAGATTTGTTAAAAAATAATAATATGAGAAGATTCTTTATGAATCACATAGTGGAGTATGTGGAGGTCACTTCGGGGGCCATGCCACTGCTCGGAAGATACATCAGATGGGCTACTTTTAGCTTACGTTACAACATGACGAGGTAGATTTTTTACACAAATGTCATAAATGTCAAGAGTTCCCCCATGAGATCCACATACCAGCACAGGCTCTGTAACCAATTGCAACACCATGGCCCTTTTCCATGTGGGGCCTTGATTTGATAGGGAAGTTCTCTCCATCATCAACAGATGGTCATATCTTCATAATCGTGACCACAAAATAATTTACTAAGTGGGTATATGTCATGTCTCTTAGCACCATACCTGGATGTGTAATCACTAAATTCATTCTAAACAAAATCATTTATAGGTACGGGGTCATGTAAGTCATTATCTCTGATAATGGCACATCTTTCAAAAATAAGGAAGTATGTGAATTATTTGAAAAGTTCAAAATAAATCACCATACGACTTCTCTATTATCCTAAGGCTGAGGATACAAACAAGATGTTAAAATACATTCTCCTTAAGAATGTCAAGGAGAATAAATGAGATTGTTACTTAAAGCTCTTTCCATCCTTTTGGGCCTATCAAACATTGGTAAGAATGTCAACGGGGGAAACCCCATTTTCTTTGGTATTTGGTGCATAAGTGGTTTTACCGCTTGAGGTCAAAATAACTAGTCTTTGTATCTCGTTGCAAGGAATTATGGGATAATAAGGCTATCAAGAGGCATGACTCTCTCAATTAGAAAGCCTTGATGAAATTAGGCTCAACGTTGAATAATGGCATAGCGTTTATGCTGACCGAATGGTTCAACAATACAACAAGAAAGTCTACGAGTGCAAGATACATAAGGGAAATTTGGTTTTAAGACCCGACATCCAAATAGACAAAAATACCGACAAAGGAAGGAAATTCGGGCCCAAGTTGTTGGGTCCATATCAAGTAATAGAAGACTATAAAAATGGAGCATTTCTCCTGTGTACACTAGAGGGTGAGGATTTTAGTGAATCTATAAACTCTCTTCACCTGAAGAGATAATACACATGATCAATTAGCATTTCCATATGTATATTACTGCATCCGCATTGCATTTTCATCTACCGGTTCATTTCTTAAAATTTTTGATTAAGGGACTTATTCTTATAGCAATTCCTAAAAAAATCCGAAAACATTGTCAAAACATTAAAATCATATCTCTTCAAATCCTCATGGTATCATTAATTATTTCCAAATCATTTCATCAATTCAAGAAAGATAAGACAAATCTTTGACAATAACCATACCAAGGCCTTCATACTTGATTCTACTCATATTTTCTTCTATATTAGGTGTCTTTTCCTATAGTCTGTTCTAAAAGCTTCATGGTGTCGCATCTATCCCATATACATATCCTTGGAAATAAAAACATTATAGACATTTTTCCTAGATGAGTAAGTCAAATGTAAATCCACAAAAAATATTTATTTTACACATTTCATTTTCCTACCATCCTTTGTAGTTGAGCCTGTGTCTCTTACTAATGATGTAGGGTTGGGAAATTAGAGAAGTTCCCTTACTCGCCTATGCATTATCCATGGTGATGAGCCCATACTTCCTACTAGTAGCACGGGGTAAGGTGTAGGGGTTCTCTTTGATAAATTTGAAAGTTATAAACAATTCATTCAAATGTTGTGAAATCATAAATTAGAACAAAGTGAGTCAAATGTCCAAAATTCCAAAAAGATTTTAAAACCGAAAAACCATATTTTGTCAACCAAGTGGCCATCTACGAATCTAAGTCTAGATAAACTGGAAAGCATTCCACATTTTTAAACTATGAAGAAAACTTGAGTAGAATGAATTTTTAGGATCTCAATTTAGTTTTTTCCAAATCCTTGTCTTTCCCTCATCATTACCATTCAAAAAAATTCTATAACTTGTGCCCCTTCTGGATTTTGGTGTTGAGCCCTCGCATCTTACTAGTTGTGTGGAGTTAGGAGTGGGGAAATTTTTTTCACTTATCATATCACTCTTTCACCATGTTTTTCCAAAACAATATGAAGTACCAAAATTTACATAGAGAAACTAAAGTTCAACATTACAATGTGATTGCATTATCATATATCAACATTATAAAACACAAAAAAAGAAATCATTCTATTAGCATTCATATCCACTGTATACATTCTGAAAGGAATATAAAAATGGAAGATCTAAACATCTAGAGTACACATGTGAAGTGATCCAAGAGGAAGTCAACTCAGATAAAATGAATTAGTAAACCAAAAGAAGAGTTTGTATATATCATAATAAATCAAGTTTGTGTAGATTGCCATCACATGCTAGGCGTGGTCAAAATGCTTGCAATGAGCCTGAGATATACAAAAAAAATCATATAATTCCTAAAAAAATGGAAACTAAGAAATAAAATTCCCAATGGCCTATTAATCCCTATGAGATCCCTGAGATGGTGCACGATTACGTCTAAGAATTCTACTACTTCTATGATGACGAGAATGTACTGATCTATGGGAGTTATCATGGTGGTGGCCACTTACCATGGTCTCACTATGAGAGTGAATCCATCTCATCAATCACTCGATTGTCTCATGCACGGTCACCTAATTTTGGAGAGAATTCATGACATATGCTTCCCTCTAGATGGGTGTAAAGAAATCAGTGTATTTTTCAGCTACAAGTGGCTATTTTGTATCTTGAGTCAGCTCAGCTCGAGTCTTCCCTAAGGGGATCAACAAGGTTTCCATGCACACCCATTGAATAAGCTCTCGCCACTCCTGTGTATTCATTGCAAGAAAAAAAGGAGAAGAAACAACAAGTTAGAAAGTTACAAAAAATAAAAAATAAATAAGAACTAACATTTCCAACAAACAAGTTCAAGAGAAGAGGATCAACATACATTGATCTCCAAGCATCCATGTAGGGTTGATGGTTGATGTTACTGTTGTTGATGGCTATGGGGCCTCCCCAAAACTAGAAGCAAGATGATTTCCCATCATGGAATCATCATCCCCCTATCTGTCATGAGGAAATGGTCCCTCGGAGACAAGTTCCTACTCCTCTATGGCCACCTCCTCCCACTCCTCTCTAATAATATCCTCAGTATAATTCAACTCTGGATCACTCTTCTCCTCCATTTGACATGCCCCGTCAGCCTCACCACCCAGTCCCTCATCACTAGTCTCCTCTCCACCAATATCCTCTCAAGTCTCATCCCCCATATACTCCTTAGAGTCATATTCCACATCTATGGGCTCGTCCTCCTCTCCACTGTGAGCAAGTGTGGCCTCAATCCAAAGTAAGGGCGCATGAGTGACACTCACCACCTGTCAGGCATGAACAACTTACCAAACTGCAATAAGCACTCCTGGAATCACCACTTTCCAACATCGATCTCCAAGAGGCCCCTTTCGGGTCTCCTTCACAGTCCTATATATAGGTGCCACTAGGGGAAGCATATCAATATAAATAAGGTTGAACTACCAAGGAACTCGGCCAAATGGGTGAGTCTCAATATTCCCCATCCTATCAACTAACTGGCCAGTAGTGGTACAATCCACCACTGTGGTCCTATCGTATCCCCAAAATCCTTGCATGTCCTGGTATGGAGTGGTGACCATATCTAATGTGGTCAATGAAGCCACTGGCTGATGTGGTGCTTTGAGAACTATCATCACCATCCATCTAGAAACCATGACAGCCCTTGGGTCCTGTACTAACACTTTCCTCCCATAGGGGATGATCCACTCATACACCTAGCTCATAACCAATGTATGTTGGCTCAAAGACTAACCCTATAACCTGATAATCTGATACATGTCATGATAGGTACTTCCAATAATATATGCTCCCCAGGCATAGATACAACCATATGCCTCAATCTGCATGATGATGGGAGCCTAACAATAAAGTAGTGCATCACCTTCCTTATCCCCGATCAACCACGAGCCCAAGATACCCATGATGGCCTTGTGGATAGTAGGGATGGGAGCAGTAGTAATGGATCTTACCTTCATCCCCTTCTTCAAACCAAAGGAAACCATTGATCTGAAAATGGTACTATTTTTTTAGTAGTTTATAGAAAATTCTCATATTTAAAAACTTGATAACTGATTAAGAGTATTACCAATTTTGGGGCATTTTGAAATCCAAACTTGATCTCTTCTGAATAAATCAATTATCCTTAATTTTCAACTTAAGTGAATAAAATGATTCTATTACAAATCCATTTTAAAATTTCACAGTTGATTTTGAATTGAATTTTTGATTCCAAATATGAAATGTGCAATTCATTTGTCTAATGTGGGTTATTGATAATGAAATCTACTTCATTCTAATTTCCCGTTCAATTTCTTTCTTAATCAATTTAATCAAATGATGAATTTTTATTTGATCAAAATCTTCACAAAACTGAAAAACAAAACACTACAAAAACCAAATTGATAACAAAGTTTACCCAAAGGCTATTGTTATCCAAATCCACCCCCAGGGTTGATCTGATAACATACATCAGATTTCTCGAGTCCCAGGCAAATGGATGGATTCAGGGCAAAAATCATGTTTCTAGGGTCCCCTCAGAAAATTTTCTAACTCTCCTGTCCAGGTTGAAAAGAGCAAGCTCTGAGAAAATGTGAAAAAGTTGCAGAAAATAAGCTTGGGCCAGGAAAAAATTGTGAAAATCAGCTAAGTCCTTATCCTAGGAACAGTTGGGACATTCGGATCACCAAGGAGCGGTTTGGCCGAAACGCCTCCAGGCGGCCCACGAAGCACTGGGACAAGTGGAACAAAGGTACGCGAAGGGCGCGAACTGGCCGGTTCGGCCGAAAAGGAAAAGTGGGACCAAGGGACAATCGGGCCGTCGGGACACGAGGGACGTGGAAAGCCAGTTCAGCTGAAGGAGAAGAAAAACAACTAACTGCTCGGGACATTTGGGCCTTGAGGATGCGAACCGCCTGGATCGGCCGAAATGGAGAACTTTCATACTAAGCAGTTGGGACATCTGGGCCGCGAGGACGCGAAGGATGCGAAAAGGTGAAGCGGCCGAGAGCAAAGGAAGCCATTTCGGGTGGTTCAGAAGTTTTTGTCCCGTGCAGCACTGGGACATTTGGGACAAATGGACACGAACCGGCCGGTTCGGCCGAAATGGGAAACTTCAGCACAAGGACAAGTGGGACAAAGGGACGCGCGGGACACGGATAGCCGAAGGAGTCGAAAGCCAATCAGATCACGCCACGTGTCACCGGCAGAAAAGGGACATGGAAGTCCATTTCCAGTGGATCGGAAGTTTTTTTCCCGTGCAGCACTGGGACAAGTGGGACAAATGGACTTGAAGGGCGCGAAGAGCCAGCAGACCCGCGGACCAACCAAATCATGACACGTGTCACAAGGAGGAAATTCCAAAATTCAAAGGGTGAGGTTTCAAGCACTGACCCGAGCCAATAAAAGGAGGACATGTGTCCAATGAAGTAGAGAAGGAGAGAGAATCATGCGACCAATCAATGCATGCCACGTGTCATCCAGGTGGTAGAGCGCGGGAAGAAATTTCAAAACGCATTTTTGCCTGTTTTGTGCCCTAAATCTTCAAATCAACATATCTTTCGATCCAGAGCTCAGATTTGCACGTTCTTTATATCAACGGAAAGCTTATGAAATTCTATACGTGATTCTAGGGTTAGTATTGAGTTTTGGTGTAGTTTGGAGAGAGAAAATTGAGAAATGACTCTGACGCGTGTTCATGGCCAGAAGTGACATTTCAGCGACCAGATTTAATGCAGAATGGGTCGCATTCTCCTGTAATTAGGTCAAAGTGACAGAGTATGGGTTTGTAAGGTCCCCCATGCCGTTTTAATGCATCTGTAGTCAAGGAGGGATGGGCTCCCATGTTTTGTACGTTTTCTGTCCCCTAAACTCGACCCATGTAATGTAAAAGCCAGATCTGGCTCATTTCTAAGGGGGGAACATTTCTTTGGATAGTAGGCTTCTTCTTTCACCTGTAACAAGTGATTTTTGCAAGTATCAGACCTCTTCTAAAATTGTAACAGGTTTTCTACCTTTTGATGTTGTAATACAAGGATTTTGACAGTGTAAATGACAATATAGTCTCTGTGATCAGTTTTCAGTCCTTTGTTTGTGTTGCTTGTTTCATTTTAGACCTCTAATTACATCTTATCAGCTTGTGCATGATGTTTTATGTTGCATTTTTCTGATCTGTGTCTATCTGCAGAACAAGAAGTGTTCACCACTCCTCCTTTGGTGTATCACCTGTTAGTTTAGTTTCATTTTTGCACTTTCTATCTCTGTCTCCTTGGATTTTAGAGTAGTATTAGGTTTCAAACCTCTGTAGTTTTGCAAAATATAGATCTAAATCAGAGGAGTTTGAGGAACCAGCCTCTAATCTGGAGATTTCTCTCTCATTTTCACAAGTCCCCACACTTGGAGAGAGGTTTCCATGTTGTGCAATCACACTGGATGCTAGAGTGATCAACCTAGAAGCCCGATCTGCATCCAGGGGTGCTATGAGTCTGCAACAACAGTTTTGGCACACCGGGTGGGACCAGAGGTCTCATTTTTATTGTAGCAAAGTTGATATTCATCTTCTATAGTTTTCTTGCTTATAAGAGCTATTATTTACATATCTGGTGACTCCTAGGGAAAGAATTAACCGGTTTCAGCAGTGCAGGCCTGAAAACTCATGAGAAGAATCACCACAAGGTCAAGAGTTGGAGAAGAAGAAGTGCTATCTGAATACCTATAGTTATCTCCGAGAAGAAGGCAAAGAGGAAGAAGGATTCAAAGGTCTCCATCTCCACCAAATAGAACTCTCTCAACTCCTCCACCTGACAGGCCTTTCATTCAGTCAACAAGGGTTTTAAGACCAATCAGAATGGCTCAGAACAACCCCTACGTCAACTTCACAGGCAGCAGCCCACTTGCTCTCAATGCACAACATCCAGTTCCTATTGCAGCCTTGAAAAACATTCCCTACTTCACTGGAGAAAATCAGACTACTCCAGGTGATCATGTTAAAGATATTTCTAACCTTTGTGCAATCCATGAAATCAATGAAATGTAAGTAGCTGTCAAGTTACTGGCATCTTCATTCAAGGGTAAAGCATTGCAATGGTTTAGGAGCCTTGGAGCTGGTTCTATCACAAACTAGAATCAGCTTTGTATTGCACTTCATGAGCAATTTGGAGAGAAGGGAGACAACTTGTCTCTTTTGGAGCAGCTGACAACTATCAAGAGAGCGCCCAACGAGCAGCTGACTGACTTCAACTTCAGATTTCAAAGGTCTTGGGATAGGATTCCAATAGCAGTCAGGCCAACAGCAAAAGGTGCTTTTCTATATTACCTTAAAGCTTTGAATTCTGATATTTCTATGTTAATTCAATCTATGGGAGGAACAACCTTACCTGCTTCTTATAGCATTGCCATTAGAGCTGAAAACTATCTTATTCAAGTTGGTAAACTGGCTCCTAGGCCTCCCATGCCCTTGTATCCAAACTTAGAAAATCCAAGCACTATTCAAACACCCACTTTGGCTCCTGTTCCTACCCCTAGAAATCAAAGTTCAAGTGAAACTTCTACTTCATCCTCTAGTGCTTCAAATGAACTCCAAGAGGTCATGAAACAATTGTAAAATTTGGGAAATGAGCTGGTTACTATCAAAAGACAGCGAGCTCAAAGTGCTAGACCGTATCAGCCTCAAGCACAGTACCAGGCTAGGCCCCCATACCAACAAAATAGGTCACCAACTCAGGCTGCAAATCAAAATAAAATCCAAGTAAGGCCTCCTGCCAATAGACCATTCCAGCCCTATAACCCAAATGCCATATCTGCCTCTAAGGCATTAGTGCCAACACAGAACAACATTGCTCAGGAATATGATTGGTGTTTTCCATGCAATGAGCCTCATAACCAATCCATGTGCTTCAATGGTGCTCTCAATCAAGCATTGATGGTGACAACTACTGGTGTGGAGGGTGAGGGCAACTAAGGAAACAGCCAACAACAAGAAACATTCCAACAGTAATTAGCCCCAAATGACACCACATTGGTAAACTGGCAAGTAGAAGATTTCTATGGAATGAATCAGGTAGTTTCTCAAGGTGTTGCAGCCAACACAAGGTCAAAGAGGAGGAATATGGGTGAAGAACAGCCATTAGCCCCAGCCAATCCACAACCTTCCACGGCTCCACAAATGATTGACAAGCAAATTCCAGTTTCAAATACACAAGGGCAGCCAAGAACAGCCCCTAGGCCAACTCAAATGCCAGCTGTTATTGCCCATGTGCAAGGAGTAAATGTGCAAACCAAGGGACAACAAAAGGATACTTCATCCCCATTCAGTATCATTGAACAGATGAAGAAGACTAACGTCAATATATCAATGTGGGAATCCCTATCCATCCCAGGACAAAGAGATTTGCTACAAGCTGCCATGAAGGACTGGTCAACTTCGAACCAACATGTCCAAATGTAAGAAAAGATACTCACAAATGCTTCCCAGCCTGAAGGAAATCATGGAAGACAACAAGGTAAAATGTTGAAGCCCCCTCCTTTCTATGTTTCATTAATCATTGGGGATAAACTAGTACACAATTGCATGATTGATTCTGGGGCAAGTAGCTCAGTGATGCCCAAGCAAATAGCTGATCAGCTGGGTCTCCAATATGAAGTAATATCTAAAGGGGTAGTGCAATTGGATGGGACAGTAGTAGAAACCGTGGGAGTAATTAAAGGTTTGAATCTTACCTTGCATACATGCCCCAACGTTACCATTTTACAAGATGTGTCAGTGATAGATTTGCCACCACTCTTTGCCCTATGTTTATCAAGGGATTTCACAGCCAAAATTAGAGGCTACTTATTTGCTGATTGGTCACACATGTTGTTCAGAACAAGATATGGTACTAAGGTCACAATCAGATCTGAACCAATTACAAACTTTCATATTGAGCCTCATAGTCCAAGCCAAATCAATGCCAACTGTTCAGCATTTGATCAAGAAGATTATCCAAACACAGATGAAGCCGGCACCAAAGTTGGAAGCATTCCAGATTTGACTCTTGATGAATGGGCAAGCAAGATACATGCTTTTGATCCCTACCAAGAAGTAGAAGAATCTGAACTAGGAGTCTATTGCATACATGAAGAAAACCAGCCTATTCCTAGCATCACCAAACCAAACCATAAGGATGACAATGAGGTATGGAAATTATTTTTTGATGGATCAAGGAGTAGGTAAGGTACAGGAGGAGGAGCTATGCTTGTTTCACCTCAAGGCATCAAATATTATTCAGCTTTTCGTTTCCAGTTTTCTTGTTCAAACAACATAGCTAAATATGAGGCCTTGATTCATGGACTTCATTGGGCTGGGAAAAGGGGCATAAATAACTTGCAGGTGTTTGGGGATAGTGAGCTGATCGTCAATCAAGTCAGGGGACAACATGCTACAAAGAATGACCTGCTGAAGAACTACAAGAATAGGGTATGGGACCTCATTGAGGATTTCGAAGCTTTCAACATCGTGTCCATACCCAGGAAGAAGAATGAATCCGCTGATAGACTGGCAACAATTGGGGCTGCATTTGATGTTGTGGAAAGTATCAAAAGTGAGAAATCTTAGCCTCATATCAAATTGGTTGTGAGACTAGCTGTTTCGGACAACAATACAAGTTGGCAAGTCTTCGAGAATGATCAGCAAATTGTCAATTTCCTACAAGAAGAAGCTGAGTTCTCTGCCAGGAATCAAGACAAGCTGCATTAGTAGTATGGTGACCAAGTGGTGCAGCTGAGAACCAACAAGTTACAAAAATGCCTCATAACCTTGGAGTCAATCTTCAACCCGAATGATCAGTTCCAGAAGGAGAAAGCAAAAATTCAAGTAAAGGGTGAAGATTCAGAGCCTATTTTAGTGGGAGAAAGCAAAACATGCCAGATTGGCAAAGTACCTCACAAGAGAAATCTGATTTTGTTCAGCTTTGTCAAGAATTCCCAGATGTTTTTGCTTGGACTTACAAAGATCTGAGAGGTTTCAACCCACAGTTGGCACAACATACTATTGAGCTGGATCCGGAATCCAAGCCTGTCAGGCAAAAGCAAAGGCCAATGAATCCCCATATTGAACCTCTAATGAGAAAAGAGTTAAGCAAGCTTATTGAGGCCAGTATCATCTTCCCCATCAAACACTCAAGCTGGGTCGCCAACTTAGTCCCAGTCAGAAAGAAAAAATGGAAGAGATCACGTTTGATGTGTGCTTGATGAATGGGCAATCAAGAGACATGCTTTGATCCCTACCAGAAGTAGAAGAATCTGAACTAGAGTCTATTGCATACATGAAGAAAACCGCCTCTCCTAGCATCACCAAAACCACACCATAAAGATCACAATGAGGTATGGAAATTATTTTTTGATGGATCAAGGAGTAGGTAAGGTACAGGAGGAGGAGCTATCTTTGTTTTCACCTTCAAGGCCAAAATATTATTCATTTTTCGTTTCCAGTTTTCTTGTTTCAAACACCATGCTTAAATATTCAGGTCCTTGTATTCATGGACTTCATTGGGCTGGAAAATGGGCAGAAATAGCTTGCAGTGTTTGGGTATAGTTAGCTGATCGTCAATCAATCAGGGACAACATCTACAAGAATTACCTGCTGAGAACTACAAAGAATATGGGTATGGACCATCATTGAGGTTTCGAAGCTTTCATTCAACATCGTGTCCATACCCAGAAGAAGAATGAATCCGCGGATAGACCTGGCAACAATTGGGGCTGTGCATTTTGATGGTTGGAAAGTATCAAAATGAGATCCTTAGCCTCATATCTCATTGTTTGAGCTAGCTGTTTCGACAACAATACAAGTTGGCTAAGTCTTTCGAGAATGAATCAGCAAATTGTCAATTTCCTACAAGAAGAAGCTGAGTTCCTCTGGGCCAGGAAATCAGACAATCTGCATTAGTAGCTATGGTGGACCAGTGGTGCAGCTGAGAAGAACCAACAGTTACAAAGAATGCCTCATACCATTTGGAGTCAATCTTCAACCCTATGATCAGTTCCGAGGGAAGCAAAAATTCAATACGGGTTGAGATTCAGAGCCTATTTTAGTGGGAGAAAAGCAAATCATATCCAATTGGCAAAGTAACCTCACAAGAGAAATCTGATTTTGTTTCAGCTTTGTCAAGAATTCCCAGATGTTGTTTTGCTTGGACTTACCAATATCGAGAGTTCATTTCAACCCACAGTTGGCACAACTACTATTGAAGCCTGGATCCGGAATCCAAGCCTGTCAGCAAAAACAACGGCCAATGAATCCCCATATTTAACCTCTAATTAGAAAGAGTTAATCAAGCTTATTGAAGGCCAGTATATCTCCCCCACAAACACTCAGCTGGGTCGCCAACTTAGTCCCAGTCAAAAAGAAATGGAGCGATCAAGTTGGTGTCGACTTTCAAAAGCTTTGAATAGAGCCTCTCTCAAGGATCAATTAGCCACTCCTCTCCACCATTGCGCAACTATGGCATGTGGTGGCTGGTTCAGAAAGGTTTTCTCACTACTTGATGGCTCCTCCGGCTATAATCAGATTATGGGTGAAGGGAGAATACCAATTCAAGCAAGCCTTCAACAACTAAATGGGGCACATATGCTTAAAGAAAATGCCATTGGCTTCAACGCTGGTTGCTTACCTTTCTTTCAAAAAGGGAAACGGACATGGCAATTCAAGGGGTTAATCATAAATAGTTTTGTATATCTTGATTATCTCACTGTCTTCTCAAGAAGCAGCAGACCATCTCTTTCACCTCAGGCAAGTGTTCAAGGTGTAGAAAGTTGAAGTGTCTTGAATCCCAAGAAAAGTGCATCTTCTTGCACATGAAGGAAGCTCCTTGGCCATAATTGTCCTCAAAGAGGGCCTGGAAATATCAGAGAGGGTTAGGGCCATAAACACTAACCATTTTCATTGCCAATCACAAGAGAGCTCCTTCAAGCTTCTGGAAGGATCAATTTTTGTCTCTGCAGGTATCCCATATTTTTTGCCCTTGTCAAGCCCATCCCAAAATGTTAAAGAAGAGCATGGATTTGTAAAGTGATAGCAGAGGCAGAAGTTTTGAGCATTCAAAGAACTCTCTCTCAGGCTCCAACTCTCATCAAGCCAACTCTCCAGGATTTATCATCATCTATGCGTTTGAGGTGATGACAATATTTTTGCCATTCTAGGACAATAGAAAAAGATAATGATGAGCAGCCGATTGCCTTTTTTAGCAAGAGCCTAGATGACTATGAGGTGACGTAACTCTTGTAATTGAAAGCATGTGCATTCATTAAGCGAAGCTTGAAAAAATTCAAGCATTTAATCTCAAACAACAAGGTCCAGTTACTGGTATCACATCCGGATTAAAGACTTCCTCCTCACATGATTTTGATGAGAAAAGTCAGGTTGGATCCCCCGTGTCATGGAATTGAACATTACTATCAGGGATCACCAAGCTGTTAGAGGGCAAGACTGTGTTGACAACTGTTTTGGGGAAGCAAAACGAAAGTATGCAACAAACAAGAAACTGTTTTTGACAGTCCAGGACAGCCATGAGCCAAGCGCAAATAAAGAAAGAGACATGCTCCCCCCCTGCCCGACTCCTTACTGGACCAAGTATATGCACTTCCTATGCACAAGCCATGCCCTCCGAGATAACAGACCCAAATGAAGGAGACACTTTTTTCTGTGCATGCTGTTGCCGTATGCCATTATGATGGAGTTTTTGTTCAAGAAATATGTAAATGGGTGTGCTGAGATGCATTAGCACAAGTCAGATCAAAGGGTCTTAGAAGAGTTTTCATGGTGGACCAGCTTGTGGCCATTTTGCACCAAGATGACAGCTCTAAAAATCATGAAGGCTGTTATTATTGGCCTAAAATCTTCATTGATTTCTATGCGTGGTCAAGAGGTGTAAGGATTGTGCATTCTTCACAGAAAAAGACTTGTCTACCCTTCCATTGCAGCATCCATTCAGTTGACCAGGCCGTTATGCAATGGGGTTAGACTTCAATCAGATCATTATCCCAATTCAAGCCAAGCACAAATGGATTTTACAGCCACATACTACTTCACCAATGGACAGAAGCAGTAGCACCAATAGGCAAAGAATCAGCATTTAACTTTTATGATGGGATAAAAAAACAGATCAGTGTACCTGCTATAAAAGAACTCTGATCATGCATTGTCCCATTCATTGGATCTAATGGTGACTGATTGGGCTTGTCAAGAACGGTATTTACCTGATCACTTCATTTAACTATTACCCTCAGGGTAATTGCCTGGACGAGTCTACAAACAAGAATTGGTTGAGGAGCAATTAGGAGGACTTTTGAATGAGAATCAGAGGTCTTGGCATACCAACTGAAATCCAGCCTATGCTGTCGATAATAAACTCCCAAAAGATCCACAGTACTCTCCATTCAAGGCTTTCTATGAAGAGAGGCAATCTTGCCATTCACTTGATTGCCAACGTTGAACTCATGAAACAACTGATTGCTAGATGTTGACGCCCCTGGAGGTGATGTATTCAGATTGATGACCTCCCAGAATTAGAATCAGCATCCCAAGCAATGGAAAAGGAATCAACTTGATCAGAAAGACCTTGATATAAAGGCCAAGATAGATCTTTCAAGTTAGAGATCAAGTGTTGAAATGGATGTGTATGGAGAAAAACAACCGGAAGGCATTCAAAATTTTGTGCATTTGGAGTGTCCCATACATGGTCACAAGTGCAAGAACAGCAATTTCTTTCCAATTGGTCTCATTGGTGTGGGAAGAACTGCAGATTCCAGTCAATGAATCTATCTCCATCTTGCTTCTAGAGTAGTTCCACTACCTCTAATACATATTCGATTAGATTTTCTTTCCTTCAAGTGGCTTGTGCACATTGTTTTGCTGTAGTTAGTTTGTTTTCCCTAAGTGCCTTTGTCCACAAGCTTGCTATTCATGAGATTTTTTTAGTCCGCTTGCTTTTATCAGGAGACATTCCATCGTCCTCCTTGCACATCTCATGCAGTTAAGGTTTCAAATAGAATATTTGTGACTCCTGCCCAATGGACTACTTCAGGCAACTGGTATCTTCTACCCGACAAGCAGGTTCCCCGTGAGTCAACCAATTGTTATCCAAATCCACCCGCCATGGTTTGACTTTGATAACCTACATTAGAATTCTTGATTCCTACGAGCAATGGATGGATTCAGGGAAAAAAATCATGTTTCTCGGGTCCCCCGCAGAAATTTTTCTAAACTCTTCCTATCCGGTTGAAAAGAGTCAAGCTCTGAGAAAATGCGAAAAAGTTGCAGAAAATACGCTGGCCAGAAATTTGGAAAATCGGCTAAGTCCCTTGTCCTAGAACAGTTGGACCTTCTGCATCACCAATGAGCGGTTCTTCTGAAAACACCTCCAGTGGCTTCCCGAAGCACTCTGGACAAGTGGACAAAGTTATGCGAAGGTGTGAACGGCCGTTCGGCCGAAAAGGAAAAGTGGACCAGGGACAATCGGTCCGTCTGGCACACGAGGGACCGCTAAAGCCGGTTCTGCTGAAGGAGAAGAAAAATGCTAACTACTCGGTACTATTTGCCTTGAGGCTGTGACCCTCCCGGATTTTCGGCTCAAAGGAGAATCTTGCGTACTAAGCAGTTGGCATCTGGGCCGCGAGGACGCGAAGGACGCGAAAAGAAGGCGAGCGGCCGAGAGCAAGGAACATTTGGGGTGGTTGGAAGTTTTTGTCCGCGCACACTACACATTTGGGAAATGGACGGAAGGACGTTAACCCCCTCCGTTGCGGCTGAAATGGAAACTTCAGCACAATGAAAGTGTGACAAAGGGACTTGCGGGACCTGATAGCCGAAGGAGCCGAAGCCAATCAGATCACTCACATGTACCCACCAGGCAGAAAAGGACATGGAAGTCCTTTCAGGTAGATCGGATGTTTTCCCGCCCCACTGGGACAGTGGGATAATGGCGCGAATTGGCGCGAAAGACTGCAGAACCCCGCAGACCAACCAAATCAACCATGGTCACAAGGAGAAAGGTACAAAAGTCAAAGGTGAGGTTCACGCACGACCCGATACAATAAAAGAAGGACATGTGTCCAATGAAGCAGAGAAGGAGAAAAAAGAATCATGCGCCAATCAATGCAATGCCACTTGTCATCCAGGTGGCAGAGCGAGGGAAGAAATTTCAAACGCATTTTCCACTATGTTGTTCCTAAATCTTCATATCAACAGATCGTCGATCCAGAGTCAGATTTAAATTCTTTATATCAACAGAAAGCCTTATGAACTTCTATAAGTGTTCTAGGGTTTAATCTCAAGTTTTGGTGATTTTGGAGAGATAAAATTGAGAAATTACTCCTGACACGTGTTCATGGCCAGAAGTTAATTTTCAAATCCGCGACCACAAACATTTAATGTACAATGGTCACATCTCCTGTTAAAGATTAATTAAAAAAATTAATTATAATTCATCAAAGTGAACAAGTTGGTCTGTAATTCCCCCATGCCATTTTAAAAATGCATCTACCGTCAAGGAGGGATTGGCTCCCATGTTTTGTATTTTTCCTGTCCCCTAAACTCCTCGCCCATGTAATGTTAAAAGCCAGATCGCTCTTTCTAAGGGGGGGAACATTTCTTTGGATAGCAGGCTTCTTCTTTCACCTGAACAGTGATTTTTGGCAAGTATTCATACTCTTCTAAATTTGTAACAGGTTTTCTACCTTTTGATGTTGTAATACTAGGATTTTGACAGTGTAAATGAAAATACAGGCTCTGTTATCAGTTTTCAGTCCTTTGTTTGGGTTGCTTGTTTCATTTTAGACCTCTGATACACTACTTAATCAACTGTGTGCATGATGTTTTAATGTTGCATTTTTCTGATCTGTGGCTATCTCAGAACAGTACGTTTTCCCCACGTTCCTTGGTGGATCACCTGTTGTTATTTTCATTGCACTTTCTATCGTCTGTCTCCTTGGATTTTAAGTAGGATTAGGTTTCAAACCTCTAGTTTTGCAAAATATAGAGTCTCAATCAAGAGTGAGTTTGAGGACCACCTCATAATGGAAATTCCCTCTAGTTTCGACAAGTCCCGCACACTTGGAGAGAGTTTCATGTTGTTGCAATCACACTGGAATGCAGAGTGGATCACCTAGAAGTCTGATCTGCATCCAGGGTGTTGTGAGTGGGGAACAACAACTATGTTCTCCTGGATTCACATAAAGTAAATAAATCTATTAAACAAAACATCCAATGAAAGTACAATAGCCCTATCTCCACTATTTTACTTAATAGACCTTTATACCTACAAATGAGTTTGATGCTCGTCTCATGGAACTCTACACCAAAATCAAAAACTGTCCCAGACTGCTATGTGCTCATAAAGTTTTCTTATGTTGGGTTCCTGTAACAAGTACGGTCAACACCATCTACAATGAAATTTACAACACCTCCTTAAAATAGTGTCATTTCTAGAAACTAGAGGAAAGTATGAACACTTCCTTTTTACTTTTACTCCATGGTCTGTTCCACCATAATTCTTGGAAAATGCATATCAAAGCGGGCCCCTTAGCCCATTCAGAAACTGTATAGAATGATAGAGACATCCCTACACATGAAAAATGTTTTGAATTCCAGGACAGCATGAGACACGCGGCCATAAAGAAGGAAGACAATGCTGCCCCGACTCCTTACTGAGACCCAAGGTATTATGCACTTCCTAGGCACCAAGCCTATGCCCTCCAGAGATGAACAAGACCCAAGGAGACACTTCAGGTTGCAGGGCTGTTCCGTATGCCATTATTGATGGAGTTTTGTTCAAGAAAGATGTAAATGGAGTGTTGCTGAGATGCATTAGCACAAGTCAGATTCAAAGGGTATTAGAAGAGTTTCATGGTGGACCAGCTGGTGGCCATTTTGCACCAAGAGTGACAGCTCTAAAAATCATGAAGGCTGGTTATTATTGGCCTAAAATCTTCAGTGATTGCTATGCATGGATCAAGAGGTGTAAGAATTGTGCATTCTTCACAGGAAAAGAGAGACTTGCTACCCTTCCATTGCATCCAATTTCAGTTGACCAGCCATTTATGCAATGGGGTTTAGACTTCATCAGAGTCATTAATCCCAATTCAAGCCAAGGGCACAAATGGATTTTGACAGCCACATACTACTTCACCAAATGGACAGAAGCAGTAGCACTCAAAGAGGCAAATGAATCTAGCATCTTAGACTTTTATGAGGGGATAAAAAAACCAGATTCAGTGTACCTGCTATAATAATCTCTGATAATGCATTGGCATTCATTGGATCTATGGTGACTGAGTGGGCTGTCAAGAACGGTATTTACCTAAGCACTTCATTGAACTATTACCCTCAGGGTAATGGCCTGGACGAGTCTACAAACAAGAATTTGTTGAGGATCATTAGGAGGACTTTTGATGAGAATCAGAGGTCTTGGCATACCAAACTGAAATCAGCCTTATGGGCTGATAGGATAACTCCCAAAAGATCCACAGGTAACTCTCCATTCAGGCTTGTCTATGGAAGAGAGGAAATCTTGCCCATGTCACTTGAGTTGCCAACGTTGGAACTCATGAAACAACTGGAGTTGCTAGATTTTGAGCCCATGGAGGTGAGGTATGCAGAGTTGATGGACCTACAAGAGATTAGAAATCAGGCATCCCAAGCAATGGAAAAGGATCAAGCTTTGATCAAGAAGACCTTTGATAGAAAGGCCAAGAATAGATCTTTTCAAGTTAGAGATCTAGTGTTGAAATGGGATGTGGATAGAGAAAAACTATGAAGGCATTCAAAATTTGATGCCATTTGGAGTGGCCCATACATGGTCACAAAGTGCAAGAACAGCAATGCTTTCCAATTGGTCTCATTGGATGGTGAAGAACTGCAGATTCCAGTCAATGGAATCTATCTCAAGCGTTGCTTCTAGAGGGAAGTTCACTACCTCTATAAATATTAGATTAGATTTTCTTTCCTCCAAGTGCTTGTGCACATTGTTTTGCTGTAGGTTAGTTTTGTTTTCCCTAAGTGCTTTGGCACAGCTTGCTATTCATGGAGATGTTTTGTAGTCCTTGCTTTTATCAGGAGACATTCCATCTTCCTCCTTGCACATTCTCATTCAGTTGAGGTTCTAAATAGAATATTTGATGACTCCATGCCCAATGGACTACTTCAGGCAACTGGTATCTTCTACCTAGCAAGCAGGTATCCCCGCTGAGTCACCAAATTGTTATCCAAATCCATCCCCAGGGTTGATTTGATAACATACATTAGAATTCTTGAGTCCCAGGTAAATGGATGGATTCAAGGAAAAAATCATGTTTCTAGGGTCCCCTCAGAAAATTTTCTAACTCTCCTATCCAGGTTGAAAAGAGCAAGCTCTGAGAAAATGCGAAAAAGTTGCAGAAAATAAGCTTGGGCCAAGAAAAAATTGTGAAAATCGGCTAAGTCCTTGTCCTAGGAACAGTTGGGACATTCGGATCACCAAGGAGCGGTTCGGCTGAAACACCTCCAGGTGGCCCGCGAAGCACTAGGACAAGTGGAACAAAGGTACGCGAAGGGTGTGAACCGGCCAGTTCGGCCGAAAAGGAAAAGTGGGACCAAGGGACAATCGGGCCGTCGGGACGCGGAAAGCCGGTTCAGCTGAAGGAGAAGAAAAATGACTAACTACTCGAGACATTTGGGCCTTGAGGATGCGAACCGCCCGGATCGGCCAAAATGGAGAACTTTCGTACTAAGCAGTTGGGACATCTGGGCCGCGAGGACGCAAAGGACGCGAAAAGGCGAAGCGGCTGAGAGCAAAGGAAGCCATTTCGGGTGGTTCAGAAGTTTTTGTCCCGCGCAGCACTAGGACATTTGGGAAAAATGGACGTGAAGGACGCGAACCGGCCGGTTCGGCTGAAATGGGAAACTTCAGCACAAGGACAAGTGGGACAAAGGGACGTGCGGGACGCGGATAGCCGAAGGAGCCGAAAGCCAATCAGATCACGCCACATGTCACCGGCAGAAAAGGGACATGGAAGTCCATTTCAGGTAGATCGGAAGTTTTTTTCCTGCACAGCACTGGGACAAGTGGGATAAATGGACGCGAATGGCGCGAAGAGCCGGCAGACCCACAGACCAACCAAATCATGACACATGTCACAAGGAGGAAAGTACAAAAGTCAAAGGGTGAGGTTTCAAGCACTGACCCGAGACAATAAAAGGAGGACATGTGTCCAATGAAGCAGAGAAGGAGAGAGAATCATGCGACCAATCAATGCATGCCACGTGTCATCCAGGTGGCAGAGCGCGGGAAGAAATTTCAAAACGCATTTTCACCTATTTTGTGCCCTAAATCTTCATATCAACATATCTTTCGATCCAGAGCTCAGATTTGCAATTTCTTTATATCAACAGAAAGCTTATGAAATTCTATAAGTGATTCTAGGGTTAATCTCAAGTTTTGGTGTATTTTGGAGAGATAAAATTGAGAAATGACTCTGACACGTGTTCATGGCCAGAAGTGACATTTCAGCGACCACATTTAATGTACAATGGGTCACATTCTCCTGTAATTCAGTCAAAGTGACAAAGTATGGGTCTGTAAGGTCCCCCATGCCATTTTAATGCATCTACAGTCAAGGAGGGATGGGCTCCCATGTTTTTTATGTTTTCTGTCCCCTAAACTCGACCCATGTAATGTAAAAGCCAGATCTGGCTCATTTCTAAGGGGGGAACATTTCTTTGGATAGCAGGCTTCTTCTTTCACCTGTAACAAGTGATTTTTGCAAGTATCAGACCTCTTCTAAAATTGTAACAGGTTTTCTACCTTTTGATGTTGTAATACAAGGATTTTGACAGTGTAAATGAAAATACAGGCTCTGTGATCAGTTTTTCAGTCCTTTGTTTGTGTTGCTTGTTTCATTTTAGACCTCTGATTACATCTTATCAACTTGTGCATGATGTTTTATGTTGCATTTTTCTGATCTGTGTCTATCTGCAGAACAAGAAGTGTTCCCCACTTCTCCTTTGGTGTATCACCTGTTAGTTTAGTTTCATTTTTGCACTTTCTATCTCTGTCTCCTTGGATTTTAGAGTAGGATTAGGTTTCAAACCCCTGTAGTTTTGCAAAATATAGATCTAAATCAGAGGAGTTTGAGGAACCAGCCTCTAATATGGAGATTCCTCTCTTAGTTTCACAAGTCCCCACACTTGGAGAGAGGTTTCCATGTTGTGCAATCACACTGGATGCTAGAGTGATCAACCTAGAAGTCTGATCTGCATCCAGGGGTGTTGTGAGTGTGCAACAACAACTATGTCTCTGGATTCACAGAAAGTAAATAAATCTATTAAACATCCAATGAAGTACAATATCCCTCCACTAATTACTTAATAGACCTTTATACCTACAAATGAGTTGATCTCTGTCTCATGGAACTCTACACCAAATCAAAAACTGTCCCAAGAATGATATGTGGCTCATACAGTGTTTCTTATGTTGGTTTCCTGTACAATTACGTCCAAAAACCATCTACAAGTTGAAATTTACAACACCTACATTAAAGAGGTTTACATTTCTAGAAACTAGAGGAAATTATGAAAAACTTCCCTTTTTACTCCATGGTCTGGTTCAGACCAGAAGTTCTTGGAAAATGCATATCAAAGCGTGCTCCTTGAGCCCATTCTATGAAACTGTGATAGAATGATAGAAACATGCCTACACATGAAAAAATAAATAACTTCATGTATCAAAAGTTACATTTTCTAGAAATCTTACATAATTCTAAGTAGTCTTTAGTTTTACACTGAGTCCTAAAAATGACCCTAGGTTTCTCAAAATTGAGCTTTTCTCCAAACTTCCCTGGTTACTTTTTGACTTCCTTTCATAGTCCTGCAACTGATCTCTTAAAGAAGACCCAGTCATTTCTATCTCATCCAAGCTTAGTGGTGAGTTGGTTGGGTGTTTGGGTTATGACCTTGAGGTCACAGGGTCGAATCCCCTCCTTTATTTATGGTTCCAACCGTTTTGCATTGAAAGTGGTAAAATCCCACAAGCGTGTTGGTTTTCAAATAGGACTTTTAGAAGAACAACAGTTAGGGGACAAGAAGTCCCTCCTCTTTAATGGGAGAGGTTCCCTTATTGAGACACGAACTTATTTACAAATATACAGAAGGTCATTTTATGGTTGAACTTGGATACCACGAAAATGTTTTCCACAAAGATCATCAGTTACAAACGGGCTGAGGAAAGAGGGTACGAAGATAAAGCAGAATAGCAAACGTTTGGAATTATAGATAACAGAATAATTCTTTTACGAGTGCGAAGTTGCAGGGAATTTGGAACAAGATGTATTAGCTGAATAAGATTAAAGACACAAAAGTTCTTCAACGACCTTCTTCAGATTCATTAATCAAAGACACAAAGTTCTTTCTTGGTCGTGCAAGATCACTGTATTTGCAAAAGCAATCAGCAAGACTAACGAATTAGGTACAAAATAATCTTCACAATACTAAAGGAAAACACAGAGATACAAAGATTCAGATAGAGAATGAAAAGAAAATCCCTTTTGTATTGATACGTTCAAGATCTATTTACAATTTCGAGAGTATGCCAAGTTCTTCCTCCTCCTTCAAAATGGCGTGGAAAGGCCATTATATAGCTTACAAGTCGGTTACATCTTGTAACCGTTTCTTTTAAATAAAGAATAGTTAAGTATTGCCGGTTGCAATACCTTAACTAATTACAACGAATACGAAAAGAAAGGAAAGAAGAGGAAAGGAGAGAGAAGGAGACAGGTGGTGCCGGCTACTGGGAGGGACCCACTGTCTTCAGAATCCGCTGCCTGAACTTCTTCAATGACTCAGCTATATCTCTGCCACGAGGGGACTGATGTGTTAGTTGGCAGACTAGTCCAAAAATCCCAGGCATTTCTCCATCTCTTTATCAAACTCGACGTGAGTATGATAGTCTTTGTTTGCTTCTTCAATGGCAGACTGGAGAGAACAAATTTCCTTTATCTTGTCTTTAGAGATGGAGTCTTCCTTGAAAAGATTATCTTTGACAAAAGCTCTGAACTGAGCTTTGATTTCTTGCAAGGATGAGGGAATGCCAGAGTTTTCATCCTGAAGATGACAATGCATATCTTTGAAAGCAGCAGCTGCTAGCGTCTTGAAAGCTTCTCCCTTTTGCCAGCTATTCTTCATTTCTCCTACAGCTTCTTCCAGGACTCTGATTTTCCACTCTACACTGTAGACCCAGGATTTTGATAGATTATCTTCGGCATCATCGAAAATCTTACTCGCCAGTAAGATGTTCTCATCTGTCTGTCCCATGAGGCGAAGGTCTACAATGCAACTGCCCTAAAGTTTAAGCTCCTTATTCATAACCTCAATGGTAGAGGATAGTTTATGTTGCAACTTGTCTACCTTTCCATGTAGCTTAAATGCTTCGTCGATGAAGTTTAGCCCGGCAACAAGCATGTCATCCACCATGGCTTCGATAGCTCTACCATAGACAGAATACTTGTGCATATCTTTAATTTCTTGCACTTCATCTTGGCTTAGAATTACAGGAGGGGGTAGAGCAGTCAAGGGAGTGGGGTCTAAAACTTTGTCCTTAGACAAGAGTGACTTGATAAAACTTGTGAGAACTTGGGTTCTTCTAGCTGTTCAATCGTCTGCTGCCCTTTCTCTACCCTTCCAATGACTCTGGTGACTGTTTCTCCTGGAGGTTATGAATCTCACCTTCAGGAGTAGACTCTCCCATAGGGATCCTTGAAAGCTCCAAGTCGGATGTCAGCAACTCTGATTCCAATTTGTCTACTGTGGGCTTAGCAATCTCCAGGAATTATGCTGACCTCGAGCATCCGACACAATCCTGGATAGTAGTTCTGGCTTTCTTGGCACGAGAAGGAGTGGTGCCCAACAAGGCTGCTACAGCATCAAAATTTGGTCCCAAGCTTTGAGAGGAGGATTTTCTCTTCCTTTTTATCAACCAGAGGTTGCACCCAAGCAAAAGAGGAAGAAGAATCTGCAGGAATTGCAAGGGGACCAAGAGACAGGGAGCTCATGACACTCAAGGTCTGTGCAGCTGTTGACTCAAGCTGAGATGTAGGTAGAACACTGGAGGTAATGGCGGCAGAAGAATCAGTAGTACCTGGAAGTTCGGTGCTCTGGACTTCTTTATCTTTATCTGCTGGATTTTCAGGAACACTTGCAGGAATTGGCACCTCACTGTCTTCACTTTCACTGAGAATGATGATGTTCTCTGGCCCCATAGGCAACTTTGCCTGTTTTCTTGGAGGGTCATTCTCTGCAGGCTCCTTCTTTACCTCTTTGAGTTTCTTCTTGTATACCTGGGTAGATGGAGAAGGAGTAGATCCTACAAGTCCCTGAGCTATTGAGGTAGGAGGGGTTTTCACTGGTGTCCCAGACTCTGGAACTGATGCTTCCCTTGTGGGTGTCGAATCATCTTTGGAGCTGGATTCTCCTGAGTGCCTCTTGAATTCTCGGATCTTCTTACTAAACCAGACCCTAGTTCTGATCAAGACTGGGGCAATAATCTCAGCCAGATCATCTCTTTCTTTTCTGTTCCAATCCAGGTCCTCCAGAGGGGTGTGCTTAATCACATTTTCATATTCATACGAATATAGCTCAGAATTGTCATCCTGGAGACCTTCAGGAACTTGGTACAGACTGAGTTCTTGGATCAATTGCAGGGAGAACCTGCCACAATGCCTTCTTCTGGCTTCAAAATCATCTGCACAGTCGGCCCAGTAGTCTTCTGTATCTGCCCTGTGATGATAGACTATCTTGATGTTCCTTTCAATGAACTTCTTCAAGTCAAAACAGGTTCTTGGCTTGAAGAAAATGAACAGTGATAGGGACCAGGGCTCTTTCTACGTTCTGAGCATCCAGGGCCGTTTTTGCATGTGTAGTTTCCCAGAGAGATGGGAAAGTGTAAGCCAGAAATCTTCTTGTCTCTGCAAGTTCTGTGCAACTTGTCCAGTTGCCTGCATATCTCAATCAAGGCCATTTTGTCGTTGCAGAACATGGGAAGCCACAGAGGAGTGTTCTCATAGCCAGCAAGCCTGATATAAGAGAATTTCCTGAACTGAATGAAATAGGCTCCATATTGTGATATCAGGTTTCATAGCTTCATCTGAAAACCTCCTGGCAGTGTCACCTTCGAGCAATCTGACCACGTACATGGTGAAGGCATCATTGACCCTTCTGAAATTCCGATTGCTGGTCTCTAGGGTGAACTACGGGCAATAGGCGTACACTGGATCGTCTTTGTGCGCATCAATGTAGGAAAAGCCAAACCATTGCCGTGACGCTGCTAGGGTATACATCAGATACGAAGTCATGAAGAACTTCTTTGTTTGTTGCACATTGGATAATTGCTCGGCCAAATCATGCTTATGATTTCTGCCCAATTGATGTTTTGCGTTCCCTCGCACACCATGCTGATGACACATCCAGAAATGAAACTCATGGTTGAGAAACCCATAACCCGAGCCAGCAAGATTATAAAATCTGACAATTCTTCATTGAAATCCGCCCGGAAGAGGGTTTTGGTCAGACGAGAAGCTCCTTTCCTGGGGTTCTTCAACCAAGACCTCGCCACTCGAGCTTTATATTTATCTTCTTGGTCGAACATGGCCTGTGCTTGATCCCGAGAGACGACTATGGCATTGTCTATCTCCGAAATCTTCAGAGCAGCTCCAATGGCGGCAGCGTCCAGCTAGGCAATGAGCTCCCCGTGTACATTTGTCAATTTTACACTGAGTCCTAAAAATGACCCTAGGTTTCTCAAAATTGAGCTTTTCTCCAAACTTCCCTGGTTACTTTTTGACTTCCTTTCATAGTCCTGCAACTGATCTCTTAAAGAAGACCCAAAAGCTAAGTGTGAATGACACTTGGTACGCTTGGCTCATTTCTATCTCATCCAAGCTTAGTGGTGAGTTGGTTGGGTGTTTGGGTTATGACCTTGAGGTCACAGGGTCGAATCCCCTCCTTTATTTATGGTTCCAACCGTTTTGCATTGAAAGTGGTACCTCAGAAAAAAAATCCCACAAGCATAGGGGGAGGTTTTTGATTGGTATTTAAATATACCAAGGGTAAAATATTGTCCATGTGGCTGCAAACACACCTATTCATATTTTTTTGGGCCACATAACTGTTGGCCAAGTCATTATTGCTTAAACTGCCAAGTTGTGTCACAAATCATGCTGAGGTATGTGGGTTGCATTGTTTGAATGCCCATTAGATTGGGATGGCTATTCGCTGGTTGTATTACCCATCAACTAGGTCATGGTAAGTAATATTTCCCTAAAATGTGGGTCGAGGGTTGTTCATTGTGTTGGATGTTGAACACCAAGTCATTGCATATTTGGAACTGCCAAGTTTAATGGGATAAAATAGATCCCAACCAACATAGAAATAAACCCAAACAATGTTGAATTTTGATAATATAATATCCCGAAAAATGTGGCAATATAGTAACCAATTTAAATAATGTGTAAAATAAAATCGATCCATACGAGTAATGTAGTAAACTTGATCAACTTGGTTGGGAGTTGATCACCCTATCGAGCTAGAAATATATCTCATCAAGTTGATTATTAACCTCCAATGTAAAATCAACTCATAGTGTAAAATTGAACTCAAGACACAAAATCAAGCTCAAAATGCAAAAACAACATTCACATGGTGGTTTGAGAGCCCACCACATTAGAAACATAACTATATCTTTAGTGGGGGTCGGGATCCCTTCTGTTACAAAATTTGACCTTCTTGCTACAACGATCAACTTTTATGCCTAACAAAGACCGGGGGTTATAAACCAAACTAACAAACCTCTTTTTTCCTTATCACCAACTACCACGTGTCACCTTTTCATTGGTCTACTCATTGACATGTTGACTATGGTTGACCCCTTTAAAACCTTAGCTTTTACTGGCGATAGAATTTGCATACAAACTTTGTTTCTGAAGTTCAGCATACCATCCAAAATTTCTCGAGAATCCCTTCAGCATGGTCTAGATTTAGGGAAGTTTAGGGAAGATATGCATACTGAAAAATCCTCCAGATCACTCCTCCCTAGTAATACCATTTTGACCTCAAAATATAAATTCACTCAAATTTTCTCTGCATATCACAAACACAAAACCCAGTTTATAACATAGTAATTTTTCAAAAATATTGCAATATTCAAATGCCAATAATAGTAACATCACCCAATGGCCTGAACTGCAACTGATATGACACTGCAACTGCCATATTCCTCTATACAATTTGATCCTACATTTACCACTGTCAACAATACAAATGTAACCTGCATTCATAACTTATTAGTGAAAAACTTGTACATAGTATTTGTAGCTATATATGATAGTTAAAAATATTTAATCCTATCAATAAGACTTACTCATGTGTAGAAAATCATGCATAGCAAACAAAGAGTTTATATAAGTTGTGTACTTACAAAAAATACCTACATGAGACACTTTACACTATATCAACATACTCAATACAACTTCTAAAAATAGACATCTGACCATAGATCATGCCCACTCAAATTGTAGATGTTGCTGAAAGATGAAGTTTGTAAAACCATCAAAAAAGAAAATTACATCAAGTATTTTAAACCTGTCACTTGATTATTTTCTCTTCAGGATACTTCACCACCACCAAAGCAAAATAATAAATTTGGAATTATTCCCTTTTCCAATTCAATAGGATTTCCAAAAAATTTTGGTTAGTTTTTATACCATTCAACAAAACAACTATGCAAACATAAAATTGATAAATTGTTTTCCTACCTTTTTCAAGAATTTTTCATGTTTAGGTGATTGCTTTAATTTAGTTTTTACATGATTCATTGAATGGGTCAAATCGGTTGGTTTATTACTGGTATCATTCTTAACCAATTTTAAATTTTGTTCTAGATGATGGTTCCAACATTTATCAATTACATGACCTTTCTTTTTACAATGATCACAAAATCTCTAATCCTTTTTTTTAGGATTCACTTTTTTAGGAACCTTACCTTGACTGCTCTTAGCTGAGCCAGGTTAGAAGAATGCATTTTCTCAATCTATTCCAATATGGACATCCGATTCCTACACTTGGCCAAACAATGATTAGACAGCCCCAAAAATGTGCATGGATAACTATTCATCATTACTTGAAAATCATAGCCAAACTTTTCTAGTGTAGATAAGGGCTCAATTTGTTTACCTTTCTTTTTAGAACCATGGTAAAAATAAAGTGGAGGGATTTATATACCTCTCCATGGTGAATTCTTACCAAATCCTCCTATTGAGGATGACCCACTTGATGCTAGCGAGGATGAAACTTGGTTGTCATAAGCTTGTATTCTTCATGTTGACTTGGAACTTTCTCCAATCACTATTTCCCCTAAACTAGCATATCCTAGTCCTGCATAACGAGGTATTTTCTCAACCAAGATAGGGTTAGTTATACCTTGATTATTCTTACCAATGTTAATTCCATTAAAACACATGATATTTAAAATTTTAGATCATATACCTTTAGTGTTCTTTTCAAATCCACCTAGCACAACAGTAGAACCCAAATTAACCTTGGAAGAGGAATTAGATGTTGCCATACTTACTGTGCACTCATCTATCATAGTTAATACATCAACAGTAATAGGTACCTTATTATGTCCATCAATTTGTAACAGCATCAAGAGCTCATCCTTAGAATATAGATCTCTTTTCAATGTGTCAATTTTCTCCTCTAGACTCAATAGTTGACATCTCAAGAAGGCATTTTCTCCATGTCTATGTTGATTACATGCTTCAATTTCCTCTAACTTGGACTTGTTAGACAAATTTCCCATGGTTTCTTTGCACACCTGTTCTTCCAAATTTTGCACACTGTAACTAAATTATCAAGCCCAAAAATGTAAAAACCAAACTGAACCAAATAAATTGAAGAAAATCAAGATCTAAACCATCTCTGATACCAAACTTGATTCGAAAATGGTACTATTTTTTTTAGTAGTACTTAGAAAATTCTCATATTTAAAAACTTGATAACTGATTAAGAGTATTACCAATTTTGAGGACTCTTGAAATCCAAACTTGATCTCTTCCAAATAAATCAATTATCCTTAATTTTCAACTTAAGTGAATAAAATGATTCTGTTACAAATCCATTTTAAAATTTCACAGTTGATTTCAAATTGAATTCTTGATTCCAAATCTGAAATGTGTAATTCATTTGTCTGATGTGGGTTATGGATACTGAAATATTCTTCATTCTAATTTCCTTTTTGAGTGCTTGATTAATTAAATTAATAAAATGAATCAAATGATGAATTTTTATCTAATCAAAAACTTCACAAAACTGAAAAATAAAACACCAAAAAAACTAAATTGATAACGGAGTTCACCTAAAGGATAAGTCTCTAGATTCACAGAAATTTAATCGATCTATTAGACGTCCAATGAAGTACATGATACCTTCACTAATGACTTAACAGACCTGTATACCTGCAAATGAGTCGATCTCTGTCCCATGGAACTCTGCACCAAATAAGAAATTGTCCCAAGAATGATCTTTGGCTCATACAGTGTTTCTTCTATTGGTTTCATGTGTAATTAATTTTGAAAACATCTACAACTTGAAATTTACAACACCTACATTAAAGAGGTTTACATTTCTAGAAACTAGATCAAATTATGAAAAACTTCCCTTTTTACTCCATGGTCTAGTTCAGACCAAAAGTTCTTGGAAAATACATATCAAAGCCTAGTCCTTGTGCCCATTATATGAAATTGTGATAGAAACACACCTACGTAGGATAAACTAAAGCACTTCATACAACACAAGTTACATTTCTCAAAATCTTACAGAATTTTAAGCACTTTGTATTTTTACACCAAGTCCTAAATATGACCCTAGGTTCCTCAGAATTGAGCTTTTCTCCACAACTACCCTGGCTTCTCTCTGACTTCCTTTCACAATCCTACAACCGAGCTCTTTAAATAGACCTGAACTCATTTCTAGCTTAGTGGTGAGTTGGTTTCGCATTTGGGTTGTGACCTTGAGGTCATGGGGTCGATTCCCCTCCTTTATTTTTGACACCGACCGTTTTGCATTGAAAGTGGGAAAATCCCACATGCGTAGGGGGGGTTTTGGAATGGTATTTAAATATACCAATGGCCGACTATTTTCCATGTGGTTACGGCCACACATGCTCATGTTTTGTTGGGATGCATAACTATCATCCGAGCCATTGTTTCTTAGACTTCCGAGTTGTCTCACAAATTGTGCCGAGGTATGTGGGTTTCATTATTTGAATGCCCATCAGCTTGGGTTGGCTATACATTGGTTGTATTTCCCACTGATTGGGTCATGGCAAGTAATGTCACCCTAAAATGTGGCCCAAGGTTGGTTTGTTGTGTTGGATGTTGAACATCGAGTCATTAGATAGTTGGAAATACCGAGTTTAATGGGATAAAGTAGATCCTGAACAACATAGACATAAGCCCAAACAATGTTGAATTTGGATAATATAATATCCCAGACAATGTGGAAATATAGTAACCAACTCAAATAATGTGTACTATAAACTCGATCCATATGAGTAATGTAGTAAACTTGATCAACTTGGTGGGGATTTGATCACCCCACCGAGCTAGCAATATAGCTCATTGAGCTGATTATCAACCTCCAATGTAAAATCAACTCATAGTGTAAAATTGAACTCGAGCCACAAAATCAAGCTCAGAATGTAAAAACGGTGTCCGCATGGTGGTTTGAGAGCTGAAAAAATCGTTAACATAACTATAGCTCTCATGAAGGTTGGGCTCCCTTCCATTACAAAATTTGAGCCTCTTGCAGGAATGATCAACTTTTAAGCCTGACAAAGACCGGGGGTCACAAACCAAACTAACAAACCTCTTTTTTCCTTGTCACCAACTGCCATGTGTCACCTTGCTATTGGTCCACTCGTTGACCTATTGACAAGGGTTGAGCCTTTTAAGACCTTAGTTTTGACCGATGATAGAATTTGTATACAGACTTTGTTTCTTAAGTTTAGGATACTGTCAAAAAGGTCTCAAGAAGCCCTTCAACATGGTTGGCAATTAGAAACTTTTAGGGAAGATATGTATAGTGAAAAATCCTCTAGATCGATCCTACCCAGTAAGACCATTTTGACTTCAAAATGGAAATTCATTCACAAACACAACCTAGTTTATGGCATGGTAATTTTTACAAAATATTGCAATACTCAAATGCCAATAATAGTAACATCACCCAATGACTTGAACTGCAACTGATATTACACTACAACTGTCATGTTCCTTTGTACAATTATATATTGCACTTACCACTTTCAACAATGTAAATATACCCTGCAATCACATCTTGTTATTGTAAAAATTGTAAATACTCTTTGCAACTATATCTGATAGTTACAAATATTTAAGCCTATCAATAAGAATTACACATGTGCAAAAATCATTTATAACAAACAAAGAGTTTATATAAGTTGTGTACTTACAAACAATGCCTACATGAGACAACTTGCACTATAACAACATACTCAATACAACTTCTAAAAATAAACATCCGACCATAGATCATGCCCACTGAAATTATACATGTTGTTGAAATATGAAGTTTGTAAAACCATCAAAAAAGAAAATTACATCAAGTATTTTAAACCTAACACCTGATTATTTTCTTTTCAGGATACTTCACCAACACCAAAGCAAAATAATAAATTTGGAATTATTCCCTTTTCCAATTCAATAGGATTTCCAAAACTTCCTGGTTAGTTTTCATACCATTCAAGATAGAAAATATGCAAACATAAAAGTGATAAACTGTTTTCCCACCTTTTTCAACACATTTTCCTATTTGGGTGGTTGTTTTAATTCAATTTTTATGTAACACCTTTTCAAGCTGTTATATTTCTCTTTTGCATTGCAAGCGTTGACATGTGATTTTAAGGACAAATGTGTGTTCTGTTGGTTGTTGAAAAATCATGCTTGTCATGGATAAATCATTTCTTCTCTTTGATTGTAGGGCTGATATGTTGTTGCTTGCAATAATCTATTTTCACTTCTTATGAGTAAGTTGTAATCTGGTTTGAATGGTTGTAAACTTATCCCTTACTATTGGACTCATCCTTGGATCAATTCCATTGATCCAAGGTATGTTTTAAATCTTCTTATCTAAACTGAATGAAAAACTGACATTCATTGATTAAGAGACTTAACGAACTAAACTTGTGTTTGTTGCAAATTCTTTATCATCTTGGAAGAACGTGCCTACATTCTGTTGTGTGTTGTTCTCGACTCTTCTTGATTGACCTTTATAGGGAGCTTAATGGCGTTAAGGGAAATAGAAAACTGCTTCAGGATTCTTGAGAAAGAGAGAATATAAACATGTCCTATATCTAATAAGGTTTATCCTAATGGGATTCAAGACTTGGGTAAAATTTTCCTAACTCTTTCTACGCCACTCTATGTGGGATGACATCCTAACCTAAGTTGTTAATACTAAGATAGTATGAAGGGAAATAACCTAAGGGATGCTAAGTTATTTCTAACCTATTGCCTAATACTATTTGGTTAAGCTACATCTTAACCTAAGGTGGAAATCTATTTGTTTGAAGGTTATATCCTAAGGTTATACTTTTAAATTAACCTAAGATCTAACCTAAGAAAATTGTATCTATCCTAAACTAATGGGGTATGAAAGGGAACCTATGGGTTGATTGGTAAGTGGGAGCTAAGCAGTGGTTCTTAAGCTATTAATGAGATGTGATTTTGATTTAATAGGGAAGAGTACTACTAGACTTGGTAATTACACGAAAATTTAGTGGAACCTATGTGGAGGCATCACTAAGTTTGGAAATGCATGTTGAAGTTCAATTTGGTCTCACAAACTTTGGATGATGGTGGTAAGGAGAGATATGCGAGAACATGTAATTTAATGTCATTAATTCACCTCAGTTTTGGTGAGAAAACCGTCTTGGAAGGCATGCTGGTGGATTTGTTGGGGGTTGTTTGGTTTTGCATGATTCACAATTTTTACTTTTCATGGAGCTATTTGGTTCTTCGAACCAGCAGTTTGATCTTCACTTTGTGGCTATTTTTTATTTCTCTTATCTATTTTCGATTCGAGTAAAGTATATGAGGCATTGTGGAAAAATATTATGGTTGGTTTATCTTTCTTGGAGAAGAAGAGGTGTTGGAAACTCAGCTGGAAGTCTTCTTCGAATTGGCAGAGGCACTATCAAGCATGATAGGCTCTAACCATTAAGATTTCTTTCTCTTCTCTAAATTTTTTCATAAAAAAAACTCTACTCTTTGTGGGTAAATAGTTTTCTATTTGTTCTAGTTAATTGCTTGCTTAATAGAAGAAATATGTGGTTTTTGGATTCATATTTCTTGCATGAGAAGGTTTTACTTGTGTGTGTGTGTGTGTGTGTTCTCTCTAAATTATTTAAATTTGATGATACATTTTGAGCTACAAGACCCTTATATTTGGTTTTAGTTCAGATTTTTGGACTGTATACTCAAAAGTGGATTTGGGTATATGAGCTTTGTTGGAACTTTTAACAGGAAGTCTCTGTTGTGAATGGGAAGTGTATTGTTATGTTTCTTTATGCTTTTCTGAGTTGGTTTTGTTGCATTATTTACTCTATTTTACATTTCGTAAAGGAATGCACTTAACAGATTCTGAATAGGAGTTGTGAAAAATTATATTGTGAGAATTTGTTCCCATCTTTGGGTATCTTGCATTACTCTTTTTGTTGTTTGTGATTGTTTATATGATCATCGGAAACTTCTTGAGTTCTGTTGTGAAAAGAGTTTTATAATATTCTTTCAATTTGTATTTTATCTTATATACAGTTCAAACTGGAACTCGTGTTTTGTTGATAAAAGAGAAGTGTGGTTTTGAGTTGTTGTAAGTCATACTTCGGCTTGTTTAAATAGTGAAGGGGGTGAATACCCTTTTCTTATTTGATTTTCTCTGCCTTGAACTTTACTTTTATTAAGAGCTGTATAGTCGTATTGTTTGGTTCTGAGAGGTAATATGAGTTATTAAGGGATAATGGTCCTATTTGACTGTAGCTTGGTTTGAATTCTTGCATTCGTGTTGTTAAGGATGAGAACTTTGTTTGACTGTAGCTATGTATTGAGTCTTGTATTCATACTAAACTTGAATGGAACTGTTTGATACATTGAACTTGGTTTGGGGTTCTTTCCTTTTGATCTTTCTTTTCAAATGTGGAAAGTTTAGATTGTTTTTGGTGGAACTTGGCTAATCGTGTTTCTTTGTAGATCGACTTTATTTTTTCGATATGGAAACTATCTTGTTAGTCTGATAGAGTTTCTTGGAATCATTTTTTTGTCCATTTTGATATTGAAAATAGTATTGTAAAATTACTCTCTAAAACTAGAAAACGACTTTTCTCTATTTGCATGTCAAGAGGGAATTACCTTCTTAGGTCCGTTTGGTTTATTTGACTTATTCTTGGAAACATATCGATGTTAGACTTACTTCTTTTTAATTTTGTCTTTCTAGTTTTATTAGGAAACCAAATCAATTTTGTTTGAGCCTACTTGGTTTCGCAATTGATGTGTTGATTGGATTGTCTTGTCGACTCAAGGTGGTTTTCAGTAAAGTCTGACCTATTGAATGTGGATGGTAATTGTTCTTCTTTGACTATTGCATATGGTTGAGGCATACATCTTTTGGAATTTGTATTTATTATTACTCTCTATGTACTTAATAGATAATATGATCCTTTCTTGATTGGATAAGGGTAAAAGATAACCCTGTATGAGTCATATCTTACATAATTGAATGTAGGAGTTTGATCAATTAATAATATCTGAATGAATGTTGAAAACTCATAATGGTTGAAAGTGAGTTTATAACTGTTTGTTCCTCTTCCTTCTTGGATTAGATTGGAATTATTGTTGAGGAATGATTATCTCTTAAATAAATGATGAATCATTTCTTTATTTCATATGTATGAACAATATATGTATGAATTCGGTTCACTCTGAACATGACTGTTATTTCATGATGAATGTTGAATTCGAGAATAGTTGTATTGAATATTCTTTTTAATTATTTAAGTTGTTTAAATTGAGGATGTTGATCCTTCCTTTCTGAGGATAAAAAGAAGGATTTGGTTAAACCAGATGAAAATGAAATGGAAATTATGTACTTTTAGTTTGTTCTCCTTTCTCTTTTTATGAACCTGTATAGGTTTGATTGAATCAGATACTTTACTTATTGTAAGTAATTGACTAGTATTTGATATTGTTTACTTTTATACTTGATGTATACCTATGGAAATTTGGGAATGTCTTAATTTGTTAAATGAAACAATGATGACTTGGCATGCATTCTTGTATTGTTAAGAGGCCTGATATAGAACCCAGGTTATTTTACTTAACCTAGAATTAGGATGCCTTTTATGATTTGTGAATCTTTGTTTATTTAAGATGTAGGATGATTCATCTTAAAAGGATTACATTTCTGTAATTAACATGAATTTACATATTTTATGGAAACTTGGAAAGAATGATAAGGAAGTCTTTGATTTCGAAAGAAACTCTTGTTGATAGAAAGATCAATTATGTATTTCAAACTCTATAAGAATTATGAGATAGTTAAATGCCAAGGGCTGCTAATTAATGTAAATAATTATCTGTTGAGACAATACTTATATGATATAATGCAGTAGTTGCTAATTATATAATGGTCTCTCATAAAGTGATTGAAGATTTATATTTGTTCTTCTTTTTGGGATGTTATTACTTATGTTTATTTTAAATGATTGCATTAATTGCTTCATTAAAGCAGAGTTGTTTTAATGAAACAATTAGTTAAGTGCACTTCATTTTAATGCTTAGTGCTTATCATACTCAGTTCAATGAACTGACCCGTGCTAGCAATTTTCGTAGATATACTTCATAAGTGATAAAAGAAGGCAATAAATTTTATGATGTCTTGGCTGATTTAATTCTGACTCTTTGTAAAGAATTCTGATTCATTCTTGAGTTGTATTGAAAAGGAAAAGTTGTATTATTTTTGGAATGAAGGTTGTTTGTTATACAGTATGCTTGAAATGCATAGTCTTGTTAATGTATAAGTTTATAATGATGAATTGAAAGTTGGAGATTTACTTGTATTGGTTGTGTAAAATATCTTGTATTTTATGAAGGAAATGGAAATCCTATCTTGATGATATTATTCATATCTGTTATATGCTTATTTTGGATAAACTTGATAAGCTAGATAAAGGGAATTAGTTCAATTTCCCTTATTAAGATGCAACTTGTTAAGTTGCATAAGATAACATTATTTATCTAAACAATTCTAACATAGTAATGGAATGTATAATGAATATGCAGTAAAACTATAGAAATTGTGAAAGATAAGAAGGGTATGACAAACCCTAACACTTAATCATGTAGAGGAAGACTCTTCCTTGCTCAAGGGAATGTAATCTAAAGAATGGTGATTTGATTGTTAATCATTAGACTTCATTTTCTATGAAGTCTACTATAGTTGAACCTATTTGGTTGCTACACCTTCTTTGAATGGTTAAGTTACATTATAATGGAGCTTATGATGTTGTTGTCCTATTTTTGGATAACTCTTTGTTAAGCCAAGTAAAACGAACATTAAAAACAATCATAAGTTAAGGAATTTCTTTAATGATTAATTGAATAAAATATAAAAAATAACTTATGGAGTGTTGGATTAGGGTTTAGCAGGGTTGTTGTAATCTATATAATAATCCAAATTAATAATGTATTAATAACCTCCTAGGGGTATGTACATCGTGATGAGGTAGTTTCTGTAGGATGTTGGCACATGCCAACTACAAGATTGTACCTTCAAGAAGACTAGGGTCTTCTTGAGGATACAACATTGCAGTTGACATGTGACAACACCCTTTTGCATTGATCATCTAGATCTACACACATAAGGACTTAAACTTAGTTTCTCTCTAGATCAAGTTAGTAACATGTTTTGGATTGGGAGTAGACTTCCATAACTCAGGGTACCTTGGCACATTTAGTTAACTTAGGTCAACCGAGTATGCCCATTTACCCTCATTCATCATGGGCATCTTCCTAAACAAATATGTTGTTAACCTGAGTTAGGGACAAACCTTGGGCAAGTGGACTGACTGAAGTCAGTAAAGACCATTCTAGATAATGGATGAGTGAGGTGAAGGATGTATTCCAGAATGACGAGTATGTCATCTAGGAATAGTGACATGAATAGTATGTTAAAAATATTTGGCCAAAGTATCACAAGCTGTTGGTTGCGTTATCCTATGTCACCTAGTTTAAAGCAACGTGATGTCAGATGAATATTGGTAATAAATATTCAGATAGGTTCTTTGAATAGATCACTCAGTACCCGGTTTAGGGTAGGATAACCAAGTATACGTAGTATACATAAATTATTCTTTGCTAAAGTCAAACATGAGAGATCAGTAGCATACCGAGTCATTACAGCTGCATACGGTTATCTGTTATGAGATTGATTGGCATGGAATGTGTATTCTAAATGATGCCTTATTTAGAATAGAGAACATTGTGTTTCAAAAAAAAATCCCTTGTTTCTAAAGTCTTAAAATGGGAATGTTACAACATGAGAGATCAGTTGGTAACCGAGTCATGGAATGAGAGATTGGTAGCATACCGAGTCATTATAACTGAATATGGTTATCTATTATGAGATTGATTGGCATGGAATGTGTGTTCTAAATGATGCCTTATTTATAATAGAGAACATTGTGTTTCAAAAAAAAATTCCCTTGTTTCTAAAGTCTTAAAATGGGAATGTTACATATTACTTGATTCACTGAATGGGTCAAGTTGGTTGGTTTATTATCGTTATCATTATTAACAAATTTTAACTTTTGTTCTGGATGACACTTCCAACATTTATCAATTACATGACCTTTCTTTTTACAGTGATCACAAAATCTCTGATCCATTTTTTTAGGATACACTTTTTTAGGAACCTTACCTTGACTACTCTTAGCCAAGCCAAGGTTAGAAGAATGCATTTTCTCAATATGTTCCAATATGAACTTCCATTTCCTATAGTTGGCCACATAAAGATTGGACAACCCACAAAATGTGCATTGATAACTATTCATCATTACTTTAAAATCATAGTCAAACGTTTCTAGTGTAGATAAGGGATCAATTTGTTTACCTTTCTTTTTAAAACCATGGTAAAAAGAATATGGAGGGATTTATATACCTCTTTGTGGTAAACTCTTACCATATCCTCCTATTGAGGATGACCTACTTGATGCTAGTGGGGATGACACTTGGCTGTTAGAAGCTTTTCTTCTTCCAATTTACTTGAAACTCTCTCCAATCACCATTTCCCCTACAATAGCATATCTCAGTCCTGCATAATGAGGTCTTTCCTCAACCAAGATAGGGTTAGTTATACCTTGATTATTCTTACCAAGGTTAATTTCATTAAAAACCATGTTATTTAAAATTTTAGATCATATACCTTTAGTGTGCTTTTCAAATCCACATATCACAATAGGAGAATCCAAATTAGCCTAGGAAGAGGAATTAGATGTTTCCATACTTACTATGCACTCATTTTTTATAGTGAATGCATCAATAGTAATAGGTACCTTCTTAGGTCCATGAATTTGCAACACCATCAAGAGATCATCCTTAGTTTCTAGCTCTCTTTTCAATGTGTCAATTTTCTCCTCTAGAGTCAATAGTTGTTGTCTCAGGAAGGAATTTTCTCCTTTTATATGTTGATTACATGCGTCAAGTTCCTCAAACTTGACCTTGTAGACAACTTGCCCATGGTTTCCCTGTACACCTGTTCTTCCAAATTATACACACTATAAGTGAAATATCAAGCCCAAAAATGCAAAAACCAAACTGAAGCAAATCAAGAGCTAAACCAACTCTGATACCAAACTTGATCTGAAAATGGTACTATTTTTTTTAGTAGTACTTAGAAAATTCTCATATTTAAAAAATTGATAAATGATTAAGAGTATTACTAATTTTGGGGGATCTTGAACTCTAAAATTGATCTCTTTCGAATAAATCAATTATCCTTAATTTTCAACTTAAGTGAATAAAATGATTCTATTACAAATCCATTTTAAAATTTCACAATTGATTTCAAATTGAATTCTTGATTCCTAATCTGAAATTTACAATTCATTTGTTTGATGTGGGTTATGGATACTGAAATGTACTTCATTCCAATTTTTCATTTAAGTGTTTTCTTAATCAAATTAATCAAATGAATCAAATGATGAATTTTTATCTAATCAAAAGCTTCACAAAACTTGAAAATAAAACACTAAATAAACTAAAATCATAACGGAGTTCACCCGAAGGCTACGTCTCTGAATTCACAGAAAGTGAATCGATCTATTAAATGTTGAATGAATTAAAATATCCCTTCACTAATGAATTAACAGACCTTTATACCTATAAAAGAGCTAATCTTTGTCCCATGGAACTCTTCATCGAATCAAAAATTGTCCCAAGAATGATCTGTGTCTCCTACAATGTTTCTTTTGTTGGTTTCTTGTGTAATTATGTCCTAAAAATATTACAACTTTAAATATACAACACCCACATGAATGAGGTTTACATTTCTAGAAACTAGAGGAAATTATGAAAAACTTCCCTTTTTACTCCATGGTCTGGTTCGAACCAGAAGTGCTTTGAAAATATAGATCAAAGCCTATTCCTTGTGCCTGTTCTGTGAAACTGTGATAGAAACACACATACGTAGGAAAAACTAAAGCACTTCATACAATACAAGTTACATTTCTCGAAATCTTACAAAATTTTGAGAACTTTGTATTTTTACACCAAGTCCTAAATATGACCCTAGGTTCCTCAGAATTGAGCTTTTCTCCAAACTACCCTAGTTTCTCTCTAACTTCCTTTCACAATTTTGCAACTGATCTCTTTAAATAGACCCTAGCTCATTTCTATCTCGTCTGAGCTAAGTGGTGAGTTGGTTGGGAATTTGGGTTGTGAACTTGAGGTCATGGGGTTGACTCCTCTCCTTTATTTTTCGTACCGACCATTTTGCATTGAAAGTGGGAAAATCCCACATGCATAGGGGGAGGTTTTGGATGGGTATTTAAATATACCAAGGTCTGACTATTCTCCATGTGGCTGCAACCACACCTGCTCATGTTTTTTATGGCAGCATAACTGTTGGTCGAGACATTGTTTCTTAGACTTCTAAGTTGTCTCACAAATTGTGCCAAGGTATGTGGGTTGCATTGTTTGAATGTCCATTGGCTTGGGTTGGCTATTCACTAGTTGTATATCCCACCGATTGGGTCGTGTCAAGTAATATTTCCCTAAACTTTGGGTCGAGGTTGGTTCATTGTGTTAGATGTTGAACTCTGAGTCATTACATAGTTGGAACTGTCGAGTTTAATGGGATAAAATAGATCTCGACCAACATAGAAATAAACCTAAACAATGTTGAATTTGGATAATATAATATCCAAAACAATGTTGAATTTGGATAATATAATATCCTAAAAAATGTTGCAATATAGTAACCAACTCGAACAATGTGGAAAATAAACTCTATCCATACAAGTAATGTAGTAAACTTGATCAACTCGGTGGGGAGTTGATCACCCCACCAAGCTAGAAATATAGCTCGTCGAGTTGATTAGCAACCTCCAATGTAAAATCAACTCATAGTATAAAATTGAACTTGAGAGACAAAATTGAGATCAAAATGTAAAAATGATGTCCGTGTGGTGGTTTGAGAGCCCACTACATCAGCAACGTAACTATAGCTCTCACGGAGGCCGGGTTCCCTTCCGTTACAAAAGTTAAGCATCTTACTGCAACGATCAACTTTTACACATGATGAAGACTGGGGGTCACAAACCAAACTAATGAACCTATTTTTACCTTTTTGCCAACTGCCACTTGTCACCTCTCCATTGGTCCACTCATTGACCTGTTAGACCAAGGTTGACCCCTTTAAGACCTTATCTTTGACCGGCGATAGAATTTGCATACAGACTTTGTTTCTAAAGTTCAGCATATCGTCGGAAAGGTCTCGAGAAGGCCTTTAGCATGGTCAAGATTTAGGGAAGTTTATAGAATATTTACACAATGAAAAATCCTCCAAAAGACTCCTCCCTAGTAAGATCATTTTGACCTCAAAATGGAAATTCACTCAAACGTTCTCTACATATCACAAACACAAAACCTAGTTTATAACATGTTAATTTTTCCAAAATATTACAATATTCAAATTTCAATAATAGTAACATCACCCAATGTCCTGAACTACAACTGATATGACACTGCAACTGCCATATTCCTTTATACAATCTGATATTGTACTTACCATTATCAACAATGCAAATATAACCTGCATTCACAGCTTATTAGTGTAAAACTTGAACATATTATTTACAACTATTTCCGATAGTTACAAATATTTAAGCCTATCAATAAGACTTACTCATGTGCAAAAATCATGTATAGCAAATAAAGAGTTTATATAGGTTGTGTACTTACAAATAATGCCTACACGAGACAACTTGCACTATAACAACATACTCAATACAACTTCTAAAAATAGACATCTAACCATAGATCATGTCCACTGAAACTGTACATGCTACTGAAAGATGAAGTATGTAAAATAATCAAAAAATAAAATTACATCAAGTATTTTAAACCTGTCACCTGATTATTTTCTCTTCATGATACTTTACCAACACCAAAGCAAAATAATAAATTTGGAATTATTCCCTTTTCCAATTCAATAGGATTTCCAAAACTACCTAGTTAGTTTTCATAGCATTCAACAAAGCAACTATGCAAACATAAAACTGATAAACTATTTTCCCACATTTTTGAACACATTTTCCTTATTAGGTGGTTGTTTTGATTTAGTTTTTACCTGATTCACTAAATGGGTCAAATTGGTTGGTTTATTACTGTTATCATTCTTAACAAATTTTAACTTTTGTTCAGGATGACGCTTCCAACATTTATCAATTACATAACCTTTCTTTTTATAGTGATCACAAAATATCTTATCCTTTTGTTAGGATCCACTTTTTTAGGAGCCTTACCTTGACTTCTCTTAGCCAAGCCAGGGTTAGAAGAATGCATTTTCTCAATCTGTTCTAATATGGACTTCCATTTCCTCCACTTCACCACATAATGATTAGACAACCCACAAAATGTGCATGGATAAATTTTCATCATTACTTGAAAATCGTAGCCAAGCGTTTCTAGTGTATATAAGGGATCAATTTGTTTATCTTTCTTTTTAGAACCATGGTAAACAGAAGGCGGGGGGATTTCTATACCTCTCTGTGGTGAATTATTACCAAATCCTCCTATTGAGGATGACCCACCTGATGCTAGCGGGGATGAAACTTGGCTGTTATAAGCTTGTCTTTTTCTAGCTGTCTTGGAACTCTCTCTAATCACCATTTCCCTTATACTAGCATATCCTAGTCCTGCATAATGAGGTATTTCCTCAACCAAGATAAGGTTATGTATACCTTGATTATTCTTACCAAGGTTAATTCCATCAAAACCCATGCTATTTAAAATTTTAGATCCTATACCTTTAGTGCACTTTTCAAATCCACCTAACACAATATTAGGATCCAAATTATCCTGGGAAGAGGAATTATATGTTGTCATACTTACTGTGCACTCATCTGTCATAATGAATGCATCACCAGTAATAGGTACCTTCTTAGGTCCATCAATTTACAACACCATCAAGAGATCATCCTTAGATTCTAGCTCTCTTTTTAATGTGTCAATTTTTTCCTCTAGAGTCAATAGTTGACATCTCAGGAAGGCATTTTCTCCCTGTATCTGTTGATTACATGCTTCAAGTTCCTCAAACTTGGCCTTATTAGAAAAATTTCCCATGGTTTCCCTGCATACTTGTTCTTCCAAATTTTGCACATTGTAAGTGAAATATCAAGCCCAAAAATGCAAAAACCAAACTGAACCAAATCAACTAAAGAAAAAATAGAGGCAAACCAACTCTGATACCAAACTTAATCCGAAAATGGTACTAATTATTTTTTAGTCATACTTAGAAAATTCTTAGATTTAAAAACTTGATAACTAATTAAGAGTATTACCAATTTTGGGGGCTCTTAAAATTCAAACTTGATCTCTTCCGAATAAATCAATTATCCTTAATTTTCAACTTCAATGAATAAAATGATTCTATTACAAATCCATTTTAAAATTTCATAGTTGATTTCAAATTGAATTCTTGATTCCAAATTTCAAATGTGTAATTCATTTGTCTGATGTGGGTTATGGATGATAAAATATACTTCATTCCAATTTCTCGTTTAAGTGCTTTCTTAATAAAAATAAATTAAATGATGAATTTTTATCTGATCAAACGCTTCACAAAACTGAAAAATAAAACACCACAAAAATTAAATTGATAACAAAGTTCACCTGAAGGCTACATCAATGGATTCACAGAAAGTGAATCAATCCAATAAACATCCAATAAAGTACAATATCCCTTCACTAATTACTTAACAGACTTTTATGCCTGTAAATGAGCTGATCTTTATCCCATGAAACTCTACACTAAATTAGAAACTGTCCCAAGAATCATGGGTGGTTCCTATAGTCTTTCTTTTGTTGGTTTCCTATGAAATTACGTCTAAAATATGTCTACTATGTGAAATATGCAACACCTACATTAAATAGGTTTACATTTATGGAAACTAAACGTAATTATGAAAAACTTCCCTTTTTACTCCATGGTTTGGCTCGGACCAGAAGTGCTTGGAAAATGCAGATCAAAGCCTACTCCTTGTTCCCATTCTATGAAAATGTGATAGAAAAACTCCTACAAATTAAAAACTAAAGAACTTAATGCAATATAAGTTACATTTTTGGAAATATTATATAATTATGAGCATTTTGTCTTTTAACACTGAGTCCTAAAAATGATCCTAGGTGCCTCAAAATTGAGCTTTTCTCCAAACTTCCCCAGTTGCTCTGAGTTCCTTTCATATTCCTGTAACCGAGCTCTTTAAATAGACCCTACATCATTTCTAGCTCATCCGAGCTTAGTGGCAAGTTTTTTGGGCATTTGGATTTTGAAGTTGAGGTCATGGGGTCGACTCCCATCCTTTATTTTTGGCATCGACCATTTCGCATTGAAAGTGGGAAAATCCCACATGCATAGGGGAGGTTTTGGATTTGTATTTAAATATACCAAGGTTCGACTATTGTCTATGTCGCTACGGTCACACCTGCTCATGTTTTTTTGGGCCACATAATTTTTGGCCCAGTCATTATTGCTTAGATTTTCGAGTTGTGTCACAAATTGTGCCAAGGTATGTTGGTTGCATTGTTTGAATTCCCATCGGCTTGGGCTAGATATTTGTTGGTTGTATTACCCACTGATTGGGTCGTGGCAAGTGATATCACCCTAAAATGTGGGCCAAGGTTTATTTATTTTTTTGGATTTTGAACACTTAGTCATTTCATAGTTGGAACTTCTGAGTTTAATGGGATAAAATAGATCTTGAACAACATAGACATAAGCCCAAACAATGTTGAATTCAGATAATATAATATCCCAAACAATGTGGCAATATAGTAACCAACTTAAGCAATGTGGAAAATAAACTCTATCCTTATGAGAAATGTAGTAAACTTGATCAACTCGATGGGGAGTTAATCACCCCACCAAGCTAGCAATATAGCTCATCGAGTTGATTATCAACCTCCAATGTAAAATCAACTCATAGTGTAAAATTGAACTCAAGACACAAAATCGAGCTTAAAATGCAAAAACAACATCCACATGGTGGTTTGAGATCCCACCACGTCGGCCACATAACTATATCTCTCTTGGGGGTCGGGCTCCCTTCTGTTACAAAATTTGAACCTTTTGCTACAACAATCAACTTTTACACCTGACAAAGACCAGGGGTCGCAAACCAAACTAACGAACCTCTTTTTCCCTTGTCACCAACTTTCATGTGTCACCTTGTCATTGGTCCATTCATTGACCTGTTGACCACGGTTTACCCCTTTAAGACCTTAGCTTTGACCAGCGATAGAATTTGTATACAGAATATGTTTTTGAAGTTTAATATACCGTCGGAAAGGTCTCAAGAAAACCTTCAACATGGTCTAGATTAGGGAATTTTAGGGAATATTTGCACAGTGAAAAATCCTCCAAATCACTCCTCCCCAATAATACCATTTTGACCTCAAAATTTAAATTCACTCAAATGTTCTCTACATATCACAAACACAAAACTCAATTTATAGCATGTTAATTTTTCCAAAATATTACAATATTTAAATGCCAATAATAGTAACATCACCCAATGGCCTGAACTATAACTGATATGACACTGCAACTACCATATTCCTTTGTACAATTTGATCCTACACTTACCAAATTTGATAATGTAAATGTAACCTGCATTCATTGTTGTTTAGTGCAAAACTTGTACATACTATTTGTAACTATATCTGATAGTTACAAATATTTAAGCCTATCAATAAGACTTACTCATGTGCAAAAATCATGTATAATAAACAAAGAGTTTGTATAATTTGTGTACTTACAAACAATGCCTACATGAGACAACTTGTACTATAATATCATACTCAATACAACTTCTAAAAATAGACATCTGACCATAGATCATGCCCACTGAAACTATACATGCTGTTGAAAGATGAAGTTTATAAAACCATCAAAAAACAAAATTACATCAAGTATTTTAAGCCTCTCACCTGATTATTTTCTCTTTAGGATACTTCCCCAACACTAAAGCAAAATAATAATTTTTAATTATTCCCTTTTCCAACTCAATAGGATTTCCAAAAACTCCCTTGTTAGTTTGCATACCATTCAACAAAGTAAATATGCAAACATAAAAGTGAAAAAATATTTTCCCACCTTTTTCAACACATTTTCCTATTTATGTGGTTGTTTAATTTAGTTTTTACCATATACACTGAATGGGTCAAATTGGTTGGTTTATAACTGCTATCATTCTTAATAAATATTAACTTTTGTTTTGGATGACGCTTTCATCATTTATCAATTACATGACCTTTCTTTTTATAGTGATCACAAAATCTCTGATTCTTTTTTTTAGGAACCTTACCTTAACTGCTCTTAGCTGAGCCAGAGTAGGAAGAATGCATTTTCTCAATCTGTTCAAATATGGACTTCCATTTCCTCTACTTGGCCACATAATGATTAGACAACCCAAAAAATGTGCATGGATAACTATTCATCATTACTTGAAAATCGTAGCCAAACATTTCTAGTGTAGATAAGGGATCAATTTGTTTACCTTTATTTTTGGATCCATGGTAAACAGAAGGTGGAGGTACTTCTATAAATCTCCGTGGTGAATTATTATTAGGTCCTCCTGTTGAGGATGACCCGCCTAATGCTAGCAGGGATGACACTTGGCTGTCAGAAGCTTGTCTTCTTCCAGCTAACTTTAAACTCTCTCCAATCACCATTTCCCTTGCACTAGCATATCCCAATCCTGCATAACGAGGTCTTTCCTCAACCAAGATAGGGTTAGTTATACCTTGATTGTTCTTACCAAGGTTAATTCTATTAAAACCCATGCTATTTAAAATTTTAGATCTTATACCTTTAGTGTTCTTTTCAAATCCACCTAGCACAGTAGTAGAATCCAAATTAGCTTGGGAAGAGAAATTAGATGTTGCCATACTTATTGTGCACTAATTTTTCATAGTGAATGCATCAATAATAATAGGTACCTTCTTAGGTCCATCAATTTGCAACACCATCAAGAGATCATCCTTAGTTTCTAGCTCTCTTTTCTATGTGTCAATTTTCTCCTCTAGAGTCAATAGTTGTTATCTTAGGAAGGAATTTTCTCTGGGTATCTGTTGATTACATGCTTCAAGTTTGTTAAACTTGGCCTTGTTAGAAAACTTGCCCATGGTTTCCCTTCACACCTGTTCTTCTAAATTCTGCACATTGTAAGTGAAATATCAAGCCCAAAAATGTAAAAACCAAACTGAAGCTAATCAAGAGCTAAACCAGCTCTGATATCAAACTTGATCCGAAAATGGTACTATTTTTTTTAGTAGTACTTAGAAAATTCTCATATTTAAAAACTTGATAAATGATTAAGAGTATTACTAATTTTGGGGGATCTTGAACTCCAAAATTGATCTCTTCTGAATAAATCAATTATCCTTAATTTTCAACTTAAGTGAATAAAATGATTCTATTACAAATCCATTTTAAAATTTCACAATTGATTTCAAATTGAATTCGTGATTCCTAATATGAAATTTGCAATTTATTTGTCCAATGTGGGTTATCGATACTGAAATATACTTCATTCTAATTTCCCATTTAAGTGCTTTCTTAATCAAATTGATTAAATGGTGAATTTTTATCTGATCAAAAGCTTCACAAAACTAAAAAAACACCACAAAAACCAAATTGATAACGGAGTTCACTCGAAGGCTACATCTCTAGATTCACAAAAAGTGAATCGATCTATTAAACATCCAATGAAGTACAATATCCCTTCTCTAATGACTAAACAGACCTTTATACTTGTAAAATAGTTGACCTCTATCCCATTGAACTCTGCATCAAATTAGAAACTGTCCCAAGAACGATATGTGGCTCCTACAGTGTTTCTTCTATTGGTTTCTTGAGAAATTACATCCTAAAATGTCTACAACTTGAAATTTACAACACCCATATTAAATATTCTTACAGTTCTGGAAACTAGAGGAAATTATGAAAAACTTCCCTTTTACTCCATGGTCTAGTTCAAACTAGAACTGCTTGGAAAATGTAGATCAAAGCCTGCTCCTTATTCCCATTCTATGAAACTATGATAGAAACATGCCTACACATGAAAACATAAAGCAATCCATGCAACACAAGTTTCTTTTTTGGAAAGCTTATAGAATTCTAAGCATTTTATCGTTTTACATCAAGTCCTAAAAATGAACCTAGGTTCCTTAAAATTGATATTTTCTCCAAACTTCCCTGGTTGATCTATGACTTCCTTTCACAGTCCTACAACAAAGCTCTTTAAATATACCTAAGCTCATTTCTATGTCATCCAAGCTTATTGGAAAGTTGGTTGGGTGTTTGGGTTGTGTCCTTGAGGTCACAGGGTTGACTCCCCTCCTTTATTTTTGGCGTCGATCGTTTCACATTGAAAGTGGGAAAATCCCATAGGCATAGGGGAGGTTTCCTATTGGTATTTAAATATACCAATGGCCGAATATTTTCCACATGGCTACAGCCACACCTGTTTATGTTTTTTTTGGCCATATAACTGGTGGCCGAGTCATTGTTGCTTAGACTGCCAAGTTGTGTCACAAATTGTGCAGAGGTATGTGGGTTACATTGTTTGAATGCCCATCGGTTTGGGATAGCTATTCGCTGGATGTATTGTTGACCGATTGGGTCGTGGCAAGTAATATTTCCCTAAAATGTGGGCCGATGTTGGTTCATTGCATTGGATGTTAAATGTTGAGTCATTGCATTGTTGGAACTGCCGAGTTTAATGGGATAAAATAGATCCCAACCAACATAGACATAGACCCAAACAATGTTGAATTTGGATAATATAATATCCTGAACAATGTTGCAATATAGTAACCAACTCAAACAATGTGGAAAATAAAATCAATCCATACAAGTAATGTTGTAAACTTGATCAACTCAGTGAGGAGTTGATCACCCCACCGAGCTAGCAATATAGCTCGTCAAGTTGATTAGCAACCTCCAATGTAAAATCAACTCATAATGTAAAATCAACTCATAGTGTAAAATTAGACTCGAGACACAAAATCGAGCTCGGAATGCAAAAATGATGTTCACATGGTGGTTTGAGATCCCAACAAATGGGAAACGTAAATATAGATCTCATGAAGGTTGGGCTCCCTTATGTTACAAAATTTGAACCTCTTGCTACAGCGATTAGCTTTTATGCCTGATGAGTATCGGTCTCATCCCTGATCCAATATCACTGGGAGCTGGTCAAATCCCTCTCACGACTCCAATGGGTATACTCTTCCTTCTTCTGCATCCACCAAAACAAAGGAAAATATAAATTTAGTGGCATATTTCAAGAAACAAGCTCATAAAAAACATAAAAAAACATTAAAAATCCAGGAAACGTTAAGTTAGCATGAGTTTTGGTCATTCTGTTCAGAACCACCACCTAGTGGAGGGTGGTGGTTCTACGACCGCCACCCTTCTTAGGGAGGTGGTCTTGAACTGATTTGTCGTACATAGTTTTTACATTGAAAATGCTCAAAAATGCAAAAACAAGCCATTTTTAATGAAATCAAAAGACTACCCTATAGGCACCCCCCTAGAGACCCATTTAAAACAAGGAATTTCAAAAATGATCCCCCCTAGGCAAATATTTTTTACATTTTTACATTTTAGGTTTAAAAACACACAAGTGAGGAAAACTAACCTGAGACCGCGCTAGTTGATCTCCTGTTCACAGAGGCATGATCACAATCTCACAACAAATGTTTTGACTATTTTTTTGATGAAAATGGTCATCATGCACGTAGAGCTCAAAAATCAACAAGTCAATATGCATAAATGAATTTGAAAATGAGTTTGTTTTGATATATATGTTGTCATAACTTCGTTTTGAGTGCATATGTTCGCAGAATTGGAGCATTGGCACAGGTTTAATTCTATATCCCCACAGAAATGGTAAGTCCTCTTGTAATTTTAATTTAGTATTTATTTTTTGATATTTCATCTATCTGCACTTGAGTCCTATTTTTCATTTTACAGGTAATGAGATTTTAGATGATAACATTCCAACATACTGGTGTGTCAGGTATAGCTTCTAACTCCCCATTTTAGGAATACCATACTCAGACTCTGTGTTTTACACCTTTTCATGGCTAAGACACTTCTCCAAGGGGGAAATATGTACGCACCAAGAATTACATGTTCTACATTATCGAAAAACGGTTACAAAATTCCCCAATGATGATTCATGTCCTTTTAGAAGGTGTTCAAGATCCTAAACCCACTCACAAAGTATATTTGTAGCCTAGACATCCTTACTTAGCTTTTCCATGCTTTCTTCTAGCTTCCTGCTCATTTATGTGCATTTTTTGGACTTTAGTGTCATGACCACCACCCTACTTGGGTGGTGGTTCTGAAACTGTCACCTAGGCAGGGCGACGGTCCCTTAACCACTGCCCTACGTAGGGTGATGGTCCAGTGTGCTTTTTATAGAAATCTTCATGTGTGGTTTTAACACACATGATTTTACTTAATTTGAATTCCAAGGCACGTTTGTGAACCAAATTACCTAAAAATAGTCTTGATTGTAAGGTATTCCTTCCCTCTTCATTTTTTAAATAGATTTACTTAGTTTGAACTACCTCTTCACCCAATGATTTGACACACCAAGTTTTCCTTATGCATGAAGGCACATCCCAACCAGTTCCTACATATTCAATGATTATATTCAAGAAAAGGGCCTGAGAATTTTGTGTATCTTACATAGTATTCCTGCTTTAAATTGCATAGCCAAGCTCTGTTCACTTGTGATATCCCTCTTCCACCTACATTACAGCCAGACTACCTTCAAGCTACCATTGCTGAAGCACCTTTTCTTGTTGTTGCCTATGCATTCCCATTTCCTTGGACTCATATGGAAACATAGAGAAAGAAAGAGATAAAATGAGGGGAAATTTACAGATACAACCAGATTTTCCGAAGCTCTTTCTTATCCAGGTTGGAATTATTAGTTTGTTTGCTTCATTTGTCAAATTATCAATTATGAGTTATTCATTTAAAATACATATCAAATAGAGTAGAAAAATTGTTCATTTTATTTGATTAAGCAATTACAAATAGAGCACATCATTAGAAAGCTTGGTCTTTGACATTACTGGGGAAGTTATGGGGAACAATAACTCTTCTAGGGTTATGATTTATTCTCTGCCTCTGAGGTGGGGCTTGAAGGTTTTTGACTAAATTAGTTTAGTTTTTTAAAATCTAAATTCACATTCTTGCACAATTAATTAGCTACAACCAGATGATTGCTTGTATTTGATTTAATTTATTAGATTAGAATCATTGTTTACAAAACTAGAAAAGATAAAAAAATATTTACTTTTATTAAGCTAGTTTGTGTCCAATATTTTGTTCAGATATGCTATGAAAATACCAAAAACATAGATTAAATTTCCTTTGATAGTTAGTTGGTTTCATCAAAATCAATTCGATTCATTCCGCATGACCATCAATGGTACGTAACAAGAGAAAACGTTTGGTTGTGATCCATTGGTCCCATAACCCAATGTGCCAGAGTTGATGACCAACATTGATACAGGTTTACGATTGTTAGTTTTACGCACACCTACTAGGTATTATGAGAAGATAGAACAATTGAACACATTAAATATTGCAGCTAATCAGGCCTACGATTATTGGACTACTCCTGGAAACAGGGCTTGATTACACACATGACTATATAAGGACCACAACCTCCACGTGTTTATGGTTGTGATCCCCATGTCCCACAACTCAACGTGCCTTTTGACCAATTAAACATTGACAATAATTTGCATGCATTAGTATTTATATCATCACCACTTCCACTTGACATCATTACACAACTTTCATTATTCAACATAGTAGCTGATCATGCTAGGGTTTTTTTGGAATAGACTAGAAAACCACCAATAGTCCTGATGGTTTCTTTATGCCTCTCATTCTCACTTCCATGACCTTTTTTGAAAATCTATATGAGGTGCCCGTAGGTCACTTTCCGGATGTTCCACAACTAGTAGAAAAAATCTCAACAGAGCTTGATATTGACTGGAGCCTCCAAGTAGCTATTTTATCCAACCGATCCATCGCACCACTTTAGCTTAGGATGAATTTCTTTTTCTTAGACTCGTAGCTCCCGATATTGCATGTTGAAGACATAAGGTTGCCTCATTATCTTTCTCATCATTACCACATTCACATCCATTTCTATTCTACATCGGCATGACCTTGGGAAGGTGGGTGCGAAGAAGGTCACGTGTTGAATTTCTTTTGTACAGTAACCTCTTCCTAGATGACACATCTTATACTCCCTCAACCATGCTACTGGATATCTCATTACCCCCCCTCTGGTGCTAGGACCAGCTCTTCCTACACCTCTTCCTTGTAATCCTATGATGGCAGATGCTCCATCGGATCCCTCCCTTGAACCACTAGTTATAAAGTGTGGTGAGCCCTGAGCATCCCCACCATGCATGCACTACCTCCTATCTTATGCACCTACTACCCACACCCTACAGGGCCTTAGTGCTGATACCCTCATATCTCCTCATGTGGCATCTCTAGCATGTCAACATTAGTAGGGTGGTAATGGTAGTACCACTATAGGTGCTCGTTGCCCAAACTGCCTTAGGACCCTGCTCATTGAATAGGTCCCCACCTAATATAAATAATGCTTTATCACCTTAGTGATGCCCTCTAAATACTCTTAACTTGGCCAATTAGGCCATGGATCCACATTCCTTGCATAGGGCTGAAATGTAGCATCATCTGGACCCAACTATGCTAATGGTTGAAATGTTCACACTATCGGCCCCTATGCCCATTGGAGTACTCTCGGGGCATCTGCTATTACTATTAATGGTATCCCTGTTGGTTGATACATAGGGAACCTATCATAAATATAGGTTGTCAATAAAATAAAAAGTCTTACGACTCTCTGTCTTCTATGTCTGACCATGTACAAATCATGTACTAACTACACCCATATGGTGGTGCCCCAACTGAAAGATACACCATGATCCACAACATCTTTGCATAGTTCTACCAAAAATACTGGGATGGATCCATATACTTTCATGGCACAGTATTTGTGCCATAAAATCCCAATAACCACCTTTTAGATAGTCAGAATCCCTATAACATAAACTGTGTGAGTGGGACACACAACATACCCTTGTTGTATGTCTCACTCCTTGTAGCCCATACGACTAAGGCTCTTCGCTCTGCAACATTAGGCATCAAATCATAGTACATATCGGTCCCTCTAATGGGTAACCCCAAAATCCCATGAAAATCCTATAAGGTCAGAGAAATCTCCATGGTCTCCTGTCCCATGCACCACCAAAATGTGTTGGACCTAGTCTCCCATATGTTCAAAACAATCTGGAGCAGATCTACATCTAAAGGTATCCTGGGCATCTGCATGATGAACTCAAAACCTCAACCTAGGTGTAACTGGGACACCTTTACTTAAGTAAATGTAACAATAAATCCACTAAGGCATGCCACATAAAGACTCATCCATAGGTAGATGTTAGGGTCTTCTTGCATGCACCAAATGACGAAAAACATGCTCTAAAAATATGAAATTTTTTTAATTTGGTATGTAAAATCAAAATTAAAAAACTATATGTGCAACTATTCCTACACCATCCATCCTCTAACCTACGCCATTGAATCATATGAAAAATTCCTGCCTATCATGATGCCATTGGCCCTCTTACTTCAAGGGGCCGATTTCATTTGGCCAAAAGTGGCCGCAACTTTTCAAACCAAAAAATGACAAAACGACAAAAAGAAAATCTAAACCTATTTGCATTTTGTCCTAAACTACCCTATGCCACAATTTTGAATAAAAATGATGTGCTAATGACTCCTAAAAATAAATATAACTAAATGAAACCTAATTTAAAAAACAACATTAAATGCAAATGACTTATCTTTGGTCACGCCCAACCTCGTGCACCACCTCTTTATCCCCTCCACTACCTTGTACACTGTCATGTCATTGCAAAATAAACCCAAATATGGAACCTAGATCTTAGTTCTCTCAATTCCAAAAGTAGCAATAAGAAAATAACAAACCAAATGACTATATAAAACTAAGCTTTCTATTTAAATTCGGTCACAATAACCCTAAATCTTCCAATGACTACCATTTTTTCTTCAGAGCTATGATAATTGCACCATTTATTCCATTCCGACCATAATATCAAACTGTTTGTTCTATAGTGATACATCCATTGACTTTCAATTTTCACATACTTTTGACACCATATTACCATATGATATCTATGACATCTCGACATTATGACTCGACATCCGTACCATGAGCCCCTAGCTAGGTGATTTATGTATTAGTAACTGATGATCTGTCATCAGCACTTCGGCACTATGATAATTCTTCACCGAGAACATTATCCTCGTGCTATGATTATTTACTAATGCACAGCCTTTAGTTTGGTGGATGTAATCTAGAAGCAAAACAAAAACCTAACACAAGAATACCATTGACTATGATAAGACAGAATGACGACAAATCTGAAATATCAAAATAAATTATAATATTAACATGAAACTGTTACAATCTCACCCATGAGATACTTCAACAAGACTATGGGAGAAACTTTACAATTACACCTCTTGATGACTTCTTCAACACACCTTTAACTAATGGCTTCCTTCGCACACTTCCTACAATATTTCTCACTACTTCTTTCTATGCTAAATGAGGGGGTGGCCTCTCTATTTATAGAACTTCCAGGCTTATCCATCCTATCTCTAAGATAGGATAAGAAATCCATTCTGACGAATCATATTCCATACCTTAACTCTTATCTGTACATGTAAGCTTATCTGTTAAGATAAGATAAACCTTATCATTTTACATGGGTTCCACATTTTTAGACTTTTTACAAATAAAATACACAAATCATTATATTTATGACCTCACTCCTTGTCCTTATTACCAATATAATATTTCTAATTCCTAATCATGTAGACCCTACTTCTCTAATTACCCAAACTTTGACATTTTAACATTACTGGACCACTTACGACAAATATTTACTTTTTACAACATTCCTATTGTACTTTGACTGTTACCGTACTCCACATTATTGGTGACACCGTACTGACGGCGCCGTTATCTTCTATCAAACGTTACTACTAATTACACTTAACAACATCCTATTCCTAATACATACATTAATGAAATAGAAATTATGGAGGAAAATTTTAGTGTCGACAGATCCTCTAGTGTTTCCCTTTAGTTTTGATTCTCCATGGTTGTTGCAACATTGATTACACCTGCACATGGTAGGAAAATCAACGCTATTAGGTAGGCATTAGTGGGTACATTTCATTTCAACTAGTCCTTTTTTACTTTCAGTATCTACTTTTGATTTCTCAGTGTTACATATTATATCATTATGTTGACCAGACAACTCATGTTTTTGCTATTGTGACAAGTAGTGATCAAAAGTTGGAGCATATGTATACACCTAATTTTTCATATTAATCTTTCATACATGTTACTAACAATTTCCTTTGTGCATATAATGTCCAATGATGCATTTATTTCTTGAGTAAGTGAATTAAGGGGCCTTCTAGGAATAAGGTATGGTTATTCACATGGTCATTATGGGTTAGAGACAATACATAGAGAGAGTATCATTATGTGTTCCTAGATTTAATTATTCTTACATTGGTTATCGTTTCCCCTTTATATCTCACACAATAGCACTCCCGAAACTTTCTTGCATCCAATTCCATCATTATAACCTTTTTCACTTATTCTTTCTTGATCCCTAAAACATTATACCACTTTTGACATTTATGCATCCTTTTTTGATACCATCGCTCGTGGGCGATGGTGTTGGTGCGATGGTGTTGGTGTTAGGTTTCCCTTGGCCGATGTCATCACCCGAGGGTGATGGTGTCAGGTATATATATACACCACACTCTGACATGTCAAAAGGACGGAAGAAAGATCATAGAAACTACCCATCTGCTCTGCTTTTCACATCTTCTCGCTCTACTCTTGGTTTATCTTGCATTTGAATTAGATTGGACACTCTTCTCAATTGTTGGATTGCTTGCACTATTGGGTCCTCTGTAGTGATTATAGCACACAATCGATGTTCCCCTTCACCACCCATATCGATTCTTTCTTGGTGTGTTGCTTCTCTAGAGAGATAAATGCATCAATGAACACCCTGCCGATAATTTGTAACACCCTGAACTATTGTTACTTCCTCCTAAGCATTCAAGTGTTGATATATGATTTCTTCTATAAAAGGATGTGTTCCTTTGATTGTGAAGTCATGCTTAATATGGATTGAATCTTATTTGCTTTTGAATATCTTTGACTGAGTCAGGATATGCTTGGACTCTTTTATTTATTTCATTTTTAGCACCTGAGTTCAATTCGAATTCGATAGGAATTGTGGATTTATCCGTCTTTATGACTCAGTTTTGGATCAGTTGCATTGATCCAAGAGATGTTTTAAGTTTATTCTGGATGAACAAAAATTATAGACCTTATGAAAGTTGCAAGGTCTGAATGTGTTGAATAAGCAATTCTAGAGTCTAACTCAGGCTGATCGTGTTAAATGAATTGGTTCCCGATATCGTAATATCAGGAAGGCCTAGACCTTAAGCCAGGTAATAAATTCTGGTGTATACTGCAAGCTTTTTATCAATGCCAGATAGAATCCATTTCGGGAATGTTATACCCTGTTGGTTCTTAAACTGATCGGTCCTACTTGCGAGACCTATAATGGATTCGTTAAGGTTAATAACCTTAACCTAAACTATAACCTATGGGTTGAATTATTACTAATATAACCAAGCCCTAAACTATAGGTTTGATGCTTCTAAGGTTAACTACCTAGCACTATGGAAGTAAGAATAATGTCTTACCTTATGATCTAACCTATCTTTCTAACCTATTTAAGGATAATGGATGAAGGGGGGCCTATGAAGGGGTGCAAGCCATGGGCGGTGGTTTCCATGGCATTAAATGAGGTGGATAAGGATGAAGGACTTGGGATTTGGCGGAGGTTGCTAATAGCTACTGGGACCTGATGTGGCAGCATCGCCAAATTTTGGAATGGTTGTTTGTTTTCATTTGTCAATCGCCAAATTTGGCGGTCGGTGGCAATGGAAAATAGGTGGGAATCTTGGAGTTAATGTCATTGATGAACTTCAGTTCCCGAGCACGGATTGCTTGGGAAGGCATGTAAATGGAAAACTAGTTGGTTGTTTGGTTTTCCATACGCTCTGTTTTTCTCTCTGTTTGATCACTGGTTCTTTGAACCAGTCTACTTTGTGTTGCATGGCAAATATGAGAATATCTGGCTCTTTTCTCTGTCGAGGAAAGTTTATAAGGCATGAAGGTAACAATTTATTGTTGTTTAATCTATCGTGGAAGAAGAAGAGAAGGTGCACGAGCACATTCAGAGGTCTTCTTTGGATTTTTAAGTGACATTACCAGGCATGATAGGCCCTGAACTTTTAAAAATCTTGCTTTACTCCAAATGATTTCATTAAAACAACTCTGTTCAGGTGATTTTAGTACTAGTTGGTTTGAAGCAATGTATTGGTTCTTCTTTTCCTGTGGAATTAGGAATCTCTAGGTTATGTCGAAGACTCTTGTTGGAATGTTTACTGTATTTATTTCTTCCTTTTGGATTCATTTTCGATTGAAGACCCGGCTATGCTTTTCATTATTGTTGAATCCTGTTGAATTTTGCTGTGAATACTTGAAGTTTCTTCTGTTTGGAATGCTTGTCTATGATTATACTACTTGAACATGTGACTTCTAGTAGAAGTCCTCACTGTGTTTACAATTTTGGGTTAAACTCCGTTGGAGTCCTTCAAACGTAACTTATGTTTTTGACTTCTGTAGAAGTTTTGCTTTGAATACTGTTGGAATCCTTGAAATGGATAGTATGTTTATGACTTCTGTAGAAGCTTTAGTTAAGAATACTTATATGGTATTGACTCCGCTGGAGTCTCTTGAAACGTAACTTATGTTTTTGACTTCTGTAGAAGCTTTATTGTGAATACTTATTGGTATTGACTCTGTTGGAATCCTTGAAATGGATAGTATGTTTTCGAATCCTGTAGAAGCTTTGTTGTGAATACTTATTGGTTTTGACTCTGTTGGAGTCCTTGAATTGTTGTCGTATGAATTCAACTTCAATCATAAACCTTGGTTGTGAGTACAGGTTGGATTTGACTCTGTTGGAGTCCTTGCGGTATTTCCATTTAAACACGACTCTTGATGAAGTTCTTGATATGTTTGCGTGTTGGCTCGACTTCCTGATTTAAGTCCTCGCTGTGCATACATATTGAATTTGACTCTTCCTTAATATTGTTGTGTTTATGTTCAGTTCGATTCTGATGGAATTAAGTGTGATGGGTTTTCTTTACAAACATCGACTCTGTTTGAGACCCTGCTGTATTTTAGTAATAGCTCGAATTCGGATGAAAATTTGAGGAAATTATTGATATGGAATCAACTTCTATGAAGTCCTTGTTGTGGTTATTCTTTCTTGAATTTGGCTTTTGATATAATTCCTTGCTGTATAATCATAGGGATTAGATTCAGTTGAATGTGTTTGCTGTGCATGTTTGTGTTTCGACTCAGTATGAAATGTCACTGTAATTGCATATGGAAACGTCATTCTGTTTATAGTGTTATCTAGTCTCATGGTTTGACTGTGATAAAGAGCTCCTAGTTGTGCCATGTCAGGCGATGGCGATGGTTATTTTTTCATGTTGAATGAATGTATGGAAAAGATTTGTTGAGTTTATTATGGTTGGATTATTTACTATTGCTTTGTTCGCGATGAGCTCTTGTATTGCTTAATAGCTATAGGTGATTTTTATTATTGAATTTAGATGAAACTGTAGTTTCTTCTTGTGATCTCGACTGTTTTAATCGCATGCGTATAATGTAATTGCATTATTCTAGAGGAGTCAGTACAGTCCAGAACATGATAGGATATGAGAAGTCTGATTGACTCTGTTCCTTTCTCCTAAGTTGTAAATTATATGTTGATGTATAATAACTGTAGGAATAAGAAAATACTTTCTCTCCTAGTCTAGTAAACTTTGTGTGCTTTCTTCTTTTGAATTCCTTATGTGATCTCTATGGTAAGGGAAAAACAAGGAATAGACCGTGGTAAACTGTATGGAGAGACTGGTATAAAATGTGTGGTGCTGTATAAGTAGGTATACTTAGTCAATACCATTGAAATAATGTTATGATTATAAAAGAATCTAAGACAGTTGAGCTTGATGAAATTTATAATCTTCCTTTGAGGAATTGTTATAAAAAAACATGCCTGTTGGAGTACACAAATTGTTAGGATAACATTCTTGAATGGAGTAATTTGTTGGATTATTACTGTCCTTGGGATTCAGATCGATGGATAGTTTTGGATTCATTTTGTTCTTCTTAGTCTCTAATATATAAAATGAATTATTTGAAAGGGTATTAAGGATTAATTGGTACATCTATAATATGAGTCATGCGTTAAAAAGTCATGTTAGAAATATATGAAAGATAAATAGCCTGATTTATGTTAAGAATTTGAAGAAATGATTTCATTTAAACAGGTTGTTTAATGAGAATAATTGGTGGATTGCAATTGTTTTAAGAATTAGTGCTTATCATGCTCAGTTCACCGAACTGACCCATGTTGACAATTTTTGCAGATGGTTGTCGTAAGTGGTAAAGGCACGCAGATCTGATATGATATTCAGAGTGTTTAATTTGGTTTTATGATGAAGTCCAACTTGATTTCTCTAAATGTATTACATGAAGAAAGTTGTTCTTTTGTTGTTGAGTATTGTATCAAGTATGCTGAATGCATAAATTGTAATTGATTAGCTTAGAAATGAATGAAATGAGGGGATTATTACTTATATATGGTTGCATTTGTATCTATGATGGATTGAACTTCTTCGGTTCGAATGTTTTTAAGTACATTTTTAATATTGTATACCTTGGAGATATTTGGGATTCTCTAAGTAAGCCTTGCAAAGATTATGTGACTGAATACTTGTAAATGTTTAGTAGTTCTGTTATGTTCTGATCTAAGGCTAAATTGGAAAAAATTAGATCCACTGTCTTTCGAGAAGCTAAGGTTAAAATAAACCTTAACAGGAAGCTGAAACGGGAAGAGTAATTTATTACTCCCTAACCTTGATCTAAGTCAAGACAACGTACTTAATGTTTTTAAATCACTATATCTTAATAACTAATAAGTAAGATGTATATATTTCAGTTTTGAGAACTAATATAAACCTAAAAAGGTATAAGTTAGAAAACCTTATGAGAAGACTTGGGGCTACTGCCCAATTTCGTTGATTAAGATTATTGTGAATCAATGATCTCCTTGTTGAGACCTCAAATCTTATTAAACTTCTCTTTGTGGAATGGGTCTTATATAAGAAAGGCGATTCTAAGGTGAGGAACCCAGGGGTTGGGAAAAGACTACCCTAAAAGGAGCAGTCTTAAGGTATAACTTTCAACTCAACGTAAGTAACAAAACCTTAAAGTTAAGAAGATCTTTTCGAGGCGGATTTGAAGGTTGATCGGCACAAGTCAATTGCAGGGTTGTACCTTCGAGAAGATTAGGATCTACTCGAAGATACAACAATGTAGGTGACTTATGGCAACACCCTTTGCATTGATCGTTAAGATTTACACCTTAAACTCGAACAAGTTTTTACTCTGGATCTGGTTAGGAACATGTGGTCATGTTATGAGGTTGCCCCTGAAGACTCGGGATACCTTGACACACAGAGTTAACTAGGGTTGACCCAGTATGTCAGCGTATTCCTAGTCCTCGAGAGCATCCTTATAACATTGTCATATTATTAATCTGTTCCTGAGTGAATGAACTTGGGACAGGGAAGGCTGGACAGAAGTCAGTATGGGACATTCTATATAACATCAGAGTAGGGTGGAGGATGTATTCCAGATTGACGAGTATGCCGTCAAGGAATACGAGACATGAAACAGTATGTTTCAAAACTTTGGCCAAAGTATCGCAAGCTACTGATTGCATTGTCCTATGTCACCTAGTCTAAGGGACGAGATGCTGATGAATAATGGTAACGATTATTCAGATAGGTTCCTTGGACAGAGCATTCTGAAATCCCAGATTAGGGAAGAGAACCGCAAGAGTGAAGAGTGTTGTAATAAACATGCCAACTCTGTGAAACACATGAATAGATCGGTAGATCACCGAGTCATGGAATGAATAGATCGGTGGTGCACCGAGTCATTACAGCTGCATATGGTTATCTGTTATAAGAATGGTTCTTTTGATTTGTGAGTTCTAAATTATGTATTTAGAACTAGGAAGCATTTATCAAAAATAAATAATTCTTGTTCTAATGTACTAAATTGGGGAATGTTACAAAGTACATGCCATGAGAATGGGTAAATTCAAATGCTACAGTCTTGAAGTATTTTTTTAGTGGTCTCTACCTCTTTTCATGTAAATACAACTCATAGAGAAAACAATAAAATTATTTTCTTACCAATCCTTTTTGATACCTTAGACCATTTTTTGAAGATCATATATCTACTTATAAGACTTTGTATCCACTAATAGTTCCATGAAAAATGATTTATTAGAGTATAGATACCTGACATTGACCAGTTATCTCCCATCTCGAGTCTCTACAATGTTATCAATCAAACACCTTGAAACTTCTTGATTTCACTACTAACTTTTACACTTCTACAAATCCATATAACTCAAAACAAAGCTCATACCTTGATAATAGCTTAGAAAACATACTCATAACTATTATACTCAAGATACATTTTTCTTCATACCTCTTTTGTTACCAACTCAAATCTTTAGATCCTGATCATCATCTTCTTCACACAGCTATAATATTCCTTAATGGCTTCAACATAACTATACATGATCATAGTCTTGAATAAAACATCCATGCTTCCCCTGGGATGAAATCCTCCTCTGTAGGAATCCATATATGTGTCATACCACTTCATGGTCCAAAAAACCTCATGGAACAAACTAGTTTGACAGAGACCATGAGACACAAATCAAACATCTCAAGATAATCAAATACCATCCTCTTACTTGTGCCTATTATTATCATCAAGACACAATATTCTTACATTCCTGGGATTCATCTTTAGGATTAGATCAAAAAACACTAACCATACTATCTCTCCATGAATCAATCACCATATTGACATTAAATGTATTTCTGCAACCGCCACCTATAATTATACATCCATAAACTTAAACTACCTTTTAAATACTCATCCTTAAGTCTATGAGCACTTGAGATACATTTGGAATGAAAATATTCTTCCACAGTTAGTGTCAGCATATGAAAAACTTGATTTCATCTTATATTGTTAAGAATAACTTTCAATCCATGAACAAATACCAACTAACTCTCTCTTGGTGTTACCTTTATCTTCTTGAATCAGACCTTGAATACATTCTTAACTTTCATAGAGATTTTATGGATAAATAAACTTTGTCCCCTTCCCTTAATACCTCGATATAATTCATCAACAAGTAGCACTCAAATTAACTCTCACTCAAACATTTGTTTCATTCTTATCCAATTACTTGATGCACACACACAGATGGAAGAGTCAATGTGCCCATCGATAGATTAGAATAATTTCATTTCATAGATTCCCCCCCTGATCCATTGATGATTTATAGGTGTAGTATTTTCTTTCCCAACAGAATGCTAGGCACGCTTGTACCTCATTCAAACATATTTGAATGCTCACCCAAAGCACATGCAGCTACCAGGTCCCTCATTTGTGTTTCTTGTCAAGATGTTAACATACAGATACATGATGATATAGAAAAAAAATCATTCAAGTATACTAAACCATTGCATACATTCAAGTATAGAACATTACATTCACCATATCATGAACCATATAAAACCAAAAAAGCATAACATATCAGATAACAACTAAGATCAATTACACCATGTATTCACCATACTCATATACATCATTAATCATAATCCATCCTCCATAATTCATATAATAAATTCTTACATAATGGAAGCTGAATAAATATGTATACTAAGGTGTTAGAACATGTGCACAAGTATCAAACCCTAGTTAAACATCATACTAGACTCTAATACTATACTCATATTTAATGGTGGTATAAAAAAATGGGTTACAAAAAGTATATATAGGGGTGGGGAATTTCCCTTCACCGCCCATGCATCCTCCTAATTATATGTATGCCAAAAATAGATTGCAAGCATGCTTTATAAGACATCTAATAATAGATAATCATATAAATAAGACTTTATTTAATCCTATTAATAGCCTTCATGTGTGTACTTGATTTGCATGTTCATTCTCCAAAAAATCCTTTTCTTGGCCACCAAGTTATCATGATTTTTTCCTTTTCTTGGTTGACACTCCATCCTAATTTTTTATTTTTATCCCATAATATAGAAAATCGGCTAAGTCCCAAATGTTTTCCTTCTGGGCGTGAACCTCCCACACGCTATTCAAACCCCTTTCACATTTTCTCCTTCTCACCTCCTTTACACATGCCCAGAAATTCCACACGTGGCTCTTACACTTAGTTATCTTATCCATCTAACATTACCCCACACTAATTATATTTCCATCCTTGGAAATGGGGTCTCTTTACTTATCTCTACAAAGAGTGAAAACAATAAAGAATGAATATACAAGAATAATGCAGAAGGAAAGAAAATCCCTCAATGCATGTTGATTTTCTACTCCTCAATTAGCCACAACAACTATGGGAACTCATTATTAAGGTTTTTATCCAACTCACCACACTCTATTAAAAACTTTGTGGCCATTTATGGAATTATACCTATTTGCTCCACCATCTCCTCAGGGGTCATGTTTTCCCCCTTATGCTTCAATTTCCATATGACTCATGTGAGGACTGAGATCAACCCTTCCAAGTGATATGTCTTCCGCGTGACGAGTGAACCCGGCTCCTTAAGTATGATCTCATATGTGTCCATGTTTGTCTTTAAGGAATATTTATTTAGTGCAATATCAGTTAGGATCTCCTCTCACCTGATCTTTCCATTTTTCCTTGTAGCCTCCACACTTGTTGAATCCACCTCTTCCTGAGTAGTGTATGCTTTGAGTATTGGGTCAATATCTTGACTATGTTTAATGTCCCATCCCACATTCCTCGATGTATCCTTTATATTTTTTAACAAGGATTCAAGCTCCATAATGTTTTGTGCCACAATAATTGTATTATCCTCCTTCTCTATCTTGTTGTCCCCTTTAGCTACCCCCTACACAATCGGCATCTCCTGGAGTACCATATGAACTAAATATTATGGAAAATGCAAGGCTAGAAGATACGTCTTATTTTTTCACTCATCAAACTCTAGGCATGCCTCCAAAACCTCATCTCTAATGTCAGTTGTGAAGTCCAAAATAGCCTTCGTGTGCTTCTCTACTCTGTCACATACCTCAGTAAATTGCTCAATTTCTTGTTCCTTATTCTTCTTGTCCTCCAAAAAGCGTCCTGAGTTTGGCTCCCTTATCTAAATTTCTTTGAGCCACTTCTGAAGCCATTTTTGTCAATGCATTATTGTCCTATTCATCAGTAAACTCAATTGGTTTTATTGTCACATGGGTCACATGAGGTACCTTCTTCATCATGTGCCTTATGCATGATTCCTCACTGACATCAAACTCAGGTTCATCCATATGTGTTTTCATATCCCAACTCAGGATATTTCTCGTGCTCATATTCATGCCATGTAGGTCAATCATCTCCTACCAATATAACTGATTAGCAACGTGCATACTTTATAATATTTTGCATACAATATTTTTATGGTCATTGACATACCTAATGTATGGTGTAAAAAATAATTCTTCTCCCCTTTGGATACCAGTTCTTCTACCTGTGGGTATACATGTTCCATTTCCTAAAAATATACCTTTTCCTTTCTCAACAAAAGCTTCCCCATGCGCTTTAGATGGATCCCCTACACTCCTCTCTTTTTCTTCATCTCCTCTACTGGGACCTTCTTCTTCATCTCACTAAGAACTTCTTCATCACAATGGGTCTCTTCATCCTTGGGATCCTCTTTTTCTTCCACATTATGAATAGGTAGAGATTTTTTGTTAACAGCTTCATCCGACATCCTTTCTTCATCATTGTCACTCTGTGTCACGAGTTTGTACCTTCGATTATTCTTATTTTCGGGGTTTGGCTTGACCTTCATTATCCTTGGTGACATTCTAACTTTCTCAGAAGTTCCTACACCAATCTAATCTTTCGGTTTCCTTCTCAACTTTCTTCTATAGCATTGGTCAAACATGACACTTTCTTCTTTTTCTATCTCGTTTGCCTCAAGATCAATCTTTACCTCTTTTTACTCCTGCCTCGGAGGAGTATCCTTACATTTTTTCTTGGTACCTACAGTATGCTTCCCCTTGGGAGGGCCTGGGAGTTTTACATCTTTTCCTGAAATTTACTTGCCATCCTAGAACCTGGGCCTGAGATAGACATACATGTGCACAACTTCCTTCTTTCCAAATTCTATGGACGTAGGGGTGATATCAATTTTATATGATTCCATCATCTCTTCATAAGTCATCTTATTTGGATAGACATAGGTCTTCCGCAATATATGGTAGTCTATGTCCACCTTGTCTACATCAAAATTTAGCTTTCTTGCATTATAAAATATATTCATAAGGTCTTTAAAGTATCATGTAGTAAATGAAAATGGAAACTTACACCATGACCTTTTATCTCCGACCTTCATAAAGAACTTTCCCAAACTGAAGTGTTGGTAGGCCACAAATTTAGCTTGGCCATCTAAAACCATAGGAAATTATCTTGGTATGTTTCATTTTCCTTATAATGCATTGTGTTTCCTTCTATACCATCTATCTACGTGTTACTTATAGGCACCTGAAATATTACCATCACAATTAAATTGAGTGAACCTCTGGGCTGGAGATTTTTGCTCCATAGGATACACACACATCTTTTCTCTAGGCTCGTCTAATACCCCAATCTCACAAAATACCATTAGAAGTAATATTTTTCCCCATGTAATTTTCTCACCTTTATCTACTTTTACGCACACTTACTCAATGATACCTTTAGCCACTATGTTATAATAATTTGTACTTTCCTTCTTGTGCACAATATGTAGCCATCACTTGTTCACCTCTTTCCACCTTTCTGACATGCCCAACTTATAGTTCACCAAGCACGTGGTCACTCTTTTCACAGGTACTTTGATTCCAGAGACATCCATCATGCGACCTCCTTTTCGATAGTTATGTACGACTATAGTAGCCACCATGCCTACCTCATCATCTAAGTCTAGATCTATCTCTACTCCAGAGATACAACGTCCTATCACTCTTCCTATCAACTATTATGTGAGATGCATTCTCCTTCCTATGAAGTAAAAAGTAGTCCTCTTGGGCTCGCGATACCAACTAATGATATAGGCATTCTGTATTTCCAAAGAAGGGAAGCTCATAGAGTTGAAGTACTCCAACACTTTCCAAGAGGTTCTGCACTGGTTCATCATAAACTATTTTCCCCGACTCCATCCTCTCATATGTTTTGATGACCATATGCTTCTCAATTTTGTTTGCAGTATTTTCTAAGTGATGATTAAATTCACTAATCTTGCACTTTTTCAGTTATGATTTCCATGGCTTCCCCTCTATGACTTCACCTAGATATTACATCTCTGAAAACCATTCTTCTAGCCCTTCCTCAATCACATTCTTCTTTCTCTTGTTCACAGCTTTCCTTGGTGCCATTGCTAACAAAAATAAACTCTACTTAAATGATAATGTGCTCTAGATGTCAAATTACTTACACTGCTTACTCTTATAACCTTTCTCCTTACTACTACCTCCGGTTCATCAAACCCACGTGCCCTAGATGTGAATTCTAATTTTCAAACCTTGTCTTTGAATGTTGAACCCTTGAACCTCTCTTCTCTTCTTTACACTCCTTTTCTTTCCTCTCACACTTCCCACAAATGAGCTCCACTTCAATCATGTCAAATTTTCAACAAGATCAACAGATTCTATTCTATACTCACACTTTGTACTTGTTCACACTTTAGTTTCTCTTCAAGGTTTAAACACTCTAGCATGTAAAGTAAGAATGAATTTTCTTCTAATAATTTTATAAATTTTCAAAAAAATTACATTAATTGTTCCTCACCTACCACCGTACTCAACTTTAATTATGCTTTTTCAAATTTTCTACACTTTCCACCCTGCATTTGTAACCTTCTGGTGCACTCTCTACTTTTTAGTCTGTAAACCTCCTCTCGTGTGCTTCTCTACACCACAGTATATAATCCTTTGTGCCACATACTAAGTAGTTACTCATGCCACTTCTTACCTCATATTACACTACACGGTCCTCTTCCTTGTGTGGTATTCAATCTGATAAATTTCCTTATTATCACCATCATTCTCATTTCTTATGACACATTTTTCCACACTCGCATCTTGAAAATAGTAGCACCATACCGATGTGCATATATCTCTGTCTAATTCAAGAAATCTTCAAGCACCAAAAAGTTTTCCTTTTCATGCACTTTCTTCTGGTTCACCCCACACTAAAAGTATGCATGTTCCTCTATGCGTGGACTCAATATATATTAATCATCTTCCTACGTGCAAGCACACTTATTAAAACAAATAGAAAAAAAACATAGCAATAACTAGAAAGAAACACATGAAAGGGAAATCTAATCTAAATGGAAACACTTCCTTATTACAAAAACCAAGAATCTTTATTTATAGTAGGGTTTCAGCTGACTACAATTGAAGAAACTAGAAAACATGGTGTTATCCAGTTCCTGTAATTGACATATGAATGATTCAAGGATCTTTGTTACTACAAAAGGTCCCAACCAATGCACCTTCAATTTTCCTAGGTGGCGCGCAAACTTGGAGTCATAGAGAAGGACCATTTTGCTAACTACAAATTTCTTTCTCTTAATGTGCCTATCATGTCATGCTTTATATCACGCCTTCTCATTATTTTGTCTCCAATGCACAATGGTGCGCCGCTCATCCAATAGTATTAGTTTATTAATTCCATCCTCTACATATTTCTCATCATCTAGTCCATCTGCATGAGTAATACGCAGGGATGGTGACATGAATTAACTGGTATTACCGCTTATGCCCCAAAAACCAATTGAATATGTGTGGCCTTGTTCAACCTTTTATAAGTGGTCTTATAAGCCCAAAGTATAGCTGACACTTTATCATCCCAATATTTTCATCCAATATCACAAATATTTATCAATTTTTGTCCCAGAATCTTGTTGAAAGCTTCTGCAATACCATTATCTTGAGGATGATAAGGAGTGGTTTTATGGTGTGCTACCATAAATTATGCCGATAAAATTCTAATTGTCTCATTCAAGAAACAAGTTCCTCTATCACTTATCAAGCTTAAATGGGCAGCCATACCTGCAAATAATATTTTCCCAAAGAAAACTTGTTGTTGTGGTTGTTGTACAATCATTTATAGGTGTTGCCTATTCCCACCTTGTATGGTAATACATACAAGTAATAATGTAGTGCACTTCATTCCTGCACACGGGTAGTATAATAGGTCTTACAAAGTCAATAGCCCACTTGTCAAAAGCTTGTGTGCTTACAATCGATCTAAGTGGCATCTCATCTCTATGTCTAGGTTTTATAAGGCATTGACAATGATCACATGCTTTCACATACTCCTTGGTATCCTTGTGTAATGTCTTCCAAAAAATTACAGCCATAAATATTTTACACATAGTCGCATCACCTACATAGTGTCCATGTTAGGAATAATCTTTGGATTAGTGCTCACATCATTGTTTATAATAGTTAAATGTAATATTCATATATTACATTAGTAAGTTAGTGTGTTAGTAAAATATTAATATTTTTATATTAATATAATATTTGTGTGTGAAAAATAAAGATTGTAATATTATTAATATGAGTCATAAAACAACTCATTATTAATAATATAGGATATTGTATTAGTTGTGAGTTTGTTGAATAAACAACTCATGTAGCTATTTGAGAGTTGTGTGAGAGATTTATGGGTTTGGGAGTGATTCTAGGAGAGATAAGAGAGGATATTGTGGGATTAAATATTGAAGTTGAATCCTTGTATTAAGGAGATCAATATCCTTTATATTGTATGCTCTCTCGCCATGTAATTGCTAAAAGATCCATGATATTGAATAATAATAAGAGTGTTTTTGTTATATTTTGTTCTCTGCAACATTGTCTCTTATTGAATTATTTTATTATTTAATGTAATTGCTGCTATTTTGGATTAGATAAAATAATTTCATATCAGTCCACTTGTTATTCCATCATGAGACTCTTCCATGATAGCCTTGCACTCATTCTTGAGAACATGCTGGTGAAAAACCTTATCTCTACCCATTTTTTACAAGTCATCTCCAATCAATTGATAGGTCACAACTCAAATGGAAAGATGATTTTTCTCCAATGTCTTCATTCCTTTAAGCACCTTTCTAGTGTACAAGAACACAATAATATCTTCTAGATCTATGGGTGCATGGTTCAGCCTAAACAACTACGCATCAGACATAGTATTGTCAATGCTCTAAGCATCCTTGCTAGAATTAATCCTTGATAGATGGTCAGGCCTTGAATTGGTATTTCCTTGCTTGACAACAACTGTGAAGTCAAATTATTGAAAATTAAGTATCCATCTACAAATGTACCCTTGAAAAATAGGTTTTTTGACCAAGTACTTCAATGCCATATGATCTATGTAGAAACTAAATGTGGTTTCTAGAGAGTACTGTCTAAACTTGTGTAGTACAAAATCATAGATAATGCCTCGAAATTAGTGGTAATGTAATTCTACTCCATGGGTGTCAACTTCTTGCTTGTAAAGAAAATAGGATGATCCACAATTCCTTCTTCTAGTTGTGCCAATACTTCACCAATTTCCATACCATAGGCATTAAAGTGTACATGATAAGGTTTATCCCATAAAGGAAAGTGAAAAATAGGTGCAGTAGTTAACCTTTGCTTCAAATTCTTGAATGCTTGTTGTTGCCCATCACCCCAATAAAAATTTCCCTTATATTTGAGTAATTATTCCAGGGGCGTGGCAATCTTTGCATATCCCTTGATAAACTTCCTATAGTAGCTAGTATGTCCCATAAATCCATATACTTCACTCCGATTGGTAGGTTCTTCCAAACCCAAAATGATAGTAGTCTTACCTGGGTATACTAATAATCCTTCCTCGGAAATAATGTGCCCAAGTAGTGTTCCAAAGGGTGTAGAAAAGATACACTTTTTAATGTTAAGAGAGTTTCTCAACTACCTACACCTCTCAAACATGAACCCCAGATTATCGCATTGATCCTAACTAATACATACATTGTCTAATCATCCAAATACACTTTCAAGAAATTGTGAATAAAATATTAAAATTATTGTACTACAATGCATGAAAATACTACTGGCACATTTTTCAATCCAAAGGGCATAACTCTATATGAAAAAATTCCCCAATCAATGGTGAAATTTTTATTCCCTTGCTCTTCTTTCATGATGCACACCTAATGATATCCTAAAAAATAATCTTTGAAATAATATATCTTGTGCCCAGTAATACCTTTAAGGAATTATTCTATGAAAGGATTAGGAAATGGATCTATGACACATGAAGCATTCAATTTTTTGTATTCCACATAGATCTTGATCCACATATCCTTCTTGATGTTGATAACCATGGGGCTAACCCACTCAAATTCCTCAATAGGCTCAATAATTCCAGCCTTGAGCATCTTATCAATTTCTTCTTTCACCTTTACGCGTAGGTTAGGATTCGTCCTATAGGGAATCTTCCTAATTGAGTTTGTGCCTTATTTCAAATTTATCTTCATCTCACCTAGGGAATGATGCACACCTTTTAATTCATGGTACCCTCTTGGAAAGAGATCCTAAAAGACACACAAAAGCTTTACTATCTTGGCTACTTCCTATTCAGACCAATAATATCCAATGATTACTTCCTTAGGCTCATCCTCAATACCAATATTCACCTTCTTTGTTTTTATGGGGGCATGGTATGATCATCCCTTATCATCTAAAGAATCCATTAACTCGCATTCACCTTCAGTGTGGGTAACATCTAGGTGATCTACTTGCACATAATAAATCATGTACACTATCTTTCCTTTCTCTTTTTCTTTCTAGGAGTGACCCATATGTACCTCTTTTGTCTCCTTAGGATCAAGACTCACCTTGGAATCAGGTTCTCCCAAAAACTCTAGCATGAGCTCTTCCACCTTCGTGTTATCCCCTAATGTGATGTGCTTCATGATCTGTAATTCTTCATGGACTAGATGCTTAGTAGAAAATTAATAAAAGGTTTAAATCATACCTATAGTCATTGTATGATAGAAAAGTGATAGGTGAGCATGGGAATCAACAAGTAGCATTTATTCATACCCGACTTCCCGAGGTCATGTTGAGATAGCTGGTGGAAATAAAATATATGTGGGTGTAGACAAACTAGTTGGGCAATATTATATCCTCAACGCACAATAATGGGATCTGCGAGTCTAAGAAAAAGAAATCTCTCCTACCCTGAGTTGGTGTAATGGATCATTCAGATATAATAGTTGCTCGAAGGCTCCAATAAATATCGAGCTCTGCCAAGATCCTATCTATTGGCTATTGGATGTGTGGAAAATGACTTGTAGATGCTTCATGTATATTTCCAAACAAGGTCATGAATATGGTGGTGAGAGGTGTAATATATTTATAGGAGACTATGGGCGGTTCTCTGGTCTAACCTAAAACAATCGCACTTAGCTTGATGTAGACTTGTCACCCATGCGTGCTCATGATTTGGATGGTTGTGTTAGGATATCCGGAAGGAGTGGTGAGGATCTAAATGCCAGTGTACATAAACTAGTGTCAATGTTTAACTTATCAGCATGCCCATTAGGTTATGGGACTTGGGGATCACAACCATGAGTTCATGGTTGTTTTGGACTTGTTATGGTCATGTGAAGAATCAATCTATTCTTCTAACTATCCAATAGTAATAATATTTTTTAGCTTCTATGTTTAATACCAGGAGTTGTGTGATATTCTCATAATACCTTACGGGTGTTCTAGTAACTTATATACGTAATCCTATGTCTATGTCAATAAGAAGGTCTCCTACGTTTGGCTATAGAACTAATGAATCACAACCAAATATTTTCTCTCTTTCAGGTTCTTGTATGGTCATGTGGATATCTTATCAAGGAAATCTATAGTTAGGTTTATTTGACTAGAATGTATATGCTTTGTTGTCTTCAATATTCAATTCTCTCAATTGCTCACTAACTGCTTGTAGGTTTTTTGTCATTTGAAAGACGTGAATTATAAGACCTTGATCTATATCTGTTAATGTTGTGAAGATATTTGGCTAAGGTATTATCAGTTCGAATACGTAATCCCTAGGCTCTCTAGGTCCCGTAATTGTCATGCAAGAGATAACCAAACTTTACTTGAAAGAAGTAAACTAATTATGAAAGATATATCTACACTATGTTTATATTCCTTTTTTTTGTATTTTTAAAGATGTGAATTTGAACAAAATTTAAAGAGAATTTATTTTAATATATTCAGATAATGAATAATTAATCTAATAAGAGAATTAAAACAAACAAGGTAGCCATATGTAGCTATTTGCTTGTGCATTTGTGGATTTATCCTAAATATTAAATAACTAAATAATTTAATTGAAAGACCTTCAATCTCACCTCATAAGTGAGGAATAAATCACATCTTCTCAGAAGCTATCATTCCCCACAGCTTCCCCGGTAATAATGAAAGCAAGCTTAACTGAAATAAAATGATTTTCTATTCTATTTGATATATTGTAACTATAACTTCGACAATTCAAACCTGGAGTTTACAGAATAGTGGAAAATCTAGTTATATCATGACTTGTCCCCTCAGTGTGATCTCTTCATTCTTTTGTGTTCTCATGAATCTAGAAAAGTGTGAATGTGATAGTGGTAGTAAGAGAAGATGTTCAAACAGTGGCAGCTTGGACGTAATTCAAATAGAATGCAAGTAGGAGCCACTTGGATAGTACAAGATTTTGAATGTCTTAACCATTAAAAGACCTAGTGCAGGTTATCACAGGATGCATGTCAATACTAATTAATGATGTAAAATACCTTGAAAACACCTTCACATGCATTCATGTGATATGAATCTCATTCCCTACAATTAGTAAGAATTGGATGTTGCACATATGTTCCCACCTCAAATATACTAATATATGTTATTTGAACTAGAGATTGGTGTATTTATGTGTTGTATTTATATCAGAATGTGCATGAGAAATTTACAATAAGTGATAGCACAGATCTGATGGTCTCAAATCCTATTGAATGAACTTTCAAAACACGGTCCATAATGATATCGACCAGATGAAGAGGGGTCATTTATCTTGGAGTGAAGCTTGCACCCGTATTTACGAGGCACTTTGATTTTTTTGCTGAGACTCATGGTATCGAATTGAACAAATCTATTTATTATCAAAGCATTCAGAGGAATAAAAATTTACCAGGTGCCTAAAACTTATAGATGCTAGCAAGAGTGGGTAGATACCAATGCAAGTGACAACTTCACAGGCCTTACATTGACTAGTAAAGAATTCACTAAGTTTTGGAAAATGGACATGTTGGCTACCACCCTGTCAAAGGTGAAAATGGTTACATGACCACCGCCTTATATTGATGCGGCAGTCATGGGACCGCCACCTAGGCATCATATGGCAAATATTTCTTATAACTAAATACCTTCCACAATGACAAGAAAATAAATTTTTTTCGGGGTATAGAACCAGATTATTTCTCCATCACAAGCATGGATAACTATTATTGCTCTAGGTACCAAATGTAAATGTATGGTCAAAGATGCTTTTTGGATTCTAAAACTAAAAAATTGCGAAGAGATATGAAACATCAATATACTATTTTTGTAACCTCTATAATTCAATAGCACGGTACATATAAAAATATATAGGAGTAGGTACAGCTCCTACATCTTGCGGAGAATATATTCCACAAATTTCTCACCCAACTCCTATATATGTGAGTTGATGTAACTCACACACATCCCCACAATATGGAGTAGAATTTATATTATAAATGATATTTACCTCTAAGTAAATCATCCAATCACTCAAATGGAGCACTAAATAGATATCTCACAAGTATGACATGTGATGTGAAGCCATGAGTTCTTAACAATGAAATTCACATATGTGTGTAGGTACATTGTCTCTGAGTAAACCTGGTGTACAAGGTGACTCTCACTTATTGCACCATTCCAAGAGGTTATCTCTATTTATTTCCCACCAATGCGCTATTGATATCTCAGTGTAAGTTATATACCAATCATGTTTCTTTTATCACCTTCATTCAGACCATTGATTCTCCATGACGCATAAGGAATTTATCATGCTTCCCTTCACCAGTATATCTTGGTACTTGAGTCCAATCCTAAGTGCTTCACCATGTGTGGCATGATCACCCTAGTGACTCACCCCTATAACTTCACACCCGACCATCTCATACGTTTCATGAGACCCAGTTATCAAAAGAAACACTAGTAATAGTCACTTACAAACTTCGCATGTTCCCACTAAAGTGCACATTCTTTCAATGGTTCTACATTGTCTAGATCGTGCATACCATATGTGCATAAATTTTATTAAGATCTTCTTCACTCAAAGTCTCAACATAAGGCTCTTCCTTATTATCATATAGAGTTGTAATAACGTGCTCATTCTTGTTCTCAAAACTCATGTATCTCTTGTTAAATCGCATGGATTATACATTATTCACATAGCACTAGGGTCATCCAAGTAATGTTGGAAATTTGTCTACTTCGATAAGCCATCTCCAATACCTCAAAGTCACCTAGTAAACATGGCTCACTGAAATAATAATGGATGCATCCTTTAGTAGCCTCAATAGGCATAGCCTTAGTTTTGTTTACCATATGTAGCACATTTGAAGATGGTTGTAATGTAGGCCTCCCCATCTGATTCCATGCTTCTTGAGTGAGTACATTTACCTCAGTGCACCTATATCTATCAAGATATTGTTTACCATAACCACCCATCAATGACCACATAAAGTATGATCTCTTTTTCAAATTCATGGTTCTTGTGGTGGTATATTTGCATGAAGTATATGTCCTCTCACACTCAACTCTGGTGTGTGGTACCTTCTTGCTAAAGCCATTCCACTTAGTAGAGGAATAATATGCTCCTGGTGCAAAATCTTACACACCTCTTTCAAGTCATCCAAATCATTTTACAAGGAGATCAACATGATTTTCACATTCTCCTCTCATGTTCACCTATGATTTTAAGTCACTTTATATCACCCTATTGATAGGCCATGAATGACTCCCATTGTATCTTGATAGACTTCCTTCCTTATGCACCACATGTCTGGGTACTTAAAATCTATCAAATTCCTCCCTTAGTAATGAGAAGCTTATCCTTTAGAGGCTCACGTGTATGGGTGCCTACCTTAACATGCATTATAACCAGTATGGGTTGCAACTCTAGATCAGACATCTTCTTATGCAAATCCATTGATCAAACATTCACATATTACACCTTGATCATTCCCATGCACCCTTGTCCTTATTCTTCTTTTTACTCATGTGTGCTCATATATTTTTGGGAAATTCCTACAACTTATGATGCTTCCCACACCATGAGCAAGATGTATTCTAAGGAAAATATTGTTGGTATTGATCAAGGGATCCACAAGTATAACAAGTTCCTTGAGATGAACCTACCTCTACCACCATTATGACCTTGGCCTCGATATCCTCCTCGGAAACCTCCATTTCTATTATCTCCATTATTTTTGCCCCTCATTATGTTGTCATTCCTACTCTTTTGATTCTACTCGCCACACTAGTCTGGTACACTCCCATTTTAATGGCTTTGTAGGATATCATCAATCAACCTATAATCAGCGGTGTCATGGGTATGAGACATGGAAAATATTACAATACATGGACACCTTCTTCTAAATTGTGCACATGCTTTAAAATTGAGGAAAGTCTCTAAACATCATGGTCCAAGTGGATAGAACTTAACAATATAGTAACAATACTTGAAGGGGCTTACGTGGAAAAATTTACTTAGTATGTCCTCCAACCTCATAATCAATGTGCACCATATACCACTGTGTGTCTTGTATGTTGTCTGAGTTGGCAGAAATTTTCTCCAATTTTTTTTCCATGGCTACAATCTATGCCTCTAAGAATGAGCTCACTTTAGTATCAACACTTATCAACTACCTCAATGTGCACGAATGAGCTTCCTCCAAGGCCTTGTGCAGATCCAGTATATGTCTTATGAGATAGAGTGATCTTTAGAATGGAGTCATCAATCCTCCAATAAAACATTGTGCATGGTTACTTTGTATGAATATCATAAGACAATTTTGGACAATAGAGTATTAAAAAGTGTGTCATACTCCCTCACACTTTCAGACAAAACCTACTTGATATCCTTGATCATGTTGACTGATTTTGTTGTTCAAGATTATGTGAATGTGAAACTTATGCCAGAAATGCAGTGCACGAAGTACATGTATCATATACCACAGTCTGAATGTGGATAATTCTTCCTATACTAACTATACATCATGCCTTTAAAGCATAGTGACAAAATTGACTCACCTTCCTATCTAGATGATATAATTCCCTTATAATGCACCATAGCAGTTCACACTTATGCACATGCTTTGGTGCATCTTCAATACCTCTATACTCTAGTAAATAGAGAAACATGTCATAGTAAACTTGAGGTGTTGATGGCACTGGTTTCTAAGGTGGTGGTTGATCCAGTGGTGGTTTTTGTCGTGGATGTGTTCCCTATCTGTGAGATCTAGAACCAGAAATTCCACCAGTGTTTCCTCCAAGTGGATGACCTGATCCTCCTGATCCTTCTGTGCCCCTTACTATGGGCTTCAGTCTAGTTGATGAAATTCCTTGTGTCCCAGTTATAGTACTGGACTAGACACCAATAGTATGCATGGTCATAACTGCTACTGAGGTACTTACAATGTTTTATGTGCTAACACTCTATCTTGATGACACACCTAAAAAAATCATACATAGGCACTCCCAAACAACAATGCTAACCATGATGCCATGAACACGCTACTAACTTGATCTCCTGAATTCAATGAAAATTTATATTTATCCATATTTACTTTCTTACATGCACTATCCTACTTCTCAATGACTACCTATGGATTTGAAACACCATGCACAAGGGCTAGGTTGATAGATGGGTTCAGATTCATGCCTCCAATCCTCATTCTCTCTTTTTATGTGCTCTCATCTAAATCCACATGGGATTCTCTATTACGCTTGCCCAAAGTTGGGAGATCTTGATGGTGTGGTTCCTCATCTTCCATGGGATCTTTAAAACCCTCACAATCCATCATCCTCCTCAACTCTAATGCCTCATCAATCTCCCATGCACGTGCCATGTTCCTCTCTCATGCTTCATTAAACTTGATCCATATTTCCTCTCTTGATCTTTCTTCCTCCAGGTCTGCCATCTTTCTCCACATCTAGTCCTTCCCCTACACACGCTAGAAGTTTAGCTAGACATAGGGAGGCTCTCTAAATCCAACTCTATAGTAAAAATCTTGATCGATAAGGGCATAGCTCATAAGTAAAATCCTTTGGGATTAATAAATAACTCGAACTCAACCTCCTCATGATACAAATACATAGAAATAGTTTAATCTAGTGTATAATTACACAACACTCCAGCACACCAATGATCTACATCTCTATTCCATTCCCCATTTGTATTAAAAATATTCTGGTAATCTTCTTACATCCAAAGCTTCAGCCTAGGACCCCAAATCTTTCCTAATGCATATGCTTCCAACCACTCATATAATTCTATTGGAAAGAAGCTAAAGAAAATCTCTAATCTCATAGAGCTCATGATAAGGATTATTTTCCACCCACCATCATGCATTGAAATCAGGTTCAGTATGATAGCTCTGTGAAAACTGATCTTGACCGTTCTCTACCCAAATTTTAATGCTCTCTAGAGTCAACCGATAAGCCATCTACATGAAACATCCTGGCAGAAATTTTGGAAAGAGGTTCTGACAAAAGAACCAAAATGTAGTCTTTTATTTCCCAATAGAATGTTAGGCATACTGCCACCTCATTCAAACATATCTAAATGCTCACATAACTACCAAATCCTTCCTTTTTTTTTACTTTTCAAGATGTTAGTATGTAGATACATGATGATATATACCAATTACTAATTCAAGTATACTAAACCATTGCATACATTCAAGTATATAACATTACATTCATCATACCTTGAACCATATAAAACTAGAAAATATAACAAATCAGATAACAACTAAGATCAATTACACCATGTATTCACCATATTCAGATACATCAATAATTATAATTCATGCTCTATAATTCATTATAATAAATTCTTACATAACATAATTTGAATACATATGTATACCAAAGCACTGGAACATGCGCGCAAATATCAAACCCTAGTTGAATAACATACTAGACTCCAAGACTATACTCAAATTCTACATGTGTACCAAAACAATGGGTAACAACAAGTATATATAGGGTTTGGTACTTTCCCTTCACCACCCATGCATCCTCCTAATAATAAGGGTGCCAAAAATAGATTACATGCATGCTTTACAAGACAAATAATAATAGACCATCCTATAAATAATACTTGTTTTAATCCTATCAATAGCCTCCATGTGTGTACTTGATCTACTTGTTCATTCTCCAAAAAAATTATTTTCTTAGCCACCAAGTTATCATGATTTTATCCTTTTCTTGGTTAACACTCCATCCTAATTTTCTATTTTTAGCCCATAATCTAGAAAATCAGCTTATTCTTTAACTCTATCCTCCTTGGTGCAAACTTCGTGCACTCTATTGAAATCCCTTTCATGTGCACCCCTTTACACCTCCCTTATGTGTGCCTATAAATTACATGCATGGCTCTTAGACTTAGTCATATTATCCATCCAAAAATAGTTGAAACCTTCTTATGTAACCCCTTCAAGAATTTACTATCAACCTCCTTCACCCAGTTAAACCAAGAGAGAACCTAAGATGCACTAATAAGAAGATACTACCTATATTTGTCTTCAACACTTTTTCTTAGGAGACATAGACCTATTTATCATCTCTATATCTTATAACACCAACTCAAACTACATAACAATATTAGAGAATAAACTATCATCCCTCACACACCATAACAACACAAACCCTTTTGATGAATGAATAAAAAACAAATCAACAACAAGAATGATAACATAACTCAATGATGCACATTCACCAACCTGCAGAGATTCCTTCATGATTATTCTAAGAGCATACACATACCACTTTGTACCTTCATGTAGGATCACATTAATCTCTTGCAACACACTTGAAGATCCTTATATATTATCAACCTGTGCACTTTTTGAGAAACTAGACTACTTCACAACTTGATAGGACTCTTGATGAATGAACACAAACCTTATGATCATAATTTCTTTCCCTAGGATGATATATTCTATAACCTTGGAATATCTCAACTTTTAGGACTCCTCTCATGATAGTCGCAAACTACTTATCTTTCACAACTCTACAAACTTAGAAACTGATCTTTTGACATGAAATCACACTTCATATTGAACTAACAAGTAGACATCTCAAGACTCCTAAACTCAGACCTTTCAAACCTTATATAAATAGAAATAAAATATACATTGTCAAGAACTTCAAACACATTATATAGACTAGACACTTCATGAATAACACAAGACAAAACAATACTTTTTCTTGGCAGCTACAAACCTTCCTTTGATTGTACACAGACTTGCAATTATTGTGAAGACTTTGATCAGTAGCTATAAATGAAAATATATCTCCAAAACATATCCATGCTTCCTTGATAATATTAATGTCTTCAAAAATCATAATAAAGACATTCAATACTTCTTATCTCACTAAAATGGTATGACTGCATCAAATGAGCTCACAGACTCTAACCTCTTTCTATCTATTTTTTAATTACCCTTTGAGGTCCTTTTATTCTCCTTGAGTGAATCTTTAGGCATGATAAATTCATCTCCAAATCCTTCATCATCTAATTGGTGACTTGATAAACACATATAGATTTCTTTTACCACAAACCCATCCTCAATAAGATCTAGTAATCCTTTTTTACTTGTATTAGGCTCGACAGTCCTTGTTATCACTTTCTTATCCTTGTTATCACCATTTGACACCCTGGTTGAGATTGAAATTCTTTTGACCAATTTTACTAACTTTTATTATTTCTCCTTTATACCATCTACCTTCTCATCATTCTTTGGCTCTTCAAATCGTATACTCTTCTTATCATACATACATTCATTTTTATTGACGTATTTTTCATGATCAACATCCTTCTTAACCATAGAAACATACATGACTTTATCAGAATCATTCTTAGGAATTATTTTCCTTTTTAACACCTTTTTATCCTGTCTTTTGGAGCTTGAAACCTAGTGCTGAGCCCTGAAGATTTTCTTTGATAGCAATATCTAGCAATATGACCCGATTTATGATAATTGTAGCACACAACATCATTTTTATCTTAGACTGATAGGAATTGAGTTTCTAACCAAAATTAGCTTCCTTGTGACCATATTCACAATATGAATAACATTGACCATTTAAATCACCTTCATGACTCCATGAGAAATCATTCTTTGAGGGATTATTCTTATAATCTCTAGCTCTATGACCAAAACCATGACAAGTATAACAATAACCATTAAATTAAGATCCATACCTCATATCATTAGATTTTATAAAAAATTTATACCTTCTTGAATTTTTCTTCTTGGTATCCTTCATGTTTACTTGAGTACTTGTTCTAACCTTGTCATCTTTATAGTTCTACATATTCTCTCCTTTAAAAGCTAGGCCTGATTTATCACTAATATCCCTCTAATTATCCAAGATCCCATCAATTTCCTTATATATATTCTCCAATATTTCATACATCTTCAACCTTATAGATGCACTTAAATTAGATTCTGAAGATCTCAACTTTTCTTGATACCTGAGATAAGCTTCTTGTTTGACTTTTAGGGATATTGTCATACTCTTTACTTGTGATTCCAAATTTTTGATAGATTGAAAATACTCAATCTCCATGCAATTGATCTAATATTGCAATCCAAGAATTAGGGAATTATCTATCTCATACTTCTTATTTAAATTCACCAAAGGGGTCTCAACTCTAGATGGTTTTCCCATTGCGCTTCTAAGATCTCCTCCAAACTATTAAACTTGCTTCACACTGACTTAGATCTTATACCAATTATTAGAATTATAATGACTAGGGTTGAATTATTCATACAAAAAATTTGACTTCATTTACCATTTCATACATTCATATTTCAAATAAACCATTCATCATACATAATCAAGTGTGAGCTTATTAAGTTTGTTACAACCATTCATAAGTACAAGAGGCAAGAAGGAACACAATAACACCAGATTTGAGGTGGGAACCCCTTAAGGGGAAGAAAACCCACTGAAACCTCTTCTAAATTTACTCATAACAAAGGACTCATGTGAATATTACACATCACACAAGATTTCTTTAGTGAGGCACCAACCCCACAAGGAACAACATCCCCTAGTTTAGTAGGGAAATAAGCCTACAAGGAATCACCAACCCCATAAGATGACCAAGAAAAAACTCATCCAATTTAAGTGGATGATAACTCGAGATATTTTTCTCCCATAACTGATTATGATCTCTAATTCAAATCCATACACATTAAACCCTCTAAAACTTCTCTCTTCTAACTCACTCAAATTTTCCCTTCTCTTGTTTATTAGGTCTAATGACCTTGCATATATGATCCTCAATCTTCCTTAGTCATTCATACCTATTCTCAGATCTATCCTTGACCCCTCTCACTTATTATTCTTCATCTTATATCTCACTCGCATCCCCATCATCTCAACTAGCTCAAATGAGTAAGTACAATGACCTTTTATACATAACACTTTCTCCTAACACACCTAAGTTGGCCATGACCATATAGATCAGTCATAAAAATAAGAAAATACTCCTAAAAATCATATAAAATAACTCAAAATATCCATATGGGTTGGAAAGGGTCACACCATCAATGAATAGCACAATAAACCCAAAATAGGCCAAAAATAATCATTTTATCTCCAACGAATTAATTAGGACCTTCAAGGGCGCAATCCAGATTTTTCATGGCTCCATCAGCTCCACATAATTTAGGGACAACCTATAAGCATCACAAACAACAAAAATAATTCTTTAAACTACTATATCCACCATGAAGCTCTTCAAGAAGCAAGCATGTACAACTAGGTCTTCAAGCACCTAGAATTCAGTCCCAAAACATAAGCAACTTCACATACAATAACCCTTCAAAATTTCTCAAGTATTATACTATTATAAAGGTATTTGAGTATAATTTTCTATAACAACTCACTTAAATCTCCAAATCATGGCACAATGCCTCCAACCAACTCAGTCTTTGAAACATGTCAAAATTACCAAACAGGACGCAAGAACCAATCTTGAGAGAAACATGCTCAAACATCTTCAACATAAATTCCAAGTACTAAAACCACTTTGGAAACCTCAAGGGAGACCTCAAATTCCTCTTCAGGCCATCACATGCATATGTCATATGGAGCAAACAATTCCTTCATACATGTTCCATCACACCTTCTTAAGAAGCCTGAGATGACCAATTCATCCACTACGAATTATGCAAAAAAACACTTCATCTAATCAAAATAAAGATTCAAACACATAAAATCAAGTTTCAAAAAACTTTTCATGACAAAACACCACTACTTTGTGATGCAAAACAATCAAACTCTCCTCAAACCACAAGACTAGATTTCAACCTTTTAAGGCTAAAAGTAGTAGGGATACTTTGAGGACCTGTAACTCATATTTTTTCCACTAAAGCTACCTAAAAATTTTCATTTCCACTTATATAATATCTCAAGGATTCTGGAACAATTCACTTTTCTTCATGTAGTTGTAATTTCAGCCCTGAAACTGCAAATATCCACAAATTAAGGGTTTTTCTCATACTTCCTTAAATGAATGGAACATGAAACCACCACCAAAATGAGCCCTAGATAATACTCTTTAAACCTAAGTCATACATTTTTCTTCCCAAGATAATTTTGGGCCAAAACAATTCATTTCTTCTATATCACTCTGTTAGGAGGGTTTTAGCTAGGGTTTTGACTTGTTTGACTTCTTTAAAATTGTTCATAAAGATGGGATGAGAAAATAAACTCATTATTTTTGAAAAATAATATTATATTAGTGGAAAAACATACCCAAATTTTCAGGGTTCCGTTAAAAGTGTGTGTGAGTGGGTGAGTATAAACACTTCACCATTGACCTGGAAATGATCATTCTAAGAGCTTTGTTTTTCCAAAAACATCATATCATGCAAAATTTTCATCATACCAACCTAAAAAATTTCCCACAACATAATAAGGACCTCCTACATAATTTCCAACTATCATAAATTCTCAAATACACCTGAAAACATCCAACCATTGAGACTTACTTGTGTCTATATGTCTTGTTCTCAAGAATATTTATTTAAAGGACCATGAAACATCATCAAACATCTAAATACTAACCTTTAACACCTCATACATATGATATGACATGTCATAAACCTTCCCCATACTTGTATCATATTTCCCTACTCCATACTCCATGGTTTCATGCCATACACCATGCACGAGTTCTAGGAATAGGACTAGAATGACCTGACTCAACCATTAATTCTCATGAATATAGATTTTTTACCATTTAAGGACACTTAGAAACCTTTGAAACACATCATGGAACATTTTTTAACTAGTGAGGGCCTTCAAACAACTTTTAAGAACTCATACTATGACCATACATACTGGACCATGCCAAGACACCATCACAACTTCATCAAAATAGGCACTACCAATCAACCTTCATGTTTGAATTTGATTGACACCTCATGGAGACACATATGAAAACTATAATCCATTTTCAATCAATGAAAAAACTATAGACACAATTGATAATAATACATATTTTATTATTTGTAAAATTTAAATTTTCCTTTAATCTTGGACAAGAATTAGAGAAGGAAACTAAAATGTGTGTCCCAAAAATTCATCCTAATAGACCTTGGTTTAGCTTGGAATAATATATAAGTGGTCCTATTAAGGTCTATAAGTTAAGAAAAATATCCTAATTTAATTAATTAATTTCATGATGGAGTATGTGGTGGTCATTATGCTGCCAAAGTAACTACTCATAAGATTTTAAGGGCAAGTTATTGGTTGCCATCCCTTTTCAAATATGTTTCTCAATTGGGAAGAAAATGTGAAGAATAACAATGTTTCTCTTGGAGATTAATATCTTATGGGTCTCTCCCCTTACATCCTATTTTATTTGATGCTCCTTTTAAATGATGGGGGTTAGATTTTATTGGTGAAATTTCAGATACTTCTAGCACTGGTTACAAGTGGATCTTGGTAGTAACTAATTATTTCACTATGTGATTTAAAGCAATCCAAACCTAGAATGAAACACACCAGGTGGTCATGGATTTTCTTTAAAACCAAATCATTTTTAGATTTAGTGTCCCTGTTATATTGGTTGATGATAATTCCATGAGATTCAAAGACAAACCTTTAATAACCATGTCTGATGGGTATGGAATAAATATCACATATGATTCCAATTACAATCCTCAAGGAAATGGGAAAGTTGAATCAAGTAACAATACCTTGCTCAAAATACTCAGAATTACCTTGGAAATTAACAAGAGAAAGTGAGGCAAGTAGCTTAAATTTTCTTACTAGGCTGATAGGATTACACCAAAGAGATCCACTGGAAAGAGCCTGTTTGAACTAGTGTATGGTATCCAAGTAGTCTTGCATCTCCATCTACAGTTATCAGCTTACTAGTTTATGCAAAAAATAAGAGATGATGAGAGTTGATCCTTATGTTGCAAGGATCAACCAAATCATTGAGATTGATGAGGGAAAAAGATAATTTCATTAGAGGCACACTAGATTCAAGGAACAACTTAAGAATATATTTAGTAAGAAAATAACTCCAAGGCATTTCCATGTTGTTGATTTCATATTTATATGGGATAACATACATGAAGATAAAGGGAATCATGGAAATTCTAATGCATTATGGATGGGGACTTATTCCTTTGATGTCATAATTGGAGAAAATGCCTTCTTCTTAAGGGATTTGAAAGGATAATTACTTGAGCTACCTATCAATGGCACGAATATCAATCACTTTTTGGATTTATTATGTGTCTCCTTATATTTTTTTGTATAATGTACAATTTGGTTTTTTATCCTTTGTTTTGTTTGTTTTTTATTCCCTTATGGTCCTCTAAGATAAGTTTTCATTCTTTTTCTCATAGTGTTATGAATTGTAATAAACCTGGTGTATTATTATGTGACTCCTTACTCAATATATTAGGTATCTGCTATAATTTATCCATGAGTTTTTCCATGGTTCTTGTGGCACCCACTAGGGGTACCCATCCCCAAGTAAGAGCTATTTTTAGTGCCTAATTTGATCTTGTTGGAAATCATGGCACGTTTTGCATTCATTCCTATGAATTTAGTGTGTCTTTCCCATTTCATTTGCTCTATGACCTCAGGATGTTCAGTGTTCCCCCAAGCTTCAAGTTTATTAGCCTTTCCATGATCCTAGTACATCGTTCATGTTTAACTAATGCCTTATTACTTCCTATATTTCTTATTAATTTTATGGTTTACAAGTTTAAGGGGTGTGTGTGAGGTTGATACAACCTTATTTGTATGATCAATCCTTTGGAATAAGGATCCTTTATTTTGGAAACGATTTCTCTGTAATTCTACAACTTTGCATTTTTACAAGTTTATAACACGCAATATCACCCCCGAGGAGCGATAAAATGAATATTCAAAGAATATGGGAGTATGTGGGCATGGTGCATAGTTTTAAAAATTTTACAAAGTTGTGAACTGCAATGACACTTATAAGCCTTGATGAATGAATATTCAAGGAAAATTCCAAAGTTTGATGAATTTTCCACAAATTCAAAGTTGATGAAGATATGTAAATTGAAATTTCATCCTCAGAAATCAACTGAGGGAATATTCAGAGGATATCATACCATACAAGGTAGAAAGTTTATTGCAGTTGTGTAGTTTGTAACTTCACATTTGTTACAAGACTTAAAGTTGTATTTCAATCTCTGAGTCCTGATGTGAGGGAAATGTGGTGACATATGATGGAACCTCAGGGTGAAACATTTTTATAGTATCGTAGTTGATAATATCATAATTTATACAAAGTTTCCACCTACATTCTTATAACTTAGGCCTGACAAAGAAGACATATGACATAGTATGGAGGTATCATATGGAAAGGTAAACTTTGCAACCTCATAGTTGGAAGATTCTTAGTTTTTTTAGTATTGTTAACTACCATCCTATCCCCTCCACCCTAGAAGAATGGAAACTTTTCACTATTTCACAACTCATGAGAAGAAAAGTAGTTTTTGGGCCACGTGCAAAGGATTTAAGGACTGGGCCAATGAGCAAGTGGCATGTCATCCAAGTAAATTTGATGTGGAATATTTTTCCACATGTGAGGCTCATATTAAAACAAGATTATAAAATCAACAGACATAAATATGAAAATTATGGGAGCATTTGGCTACCATTAATGGGAGTGTTTGAAGATCTATATTGTTAAAAGTCTAGGCTAGGTCTCAAACTTTATATTTGAGTTTCAAAATTGATTAATAATCCAAATCCATAGAATGAAAAAGATCCATAATTTATGTAATTAATTTGTGCAAAGGTTGTGTTTGAACAATGAACAATATTTGAAGGCTTCCGTTGGTTTGAAAAGGAGTTGCAGCTACCCTAATGTGTGAGTAAGTCCATAAATGTGACATCTCTCTTATATATGGTATTATAAGATTATACTGGGTATTAAGGGAAGTTCTTTAACATCCTTAGTTTTTCTCATTCCACTCCTTGAATAAAATTTTCTACCCTCTTGCCTTGACGCAGTGAAGATCCAATTGACTTGCAGTATGAATTCATCCCACCTTATTTATGAATTGAATAAATTAAATCATACAAACCTAGGAAATGTAGATTTGGATGATTTCCTCTAGACGATGCATGCACCTGAAATGAATGAAGTTATGGAAAAAATTGACAGAAGTGTCTTTGCCTTAGAAGCTACATTTCCCCCTCATCTCAGTACATGGAATTGTGTGGACTTGTGAGAAAAATTATAACCCAATATATAGGGAAGTTAGATATGGGATTGGTGTTGTGGTACCATCTCTAACTCCAAATGCTTTGGATGAAATGGTGGGACTCTCAAATTTTGATGAAGTGACATATATTACAGTTGAAAAGGAAGATAAATTTTAGACTATTTGCACGTGTGATTATAGGTGTTGTTGTTAATATAAATTCCCATTAATGATAAATAATATGATGGAAATATGCTATAAGGTGTTTATTAGGATGATGACATGGAGATTTAGGTGGTTTCATGATTGCATGAGTGGATTTAGTGAGATTGGCTTGGTCTAGAAAGCCCAATCAAGCTACCTAGCTAGCTTAGGTGTTGGTGCATGGTGATGTGTGTTTCTTGGAGACTGAGAAGCATTTTATAGGCATGGAGAGCATTGATGGATATTTTAGAGATACTCACATGATTTTTATAGTACATGTACAATTGTAATACTTTCTTGCATGTGCACATATAGACCTATTTTAAGTGCTTGGAGACCAAATGAGTCATGAAAATTAGGTATATAGCCATAAGAGATCATATAGTAATGCATGGGTGTGATATATGTTGTCTCATGTGTGTTAGGGATTTTTAGAAAGGTTTCATGATGAGGTATAAGGTTATTCTACTACAACCTCGATTAAACCATGTAAAACCCTAAGGGCTAGTCATGTAAATGAGACATGATATGAAGATGAAGACCTATTTGAGCTAACCTGATGATTGGATATCGTAAAAAAGGTTTTTCTTGTTGTGTGAGAAAACTTTTAATTCATTATGAAGAGAAATATTCAAGTTATGATGTTTTAGGTGAAACAAGGTCCAAGAAAGGATGATTTCTAGCTTGAATTACACATTCTGATGCTCTTTATGGATTATGTGATTTTCATGGGACCTTGTGTATTTTCGGAATGTTTTTCCATTAATCTAGGAGTGTTTTATAAAAATAATTAGGTCATTTCATCATTAGGTTTTATGAACAAATGTTAAGAAGGTAAACTACCTTTTATGAGTTTAAAACCCTAGCTCAAAAATAATAGGAGAGATCTTCTTACTAGGTTAATAAAATTGTTTTTCTTGATATTATGATTATTGGAGATTGTATAGGACTCCTCCATATTTCCAAAAAAATTTGATATAGTATGTGACGATTTGTGGACCCCACTCAAAAAGGAAATTTTATGAAGATGTTCATTTTGTGGCAAAGTTGTCCAATGAAGGTATGGAATAAATTGACATTGTTTTTATCCTAGTATTTATACTATATTTCCATGATATTTTCAATTCATGGTTGAGTTCATAGAGGTAAAAGTGTTCCTTATTTATGAAGACTAGTTTTTGGGCTTGTAAAGGACAATTTTGAGCAGTTTTAGAGATTGAACTAATTGAAGGCATTCCACTTAAAGTTGGAAGGAAATGTAAGATGTTATGGAAATTAGATTAAGATAGATTTAAAATTGTATATTTTTTGTCTCTTTATGATGAATTTTTATAAGTGAACCATCTCAAATTTTGAATACGAAGGTTGTTTGTTTTTCAAGACAAAATTTCTCTAGCTAAAAGATGGAGATAGAAGACTAATGTTTTGGATTGGTTGCTGATTTATATAATTTACCCCTAGTGAGTTAATTTATATATTATGAAAATGGAAAAAATGGTGAAAACCAATTGAGTTTCCAAAACTACTTCCTGGGAAGCTCAATTTGGTGAAGAGGAAAGTAAGTGTGGTTTGCTTGGATGTATGTTTCAAGAGGTATGGAAATAATGGATGTGATATAAAGGTCAATTTATTTACAATGAGTGGTTACATGTCATATTTTAGGTGATATGGTGTGATCTAGAGGTCCATAAGTGAAGACTGGTTCCTGGAAACACTTGTTTTGTGAAGTAAATGAACCTTTTTGATAGATGATACCATGGATCATGTTTTTATGAAATATTTGACATGTGTGATACATATGGAGGCTTTAAAAATTATGGTGATGAGTTAGGAGGTCTTTGATGATTTAGATGGTGGGGTTTTGAGCTTATTTTGAGCATGTTTGGTGTCATGGAGCATGTCCAACCTACATGGGTCCATATTAAGTGTTTTTATGAATGTATTATTATGTTATCATGTTTTATTGGTTGATATATTGGGTTAGGACCTATTTGTCTTATGTTTTTGAGTTTGGAAGGGTATAAACCAAGTGTTTTGGGTTCAAATTTGAACTAGTTAAGTGAGAGGGAAAAAGTGTGACCCAAGTGAGATAATGAAACAAGTTTGATGGAATAAAGATAGATCTAAGAGGGTGTTAAAAAATTTAAGAGTGATGAAGATCATGTGTGCAAGGTTTTTAAGAAAAATTAGTCCTTGCAAGAAGAATAATATAGCGAGTTAGAAGAATGAGGGTTTGAAGAGATTTTGATGGACTTTGGAGCTGAATCTTTTGATCATCATCAGCTAAGTGTTTATCGAATATCTTTATTGATATTATTATTAAAATATTTTTTATGAGTCATATTCATGCAAGTCTCTTGTTGTGATTTATATCAATAATGGTTTAGAGGTTGGTGGTCCTTGTGGAGTTAGTGCCTCATAAAAGAAATCTCTTGTGATGTGTAGTATTAACTTGAGTATTTGTTGTAAGTAATATCATAAAAAAAATTCAGTGGATTTTCTTCCCCTTGAGGGTTTCCCACTTATATCTTGTGTTCTTATGTACTCCTTGATTCTGTTATTGTGGATGGTTATTGTTTGTTGTTAAGATCACATTAATGCATGGCTAAATGTTAATGGTGTATGAAAGTTCATTTATAAATTGTTTAAGGATTTTTGAAGGGATGATTCACCCCCATTTTATTCCATTTTACTTCCAAAAATTATTATGATAGCAGGTCCTTTTGGAGAATTCTAATCACCTAAAATAATATCCTTTAAAAAAATGGCGAGTCTCCATATTGGCACTTCTTCCAGCAAGGTGCCATTGTTTGATGGAGTGAAATGTGATTTGTGGAGTTTAAGGATGAGGAATCATATCATGTCTCTAAGTTTTTATATCTGACAATATTTGTTAGAGTGTTATACATTTCTTTCTACCTATCCAAAAAAAATTGTAAAAAATAAGAATTGTAGTGACAATTCCAAGGCTATAAATGCCATCATGTGTGGATTGGATGAATATGAATTTGAGGAGGTGATGCATTACAGATCAGAAAAATCTATGTGGGAGAAACTGTAGGTCCTGTATGAAGGATATTCCAAGGTAAGGATAGCTAAGATTCAAAATTTTAGAAATCAGTTTGAAGTGTTGAAAATGAATGATGATGATCTTACTACTACATATTTTATCAGAGTTGACAGTTTTTTCAACACCATGAAAGAATTAGATGAAGATATGAAGGAAGAATTTATAGTTCAAAATTTTTTGAGGTCTCTTACTCCTAGATTTGATTCCAAAGTGTCTGCTATTCAAGAGGCAAAGGATTTGAGTCTCTTAATTATGAATGCTTTGTATGGAACCCTAACTGTTTATGAGATGAGAATTCGGAGTGATAAACTTATAACTAATGATATATATTTCAAGGCTTAAAAGTAGAAAAAAGGGAATAATACTAAGAATAATTATGTTCCTCATGAGATGGATGCTACTAAGTTTTATGATGAATAAATATCTATAATTCTTGCTAGAGAAGTAAAGGTTGGGTCTGGAAAGTATAAAGGTAAGCATCCCTTTAAATATTTAAATTGTGGTGAAGTAGGTCATTTTACTATAAAATGTCCCTATAAGAACAAGAAGGAAGATACTTACACATATTAGCATGATGAATATCATGACAAGAAGTAGCACAAGTATAGTAAATGAAAGAAGAACTTTAAGAAGTTTGATTATAAGAAGGGAAAAAAGAGATTTTACACAAAGGAAGATGCTTTCTCATCTGAAGCAAGTAGTTGTGATAGTGGTGTTTCATATTTTGAATCTGAATCAGGGCATGAATATGTAGGTGATGAGGTGTTGTTCTTGACCAAAGATGCTACTAACTCTATGAGTAATGGCCCTATCATTTTTGGTGACTCCATACATTCTGAATAAGAAGAAGATGATGATGAATATGAGACTGAATTGAAGTATGTTCAGAATGAGTTGAATCATGATGAAATAATAATAAGAAAATTAAAACATTAATCAAATAATATGAAGATAATATCCATGATCGAGAAGATAAGAATTGGTTAGAAACAAACAAGATAAATGAGACAGATAGGATGGTAGAAGAGAAGGTAAATTTCCTAATCACAAGTTTGCAAGAAAATGAGATTCAATGCACCAAATTTGAAGAAGATATAGATTTTTTAAGGGAAGAGTTGTTTTAGGATGTTGAGAAGGATAAAACCTTTCAGAAATTTGAGAAAATAACCAAGGATCTTGATGATATTCTTTGAAAATAGAGATCTGTAGGTGATAGAGTAGGTTTCAGATTTAATGATGACTTCAAAGGAAAAGCGATGAAGAAAGAAGATAGTTTTCTAAGTAAGGATGGTGAAGTACCAAGAACCAAGGAAGGAAAAAAAGAAAAATCCACTAAAGACAATGTGAGGACAAATACCTTTAGGCAACCTAATGCCTTAAGGTATGATATATCATTTAATGGTTATTGTTTCACTTGAAATGTTTTTGGAAATAGGACTAAGGAGTGTAGGAGTTTTGATAAATATGATCATCCTTTGAAGGATAGTAGTAATGAAAAAAGAAAAGAATTTATTTTTCTAAAATTGCCATGAGAAAGGTCATATTGCTAGATATTGTTTGTATGAACCATCAAGTCAAAACATGAGTAATGAAGGTTACAAGGGTAGAAGTAAGATAATATATTTTAGTTTCAATACATTTGTACATATTGATAGGGATGTTTATGGTCCTAAAAGGAAAGGAAGGAGCTTTCAAGAATCTAATATGCATGCTAGAAGTAAAATAAGGTTATGGGTTCCAAGAAAGAACAACATGGTTCCACCAAGAATAGATGTTGATGCAAAGAAAGGTGCGCATGAGAGGAAAAATCACAATCAAGTGGATGGAAGTGAATTTTAGATGTCTAAGAGGGCTTACGACATCTTTAAGTCATTATTCTAGGTTGATCATTAAGTATTATGTCTCTACTAGGCTTCTTAATGACATAACCATCCATATGAAGCATTGGAAGAAAGGGGGCTGATTGGTTGAAGTATTCTACTGTAGGAGGTTTTTCATATAATTTTGAGTATGTTATCAATATTTTCATGTATTTGTATGTTGTTGTTAATTGTTTTTCAAACAATGAAAGTGTGTGCTTATAGTTAAGAAGTATTTCTAAGGGTGTACAGTTATGATCTTAAGTCTATCATAGAGCACTGATGGTTGAAGTATTTTGAAGTCTTGTCTTAACATTTTAGGGTATGGTTATGATATTCACTTGAGCATTCCATGTATTTCAAGTGTCCTAGTTTGAGCATAAATCCATGTTGGTTTGTTAAAAGGGTCTATTATGCCTCATCTTGAGTAATGGCCATGTTGTGTCTCAGAAGTATCATGGAAGGTTTTCTCAAGTGTTCTAGGTCTGTGCATTATATGGAATGAGATTATAGTCTTGATGACTCATATTTTTAGTAAAACTACTATCACATTGGATGTATAAGATCAACACATTGTTACTATGCTCTTAAAGGTCCTTAACTAGGATAGTAGTGAGTTTGATGCTTCTATTAGTACAAGAGAGTAGGTTCCATGAAGAAGAATCATATGATAGAATGAGAGATTTTTTTTTAGGTATTTTGATGAAGTATTTGAGGATCTTAGGTGTTTTTGATCAATATCTTACTCAAATATTGAATTGTATCAAATTATCTTCTGAATATTGAAAATAAGTATGAAGGAACACAAGTATGAGTGATCTGTAAAAGCCCAAGTATTATGATCTTTAGCTAAGTTATATGATTGCAATTTTGATAGTATGCAGGGTGTTTATGAACTTAAATTATGGTTATAATTTACTTGAAGGTCTTAAACATGACTTGAAGATGGATGTGGATTCAATAGTAAGCAAGGAGATAATCTTATGAAGAAGAAACTAGTCATCTGATATGATGACTTGATCAAACCATTAGAGTGAAGTGGTTTGATTCTCTCTAGATAAGTGATTTAACTAATATGATCCATGATGAGTGGTTAATATTTTATACAAGGTTGAGAAAGTATTAAGTATACTTTTGCATCACAAAATCTACATGAAAAGTTTGGAGACCTATCATGTTTGTGTGGTTCATTGTCAAGGTTCTCAGTCACAAATCAAGTTTGAATACATGTGTATGGTTGATTTAAATCATATAGTGTTTCCTCAATCAAGGATACAATAATGATATAGCTTGCAATAATTTATAAGGCCTAATATGAATCATGATATCTTGATGAAGAATTATAATGATTTATAAGCAAGGTTATAGTCTGTGTGTCATCATTAAGATATGAAATGGTGTCTCCCAATTGTTTGAGGTCTGTTGGTGCTTATCTCACAAGATTATGAAGCAAAAAATAAGGTTGAGAGGCTTCTTAGAGATTAAATGTAAAGTTTTTAGGGATGAAATCGTGCATCATATGAGGATAGTGCAAGGCTGTGAAAAAGGATGAGCTATAGTTCTAAGTGTGATCAAAGAGGAGTGTAATGATGTTTCCCAGACCTTGAAGTTTGTAGCATGGACTCAATAAAATGTGTGGGTGACCAAGATGGTTAGAAAATGTATACAAATCTTAGAATGAAGGATCAAAACTTATTAAATATATGTTGTAACACTACAAGTGTATCATGAGTTAAGGTATCTATGTTTGAGTTCTATGTTAGATGAATGCTAGTGTGTTATGTGGGCCCAATTACTTGATTATATTTTCATATGTCATGAATGAGGTGTCTAATATAATTTTTTCATATTGAATGGATCATGAAGGATCACAAGTAGGTATAGGCATGTAAATATGGAAAGTGAGTTATTTATGATTAAGAAGCATGGTTACAAATTGATTTAATAAAAATAGATTTAATGTTAAACCCTAATTGTAGAGTACATGATATAAACAATAGAGTATAACTACTAGATATAATATGACACAAGAAATAAGCTAATAACATTTGAAATTCTAAGTGTAAAAGAGAGATAAAAGGACTTAGATGATTTGTGCCTTTCGTGGAACTGATCTAGACTGGGGAAACTGATGAAAAAAGGGCAGACCATTATTACTATGCATTATTAAATTGGGAACTATCAGACATAGCTAGACTAGGGTGCCTAGATTGGGTCAAGAATGCTTGGGTTCTATATTTTACTACTAGGCACCTGTGATTATGAAATTGGTAGGAATATGATTTTCTTGTGTCACATAAATGTTGCGAATAGTCATTTTTGGTCACCTGTATGTTGCGCATTGATCGTTGAATTACCTGAAACCTGTAAGACAAATATTCACCTAAAAACCCCATAATACCACATTAAATACAAAAAATAAAGATGCAATATGGAGATTTAGACTAACCCTGACAGTCACCCGACTAAGTAAAATTATGACTGAGCACTAAGCTATATATCATACTCCATGTAGTTCTTGTGAGTGTTTGAAATAATCGTTCCCCAAGGATGCCTTGTGTAATTACACTCAATAGCGGGTAGTATTTAGGTGTAGCAATGTAAATAGATGTGTGGAATGAATAATGAAATTCCCCTTCCTATGAAATGTATGTAAAAAATGCAGTCCTTATATGGACGCTTTTGATGCTCTTAGATGTGTTTGGATGCAAGCTTAGAAGATGATAATATATGCTTAGAGCTTGGTGCTTTATTTTGGTCACATAGATTTGTATTTATATGATTCCCTTAGTTGAATTTCATAATTTCCAAGTAGAAGGCCAACCCATAAGAAAATAATATTCCCACAAGATAAAATAAGCCCAAAAAAGAGTAAGGTGGAAAGAGATCAGTGGCACCCAGAGGGGACGAGGGTGCCTGGGCACTAGTGTTCTATTGTGGAACTAGTGTCTGAAGTCATAAAAGACAAGAAAGTAAAGTACTGACTTGGCTATAGGGTGTAAAATACCAAAAATAAGACAAAAAACAAAAAAAAAGAGGACAAATATAGATGTATTATACTAGTTTAATTGCTTAAGAATAATATGAATGCAAGTATGCTTTTAGGACCTAGAAATGTACCCCAAGTGCATAATTTTGTGTCTACATTTGCCCCACTTTATGTTGTTGAGTGAAACCTCATTAACATAAAGTAGTTAAAATTTACATACCTAATAACCATGTAGAATGTGATGGTGATAACGTGTTGAGGAGATGAGTGAAAGCATGAAGTGATAAAAATGAATAGTGGAAGCTAAGAAATAGGAAGTGACCCTAGGGTTGAAGTGTATTTTGTTGCATCGTGTTATACCTGTTATTGTGTTTGATGTAGGGATGTTTCTTGTTGCATATTAAGGATAGACTTGCAAAATAAGAACAAAAGAGTAATTAAAGTCATAAATTATGAAAACTCTATAAAAGTATGTAAAAGTATGTAAATGTGTGTAAAAATAAAGTTTGCACCTAATGATCATGAGTGTAAAAATATAGAAAGATGTCCTAAAAATAATGTGTAGAGCAAGTTTTTTGGGTGATCGCATTCCAAGAGTGAGTTTTTTGGGAGATCTAATGCCAAGTTTGATTTTTTTAGGAAATCTCATGCCAAGAACCCTTTTTTGGGTGATCTCATGCTAAGTGCTAGTTTTTTGGGTGATCTCATGCCATGGTAGAAGAGTGTTGGAGAGATAGGTCTAGTTTTACTCTCCTTCCATGACTACTTCCTGATTATACAGCACTCCAGATGGTGTGATCCTATTTTGTTTCAAGTTATATTGTATTAGTTTTGTATTTGTTCGAACTTGAAATGGAGATAGAATATATTCTACTTGCTGGTGGAATGTGCATGTACTGTAAAACTGATCTATGAACTGATGTGAACTATACTGATATGAGAAAGTAACTATATTTTTCCCCATGACATAGACACCTAGGAGAGGTCAGGAGCACCCAAGTGTTAGTGTTTGTATCTAGGCGTGTATGTGTTAAACTAAGGACCCAAGTTAGATTATGGGCCATTTATGTAACTGTAGCATGTGTTGATTATGTAATGTGCATACATGATATGTAGTTTTGAGCTACTGTATGGGGTGATTGATTCACTCAATGTATTCCCCCCTAATTTGTGTTGAATGTAACATCCCTAATAAAATGCAGCATAATGGAGAGGACTGGATGTTGATCAGAATGGTATCCCTGTTTGGGGGAATGTGCAATGTAATATGCAAACAAGATGGCTAGTAACATGTGTTAGTGAAATCAAATCTAGTATGTAAGTAGAAGAAAATGTGTAATCAATCAAGTAAGAAGAGAAGATAGACTACAAAAATTAGGTTCCACACATGGGACATCTCTCACAATGTCATAAGACAATCAGGGATAAAGTGGCCAAAATCATACAATGTACATATAAGACAAAAGGAATAGCCTGAAAAAAATAACATACAATGAAAAATAACATCAAGAAAAGTGTAACAGACAACCATAGTGGAAAATAGTTCTCTAAGGAAAATGATGCACATAAAGCACCTGTTAGCATGTTAGAAAGATAAAGAGTATATCAAAGTGTGTATAGATATACATAAAGTATTGTGCTAGTAATAATAGGAAGTTTTAAATAATGAAACAATAACACCTGTGATATGGAAGAGTAGTCAATGTAGATGCCCCCATGAGCCATAGTGGGACTAATAAGAGGTACATTTCCAAACATCATTGCTACATGTAAAGATATATATAAATTCTGCATTCACAACTAAATATCAAGTGAACGTGCATGTGTATATGGAAAATATATTGACATACTAAGTATCCGTTGAGCATGGGAAAAAAAAGTGTACATGTAAGTATAATTAAGCAAGAATAATTGCAACCAAGATATGCAGTATACTATGTATAAGTGATATGGAATGGTATGTAATGTGAATGTGATAGATAACCGTGCACCCTAGTGGATGTGTATGAGATTAGGTTCATTTATAAAATATCCCTAGACAGTCAAGAATGAACCATAGAATAAGAGTGTGTCATCTGGAAATAGTTTGATATTGTGCGCTAGATAGATAGATCATGAAGTGTAGAATGTAAAGAGTGTGAGTGGGGTGAGGTTCATTTCAGATTTATACTCTCAGTAGTTGAGTATGACCATGGAACTAGAGTGCATCATAGGGTAGTATGATGTATAAGGATTGAATTCTTAAAAATGTATTGTGAAGTGCAGAGCGTGAAATGTGTAATGTGTGAGGCTCATAGATGTAGTATGCCCTCAACAATCAAGTGTAAACCTTATCACAAGAGTGTGTCACAGGGAAATTACGATACAAAGTGTATCAAGTTGTGTAATGATGCTTAGAAATATGAAGTATGAAGCACAAAGCATAATAAAATAAATGATAGACACCTGATGATGTTAGGAGGGAGGAGAAGTAATTATCATGCCCCCAAGTGTGTGATGTGTATAATAATCAAATAACATCATCTAGAATATCGCCATTATCAAGATTATAACCAATTGGACCCAAACTAGAGACTTGGTATGTAATAGTGTGGGGTTGGTCATATAAAGAGCCATTGTAACATAAATTATACATGCCCATTATGTATTCTTCATTAGTGAAAGGTGGTTGTGGAAAACTATGTGCATACTAGCATGTGATATTTTGAGTGTAGCCAAGAAATGAATCATTGAAAATATAAATGCATCCAAAAGGCATGGGAAATGTGATACTAGTGTGATTTGGATCTAAAGTTCTACTAATATAGTCAATCCAAGACTACCCAAGTATAAGTGGAGAGGCACAAGGAGCACGTGTAAGGATTACATATAAATGGAAGATTAAGAGGCCATAAGAAGTAGTAACAAAGACATCCATGATAAAAGTGAAGAGAATGAGGTGATGGTAAGAGATAATCAAGTTTGAAACAAAGTCGGGCTAAGCCATCATGTGCACAAATGGTGTTAGAGCAAGTGGGATTGAATGAAGTATGATGCCAATAATAACTATGTATAAAAAACATGCATGTGAAAGGAGGTAGTATTAAGGAAGAGTGAGATGAGGTAGGTGATATGATGTAAAATGTATGGACAGAACCCTGAAAAATTATCATAACATTAGTAGAAGGAGGGGGTTTCTTGAATTGATATTCACCAAGGACAATAACAACAAAAGTATCATTGAAGTAGGACTCATTTATCTCTATGGGAGTAAAGCTAAGATTGTGTAATGTGTCATCATTAAGCTCCATGGCCTTAACCTCGTCATCAGAATCATCAGTACTGGAATTTTCATGTTGAATAGTGATTAACTAAAAATGGAACTGATACTATGAAAAGTATAGGAATTAGTTAATCTATAATAGGAGGACTAAAACATTGTAATAATATGTTGAGACAATGTGGAAATGATGTAAATAATTATACTAAATGAAATAAAACCCTAATGTGTAAAGATGTAAAAGGAAAGGACTTAAGTGGTTGTTGGATACTGTTACAGGTTGTCATAGGTCTATTGATAAAATCTAGAAGTAGAAACAAACACCTAGGAGTCCCTAAAAGGTCATATCTTGAGGATCTGAGAAGACTGGGCACCCCGATTTACCCTGGTCTGCAAATTAGGTGCCTTGGTTTTTGTAAAAGCTCTGAATCTAATTTTTACAAGGCCATAAGGTATTCTGAAGTGTTATATGCCTGTTGCATTATATTTTTTGAGCTGCGTCGAATGTGTTAGATAATGAAGTGATGACCTGCAAGAAAGAAGTATCGAAACCCTAAGAAAAATGAAAGATACAAATGAATGGGTGGACTGACCTCATCCACAACACTAGTGGTCTTATCCCCGAGTGTTGCACTACATTTAAGATCTAGATGTAGTTCTGGTGTGTGTGTACATGTCATGCCCTAGGTGATCTTGTTCCAGTTACACTTTGTGAAGTAGCGAGAAATAATAACTATAGAAAATGTACTAACATGTGTGCATGAAATATAATAGAATCCCCCCTGTACTGTGTGTGTCAATGTAGATCTCCTAGCCTTGATGCATGACACTATGTGGATGCAATTTATGCAATGGATGTAACTCTAGATGGATTGATAGTAGTATGTGATGCGAGGACCTTCATTATGGTCTCATAACTTTGTATTTATATGGTTCTCTTGCTCTAATTTCATAATTAGCCCCGAAATGGCCTACTAGGAAAAAGATAAGGATGCAAATGGCTAGAAAGACCCCAAAAAGATGTGGGAAAGTGGAGCATAGATTGAGTCACCCTAGGTGGAGCCCCAAGTGGGACCATGATGCTCTGGAGCACCCCAGTATTAGCCTGGGTGCCCAGGTTTAGGTTAAAATGATGGGACACTTACAAAATAATTGGATATGTATAGGAAAATAAGTGGGAATGATGAAATAAAATTTAAAAATAAGATGGCCAAAAGGAGGAATTAATTAGTAAATTATTAATTTGAGAACCCTCTAAATAGTATTATAAGATTGGGCTAAATAATTCCTAAAGTGCATGATTTTGTGTCTACATTTTTCCCCCACTTTATGTTAGTGAGCGGAATGATCAATAACATAAAGTAGATAGAGATGCATACCTAATATCTATGTAGAGTGTAGAATAATACATGTCGATGGACTAGGCTCATGTATGGAATGACAAAAATAAAAATGAAGTGTGGGTTCTAAAGATGAAAAATGCACATAAAAAGTGATGAGAGTGAACCTAGGGCGTAATGCATGTGTAGGTGTTGCAGTGTGTAGTGTACTTGCATGGTTAGTAAAGGAAAGTGTCATTGCGGTGTGTTATCATGGTCATTTTCATCATCTTCTTTGTTGTTGTTTCCCCCAATTTGACTAGTTGTTTCTCATACATCTGGACCTACAAGGAGAAAATGATCAAGTAGTCAAATATGTAGGTATGTAAAAACATTATGTAAAATACACGTGTATAAAAATGTGTAAAGTGCGGAAATGCAAAATACATTAAAATAAAAGTGTAAATAGAACATGTGCACCTAATCCAAGTCAAGAAAAAGGGTTTAGAAGGATATCATGTATTGTCTCGAGTTTTTTGGGCGATCTTGTGCCACCTTGGCTGAAGAAGTATAGGGAGGAAATGGTCTGTGTCATCCAACCTTTAACCACTTTTGTTGAAATGTGTGAAGATATCTCTTTACTATCCTACTTTTTTGGGTAATCCGATGCCACTAGACAAAGTAGTGTAGAGAGTCACAACCACTCTAACCTCCAAGCCTATAACAGCTATGCAAAAATGTCAAAGGACACCATGTCCTATAGAGTTTGTTGTGTATGGAGTTCATAGACTAGTCTAAACTCCCTCCCTATATGTAAACCCATAAAGCCAAGGGTAGAAAGTGCATTGTAATGAATCAATGTAAATAGACTGTGTTAGTAGAAACCCTTAATGATGCCCCCCTATTTGGGGGTGCATGTAATGTCACAAAAAGGAAAATGCGGCCCCAAAAGAGGACACACTACACTCTGACCTGTAGAACTCTACCATGCATGGGGGAAAGGGAAATTCTTGGTAGATACCAAGGCGTGCACAAAAGGAGATGGTTAGCTAAAACAAGTGTAAGTCTGAAAACACATACATGTAAGAAGAAAAGTGTAAAGTATGCAAAAAAATGTAGTAACTATGAAACAAAGTAGTGTAAACACGCAAGAAAACAAGTAGACCATATAAAGCGGGTTGAAAACATGGGAAATCAATCATGATGTCACAAGACACATAATTCCATCATGGCCACAAATAGTAGACAAGTGTGCACACAACCAAAGGGAAAAGCCCACATACAATGGCAAACAAAGAAGAAAAGTAGAAATAAACAAGTGGTCATGGAAACATGCAGTCATGCAAAACAAGTATTGTACATGGAACACCCGTTAGCATGTTAGAGAGGTAACCAATATGTCAAAGATGTTAAGTACAAAATGAAAGAATAACACCTAGATAAAATGAATGTAGATGCCCCCAACGACTAGTATAGGAATGGTAGAAGGCGAGTATCCATGTCATGTGTAGAGTCTTGTATTTGTGATCACATTAAACAAAGGCATGAACGCATATGTGCGTATGATAATAACATATAATAAATCCATCTAACATGTGTAGTAAAGTTATTATGCAAAACAATAGCAAGCAAAAATAAATGCCCCCAAGACCATGCAATATGTCATGGATGGATGGAATGGAATGCAAGACGCAATGATAGGAGAAACATGCCCCCCAAGTGAATGGAAGTGTATGAAATGAGGTTCATTTTTTCCCCCCTCATTAGTCAAGAATGAACCATAAATGAGAGTGCATTATTGGGAAATGGTCAAGTAGTGGTGGTCATTTCTAGCGTGTTTTGATGAGTGTGTATATGTGATGGTGATGAGATGTGACATGTAGGTAGATGTGCGTGAACCCTATAGCCAAAGCGCATATCATGAATTTTTGAATGGGTGAGTGATGATTTATCCCTAAGCGTATATCACTATATGATGAAGGGATGAGTGATGATTTAGCCCTAATCGTATGTCACTACAAGATGAAAGGAGGGAGTGTTGATGTAACCTAAGGTGTATACCACTACAAAATGATAGAATGAGTCACGATTTAAACAAAGGTGTATGTCACTACGAGATGAATAATAAGGGATTGGTGATGTAACCTAAGGTGTATACCAGTACAAGGTGATATTATAGGTGATGATTTAACCTAAGGTTTATGTCACTAACGCTGGAAATGTCACATGAGGAAATGTCGTTTAGTGAATGTAAGGTCCATTTGATTAGTAAACCCTTGGCAGTCGATTATGGACTGAGGATCTAAAGTGAGTCATAGGTTGGTGATGAAAACATGTAGAAAACAATGTGGTATAAATGACCAAGTGATGGAAATGCGTAGAGTGGAAAATGCAAGATAGGATGCGTTGTGTGTATAGTATGTGTGAAATGTGATAATAGTGCATATATAAATAGAATGTATAGTGACAAAATGTAAAGCTAGACCCATATGTAATATAACCTAGCATAAATGTAGAATACATGGATGAAATGTAAAACTAGACTCATATGTAATGATGACTAGTATAGTATATGGAAAGTGTATGATGTGAAAATGTGTTGTGTATAATATGACTAAATGTGTAGATGAATATAAGGTGTAGATGAGGATTATTATAATGTAGAAATAAGTGTATAATGAATAGAGTATGATGCGCAATGTAGGATAAAATCTATTATGTAGTGCCTATGATGTGGTGTGTGGGGTTTAGTGTAATGGGAATCCCTCAACAGTCAAGTGTGAACTGAAGCACAAGAGTGCATCATCAGGTAGTGAAGATGTTACGATGGGTGGTATGTGATGCCTATAGGACAGTGAAGAAGAAGTATGAAAGGAGAGACTAATCAGATATGTGGAGGAGGGTGGTGGGGAGTGGGCAATGTGATATGTCCCTCTTGGTGGTAGTGTGACACAGGTTGCTAGGAAATGCCATCAAAAAGATCATTATTGTCATTATCAAAATCGATTGGAGCCGCATAAGAAAATTGGTAAGCTATAGAATAGGGAGGGTCATATAGGGAGCCATTACGACATAGTGTATAGGAATTCATCATGTATTCTTCATCCGTAAAAGTGATCAATGGACAACCATGACCATACCACTGTGAAATGTTATGAACATAGACAGGGGAAGAATCATTAGAAATGGAGACATTGCCAAAGGACATGGGGAACGAGAGTGAAGAGAAAATAGGGTCGATTTTACCATCGATATAATTAATCCAAGACTGTCATAGTGTAAATGAAGCATCACAATGGGTGCATGTAACAAAGATTGTCAGATGAAAAACCCATAAGCCATAAGTTGTTGTGATGTGGAAGTAGCCATGATAAATATGAGGTGAATGAAGGGGTGGTAGGATGTCATTGAGTGTCATACCAAACCTAAGCAAGAAATTGTGTGTACATATAGTATCTGAACTAGTGAGATCGATAGGAATGTGTTCTTAGAATGACCTATTCATATGTAATGTGCATGTAAAGGGGGCTCACTAAGCAACCACCAGTGGAGAAGAAGATGAAATTACATCAACACTATTAACAGATCCCTTATGTAAGACCATAGCATTAGTAGATGGAGGGTTTTAGAACCGGTATTCACCTGGGCCATCAACTACAAAGGTTTCTTCAAAATAAGAATTGTTTACACTAAGAGGAGTAAAATCAAGTTGTCATAATGACTCATTTGTGAGATCTACAACATCAAATTCTTCATCACACTTATTAGAACCATTAGTATGTGCATCATTAGTTTGAATAGAATAATCTAGGACATTAGGAGGTGATGTTGAATTGGGAGGAGTAGTAGAAGTAGAGGATGGTGGATGTGGAGTGCTAGCAGGGATAAATATTATGGGTGAAATGATAGCGGAAGTGTGAGTATATATAAGAGGATAAGCAATAATAGGAGTAGTGGAGGAGGATGCACTAGATTGACCAACATCATATTTATTAAGACTAGCGTATGGAATACGTTTTGGAGGTAGAATGGGAATAGAGGTAATAAGATCAATATGACAATATTTAAATGGTTTTGGATTAGCTATGATAGTGTGTTCATAGTCTTCATGGAGGAATTTGACACATTATTGTACATTGGATGGCATGGCTTACATAGCGTGAATCAAAGGCCTACCTAAGAGGATATTGAATTGAGAATAAGCATCAAGAAAGTAGAATTTAGTGAGAACAGTTTTAGGTCCAACCTGAATATACAAGGAGATAGTTCCTAAGTATGTGCGAGTGGAAGAGTTATAACCACGAATGAGGGTGGAGTTCCAAGAGATGAGATTCTCCTTTATACCTAATTTTTCATAAAAGAGAGTGGTCATAAAGGCCAACTACAAACCCATTATCAATGAGAACACGCTTGATACAAGTATTACTAATAACGGGGATAATGAGCAATGGGGCACAAGGCTTTTTTAGTACAAAGTATGATATATCCTCATCCATAAAAGAGATAGAACGGGGAAAACTATATAGAGACTGAATGAGATGTTTAAATTCCTTGGTAGAGTGATTGTGTTCAATGTGGATAGCATGGAGGATAGTTTCGAGTGTGGTTTGACAATTTGGTGCATTTGACAGTAAATTATAGAGTGATATCTTATCTGGGGTATTTTTTAGTTGATCAATAATGTCATAGCCATTAAAAGTGGCTAATGGAGTGGCGGGTGTGATAGGTGGTGAAAGAGAAATGGGTGTAGTGGTTGGTGGATTAAGGAGAGTTTGATGAGTAGCAACTACCTTAATAGATGGATCATACAGAGGTGTAATAAAGCGAGGAGGGCATTGAGTGCGTACACGCATAAAATCAATGGTTGTAGTAACTATATTGGTGACCTTGGTAGGTATATAGGTAGGATAAGAAGATTAGGCCATAACTTTATAAGGATATCACATGGCACAAAAGGGGTGTAAAAATGTGTGGTTCACCAAAATGATTAACAAAAAATGGAACTAATACTATAGAAAGTATAGCAATTAGTTAATCTAAAATAGGAGGAATAAAATGTTGTAATACTATGCTGAGAAAATGTGGAAATGATATAACTAATTATACTAAATGAAATCAAACCCTAATGTGTAAGGATGTAAAAGGAAAGGACTTAGTTGATTGCTAGAGACTGTCATAGGTATGATGATAAAATCTAGAAGTAGAAACAAACACCCAGAATTCTTTAAAAATGTCATATCTATAGGATCTGAGAAGACTGGGGCACATGGGAAGGTATCAGGGTGCCCCGGGGAACCTTGGTCTACAGATTAGGTGCCTTGGTTTTTGTAAAAGCTCTAAATCTGATTTTTACAGTGTTGCAAGGTATTCTAAAGTGTTCTCTTCCTGTCGCATTAGATTTGTTGAGTTGCACTCAATGTGTTAAATAATGAAGTGACAACATATAAGAAAGAAGTATCAAAAACCTAAGAAAAATGAAATATGCAAATGAATGGGTCAGAATGACCTCAACCGCCAAACTAGTGGTCTTATCACTGAGAGTTGCACTACATTTCAGACCCAGATGTAGTTATGGTGTGTGTATGTGTGCATGTTGGTCCCTAGATTCTCTTATTTCAATTGCACTTTGTGAAGTAGAGAGAAATAATAATTATAGAAAATGTAATAGCATGTGTGCATGAAATAGAATAGAATCCTCCCCTATGTTGTGTGTGTTGATGCAGATCTCCTAGCCTTGATGCATGGCACTATGTGGATGCAAGTGATGAAATGGATGTAACTCTAGTTGTAGTGATACAATGTGATGCTAGGACCCTTATTATGGTCTCATAACTTTGTATATAATAGGTTTATCTTGCTCTAATTTCAGAATTAGCCCCAACATGGCCGACTAGGAAAAAGATAAGGATGAAAAATGACTAGAAAGACCCCAAAAAGAAGTGGGAAACTGAAGCATGGATTGGGGTGCCCCAGTACAGGCCCATGTGCCCTAGTTTAGGCTAAAATGATGGGACAGTTACGAAATAAGTGGATATGTATAGGAAAATACACAGGAATGATGAAATAAAATATAAAAAAAAAGATGGCCAAAAGGGGGGATTAATTAGTACTTTCTTCACTTGAGAACCCTCTAAATAGTAGTATAAGACCAGGCTAAATAATGCTTGAAGTGCATGATTTTGTGTCTACAAATAGCAGTATCAAATATATTTGTAGGAGTGGAACCATATGTCGGAGAGAGAGGATTCTTGATAGGTAGAATAGTGGTAAATAGAGGAGTAGACAAGGTGGGTGAGATGATATTAGTAGTATGAGTGAGAAAGGATGGGATGTTTGCTGAGGTGGAAGAAGGTGGTGGAGCACTAGATTTTCCAGCATCATAAGTACCAATATCGCTATATGGAATAGGATGCGATGGAGGAATAGGCATATCAGTAACTAGGTATATGCGGAAAAACTTGAATGGATCCAGATCAGTGGAAATGGTATGCTCATAGCCATCATGTAAACATTTAATACATCGATTTACTGTATAAGGGACAACATTCATTACATGAAGCCATGGTCTACATAGAAATATATTAAACTGAAATGATGCATCAATAATGAAGAATACCATAGGAACAATATTAGGCCAACTTGTAAATGTAAAGTGATATTACCCAGACATGTGCGAGTAGTGGAGTCATAGCCACAAATGAGAGTAGAATTTTTAGTAACTAGATTATCAATAATATAAATTTTCCTGAGAAGGGAGAAATAACATAGATTTATATATGATCCATTATCAATGAGTACACACTTGATAAAAAGGTGCTAATGGTAGTGGTGATAAGTAAAGGTGTAAATGGATTATCAACAATAGATGGAGGTATATCCTCATCATTAAATGATATAACATGTAGTATATTTTTGAGATAATGAATAAGATGTGTGAAGGCCACAAGTGAATTATTACTTTTAATGTGGATAGAGTGAAGGGAGGCCTCTAATGTATTATGACAATTAGATGCACTGCGCAATAAATCATAAAGAGATATTTTTTTCGGTGTATTCTAAAGCTTCTCTATGATGTCATAACCATTAGAGGTGGTGGTAGGAGCTTTAGAAGTGATAGGTGGTGGGATAGAAATGGGTTGAGACATGGGAGGATGAGTGTGGTGAGTGGTGACTATATTGATGCTTAGATCAGTCATAGGAGTAATAAAGTGGAGAGGATGATAAGTAAAAACTTGCATAAAATTAGCAGCAGTAGTACCCATGCTAGAAACCTTAGTTTGGGTGAAAAAAGGATAATAATATTGATCCATGAATTTAGAAGAATGATAAATATTAAGATTCATTCTAATAAGGTAGGGTTTGAGAAATTAGATTCACTAAATAATTTAACAAAAATAAATTTAATGTTAAACCCTAATTGTAGAGTAAATGATAGAAACAATAGAGTACAACCACTAGATATAATATGACACAAGAAATAAGCAAATAAAATATGAAACCCTAAGTGAGAGAGAGAGAGAGAAAAGGAATTATCTTATTTTTACCTTTCTTGGAACTGATTTGGACTAGGGAAACTGATGAACAAAGAGGGAAGATCGTCGTCAATATGCACTATAAAATTAGGAACTGTGAGATAGAACTAGACTAGGGAACCTATATTGGTTCAGGAGTGTCATGGTTCTAGAGTCTACTACTATACACCCATGAATAAAAAATTGGTTGGAATATGATTTTTATTGTGTCGTACATGTATCGTTGTTGGTTACTTGTATGTCGCACCTTGATTGTCGAAGTACCTGAAACCTGTATGATAAAGATTCATCTGTAAAACCCATAATACCACATCAAATCAAAAAAATAAAGATGTAATATGGTGAGTCAGACGTACCCTAGTGATCACCTGACTTAGTGAACTTAAGACCGAGCACTGCAATACATCTCAAACTCCATGTAGTTCTTGTGAGTGTGTGAAAGAATCGTGCCCTAGGATTCCCTTGTGCAAGTGTAATCGATAGCAGTAGTATCTACGTATAGAAATGTAAATAGATTTGTGGATGAAATAATGAAATTCCCTTCCTATGTAGTGTATGAAGAAAATTCATTTCCTTGTCCCTTGAATGGATTCCTTTGATGCTCTCGGATGCCTTTGGATGCAAGCTTAGGTGATGATAATAGATGTTTAGAGCTTAGTCCATTATTTTGGTCACATAGCCTTGTATTTATATAATTCCCTTGGTTGAATTTCATAATTGTCAACCAGACGGCTGACCCATAAGAAAATAAGATGCCAAGAAGATAAAAGAAGCCCAAAAAGAGTAAGCAAGGTGGAAAGAGGTTAGAGGCTCCTAGAGGGGACGAGGGTTCCTGGGTGCTAACATCCTAGCTAGGTGTTGATGTCCAAAGTCATAAAATATAAAAATTAAAGTACCGACTGGGTTGTAGGGTGTAAAAGACCAGAAAGAAGACATGAAACAAAGCAAAGAGGCCAAAGAAAACTTTCAATTACTAGTTTTCTTTCTTAGGAATCATATGAATGCAAGTAATCTTTTAGGACCTAGAAATAAACCCAAGTGCATAATTTTGTGTCTACACAAACCTATTTATGGTTCCTTGAGGTCTGCAGTGTATATAAGGTAAAGGGATTTGACCATGAACTACAAATATGATTGTTAAATAACATAAAGAATTGTAAGACAAGAGGGACTAGTATATGTAAATCCATTGACAAAGATTATATAAATATAAGGTGGTACAGGACTTGTATGATTGGAAAAATGTATCTAGATAGTATATTATATGTATCTGTATGAGAAAATTTTGATCCACATGTGTATGGACTTATGAAGGTAGAGTATAATGACTTAGACTCTCTACTAAATGGCTAAGGTGTCTATCAGGGTCTATATGGAAAATTTAAGTATGATGCAAGACATGAGTAAGTTGATATCTTACATTTTGAATGGATATTGCACTTTAATATAGTACAATATGGTTTTGTATGAGAAAATGTAACTCTATAGGTCTTCTAAGGTAGGGGAGATAGTTTTGACCTCACATAAATGCTCTAGGATTCAAGAATGTTAGAAAGGAAAAATGACCATGTTTTCAAACATAGTTGGTTGAAATATATATTCAAATAGTAGTCAATGGTCTATATAGGACAGAAACAGAGTGTTCCAAACTTGGTAAGTCTCATCAAGGTAGGGGATCTTGATGTGTTCTTTAATCATGTATGGATGGTATCATAAGTTCTAGGAAGGAATATTTGTAAATGCTTATAGTCTTACTTCAAAGGAAAGTGAGCTCTTGACATAAGAAGGTCATGATAACATGAAAGGAGGATAAAAACAAAAAAGAAAGGACTTAGGGCAGGGATGATATGTCTTATCATTCTCCATGAATTATAAGCAAGGTATGTGGTCCTAACTTGATGATTTATATTAGATAAGAATTGTATGAACCCAGGGGGATCCATAAGGTGATGAGTCATGTTGAGTATGAACTTGTATTGATGGTAGAAGCTGGCCTAAATTGCACTAAAGAGGTTTTTTAGGGATCTCGATCCTAAAGGAGGTGTGTAACCAAGATATAGAAGAATAAATTCAAGCATGAGCTTTATCAAGTTGAGATAGGTCAAGAAATAGGTAAGTATGATGTTTATATCCCTGAAGTCATGATTTTTGGCATGGGGATGCATTTTGTAAATATTTCCAAGGACTTCTATAGTGGTTTCAAGCTGTGAATAAGCTTAAAAATGGAGTTTAGTGAAGAATGACAGGTTTTTGTGCTTGTTTGATGACTTTGGTTGATGTTTCCAGCCAAGATTTTATCCTAAGAATATTAGAGAGATGAATACCATGTGTTTTAAATATGATTTTTCATTAATGTAAAAAAGGGGGAAAATAATAGGTGCTTTTCCATCAATTACAAGGGGGAGACTATTGACATGTGTGAGTATAAGTGTTTTCATTGATGAAAAATCCCATTAATGACAAAGAGGATGATGAAGGTATGTTATAAGGTGCTTCGTAGGATGATAAAATGGATATTCAAGTGGTTTCATGATTTCACAAGTGGATTCAAGGAGATTGGCTTGGTCTAGCAAGCCCAATCATGTGACCTAGCTAGCCTAGGATATGGTGCATGATGACGTGTGTTGCTTGGTGAGTTGAGAATAATTTCAGAGGTATGTATATCATGGATGGAGAGTGTAGAAACACTCACATGATTTTTAAAGTGTAAGTATAGGTGGAATACTCAGTTGTAGGTACACATCTAGACCTAGTCTAGGTGTTTAGAGACCAAATGAGGCATGAGGATGAGGTATAGAGATATGAGAGATCATGGAGGCATACAGTGGTGTGATACATATTATATCAGATTTTTTATGGCATTTTAGAGAGGTTTCATGATGATGTATGAGGTTCTTCTACTATTAATTAGCTTAGACCATACAAAACCCTAAGGGCTAGTCATGAAAATGAGATGGGATATAACGATGAAAACCTATTTGAGATAACCTGATGGTTAGAGATAGTACAAAGGGATTTAATAGAGGCATGAGAAAAATTTCAAGTCATTATGAATATAAATTTTTAATTTATGATGTTTTAGGTGAAACAGGATCCAAGAAATGATGATTTCCATCTCGAATTACAACTTCTGATGCTCGATGTGGAATGTGCACTTTTCAATGGACCTTGTGGATTTCAGAAATATTTTTCCATTGAGCTAAGAGACCTTCAAACCACATACTAGTTTTGACCATATACATGTCAAACCATGTGCCGTTTTTGACCCCTCTTGTCTTATGTCTATATGCTACAAAGAAAATGATTACTTCAACTATCATTACATTAAAGATCATAGCGACAGTAATTGTATAACTTTAAAAAATATCATCCAAGAAATGTTAGATAGTGGAGATATCATCTTAGATAACCCTAACGCACCAGCTAATCATAACCTTCACATTTTCAAGAAGTTGTTTCCAAATCACACCTTGTCATCTAATCAGACCAACAAAGCTTCTACCAATGACAGTAACATTTGTGAGGCTCATGATGTTTTTGACATCATACCTACCCTGCCACAATTTCCTCCTACTCCCTCTATTGATTATATTCTTGCATGAGCTCCTTCATCCACTAAGGAACCTATTTCATCTGCTCCTTTACCCACAGAGGAGTCTCCCTTATCTCCCCCTTCATCCACAGAGGAGTCTACCATATCTGTCGATGCAGTGTCCCTATGCACCTCTCAACCTGACAAACAACCTGTAGTATTTACTCTCCTACCCATGAGAGATTCATGCTTACCTTCCTCTTCTCAAAAATATGAACCTACCTCATCCTACTTGTCATCTCCCTTACCCATAGGAGATCTATTAGATGCACCCCTTCCTTTTGGTGACAATTCTCGATTGGATTTTAATGATCCTTCTGATTTGCTTTCAGCTCTTTTACCCATAGATTCTAAATCCAACCATTTCCCTATCTCACAGACATTATTTATATGGATTACTATGAAATAAAAATCATCCCCCTACGACAGTGTTGTTTTCATGTCTGGCTGACTGCTTAGATTATGTCGACAATTCCATGCTTTGGGGACGCCTTCAACTACCTTTCTCAACTCAGATGAAAATGTTGTTTGTTGATACTTCCATGATCTATCTAAAGGTGTTTTAGAAAACCAAACCAACCATGCCCATTTCATTTTTAGTGACCTCTTCTTCATCACCCTTGCCCACACCTAAACTTTTACCAAAAACTGAAATTTTTCATATTCCTAAAACCTTACCTACACCTATACCATCCTTTGTGTCCAGACCCATTACCACATTGGGAATCATGCCAACGTCAAGCCTAGTCTATCCCCCTACCAAACTTGATTTAGCCACATCCTCACAATCCAACGTAAAGACTATTCCCCCACCTAAGAGGAAGACCCAACCTCTTATGCCACATATGCCAGTTTTTCCCAATACACCTATGTCACCTTCACCCCTTCCATCTATACATGGACCTAACCCATCAACCTGTGCCAAGAAGAATCCTACCCAAGGTAAACTAAAATCAAAACATCCCACCTCCTTATCACAATCCTCTATTACACCCAAATTACCTACACATCTTATGCCTTCTTCTTCACCTGCATCTTTTTTACCACCCATACCTACATCACTTTCAGCATCTTCATCATTACCTATGATATTCCCTTCTCTTCAACCAGTACCTTCCACATTACCTCTTCCCACAACCTTCACCGCACCTCCATTATTTCCTTGGATAACCCATCCCCTTCTACCATCTCCCTTCCCTTCTACATCATGCACTTCTCCTTCACCTTTACCCAATAAGGTGTAATGAAATTCCAAAAACCTACTACCCTCCCAAGAGGTAGTTAAACCTACACCACCTTCAACCGCTAGTTCATCTACTACACCTTTACCAAAGAAGGTGCAATCCAAACCTAAAACCATGCTACCTACTAAATAGGTGGTCAAACTAAATCAACCTCCTATTCCACCTCCTATGGCGCATCTCCCACCAAAATCACCTGAAATTCCATCTAGACCCACTCTTACTTCACATTGTAATCCATTGGCAAGGTCTAATGCCAACATCTTAGCTAACCTTTTGGAAACCTCTATCATCACATTACCACCACTTAGACCTTATGACCCACTCAAACCTAAACTATAAGGGTTTGATGATACAAAAATTTGTGCTTACCATCATGTGCCAGGGCATGATGTGGAAAACTGTAAGGCTCTTACGATTTTTCTTCTCCAACTATGTCCTCCCGAAGAAAACTTTGAGGATGATGATATTTTAGATGAGGACCCTATCCACCTTCACCTATCACCAAAAATCACCACCCCTTACCTATTTAATGGCATTCATCTCCACAACCCTTTTATCCTCCTCCAACATTTTATATCAATATGGTCTGCATAAGAGAGATAGCCAAACCTCTACCAAAATGCTAATGCATTACATTCTTTTCACAAAACCAATATATGCCCTCACCATATTTTTTCTTGTCTTTTTGCTACACCTATCATGACTCACTTTCTCCTTTACCACATATTAATATGGTTAAGATTACCACTTGAGCCCAGAAGGACAAAGGAAAGGAGAAAACAACCAGCCCATCTACTACTCTTTTACCCAATATCTTGTCTGCACCTGCACTAAAAATCACCATCCATAGACCCACCTAACATTTTTTGATGGGGTTTCCCATTGTATAATGATTTAAAAATGTCACCAATATCCTCTCAAAATGTCTTTGTATGACCTGGTTCAAACCTCTAAGTCTCATCGACATGCCCTTATTAAGGTTCTGCAATCCATTGAGGTTTTACCTAATGACCCTACTCCTATGGAATATATTATCACTCCTCACCATGTGGCATCTCTCACTACTTCATCCCCTTCCTTTTCACCCGCTACCACTCATCAAGTAGCCACTCTCAATTTCTCTGATGACGAGATTGTACCTCTCCAATCAGATGACCATGATCCCTCCCTATTCATTTCCATGTACATTGATAATATATGCACTATATGCGTTATGATTGATGGTGGTTCTAGTATCAACATAATTTCATCCCATACGTACAACCAAATATGCATCCATGCCAATTGCATGAATAATAAACAAGTTATCCTCTATTCATTCAATGATGCCATGACTTCCACCCTTGGCACCATCATTCCCCACATTCATGTGGGCCCCCCGTGTCATTCCTAAATTATTCTATGTCTTAGAGGGGGAGTTATAGTACAACATGTTGTTTGGCCGACCTTGGATCCATGCCATGGGTTGTGTTCCTTCAACCTTACACCATTATTTAAAATTTGAACATAAAGGACATAACTATACCATTCTAGTTGACCCTTCACATGTAACATGTTGTATCAACCCAATGATGTCCTTATACTAGTTACGGCATCTACCACTGCTATCACTTCTCCTTCACCCATGGCCCCATCTACCAATGTTGATGTTACCTCTCCCACAACTAACTCCTCCATGCCCACTACTACCACAACTTTTGTAGCTAACCCATCAGCCAACCCATCTACTTCTCAACCAACCAATGCTTCTTCTTCCCAACCATCTAGTAATTCATTCATTCTCACTACCCACATATCAACTACTGATCCCTTAGAATGTATTTTTCAACACCTCACTCTAGGTGAGTACCACCTATATAATATTAAAACATTCCTTACTCCTCAATAGTATGGTAAACTCCACCAACATCCCCATCATGATCACCGCATAGGAGAGATTTTCCCTTACGGTCCTCCCCACCTTCACACAACCTTAACATATGGAGGACTTGATGCTTCTACCTACTCACCTAAGAAACCTTCCCAAACTCAACCATTTTCATCTGACCTTCAATATCTCACCAACCGCCACTTCACCCACACCTTCCTCCACCGTTGTGCTAGGAAGGGCTTTGTTTTTGGTTTCTATGTACAAGTCCATCATATTGTCATCCAATGCACCACTCATAAGAATAAATATCGTTGTGGTATTGGATTTGTTTAACCATCTCCCAAGAAGGCCTGAGTCAAACTCATTGAGGACAATAAACCTTCCCCACCCCATTCACCAACCTCACCACCTTTACCTACAGAGTCTATGGATCCAGAATCCATTCCTCCTAAAAAAAAAATTTCTTGAAAACCATTTCCCTAGGACTTCTAACTTATCAACAAGATGACAAGGCTCTCTCTTCTCTTCCCTTCCTGTATCCTAACATGATTGATGATGATACACCTTCTAATTACTTTATTCAATGTCAGGACGATGAGGCTATTCTCACCTACCTTGGTGTAGAAAATTATTATATTCATCGGTCGTTACCTTCAAAGACACAAACCATGTTGAATGAATCAACCATCGAAATCAATATTCAAACTCAGGATGACCCGCACATTCTAAAAATAGGCCAATCCTTAGATGTTGCTGAACAAGAAGCTTTTACTTCTTTCCTATGGGATCATAACAACGCTTTTTCTTGGTCCTACACTAATATGCTCGGTATTGATCCAAAAATTTTGGTCCACAATATCGTGACTATTCCTAAGAACAAACCCATGAAATAGAAGTTACGGAAAATGCATCCTCGTATTTCCCTTCTTTTCAAAGAATAAATTCAGTGCCTTCTTTTGCTTTCCTTCATCCTACTCATTGATTTCCCCCAATGGATATCTAACATCGTTCCTTTCAAAAAAGTGACAAGGGGACTCTGTATTTGCATGGATTTCCACGACCTTAACCCAGCATGCCCCAAAGATGACTTTCCATTACCTAGTATTGACCAATTAGTTGTTCTCACCACTGTCCATGAAATGTTATCACTCATGGACGGTTTCTTGAGTTATAACCAAATATTACTTTCTCTAGAAGATCAACACAAAACTACCTTCATCACTCCTTGGGGGACCTTGTTCTATCGTGTCATGCCCTTTGGCCTTAAAAACGTTGGTCCTACATATTGGGGGGATATGACCTATATATTTCATGACATTATGCATCACATATTGGAATATTACGTTGACGATCTTCTTTCCAAATCTAAACATAAGGTCGAACACCTTACAATCCTTAAGGTCATCTTTGACCATCTCATCAAGTATTATGTTCACCTTCAACCTAAGAAGTGTATCATCATTGTTCTCTCTGGAAAGATCCTTAGTTTTATCATTTATTTGAGTGGCATTGAAGTTGATCCCACCAAAATCAAGGCTATTCTCATAATTCCTCCACCTACTAACCTTCATTAACTTATTAGTTTGAAAGAAAAATTGCAATCTATTTGCCACTTTATTTCATAGCTTTTCGACCTCTTCCATCCATTTCATCGTCTCCTCAAAAAGGATGTCTCCTTCAAAATAGATGATGACTACCACAAAGCCTATGATGCCTTAAAACAATACCTCCTTCAACCACCTATGCTCATTCCTGCTAAGGATGACCAACCATTTTACCTTTATATTTTTGCTACTAATCATTCTTTGGGTGTCATGTTCACTCATTATGATGAGCAACACAGCGAACAAGTGGTTTATTATATAAATTATACACTTTTAGACTATAAAACTAGATATACTCATGCCGAAAAACTCTACTTAGCCTTATTTTTTGGTCGCCACTAAACTTAACCATTACCTACTCAACCACAAAACCTTTGTTATCACCAATATTTACCCCTTACATTACATGTATGCAAATCCTTACAAACATCAACGTGTTTCACATTGGCTCATGCTTCTTGCAGACTTAGATCTAAAATTCACCCATCAAAAATATATCAAAGGACAAACCATCGCTGACCAACTCGTATACACACCTCTTTCCATAAATCAATCCTCTAACTTTGATTTCCCTAATGAATCCATCAATACCCTCTCTTTGGACGATATTGTTTACCAGATGACCTTATTATTCGATGGTTCTAAATGTCAGTGTGGGGGTGGTGCTAGAGTTATCCTCATTCCTCTTGATGGTGAGCCTATGTCATTATCCTTCAAACTATATTTTTATTATATGAACAATATCACCAAATATGAAGCAATCGTGTTAGGTATTCAAGCCACCATAGCCTTAGACGGTAAATCAATTAATATATTTGGCAACCCTCAACTGGTTGTGAACCAAGTTAATAGTATATACCAGTGTCATAACAAGATACTTTAAAATTATAAGCATCATGTTGACATACTTTTAACTACCTTTGACCATTATGATGTTCAAACCACCCCGTGTTCCACTAATAAATTTGCAGATACCATGTCCTATTTAGCTTCAAAAATTCCCGCTTTGTCCTCTAACTCGAAAGTATTTGTCACCGTAGAAATGTTACAATCACCTTCTTATCTATTTTGAGATGTTAAATTTTTTGGAAATACCAAAACTGACCCATGTGACCTTTGGTATATACAGTTTTTTGACTACCTTTCCCTTTCAATTATGCCTCTAGATCTTACTTGTAATGGAAAATGAGCCTTCCTCAAAATTTTCGCTCACTATGTCATCATGGGTGGTCTTCTCTATAAACATGGCTTTGATGGTATCCTCTTACAATGTCTTACAAGGTTTGAAATTCCCTACACCATCGAGGAAGTTTGCGACTGAATTTTTGGGGGTCACTTCAATGGTTTAGCTGTCGCTAAACGTATTATTTTTCCTAGGCTATTACTGGAAAACCCTAAACCGTGATTATTGTGACTATGTCAAGCATTGTGTGAAGTGTCAACAACATGCTAATCTTCATCACACCCCTAGTCATGCCATACAAGTCACACGAGACCTTTGGGATTTCTCTCAATGGGGTTTGGATCTTATGTGAGAGATCAATCCTCATTATTCCCAACGTCATCAATGGATTATTATTGCTACCGAATATTATACTAAATGGGTGGAAGCCATGCTTCTCATTTCTATAAAATCCAAGAAAATCAGTGAATTCATCAATCATCACATCATTTGTCACTTTGGTGTTCCTCACCGCCTCATCACTGATAATGGAAGACAATTTAAAAACAAAACCCAATGGAAACTTTGTAATGCCTTCGGCATTCAACTCATGTTTTCTTTGCCTTATTATCCTCAAACAAATGGCCAATCGGAATCAACCAACAAAACCTTAAACAAAAATCTTATGAAGGTGGTTGACGATAATGGAAATGATTGGCACACACACATTCATTTTTCCTTATGGGCTTATCACACTAGTATTCTTATCTCAACTATTGCCACGCATTTCTCTTTTGTCTACGGTACAGAGTTGTCCTACCTTTTTAATTCCAAATATGATCTCTTCATATCTCACTTAAATATATGCTCAACGATGATGATTTTTGTCAGGACCATTTTGCACAACTTGAGTTATTAGATGAGCGTCATCTTAATGCTCTCGATCACCTCTAAATCTACTAAAAATGTATCAAACGTGCCTATGATAAACATGTCCAAGAACAAACCTTCTAGGTCGACAAACTCGTCCTGAAGAAAAATCAACATGTAACAAAAGTAGAGAAAAGTAAACGGGGAAAATTTTCTCCTAATTGGCTTGGACCCTATATCATTACTCATACCTATGGATCAAGTGTTTATCATTTATCTTCACTCGAAGGTAAACTTGAACCTGATCCCCTCAATGTCATCTTTGACCATTCTATTGTTGAATCAATTCCTAGATCATCTTATGTCTATTAAATGTTTTTCCTTTGAGCACCATTCACCTTCCACTTACTTATTTTAAGTATCAACGAATAAACCAGAATCATGTGATTACCCATCACCTTTCAGCCTTACCTTAAATATGAGTACCACGACTCTACTCATGGATAATTTTCATCCTATTCAAGATGGAATCCCATGGTCATTCATCACTTAAAACCTATCTTTCATAGCTAACCTCTGTGTGCTATGGATTTGTCTTCATAAACGGAGTCTATACTTATCTATAGTCTTTTCCATGACCTAAAAGTCCAAAAAAAACAATTCAAAAGTAATATATGAGATTTTCAAATTCAAGCTCCTTGATTCAAACCTATAGAAAAAAGATGAATCCCTCAAAAAGGACATCTAGCCTTTCTATCTTGTTGTTAGAAATAGATTGTTCCCTCGAAGGAAAGCTATACAAAGCTATCCATACTATACATAGTCTATCACAAAAAGAAGACTATTCTTGAAAAAGTAAAATAAAAATATTCTAAAGCTTCCCGCATCGATCAGATTCACGAAGACCTCAAGGATATAATCTACTCATCCCACATATACTTTCTACATCAATCAGTCTATAAAAACAAAAGCAAAAAGAAAAAGATGACTTTTTTGTCATGGACTTTCCTATTTTGATCTTAGGCCTCTTGTCAAAGAGGCATGTTTTCTCACACTAGGTTACGCTAAAACCAACTTATTTCACCTCACCACCTTTCCTTTCTAATCTTCTACCTACTCAAGGGATGTGCCGCAAATGTGACATTTTGTGATCATTCGACATTCTTCACTCTTAGAACAGGCAATCATGCAATGCCTTTTATGGTTTTATATTCATACGTTATCTTTGGTATGATATACTCATCATAATTCTTATTAATTAGGTGCCTCTTTTATCTCCTCTTACAATTCACCTTTTTCTTATTTATTTGATTCTCTTATATAGGACAAGACCTTCGCCACCTACATTTTGGGAATTACTCTTTCACCAAAATCAACCTATAATCACCCATGTCTCTTCCACATAAACTCAACCATGCTTAAATGACTTAAAATCAGCCATGCCTAAAGGATCTAAACTCAATCATGCCTAAAAACCTACCAACCAAGTCCTCTACCTCATCATATTATTCCCTAGTTTATGGGATAACTACATTGTCATGAGACCCCTTTTTGTCAGGGCTATGTAGGCAGCACTCTGAGGGCATAGGGACCTTGGAGGTTAGCTCAACCACTCTTTCCCCTAACCAATTTTCCCCCTTTTTACATTCACTTTCTACCTTAGTGAGTTTCCATTTTTAACAAAACTAGGAAATTAAACAATCATAACAACATACATACCTACCATTTTCTCACATCATCATATCATACATCAATCATTTCATATTTCCATGATATCAAATATTTGGAAGTTTACATCACAACATACATATACATCATCATTTATTTTTCATACTACCAATAACTTGGAAATTAAATCAAATGTAAAACCATGACCAAACCATGCTTATACCTTCACTCCACCATGCCTAAACATGACTACATCATGCCTAAATCACCTAGACTCCATCATGCCTAAATTACCTTGACTCCATCATGCCTAAATGACCTAAACTCGACCATGCCTACATGACCTCAACTCAAATCATGCTTAATTCACCTAGTTTCCATCAATTCACAATAACAATGGAAATTAAAAATGAGTACATCATCCATCTCCTCAACATCATCAACTATATAAATGGGAGAGTTTGTGTATCAATACATATATACACATATATACAATAAATATCAGTATCTCAAAAACTCTCATGTGTAATCTCATGTCTTCGGCATGCATGCTGGTATATATATCAAAAATCACAAAAATAATAGACTATAACATATGGATATCAATCATCACCCCACCTGATACCATCATGTTCAGTCTCACTTGTCTCCTCCTCCTACTCCTCTGTCGGGCCCGATCTCTGAGCACTTGTAACCTCATCATGGCCTTGTCTCTAGGGTCAACAAACCCATGTGCTACCAAAACTATGAGTCTTGGATCTTGTCTACTCATTGGCTGCATGTTGGGCTCTGAACTCGGCATATGAGGTAGCATCTATATCGGTAGTCATCAAATGATCCTAATAATAGCGATCCTTGTTCAGGGCATCCCTGAACCTCACCATTAACATAGTTTGAGGTGGTGCCATGGGTCTCACTACAACCTGTGAACTCTTCCCTGCTAATAATGACTTTGGGCCCTATCCTAATGCCTTCCCTCTTGCATGTGCCATGGGACTTTATTCTGGTGAAAGTTCTTGTAATATGGGACCATGTCCCTGGGCTTATGGGGGTACCTTTTCTTTAACCGTGGCCTATAAGGCTGCTACCTGTGTCTGCACCATGTCCAAATCACCTTCTAAAGTTATCACCTATGTCTATAAGGTAGCTACCTTCCCTCCATCCCCATCTCCACCCTGTGCGATAACTTGTGCTTGTGCTACCTAGGTTTGTAGGTTCGTCACTTGATCCTATAAAATGGCCACATGTACCTCTGACCCTATTAGTTTCCCCTACAAACCTATAATCTATACATGTAGTATGGCCACCTGACCCTATAATGTATCCCTCTACACTATGATAGTAGCTAAATCAGGTTACCCTGGCCTCGGCAGTGTTGCTCGTAGCTATGCCACCCACCACTACCTGTATCCATCAGTGACTCCCACGTCATCAATCTACCTATCTCGTACCTTCTCCTCCTACCATGTAGGAACACTCCAATGTGGTGGAGGCATGGGTATCTCCATGTCATCTCTACGGTACTGTGGGAATGGTGGGGGTACATCCTACCATAGTCCAAATTGTCGTCTGACCCTGTCCATGGGTATCAACTCATGCTCCCCGACACGTAGCCCCTGTATTCATATCAGTAGTTACATCTCATCTAACTCCTCAACCATGTCTCTATATGATGGATAGTAAATATATGGTCTCCACACATTATCCAATGCTGAAATCCCCTCTAACTGCTTCCTGTAGTATGACACGTCATAGGTGTCCCTCCCCACCCTCAGTTGTCAAGTGACTGGTACTCATTGTTTGAAACTAACTCTGAGTAGGACACTCCCGAACCAATCATGTCATGGTAAACCAAATGGTCACACAAACATGATGTTCTCATATGCCCAACAGTGTAATAAATAAGTACAACACATACCAAATCTCCTTAATCTTTGATAGGCCCATAGCTCCCTATACAGCTGAAGTAGGAAGGTTGGTGCCCAAGTAAAGCATATCCACTCCCCGATCATATGATGTAGCACCCCCATCAGTGCTCACAGAAACCTACCACCCTCATAATCTGGCAATGTAAAACATCCCACCGCCACCATCATCAACACCGATAGCTTAGTCTCCTACACATAAGTTGCATACATATCTCCATAAGTGAGACTCGCATTGTGATAGCTCAGGTCACCCATCGCCTTACCAAATACCACCACTATCGTCTCCACCGATTGTTAGGCTGTGAAGCCTGATTTCATGTGTGAAAATGTTGAATATTTTACACTAATAGTATTGTACACTTCCCACAGTAATGTTTTTGGCCACAAAAAATGTGCTCAATATACCAGGAAATGTGTTTTTCTCATATGGGTGGGATTTTTGACCCATAGGTTTACGGGATGGTTTTGGCCCATGGTTTTGATACCCATGGTTTTGTAAAAGTACTAAAGCATTTTTCTACTTATGTAGTTTTTTGCATATGGTAGGGTTGATGTAACATTGCAGATGTGTTTAAATTTGGGTGTGAATTCAATAGAGTTTTTTGAGTATATATCCAAATAGATTTGGGTATTGTATTGAGAGAGTGGTGGATTGTAATAAAATCTAAGCAAGTGACTCTTGGTGGATGTAGCCAAAATTGGGTGAACCATGTTAAATATTTTCTCTTTCTATTATTCTTTTATTATTCTACACCTTTATTTCAAATCTGTAATATTTTATGCATATTAGTTTTTATTGTTGTGATTCTTTGAGGGATTATTCTACATATTTTATCCCTTATTTCCTAACATTGATTCCTTAGAAAAGATGGAATATATTAGCTCTATAACAATAGGAATTCATAGGATCCTATAAACATCCTCCAATGTGATAGTCATCTTGCTCGTCGGTAAGTGAAAGGTATTGGTCACTGAGTCCCATCTATCGATGAGAGAAACCATCAGGATATGATCCCATGCTATATGCCTATAGCATCAAATTGCACTAAGTCCAACATTGGTCATGTGCTCCCACTCCTCCATGGTCATGCTAGGCCACATCTGTACCAGTAGGGGTGGTACTCTATCCCTCATCCTCAGTTGATCTCTCACCTGCATCATCCAACATGACCTTGTCAAGACTTGACCACCTCAAATCATTTATTACCCACCCACATAAATCATACCTACCCCTTTTACCTAGTTCACCTATAACCCTATTGTCCCTTTATCATACTTACCCAATATCTTATTTCATCTCACCTAAATACCTATCACACATTAACAAACTATTGATTTACGCTCTTCCCACTACAAAAAGCTTCACCTACCCCTTCCTCGCCTATTTTACTTTCCTATATAGCCCTTCTTTCACATATTTTCTCTTAATCGTGACTGACATCAGTCACCTTGACCATCATCGGTCATATTTGACTAGCATCAGTCACCCAAACCTTGACCAACAATGGTCAAAGCTAACTGAAGTCAGCCATATCTTGACCGTCGTCAGTCTCTGTTTCGGCCAAAAACTGAAAAACCTATCCCTCATTCTCAAAAATTCATAAAAACTAACCTAAACACCTACTCTAAACCACCCAAACCTATCCTAGATTCATTCTCAACCCTATTTCACCTACGTTTGACCTTCCCACCCCTCATTTCCTTCATCTTTACCCACACTTTCAAAATTAAAATTCCACCCAAATTTTAAAACAAACTCAACGATTTCAAAAAAAAAATTAATCAAATAAGATCTTTGGATGGTCTCCTACCTCTACTTAGCACAATCTCCATAGTGGCACGTCTGGCTACTACATCGGTGGTCCACCCGATCCCTCTCTCACCTATTCCATTCCCAAATCAACTTCCTACCTCACAACCAATTGAATCAAACAACTCAATCTCGTGGACTCACCAATCAAATGCCAATCACCCACTATGTGGCTCGCTAACTCAATTAGTCATCTCGTATTGCCATTTTCCACTCCTCAATTTATCCTCTATCATTTTCTAAAAGTGGCAAGGTCAAAATGAATCTATAAAATGTGGCATTTTCCTTTTTTAACTCCAAATCGACATGACCGACATCAGTCATATAGAGCCCTAGCCAACCAACGTCCGTTATGCTATAATTGGCATCGGTCACCTGACATAACCATTTGACCCACCCCATACCCATTTTTCCTAAATACATTGTTGCTCTAATAACTTCTGACCTTACCAACCCCTATTACACCTTACCTGCAAGCCTACACTACATGTACATTTATTTAACTATGTTTAGGGACATGTTATTTACTTATACCTTGGCCTTACATGTGCCCTCACTTACATACCCTGACCTGAATTGCCTTTTGTGACATTTGAATTTGTGTACTCGTTATACCTTACAATGTTGTTACCCGTGTTATTTAGCCTAATGACCTTACCTTTCCTAATGACGTGATGTTTATCCTGACCATACCTTTGGTGCCATGGAACAAAAACTCTTACTCGTTCCTAAATTAGACCTCATTGTGCTTCATTACCATATGTTATACCTTAGATACCTAAAACACTTAAATCTCGTTTAGATAAACATATTGCCCTTTTGACAACATAGATTTTTCCAGCTCTTCCACTTGGTACCGTATCATAATCTATACGTGTGTGTGTTTGATTTACCATTACCCAAAATAACCATTACCCATTATCCAAAATGACCATACCCTTACCCACAACAAACCTACCCTCATTTTCATTACTTACCCATTTATCAAATCACTCACTGACTCTGTTTACCACCTCATCAGTTCATAGTTTGAGGGGGATCACCTCCACCCACACTTGGGGCAACCTAACCTTCACTCATACCTAGAGCACCGACTTCCTATTTTTGTCACCATCTCTTATCAATACAAGCTACATGATAAAAAGGGGAAAATGTAGATACCAAATTTGGGTCACACTCCCCTTGTTCCCCTTTAGTCAATTAACGTAATATGTTCACCTAACCATGACCTCTTTACCCCAAATTCGTATTAATTTAAATACTTAGAATTGAATTAATATTCATCCTCACATTATTAATTAATTAATTACTTTCATTGAGTTAATTTACACATCACCTAGACACCTCACCTTGGATCCATTCCAGGGGCATTTAACTCATAGTGACCAAGTCATCACTCTTAGCACTGAGTCATCACTCCCAGTGCTGAGTCACCACTTGACCTAACTAACTAAGACTTATTCCTAAAACCTAATTGGAATTCTTCAATGACATTCCTACCTTCTCTCATGTGAACTCCACTTCCCTAAGTGGATTTAATCAGAATCACGCCAAAAAATAGTAAAGATCTACCTATTTTTGGTAAACCTAGACTTTCATGCCCTAACTGATGTCGGTTATCCCTCAAGTGATGTTGGTCACCTTAACCATCATCAGTTACCTTATATAAAATTTCACAACTCTTTACCCGAGTTGTTCATTTTCAATTTGAAGAGTTCTATTGAATTCAAGCATGAATCAGAGACTTCTCAGCATCTAGATGATGGGATATACTCAACCACAGGCCCAAGAATACACATGATTCTTGTCCAAAGGCATTAGAATATTTATGGGAATACTCTAGGAAGTATTGCCGTGAAACTAACCACAAAATTTCTTTATGGATCAATTATTTCCTTCCTTTACCTACCAGACCTACGAATACAAGTAAGTATACTTGATTTTCATCATTATGTACTTTCTTAAAGTGTAGGTTCATTATATTTTTTTATTACATATTATTCATTCATGTATTCATCTATCCCCACCTTTTTACCAATCTACCCATGTAACCACCCATGGCCTTCTGGATCTCCGTACCTGACCTCTATGCATTTCTGAGTCTTCTTGGCATTATTACAAACCCAACCATTCTCCCTTCATTGTTTTTGTAATCACAGAGAATTTCAAAACTAATTTTATTTAATTACCACCAAAGTTCCCCTACCGACGTTGGTCACCTTAACCATTATCGGTCTCCCCTCGCAACCGGCATCAGTCACTAAATAGATATCGGTCACTATTTTTCTGCTAACCTTCACCAAAATACCTCTAACATCACCTAAATTCCACCCAGACCTTACCAGATACCTTTTTGACCTTACCTAATACCCCTATGATCTGTCCCAACCAGTAACATACCTTTCTTGATGCTAAATTAGTTTAGATTTCAATACTTTGCTTAATCTAGTTTGTTGATAACGTGTTTAGATACCTAAATCAAAGTGTTAGCAATAGGATATTTATTTCTTGTATTTACTTTCATTAATTTGATAAAAAAAATAGAGGATTGATAATTATTCGAGGAATCATCATGCTTCCAGGATCTATCCTTACTAATTAGTCTTTTGAATTTTGCTATTTAATATCATTTTGTGGTCTTGTTTTTTATCTACATGTAGTCCTTCCCAGAAAAAAAGGATTTCTTCATGATCATCTCGGATAGAATTAGAAACATGTGCATTCGACCTAAAAACTAGATAATCACATGTATTCCTCCTTGAACTTTTACCTTATCTATTTTATCAACAATAATTCAGTGAAACACTACCCCTTATCACCCACAAGCTAATGGGACTGCTGAGGCATTTAATAAAATTCTTAATCACACATTAACCAAGATTTATGATGTGGGAAGAAAGGATTGGGATGATAAATTTTATGTTGTGTTATGGTCATAATAAACTAATTATAAAAGACTAAACAAGGCCATGCCTTTTCAATTGGTGTTTGGCACAGAATCAGTGTCACCTATTGAATTTATACTACCATAATTGTGTATAGTGTGCATAGGAGGATTAGACAATGAAAAATTGCTTGAGGAGAGGATTGATAAGTTAATACCTTTAGATGAAAGGCGGGCTATTGCTCGCTGGAGTCAGAAAAAAAATCAGGAAGAAGGAATGACATGATAGATGGATCAAGAACAAATAGTTTGAGGTTAGGTAGATGGTTCTATTGTATGATTCCAAGTTTTTACGCCATCCTAGTAAATTCAAATTCTATTAGATGGGACCATACATTATATCCTATATACTTGATTTAGGTGCTTTCCAATTACAAGCACTGGACGGAACACGGTTACCAGGATTTTTCAATGGGATTATGCAGAATCCCTCCTATAAATAAGTCTTCTTTGTGTTTATAAATAAGGTAGTATTTCCAGTTAGCCTAGGTTTTTCTTTATTGTAGTTTCCTTTCTTTGTGTTTCCCTTTCTCATTGCTTTGTGTTGTGTGCATTTATGCACTGGTATCCACTTATAAGTTCAAAAAAATCTATGCACAGATGACCCCGCATTTATTTTTGTGTGGGGCAAAGTGATGCGACAAGTACTCGAACCTGGTATTGGAAGTACTCGAAGTTGGTATTGGAAGTTGTGTTTTGAGAAGTATCAAAAGTGTTATTTTAGAAGAGAATGCATAGAAAAGTTGAACATGAGGATTATAGTGTCATGGAGGCTTTACGAAAACCACGTACAAGGATGAGAAGCGCATGAACAACATGAGGCAAGAAATGTCAAAAATCAAGATAAGGACAGATGATGTGTCTTTCACATTGAAATTGTATGCGAAAAGATCTTCAATCAGTAAGGGTTTTGCATGTCAGAAGGTTGTAGAAGTTTTCATGCAGGATTGGGTGTGAGGGGGTAAAAGTGCTGAAGTTTGGCATTAGAAAAAGTTACCTTTAATGCAAAATTACGTTGGTATATGACATAGAATTTATTATAGAAAAAATAAAAATCTATAAGTAGAAGGTCGGGTGCATTATTGTTTACCTTTTATTTGTGTTATCGAAGAGCTCTCATGAACTAGGGCATCCTTGAAGAAAACTTTGTGTAAAAAAGGGTTGTGAAGATTTGCATGCATAGCTAGTTTAATCAGTCAACCAGAGTGGAAAAAGAGTACACGGGTGTGAGCGGAGAAGTTCGTGTAAGAGGATCCCGTTGGTGTTACACCATCTTGTGGAAAAAGTATTTCTAGGTTAGGGTTTTGTAGCTAAGGCATAGGATTGAAAGGATTTTCACAAAGGAGTGGAGCCACAAAGATGAGTAGAGCTAGGATCAGAAGAAAGCAAGAATTTTTAGTGACGTGACAAAGAAATGGCACCAAGGAAAGAAGAAAATGTTTCACCAAATAAGGGCAAGGGTAAGGGGAAATAAGTAATTTCCACCATTTTTAATAAAGAATGGTATATAGAGATGTAATATCCAGATGACGTATCACTTCAAAAAGAATGGGTGTCTCATGTTAGAAAGATGACTGTGAATGGCTACAACCATCAAACGAGCACCACAGAGAATGAGATGGCATTGGAACTGGTTCACCCTACAGACAAGAGGACACAAAATGGAATTCCTATCTACGATGATGAGGTAAAGGTGAAAATGGAGAAGGTCGGGTTATTGCAACACTATGAGTTTCCCTATTTCAGTAAACCTGAGTGACGTACCAATTCCATTATTCTTTATTCTTTGAAGAAGAATGATGTTTTTGATGAAGGATAACACGTGTAGTGTGGGGTGATGTTGGACCCTAGATATTGACTAAGTACCAAAAGGTGGACACATGCAAGACCAGTGAGAATAAGTGTGCTCATGGGAAAGCACATAAAAAAAGGAGCTTAAGAAGGGTTTAAGTAAAACCAGGGCGTGTGTGGTAGGTAGAACACGGGTTTACAGGACTTAAGCCATATTTGACATTTTAGAAGCACTTGAGGAGAAGTATGAGGAGCATACTAGGCATGATGAGTGGATAAGGTACCAACTTGGAACCTTAGAGGTCAATAAAATCATATTCCCCACAAGGAATATTCCCATAAGACATCATTACAAAGACTCGAGGGTTTGCAAAGGAATAAGAATTTGCCTATGAATGACCACATCAACACTTGGCATGTGATCTATGCTTAGAGAAGGCATGGTGGTGGGTGTTGATCTTATATAAAGAAATTGTCATGTAAGAGATAGAGAGATAAGAGAGATAAACAGAGAGAGAAGAGAGATAGACAGGGAGAGATGAGAGATAGGCATGACACTCAGGTAGAAATACATAGAGTAACAAAGTGTTTCAGTAATGTTAGGGTTTAAAGAAATTAGTGCTAGGGGTTGTAAGGGATTTCATAATAATATGTATGGGTACTGGGATCTATAACAAGGGATAAAATGGGAAAAAGTATAGTTAGGATCTCATATCATGAAGGTTTACAAGAGACAAGTCTCTTTTATTTAATCTATATGGTCTTAGATGACCCTTTTGACTGTAATGTGGCTACCAAAACTCTTTTAAATCAATATATATGTGGGTTCATTCTGTATAACTTGTTTATGGGTGTAAACCCTCGTGTTATATGACTTATCATAGCTTGAATCTAGTTTATTATACTTCTACAATGTTATTTAGCCTCTGTAATGCATTAATGTGTAGATTTGTTAGTTGCATATTCTACCTTTTTAAGTAAGCGAATGTACTACTTCTGTAAATAATCATCCATTAATGGCGAAACCTTCTCACAAATCTCACATAAAAGAGGGGCTCAGCACCCGCGCATGCCTCGAGTGAGTTCCCAATGCCTGCTAGGTGATAGGTTGACACGCTTAGGGTTAGAAATAAGTATTAAGGGTAAGTAAAATGACAACATGAAATTACATACATCATGATTCTTGTGGAAAATCTCACAAGATTGTAACAGTGTGTACACATTCCTGCATGGAAAACTATCATTAGTATGCCCATCAACATCATAATTAATGCACCATAAGCCCCTAAATGTCTGATGTACTGAATTAGAAGAAAGCTTCTCTAATTTTTTAGTCATATTCGTTATTTTTGCCTCTAGAAAAGGGCTCACTCTAGTGTCTGCACTCCTAATTGATTCAACACACAGAGCTACTTCCAGAGCCTTGTACGGATCAGTAAATTTATTATGTGATAAGTCCCTTCAAAATGGATTTAGCAAGCCTCCAACAAACCACTGTGCACATTGTATTTAATGAATATCATTAGATACCTTCAATAATAGATTTTAAAACTGTGCATCATACTCCCTTACACTTTCAAAAAATCCCTGCTTGATATCCTTTAGTACACTAATACTTTATTGCTCAAACTCTGGAATGTGGAATGCAGCCAAGAACGTAGTGTGAAATGCATCATAATCCATCCTATACTAGTGTGGATCATACTTGTATACCTGTTGTGTGCATGCCCTTGAAGTGTGCTGGAAAACTGGCTTGTCTTTTTATCAGGTTTTATTATGCCCTTATCTCTTTATAACAATTCACATTTATGAATATGCTCATCTACATCCTCCAAACATGTATACTCTAGAAAGTAAAGAGAAATCTCAAAGAAAACTTGAGGAGTATTTATCTTTTGATATTAATGATATGGTAGGGTATGATGTTGGAAAGGAGGAAGACGCCCTGGGAAGTTATGAGGCTGTTGGGAGACTAAAGTATGTGAAGAGGATTGGATATATTGATAAGTTGTAACACCTCTAACATGGTTGATATCTATGATGACTTTTGTTTCAAAATTTGAAAATGTTGACATGTGACTCTTGTTTTAAGAAAGTGTACTCTTATGATCTATAAAATCATATTTGTTGTAGATAATATGTTATTTGTTTAAATAGGTACAATTCTGCCATGTTTATTTTGAATAGAAAATAAAGTAATGCATCTCTTCTTATTTTGAATACTTCACTGCTTGGGAAATAAAAAATTGATTCAACTAAATTAATCCTTGAGTCTTTGTTGCACTTGAAATTTTGCTTCAGTTTTCATAATTTTTGTGATTACCTTGGATAAATTTCATTGATCCAAGGTATATTTCTAATTCATGACCTTGTGGTCATATTTATCAAGCTAGAAAGGTCAAAGGACCTCGAAACTCTGACATTTTTAAAGTCACGAGTGATCTCCATGGCTCCTTGCTTCGTATCTGAACATGGATGGTAATCTGCTTCTTCTTTGAAAACTTGGGATGTAATTCTTACTATAGACTAAGGAACATAATTAAACTATATTCCTTAAATTAGTAACTCTATCCTAAAGGTGTAACCAAACCTAATTTACTATGTTCTTTTGTTCATGTGGGATGTTAATAACTAAAGGATCTAAGACTAAAACATTATACTTAGACCTAAGGACCTATGTTAATTCCTAGCCTAATGTTTGGCTCACCTAAAAGTAGCCTATGGGATGACATGGAGAAGGGGAAAGTCAATAGCATCAACCCATAGAAATTTATGAGGAATTAATATGGTCTTATCTCTTTTATGCTGCCAAATTTGGTGAATGCATGAGAAAAGTTAGGGGGATGAGTCAACACCTCTGCCAAGTATTAGTTTCATGCATTTTTTAATTTAGTTATTGCCAAACATAAGATGGCGGTGGTAAGAGATGTGGAAGGTCTGTCAATCTTGTTTTACATTTACTATTTTGGAAATGCTAAAAACCACCTAGAAAAGAAGAATATAGAAAGAAGAGGGATTTCTGTTTTGTTTTGGTCATTTGGCATTTTTCGAGCTTAAGCTCTGCATGTGGTTTTCTCTCTTCAAAACATAGTTTGAATCCTTGCATAAAATTTCTTGCATTGCATGGTGTTGGAATGATAAATTTAGCACTATGAAAACTATACGAAGAAGAAGTTTTTTAGGGTTTTTTTGGCATTTTAAGGGAAATAATTGAAGCTTTTCTTGGTGATTTTCTACAAGAAAGTGAAGACATGAGCTCTATCAGGCATGATAGGCCCTATCCATTAAGTCTTATGATTTTACTTAAGTCCTTCAAAAAAACAAATCTGATCTTTATGGAAATTATTTGGTTCTGATTCTTTGATCATTTAATTTTTTGCTTCAATGGTGTTTTTTTGTTGTTTCTTTGGATGCATTATTGATTTTGGTATGATAGTTAGAAAATGTGATCTGGCAGTATCGTTTTAATACTTTTGGGTAATCTTACTTCTGCTCGAATCCTTATAACAGTGGCTTGAAACAGAGTTGTGCTCTGTTAAGTGATATTTTGACTGAAGGTTGTCTATGCAATGTAAGTGTCTTAGTTTGACAGAATTTGAAGGTTCTTTCTTTGAATGTTTCCTTATTATCGTTGTTGGAATACTTAGATATAGGAAACTTGTTAGATATCAAGACTATTGTCTGGGACCTTGTTGTTCTGGTGTTTGTGTTTTATTTCCTTGTTGTTTCATACTTTGAAATCCATCATTTGTTCTTGATTGAGGAAAAACTTATGCTAAGAGCTGCATGTTATGAAAATTAGTATGGCTATGTAGAAATCCTTAGATTTCAACTTGTATGTCCTCTTTCTATTGTTGTTAAATGAATTTGAAGGATTCTTATGTAGACAATACGCCATCATTTTGGGAAGTATAGCATGTTTAATGTTGAGTTTAGTTGATTGATATTGACAGTGTGAACTGTTATTTTGTATTAACTTACTTCAATACTGTAGGTTATTAGAGGAATACCCACTTCATGTTTAAATCTGAAAACTTATTTTGGGTATTGTATTTTTGTATTTGCTCATTTCACTAAAATTATACAGGAAATTATATCTGTGAAAGTTGTTTTTTTCCTGTTGTATATGTTTTCATATTCTCTTAAACCCACTTTGGGATTTTGAGTTCCTTAATAGATATTGAATCTCGGGAAGATTTCTTGAATGGTTGATGGAAGTTTAACTCTTATATTTGGAGGTTTCACAAATTTTTATCTACCTTCTTGTTAAATGGTTTTGAGTTCATTGAAGGTATGTTTCAGATTATACATGTTGTTCTCTTTTTCCTTCCTTCACCGGGTTGTTAGGAAATGAATCAATTCATTAATCTCTTGATAGAATCGTGCTTTAGGACTTGTCTTTCTTGAAAATATGAAAGGTAAAGGTTGGATGTTTGATTTACATTCCTTTTCCTTGTTCTCTTATAGTCATTCAATTCTGGACTATGGTGAATCTCTATTAAGTTATTGTTGATCGTAAAAGAACCTTCATTAACTATTTCAGCTCTTGATGTGTGTCATTCATACAGAAATTTTTTCTGTCTTTTTTTATTATTTACATAAATAAATGTTAACTCTTCTTCATGTGAGTCTAGACAGATGAGGAGACTGCAATATCACTCATTTCCTCTTCAATCTTAGGTTGGGGAATTTGTTCACTAGGGTATTGTTGTTGTTCCTTCTTTGGTCTATTTTAGCTTATATCACTTTTTAACGTTATGATAGGTCTTAGTGTATTATTGGCCTTAAAGCAACCAATCAGAGTTTATGTTATGCCCATGAGGAATTATTGAGCGTTGTGTAAGTTCTTAACTTTAACCAATCTACTCCTTTCTGGAATAATAATGATTTGAGTAAACTTGTGTGTGATCCTAAATGTTAGCTTGTTTCTTTGGAATGGTAGGATCAATTAAAATATTGTGGATAAGGTCTGTAGGATGTTGTTCTTGACTTTCATCTTTAACTAAATTCCAAAAAAAGAGAACTTAGGACTTATAAGATGTTTCACCCAAAAATTAATTGATTGTTGATAATGTTTAAGTTATCCTTACCTGTTAGAATGGACTTATTTATGATAATTGCACTTATTAGGCTATAGGATGAGTTGGAGATAGTATGGTATATAGTTGAAATACAATACTCATTGTTGTACAAACAGTGTATTTATTATGTGAAATAGTTTTATGTATCTTGATTTACTTCTTGAAAATTAGATCTAGCTGATTGAAGGAATCTTAATTTGGTTTCATGAATGAGAATGTAAAGTTAAGATGAAATGATAATTCTTCTTCTTCAACTCTATTGTTTTATTTTTTTTATGTTGAAATGAGTTTTATGATGAAAATATAAAGTTTCTAAGTTGATTGATTAACCCTACTTGTAGAGCCTTAAATCTTTTCTCTATTCTTCTTAGATTGTATTCTTTTATGGAAAAGTCTTTTTTTTTTTTATTGTTGTGTTTTTAGAATTGTTTCATAAACAACAAGGTTATTTTTATGAAACAGTTAGTTAAAAGCACAACATTTAATGTTATAGTGATTATCATGCTTAGTTCAATTGAACTGACCCATGCTAACAATTTTGCAGATGGATTTTGTAAAAGATGAAAGGATAAAGACATATAGGAAGTTACATATTTTTTACTAAAGAAATTTCATCTTTGTTATGATGATATGTTGCTTCAATACTTGAGATGTAGTTGTCGGAAATGAAAGTTGTAATAAAATTAATTTTGTACTATTGTTTTGACACTTTGTAATCTCTGAAATACTTTTGGATTCAGTGAATGAATCACTCCTTCTTGATGAATAAAAATGTGATGATTGCTAAATAATAATTTATTAAAATACTTTCTTGTCATGAATTGGGATGTATTTTTAAGTATTATCGTAATGAAGGAGGGAAATTTATGTACTTAAATGTTATGGAATGGTTGGGGGATCTAAAATTTTATTTCATTTACTTTCTCAATTAGAGATGTAACTTATAAATTTGACACTCATAAGCAGATCCTCAATCAATACAAAAAGGTCTATGTTTGAATTATATAGATGTATGTGTATGAATTTTTGATGTATTTAAACATATGTAATTTGTTTTATAAATGGGCATTACCCATAATATAGGGAAAAATGATCATTCCCATGAAATTAGAAATGTTGTAAGTAAATGATTGCATGTAATCATTTAAGCAGATTTCCTTAGTCATAAACTAGAATGTTTGAAAGGATTTAAATGTAATTTAGACTTCATCTCCATGAAGTCTGAAATAAAAAAATAAAAGATTATGTGGAACCTATTTAAGCTAGGGATGAAATAAGTAAGGAACTAATTAACACATTTTACCTATAAGATCTATTATGATAGTACATGATGCAAGGTGTTTCATTTAATGATATACTTAAACATGTAACTAAGTGGTTAGGAATAAAGTTTTACCTACATACCTACCTCACATGTGACTTCAACTTGTAACCTTTTTAGATTAAATAACCTAGTTGAATCTTTAGGCGTTGTTGTAATTAATATTTAATGAAGTGATTAATGAGTTAATAAACTTGTGATATAAGGTGTGCTAGTTCAGTTGAGGAAACTCATTTGGATTTTGGTACACATCAACTGTATTATAGTACCTTTGTAATGATGGGGGTCATTACAGGATACTATGATGCAGTTTATATGTCTCAACACCCCACTCTGTTTATTTAAATTGATTGACATAAAAGTAATCATGGATCATGGTTCTATCCTATACATGGATAGGAACATGATCTAGTGTCAAGGTCAACTCATGTTGACATAGGATAACTAGACACACCCAATCGAATTACGTTGATTGAGTATGTTGTTGTCCTTTTCTAGTATGAAATATTGAATCAGATTAGACTGACAAGAGTCAGGAAAGACCACTCTAGATAACAGAACAAGTGTGGTGAGGGACTTAGTTTCATTTGATGAGTATGTTGTCAAGGAATGTAAACATGATAAACATGTTTAAAAACTTTCGCCAAAGTATCGCAAGTTGTTGGTTGCATTGTCCTATGTCACTTAGTTTAAGAAGTGAGATTTCAAATGAATATCGGTGATAGATATTCAAATAGGCCTCTTAAATAGATAACTTGGGTACTCTAAAAAGGTAAAGGAACCAAGTATATGTTGTATACACATTACTAAGTTAACATGAGAGATCATTTTAATACCGAGTCATGAAATGAGAGATCGATGTTTCACTGATGTCATTTATAGTTGCATATGGTTTTCTGTTATGAGATGGATTGGCATTGGAATGTGTGTTCTAAATTATGTTAATTTACAAATAGAGAACATTATGTATTAAAAAAATTCCCTTGTTTCTAAAGTCTTAAAATGGGAATGTTACATCTTGGTATCAGAGCTGAAGGTTGCAACTCTTAGACCTATTGAGTCCATAATCTGATAAAAACGTAATTTTCTTGTTAACATAAAATGGTTAGAACAAGGGGAGATGCTGCAAACAACCCACCTCCAGGTGGAGAGGTAACTACCACCCAAAAACTTAACGAGATCCTTTCTGCCCTGTTAGACACAAGAGATCGTCTAGCTATACTTGAACAAGTTATGGGAAATGAAGAGGAAGAAGATGTTGGTAACAACAATCAGCCACCTCTTGTGGATAATGCCAATGTTGGAAATTTAGGCATTGATAATAATAATGTTGCAAATGCTAATGCAAATATACCCAATCAACCTTAAAATAAAAAGGCAAGATTGGTAATTGAACTCACAAATGACATAAAAAGGATAATTCCACCTAAGTTTGATGGCACCGCACAGGGATATGGAGCTAAGAATTAGCTCAGCAAAATGGAGAAGTACTTTATATTAAGGAACTTCTCGGAGGAAACTAAAGTAGTATGGGGACCTTATCATCTTTCCCATGAGGCATCTTCTTGGTGAGACAACCATAAGGCTGAACTAAAAATTGACGAAACAAAAATCACTTGGGATCAATTTAAGATTTATTTTTGGCTATGCTGGCTACCACAACTTTATTATAATTAGAATATGAATGAGTTTCAGAACTTAGCTCAAGGAAAGTTAACTGTAATAGAGTACTGGAAGAGGTTCACTAAGCTTCTTAAGTACATACCTCAGTATCAAACTGACGAGAAGTTCAGGATATGAAAATTCATTATGGGATTAAACCCTATTATAGGGGTGAAGTAGATGTTCACAACCCAACCACCATGGAAGGGGTTGTAGAAAAATCCATTCGGAAGGAACATAAATTAAAAGAAATTTGTGCCCATAAGGAAAAAAACAGAAAGAAAATTCTTATTTCTTCTTCATCTCTTGCACCCAAAAAGGGGGCATGGCAGAAGTTTGGTACCAAAAATAAATTTTTTGATAATGGTAATAAAAAACCAGTGAATAAACCTGTTGCAAATGTATGAAACAATTTCATAAGGAAGAATAATAATGCATAGAAGTCTTATGAAAGACAGAACAATAGTTTTAGGGTTGGAAATAAATTCGAACCTAAAAAAGGACCTATTGAGGGATGCTAAAACTATGGTAAGGATCATTATGCAAATCAGTGCCCTCTAAGGAAGGATGACGGTAATCAACAACACAAGATACATGCTGCAGTAGCTAATAAACAAGTTGAAAATCAAGTCATGCCTATAGAAGTGCCAGGTAAATTATTTGGTATGCCTGTTACTATAATTTTTGATATTGGAGCTACTAAATGCTTTATTTCTAGTAAAATAGCTTCAAAACTAAAAAGAAAACATGGATTAATGGAAAAATCTTGGACTGTTCAATATGGAAATAATGTTGTCCATACTATTAGTAAATGCCTTTTTGGAGCAGTCTTAGACTTGCCTAGTTTTTCCACTGAAGTTTATATTTATGTTGCTCCTTTGGGGTCTTATGATGTGATAATAGGTGCTAATTGGCTTGTTGAACATAAGGAAAAAGTAGACTATTTTAAAAAACACATTAGTTTCCTTGATGATCTGTAAAAAATAGCAGACATCCAAGGGATAAAATGAGAGATTTTAGTAAGGATACTGTCAGCTATGCAGCTTTAAAAGGCCAAAAACAAAGGCTGCACTTTTTATGCATTAAATTTTTTTGAAAAAACTGAAGGGGATAGTAATTTCTTGGAAAAATATCTATTGTTAAGAGATTTCAGCGATGTGTTTCTGGAAGAACTACACGGTCTTCCACCTAAGCGGGAGTTTGACTTCACGATTGAAATCAAACTAGGAACTGAGCCTATTTTCAAGGCATCGTATTGAATGACTACCATTGAACTGGTAGAGCTTAAGGCATAGTTACAAGAATTGGTGTCTAAAGGTTTGATAATACTGAGTGTTTCACCTTCGGGAGCACCGGTAATTTTTGTGAAAAAAAAAAGGATGGAACACTTAGACTGTGTATTGATTATAGGATGTTAAAAAAAGCAACAATTAAAAATAGATATCCACTTACTAGAATTCATGATCTGTTTGATCATATTTGTGGTGCATTAGTATATTCTAAGATAAATCTTCATTCTAGGTGTCATCAATTAAGAATCAAATACAAAGATATTCATAAAACAACCTTTAGGACAAGGTATGGCCATTGTGAATTTATAGTTTTACTTTTAGGTTTGACAAATGCACCTGCAGCTTTTATGAATTTAATGAATAATATCTTTCAAGAATACCTGGACAAGTTTGTACTTGTACTCTTGGATGATATTCTTATATATTCTAAAAGCATTGATGAGCATCATGAGCATTTGAAAATAGTGCTTGAAATCTTAAGGAAAAGAAGATTATATGGTAAGTTATCCAAATGTTCTTTTTATGAGATAGAAATGCACTATCTAGGACATGTCATAATTAAAGATCGAATAGCAATTGATCCATCAAATATTATTACAATAATTAAGTGGCCTGCACCTAAGAATGTACATGAATTCAGAAGCTTCATGGGTCTTGCTAGTTATTATAGGAAGTTTGTACAGGATTTTTCAAAATTCGTTGCACCAATAACTTCATTACAAAAGAAAGATAAGAAATTTTTGTGGAGTGAAAAATGTGAATCAGCATTTAAAAATATAAAGGATCAATTAACATATGCACCTAATTTGGTTGTACCTGATCCAAATGGAAACTTTACAGTAGTTATAGATGCTTCCAGAGAAGGACTCAAAGGTATTCTGTTGCAAAATGAAAATTTTATAGCATATGAGAGTAGAAAACTCAAGTTACATGAGTTGAATTATGCTCCCCATGACCTAGAGCTTGTTGCCATAGTTCATGCACTTCAAGTATGGATACATTATCTTTTAGGAAGACCTTTTGAATTAAAGACTAGTCATCTTAGGCTAAAGTATAGGAAAAATTTAATGAAGGAATTTCATAATTCACCTTACTCAGGGCATCCTTGTATTACAAAAAAGCTCATTGAAGGTAAATAACAAAGGAATCAATATTAAGCAATTTGGATGTAGGGAAATGAGTTGAGAAAAAATTGATGATAATTTCATGATTCACATTATGACATCACTACTTGCTTATTGAATAAAACAACAATATTTTTGTCAGCATGTTAAAGCTAAGCTTATACACCTAGCTGGTTTATTGTATCCTCATAGTATACCACAATACAAATGGCAGGTAATTAACATGGATATTTTTTAGGGGTTATCAATGTCAAGAAATAAACATGATGTTATTTTAGTTCTTGTTGATAAACTAACAAAAAGAGCTCATTTTATTGTTGATAATCTTAAGGATGATTCACCTGTTTTAACAAAAATATTTGTACATGATATTTTCATATTACATGGAGTACCAAAATTGATTATGTCAAATAAATACCCTAGAATGACATCTCAATTTTGGAAAATGCTTAATGCATCCTTAGGAACTAAACTGAATTTTAGTTTTGCATACCATCAGGAAATAGATGGTCAAAGTGAAAGAGTTAATTAGGTTTTGGAAGATATTTTCCAAATGTACTGAATGGATCAATAGTACAAATGGGAAGAATAACTTCCTTTATTTTAACTTGCTTACAATAATACATATCATGCCTCTTTGAAAATGGCACCTTTCAAAGTGTTGTATGGAAGAAAATATAGAACCCCAGTTAGTTGGGATAGCATTGAGGACAGAGAGGAAATTGGACCTAAAATCCTTACTGAAATGGAATAGCAAGTTCAAATGATTCGTGTACATTTAAAAGAAGTAGCAAATAGGCAAAAACATTATGCAGATCTGAAAATGGTTGATAAGAAATTTGAACTTGGTGAAAAGGTATTTTTACAGGTTAAGCTGAAAAAGAGTTCTATAACCTTTGTAAAGGTAGCCAAGTTATCACCTCGCTATGTGGGACCCTTAGAAATTGTTGAAGTAATCAATCATGTAGCTTATCAATTAGCACTACCCACTACTTTGTCTCGAATGGATGATGTTTTCCATATTTCTTTGTTTAAGAAATATGTTTCATATTTATCACATGTGTTAAATTGGGATTCCTTACAGGTCCAAGACCCAGGAATAATCATGGTTGAACCCATTAGAGTGTTGGAAACTCACCAGTTGCACTTGAGAAATAATGAAATTAGTCAATGCAAGGTCCAGTGGGACCAATTTAATGAAGAAAGTGCAACATGGGAAAACCTTGAGGATATGAAAATTGATTTTCCTCATTTATTTGAACAGAATTAATTTTGTTGATTGATAACAAATAAAGACCTTGTTTTTTTTTACTTATCAATAAATCTACCAGTTTTGGGTACTTACTATATTCTTTAGTTCTGGAATAGTTAATTTAATGTTTTAATAAATTTATGAAAATTGGAAAATCTCAAATCCGGTTTCTTTTTGTGAACTTATGATGAAAGAACTATAATTAGGATTATTTTTCTTGTTTGAGATTTGGACTAAGTTAATCAGCGAGACAATGATGCTTTTTAGGAGAGAGGTATGTAACACCTCTAACATATCTGATATCTATGATGACTTTTGTTTTGGAAGTTGCAAACATTGACATGTGATTCTTGTCTTAAGATAGTGTACTCTTATGATCTATGAAATCATGTTTGTTGTAGATAATATGTTATCTACTGAAATAGGTACAATTCTGCCATGTTTATGCTGGATAGAAAATGAAGTAATGCATCTCTTCTTATGTTGAATAATTCACTGCTTGGGAAATGAGAAATTGATTCAGTTAAATTAATCCTTGAGTCTTTGTTGCACTTGAAATTTTGCTTCAAGTTTCATAATTTTTGCGATGCGAAACAGCATTACCTTGGATCAATGTCATTGATCCAAGGTATGCTTCTAATTCATGAGCTTTTGGTCATATTTACCAATTTGTATAGGTCAAAGGACCTCGAAACTCTGATGGTCGTAAATTCACGAGTGATCTCCATGGCTCCTTGCTTCGTATCTAAACTTGGATGGTAATTTGGTTCTTCTTTGAAAATTTGGGATGCAATTCTTACTATAGACTAAGGAACCTAATTAAACTATGTTCCTTAAATTAGTAACTCTATCCTAAAGGAATAACATAGCCTAAGTTACTATGTTCTTTTGTTAATGTGGGATGTTAATAACTAAAAGACCTAAGACTAAAACTTTAGACTTAGACCTAAGGACCTATGTTAATTCCTAACCTAATGTTTGGCTAACCTAAAAGGGGCCTATGGGATGACATGGAGAAGGGGAAATTCGGTGGCATCAACCCCTAGAAATTTATGAGGAATTAATAAGGTCTTATATATTTTATGCTACCAAATTTGGTGAATGCATGAGAAAAGCTAGGGGGATGAGTTGACACCCCTGCCAAGTATTAGTTGCATGCATTTTTGAATTTAGTCATTTCCAAACATAATATGGTAGTTGTGGGAGATGTGGAAGGACTGTTAGTCCTATTTTGCATTTAATATTTTGGAAATGGCAAAAACCACCTAGGAAAGAGGAAGATGGAAAGAAGAGGGGTTTCAGTTTTTTTTTTGGTCATTTGGTCATTTTTGAGCTTAAGCTTTGCATGTGGTTTTTTCTCTTTGAACCACATTTTGAATCCTTGCATGAATGTTCTTACCTTGTATGGCATTTGGAATGATAAATTTAGCACTGTGAAAACTATAAGAAGAAGAAGAAGAAGGTTTTGAGGGTTTTTTTGGAATTTCGAGGGAAATAATTGAAGCTCTGCTTGGTGATTTTCTGTGAGAAAGTGAAGACAAGAGCTTTATCAGGCATGATAGGTCATATCCATTAAATCTTATGATTTTACTTAAGTGCTTCAAAAAAACAAATCTGATCTTTATGGAAATTCTTCGGTTCTGATTCTTTGATTATTTAAGTTTTTACTTCAATGGTGTTTTTGTTTTGTTTCTTTGGATGCATTATTGATTTTGGTATGATAGTTGGAAAATGTGATCTAGGAGTATTTTTTCATACTTCTAGGTAATCTTTCTTCTGCTCAAATCCTTATAATAGTGGCTTAAAATAGATTTGTGCTCTGTTAAGTGATCTTTTGACTAAAGGTTGTTTATGCAATGTATGTGTCTTAGTTTGACAAGAATTTGAAGGTTCTTTCTTTGAATGTTTCCTTATTATTGTTGTTGGAAGACTTAGATATAGGAAACTTGTTAGATATCAAGACTGTTGTCTGGGACCTTGTTGTTCTAGTGTTTTTGTTTGATTTCCTTGTTGTTTCAGACTTTGAAGACCATCGTTTGTTCTTGATTGAGGAAAAACTTATGCTAAGAGTTGCATGTTATGAACATTAGTATGGCTATGTAGAAATCCTTAGATTTCAACTTGTATGTCCTCTTTCTGTTATCGTTAAATGAATTTTGAAGGATTCTTGTGTAGACAATACACCATCATTTTGGGAAGTATAACATGTTTAATGTTGAGTTTGGTTGATTGATATTGACAGTGTGAACTGTTAGTCTATATCAACTTGCTTTGAGACTGTAGGTTATTAGAGGAATACCCACTTCAAGTTTAAATCTGAAAAACCCATTTTGGGTATCGTATTGTTGTATTTTCTGATTTCACTGAAAGTATACAGGAAATTATATATGTGAAAGTTGTTTTGTCCTGTTGTATATATTTTCATATTCTCTTAAACCCACTTTGGGCTTTTGAGTTCCTTAATAGATCTTGGATCTGGGGAAGATTTCTTGAATGGTTGATGGAATTTTAACTCTTATTTATGGAGGTTTCTCGAATGTTTATCTATCTTCTTGTTAAATGGTTTTGATTTCATTAGAGTTCTATTTCAGATTAGACCTGTTGTTCTCTTTTTCCTTCCTTCACCAGGTTGTTAGGAAATGAATCGATTCATTAATCTTTTGATAGAATCATGCTTTAGGACTTGTCTTTCTTGAAAAGATGAAAGGTAAAGGTTGGATTTTTTATTTACATTCCTTTTCCTAGTTCTTTTATATTCATCCAATTTTATACTGTGGTGAATCTCTATTAAGTTATTGTTGATCGTAAGTTAGCTTTCCTTAACTGTTTCACCACTTGATGTGTGTCATTCATATGGAAATTTGTTCTGTGTCTTTTCATTATTCTTTACATAAAGAAACGTTAACTCTTCTTCAGGTGAGTCTAGACAGATGAGGAGACTGCAATCTCACTCATTTCCTCTTTAATCTTAGGTTGGATAATTTGTTCACTGGGGTATCATTGGTGTTACTTCTTTGGTCTATTTTGGCTTATATCACTTTTTAACCTTGTGATAGGTCTTAGTGTATTATTGGCCTTAAAGAAACAAATCAAATTTTATGTTATGCCCATGAGGAAGTATTGAGCCTTGTGTAAGTTCTGAACTTTAACCAATCTACTCCTTTCTGGAATAATAACGATTTGAGTAAACTTATGTGTGATCTTGAATGTTAGCTTGTTTCTTTGGAATGGTAGGATCAATCAAAATATTGTGGATAAGGTCTATAGGATGTTGTTCTTGAATTCCATCTTGAACTAAATTCCAAAAAAAAGAGAACTTAGGACTTATAGGATGTTTCACCCAAAAATTACTTTGATTGTTGATAATGTTTAAGTTATCCTTACCTGTTGGAATGGACTTATTTATGATAAATGCACTTCTTAGGCTATAGGATGAGTTGGAGATAGTATGGTATATAGTTGAAATACAATACTTATTGTTGTAAAAATCATGTATTTATTCTATGAAATAGTTTTATGTATCTTGATTTACTTCTTGAAAATTAGATCTGGCTTATTGAAGGAATCTTAATTTGATTAGATGAATGAGAAGTTAAAGTTAAGATGAAATGATATTTATTCTTCTTCAACTCTGTTGTTTTATTTTATGTATGTTGAAAAGAGTTTTATGATGAAAAGATAAGGCTGCTAAGTTGATTGATTAATCCTCCTTATAGAACCTAAAATCTTTTCTCTATTCTTCTTGGATTTTATTGTTTTATGGAAAAAAAATTCTAGTTTTATTGTTATGTTTTCAGAACTATTTCATAAACATCAGGGTTCTTTTTATGAAACAGTTAGTTAAAATCACAACATTTTAATGGTATAGTGCTTATCATGCTTAGTTCAAATGAACTGACCCATGCTAACAATTTTGTAGATGGATTTCGTAAAAGATGAAAGGAGAAAGACATATAGGAAGTTACATCTATTTTACTAAAGAAATTACATCTTTATTATGATGATATGTGGCTTCATTACTTGAGATGTACTTGTTGGAAATGAAAGTTGTAATAAAATTAGATTTTTACTGTTGTTTTAACACTTTGTAATCTTTGAAATACTTCTGGATTCAGTGAATGTATCACTCCTTCTTGATGAATAAAAGATGTGATGATTTCTAAATAAAACTTTATTGAAATACTTTCTTGTCATGAATTGGGATGTATTTTTAATTATTATCCTAATGAAGGAGGGAATTTTATGTACTTAAATGTTATGGAATGGTTGGGGGGTCTGAAATGTTAGTTGGTTTACTTTCTCAATTAGAGATGCAACTTATAAAGTTGACACTCATAAGCATATCCTCAATCAATACAAAAAGGACTATGTTTGAATTATATAGATGTATGTGTATGAATTCTTGATGTATTTAACATATGTACTATGTTTTATAAATGGGCATTAGCCCATAATATAGGGAAAAAGGATAATTCCCATGAAATTAGGAATGTTGTAAGTAAATGGATGCATGTACTTCTTTAGGAATATTTACTTAATCATAAAATAGAATGTTTGAAATTATTTAAATGTAATTTAGACTTCATCTCCATGAAGTCTGAAATAAAAACAAAAGATTATGTGGAACTTATTTAAGCTAGGGCTGAAATAAGTAAGGAAATAATTAACACATTTTCTTACCTATAAGATCTATTATGACAGTACATGATGCAAGTTGTTTCATTTAATGATAAACTTAAACATGTAACTAAGTGGTTAGGAAGCAGGTTTTACCTAGATACCTACCTCACATGTAACTTCAACTTGCAACCTTATAGTTGAATCTTTAGGTGTTGTTGTAATTAATCTTTAATGAAGTGATTAATGAGTTAATAAACTTGTGATCTAAGGTGTGTTAGTCCAGTTGAGGAAACTCAGTTGGATGTTGGTACACATCAACTGTAGTATAGTACCTTTTGTCATGATGAGTGTCATTACAGGATACTATGATGTAATTGATATGTCTCAACACCCCACTTTGTTTGTTTAACTTGATTGACATAAAAGTAAAACTGGATCATAGTTCTATCCTATACATGGATATGAACATGATTTAGTGTCAAGGTGAACTCCCGTTGACTTAGGATAACTATATGCACCTAATCGACTTACGTCAATTGAATATGTCTATGTACCCTTAGTCACCATGAGTACTCTTCCACACTAATGCATGTTGTTGCCCTTGTCTAGTATGAAATATTGAATCTGATTGGATTGATAGGAGTCAGGAAATACCAATCTAGATAACATAAAAAGTTTTGTGAGGTACTTTGTTCCATTTTATGAATATGACGTCAAGGAATGTAAACATGATAAACATGTTTAAAAAAATTGGCCAAAGTATCGCAAGTTACTGATTGCTTTGTGGTATGTCACCTAGTTTAAGAAACAGGATTTTAGATGAATATCGGTAATAGATATTCAAATAGGCCTCTTAATAAGATCACTTGGGTACCCTAAAAAGGTAAAGGAACCAAGTATACATTGTATACACATTACTAAGTTAACATGAGAGATCTAAATAATACCGAGCCATGAAATGAGAGATCGGTGTTCACCAAGTCATTTACAATTACATATGGTTTTCTATTATGAGATGGATTGGCATTAAAATGTTTGTTCTAAATTATTTTAATTTAGAATAGAGAACATTATGTATTAAAAAAAATTCCCTTGTTTCTAAAGTGTTAAAATGGGAATGTTACATAAGTTATAAGGATGGATTTGTTGATGAAAGGTTGTGTTGGTTGTTGTATGTACTTAGAGGATACATAACCATGTTACATGATGAAAGTGATAGTAATAGAAATGAAACTCATGTTGATAGGCAGTGCAGACGCAGGGATGGATAACACTTTCTTTTAGATCAAAGACATAGATTGTTGTGATGAAATAGGCTTAGACATGATCAAATAATTTATAGAGAGGAACACCAATTGAGCTTGGAGGAGGAGGAGTAGTGGGGGATGAGTGGTTGGAGGTAGTAGTATGATTTTTTTACCATTCAAGATAGTGGGGAGCCAATGACATAGGTGCTTATTGGTTGGTTGTGTTCTGCAATGATATGATATTAAGGTCAAAAATAAAAACAAGAGTAGATGAAGTACGTGATGACACTTCTATATCACTAGTAGGGGTAAGGAGATATTTATTAGATGACAAGATGATATTCGAGGTCGTAAATTTTAGAATAATGACAAGGTTAAACTTGAGTGGTGTTATCATGTAAAAATTTTGGCATGAAAAATTCAAAAAAATTATCATGACAACTTAATCCTCATTTGAAAATCCCTCTCTTATTCAATGTAAACCTATCCTCTAGCCAATTCAGTTACTATGTTACCATCATAATAGTCAAGAGTAATTTAGTAATGTGATTTTCAAGTGTGTATCATGTGCATGTAGGTGAATAATGGATTCATTCAAGACCATTCATAAGGAATTGTTCTCGGAGTCTCAAAAAGGCCTATTTTTCAATATTTTTCACACTGGTGGACACCCCTCAGAAGATGAATGTTAAGGCACAACCTACCTAGTACCTGTGTAGAGGAGCTAAAATATGTAATTAAGTGATTTAGGAAAGTTATGAAAGAAAAATCAGGTTTAGGAACAAGTTATATAATACCGGGCTATTTGTAGCATGGTATAAGGAAATGAAAGTGATGAAAAGCAACTTGGCTTGTTACAGATGTATCAGGAGCCTTAGAAGGAGTTAGCAAGCAATCAAATACTCATCAGAATTATGGAAGATCCTAATTTATGGTGAAATGATTGAGGAAATATTCTAGGAAATTTAAAATGTGGGAAATTATCTGACAGTGCAACTCAAGAGTCCCATTAAAAGGTGAAATTTGATCGAAAGGTTCCAGAAACTCTATAAAATATAAATATAAAATATAAAATATAAAATATAATATAAATTTAAGAACCTAATAAAATATAAAATTATGATATTTTTAATTCTCTTCATTATTCATAATTTTTTTGGCTCTATTCTGTCAAAAATTATTCTTGCCACTTTTCTCACCGGCACACGCCTTGAGGTACAAGTGAAGGTATGGGTAAAAATGTCAGAATAATTCATTTTCAAGGCTTATAAATGGTCTCCTTGTATTCATTGGTATGTTTCCATGAATATTCATATATTGGTTCATAAAAATTCATTATTTTTTTACTTCAAGGTACAGAAAACATTCCAACAAGAAAGTTTTAAGTGCAAACCATGCTCGGATGCAATATTTGAGTGCTTAGCCACACTTTTATGTGTTCCTATTGGTCCTTAAAACATGCACACGTGTCTCATATCTGGAAGAACTGATTTATTTGAGTTAACAAAGGGACTGTCTCTAAGTTATGGGACCTTGTGTGCTTGAGACAGACCTCCAGAGAAGGTCGGTTCCTCTATCTATTTCTATTGCTATTGCTACTCCTAATGTTGGAAAGTAAAACTAAGATAACAATGCCAAGGGACTAGGGATAGAAGGATAACATAAAATGGAAAACTAAACTAAGGAAGGAGATAACAACAGAAAAAGAGGGATGAACATTATTTGTTTTGATTGAAAATGAAGGAAAAACCAAGAGGAGAGGCTATGCACATGTAACACAAACTAGAATGAATTTACACCATCGATTTCATGAAACACAACCAAAAAATGGAGCTGCAATGAACATAAAATGACATATCATAACACAATGCAAAGGGAAAGCAAAAAAATGAATATAAACACGTTAAGGCAGAGAATAACCACAAAATGATTCTTTTATTACTCCCAGGTATGCACAATTAGTTACAATGGCATTCGAAGGTCGATATTCGCATGCACGAACCATATCTAGAGGTCTGCAATTCAAAATGTAGAGATATAGGATCCTTAGAAAACACTAAAGGATGCAAAATGTCCAACCCTTTTCAATGATTTGAGTTCTTACTTTTATAGATAAATAATGAGAGAGGAAGAAGAGAAAGAGGGAAAACTTGAATTTGATACATAACCACTAATAGAAAGCATTGAATGCCTATAAATCCACTTGTAGATCTACAAAATATGCTTCCTAATGTCTATTTGGCATGTAGGAGAAGGAAGGAGGTGAAATTTATATCAGATCAGGTGGTTGGAGCAATTAGATCTACTCATTAATAGCGTGAAAGAAATTTTCCCTTTTCTCACCTACCAAATCCTGCTGAAATTTGAATTTGAACATTCTAGCATGTAGCGCATGTCAGCAATTTTTTTATAAGACTAGGAATGCGAGGGTCTAAGCATTGGAAAAAAATTTATGACTGTCAAACGATTTGTAGTGTGAACTGGGTACGTAATACACGTGGTGTACACTGATTGAATGAAAGATCGGCTGACTGCACATCTATTTTGTCATTTTTCCATGTGTAACCCAGTGGTTTGTTGCAAGGATTTGACATCCTATTGGTGTGATTTGATTGGTTGCATGTAGTACACTCAAATTCTAACACATGACATGTGATAAAGAAGAGTACAGAAGAAGGCGCAAAGGCAAGTGCGTGGAAGAATGAGGTGTAGAAGTAAAACAGAGGGAAGGGCACGCGATGATGAAACACATGCGGGAGGAAATGCGAGAACACCCAAGGAAATAAGGTATGATTGAGGTATAATTATTATAAAGTAACTTTCATGGGAAAGTAACTTGTGCGGGCATGCGAGAGTATCAAGGGCTTAGCTTTCTTTGGGAAGCAAGTCTAGGGCACACTTACAGGGTGCATGCAATTTTGGGATAAAGGTGAGTACGCAGAGGGTACATGAAAGGGGGAAGATGGAACAAAGAGGAAAATGAAAAGGACGAGGTGAAGGAAAGGAAAATTTCAAAGGCACGTGAGGAATCTGCAACCATGGAGATGTGCCAAATGACCAATTTGAGGTGTGTGCAAGCGACAATATACAACCACAAATCTAGCATGTGAATATAAGTTACCCAAATAACTAGGAGAGTGATTTGGATAACATTTTTGGCAACTTTCGGGGCCATCTTCCTGCTAGATGAACGAGATTAGTAGCATGGAGTATCCATTGGGAATGGATTCTATTATGTGATCATGAAATTTTGACCTAGAACTTTAAAGAATTGCCTCTTGAAGTCACTTGATGGAATATTTCTAAACTCTATCATGAATCCTAAAACAATATTGAAGACTACTAGAAAATGATCGGTATCCTAAAAGCAACAAAAGAGCACACACAAGAAGCAGGTGGGAATAAGGAGCTATGCACACAAAAAATAATGTGTGCACAACGCACTTAGAGGAATTGAAACTACTCTAATATTTACAAAATGGTGTAGTAAGCTTAGTGGAAGGGTTTAAGATAGATCCCATTGACTAGGATTGAAAGCACACCTCCATTAAGATGAGATAACTTGAAATAGTTAGCTTCTTTACAAGAACTGATAACATACGGGCCACTCCAAAGTGCATCAAACTTTGAATGACACCTTGGTTTGGGTTTATCAACATCTCATTTTAAGACCAATTCCCCAACTTTGAAAGCTTGAGACCTAGCCTTTCTATCAAACCACTTCTTCATCGATTTTTTATGTTACTAGCTTGATCATGAAAAAATTTCTTAATTCTTCAAGTTCAATCAGCTCTATCATTCTTATTTCTTTCTGGTTTGTGCCTTCAAATTCTAGTTGTTGGGCAAGTGATAAAGAATTCAACTCAAGTATCAAAGGAATTATAGCTTGTTTTCCATAGATAAGCTTATAAGGATAAGTTCTTATTTCTTTCATCACTATGATTCTATCTTCCCAGAGTGTGTGTGAGACCTTTGCATGCCACTGTCTCTGGTTAATATTCATTGTGCACTTCATGGTTCTGATCAAGTTCTTATTTGTTGATTCTACTATACTATTACCCTGAGGGTAGTAGTTGGAAGAATTCTTAAAATAAATGCCCAAATTAAGCACCCATCCAAAAATATTAGTACCAATGCCTTTGGATCGTCATATATAATGGTTTGAGGAATACTAAACCTTGTTACAAGCCCCTCGAGAAATTCAAGGATGGCTGAATTAGTATATTCCTTGAGTGCTATAGATTTTTTCCATCTGGTGAAGTATTGCATAACTATCAACACCCACTTGTGGCCAACACTTGAAGGAGGATTGATCATGCCTATTAAGTCAACACCCTATTACACAAAAGGATTATCCACTTGGATTGGTTGGAGGGGAAGCACTGTCAATCTCTTCTTATCTATAAAGAAAGCACATTATTTTCATTTCATGACCCACTTATGTTCATCTGAAAATATGGTAGGCCAAAAGTATCTTACCATTATTATCTTCATTGATGTAGATTTGGTAGAGAAGTGTCCACCAGAGAATCCATCATGAAATTTTTCAAACACCTTTTCAGTTTGTGTGTTATCAATACACCTCAACAGCATGCCATCGAGATTGTTTTTGAAGAGAAGGCCATCAATAAGAATGTATGGAATATATTGAATTCACAAATGTCTTCTCTTTTCCTTTTTAAAATGGGAGGGATGTGCCCTTGGAAAGGAATGTGGTGGTGTCCTTTATCTAGTCATGTACATCAGGATCTACATTTTGTTCAAGTTATGTATGTGCGATATCTTCTTCCAGAAACAATGAAGTCTCAGGTTCATCATCCGCATCCTCAACAAGCTATTTACATAGCATGCTACCTCTAACCAGCTTTTTGAATTTTATAGTCACATCATACTCCATGATTTTGGTCACCCGTCTTGTTATCTTTTCACTAATCATTGCTTTCATGATGACGTTCTAACAAGAGAGTGGGAGACTAACACCTTGATGTGATTTGTTGTGAGAATTATTTTGAACTTCTTGAGTATACGCATGAAGGTGAAGACCTATTTTTCTGTGTGACTGTATCTCAATTCATAATCCCTCAGTGTCTGGCTGAAGAAAGACAATAGTTATTCTAGTCCTTATTTATTTTATTATGTTAGGACAGCAACAACACTTGCATCAGTTCCATAAGCATAAAGGATGAAATCCATTGAGTAATCCAGGTTGATTAATGTTGGCACACAATCAATTTATTTCTTGATCTTGTTAAATATATCATTTCCTTTTGTTGTCCACCTGAAGGCTCTATCTTTCTTGAGCATGCAGGTGATGGGCCTTACTAGTCTTGCAAAATTAGGAATGAACCTTCTAACAAAATTTATTTTTCTAAGGAAGTACCGCAAGGATTTCTTATGCACTGGTAGTGAAAGAGCAAGGATATCTGAAATACACTCAGCATCAATTACGATGCCATCATTTGAAACCACATGGCCCAGAAGCTTTCCCTGCGCCATTGCAGAATTACACTTTTTGGGGTTAAGAGACACCCCAAAAAAATTTCATCTCTCAAGGACTTTCTCTAAATGTGCCATATGATATGTGCCCTGCTTTGAGAAGATTGTAATGTCATCTAGGTAAACCAAGATGATCTTGTTGATGTAACCTTTGAAGGCAATGTCCATAACACACTAGAATGTTACACCTACATTTAATAGACCAAAGGGAATCTTCTGATAGGCATATTTTCCCAAATTGGTTATAAACTCCATTGTTAATTGATCCGCTTCCTTAAAAAAGATCTTATTGAAGCCAAAATATCCATCCAACATAGAAAATGTCTCCACGCTAACCACAATCTATAGAATCTATTCCATACAAGGAAAAGGATAGTGATCCTTTAAGGATGCCTTATTTAAATCTCTGAAATCAACACAAAGTCTAATTTCACCATTCTTCTTACATACTGGAACTAGATTCACAACCCAGGTAGATTATTTGATAGGAAAAATGATCTTTTCCTCAATGAGTTTAGACAACTCTTTCCTCATGAGAGGGCCTATCTTTAGATTTACTGGCCTTTTTTTTTTTTGTTTGATGGGCTTCATACTATGATCAAGGTCAGTGGAGTGTTGAGAAAAACTTGGATCAAAACCTTTGAGGTCTTCATACTTACATGAAAATATATCATTGTATTTCTGACAGAGAGAGATGAAGGCCTATTTTTCATCATGTGCGTAAGCCTTACGAAGAAACAACTCCTTTCCATGCACATTAGTGACTGGACTGCAATCTTCTTACTTTGCACACATACTCTTTTCTTTACCCTTGAAATCATCAAAAAGGCTGAATATTTTCTCTAATGTGACCAGCCCCTCAGGCAGCTTGTTTGTCTTGAGTTGTATCACTTGGTCACCATAGCTATCATGTAAGTCAACTTGTATGCTTGAAGAGAACTCAACTTCATTCTGTATGAACTAGATGATTTACGCAACATTTTCTAACACTTTCCATCTGGTGTTGTTCTCTGGAATAGATGGCTTGATCACCATTTTGATGTGATGCACATTCCCTTTGAAAATGTCTTCAGCTAGGGAGAACTGTGAACCAAGCATGACCATTTGATCAGCTTCTTTGTTCATATTACGCGGCACTACCTATAGATTTAGAGCATCAAAGCTTTCAAAAAGGTCCCAAACCATGTGCTTATAAGCTTTGAGAAGCTTATTCTTTATCACGCATTTGTTGGTAACTTGGTGGGTAATTAGTTCTGTGTCCCCAGAGATCTACACTTCCTTGATATTTTTCTTCTCTATAATCAGACGGATATTTTTAGTGGCAAATATTCATAATTTGGAGAATATTCCATTTTTGGAAAATTTGAAAAGGTGAATTTTTTAGAGTAGGTCAGTGTACTATTCACCTAAAATTTTCAGTATACATTTTTTTAGGGGTCGGCTTAGCCTACCGTTGAAAACTACTCCTATATAAACCTAGGTAATTCACCTAGTAGTATACTAGTAACTTACTAAGGTACCATCCGAATTACTTATAAATTACAAGCAAACAAAGTGTGGATTAGAGTCTTAGAATAGTTATTGTAGACTTGCAATAGGAAAGTGTCACTGACACGTGAGAAGTAATATTTTAATTTCCAGATGAGTGACAATATAGTGTTGTTGACGCATGATAAGAGAAGGTATTGACGTGTAACCAGAGGGTTGTTGACGCATGACCAAAGGGTTGGTGAGACGTGACCAGAGGGTTATTGACACGTGACTAGAGGGTTGTTGACGCATGACCAGAGGGTTGTTGACGTGTGACCAGAGGGTTGTTGACACGTGACCAGAGGGTTGTTGACGTGTGACCAAAGTGTTGTTGACGCACAACTAGGGGGTTACAGATGATCGAAAAAATGAAGCATTTTTTGGTGTTAGGTGACAACAAGGTTTTCTCCGACAGTGAACCCTATTGTCACATGAAAAAAAAACCTTGTTGTCACACAATAGCAAGGCTTGTTGTCGTGCGATAGTAAGGCTTGTTGTTGGGTGACATCAAGGCTTGTTGTCGAGTGACATCAAGGCTTGTTGTTGTGCGACAGCAAACCTTATTGTCACCCAACACCAAAAAAATGTTGAGTTCTCCCCCTTAAGAAAATAACATGTGAAAATTTGAATCTAAAATCCTGGAAAATTTTCCTTTCGATGAAAGTGGTTCGAGGTATATTCGCTGAGGATTTTCCACCTCCAATTTACTAGAGGCTTATTAAAATGAACCCTGCAATCATAATTCCATGCACTAGCGCCTCATACTCTGCTACATTATTCGAATAGGAAAAATTCATCCTGTGTGCGAAGAATAAATTTTCATCCTTAGGAAAAATGAGAGCAACTCCTATGCCCACGCCATTTCTGCTTCTAGATCCATCAAAGTATAACTTCCACAGATCGTAATTTTCTTCATTTTGTTTTAGTGCACGTGGAAACACAACTTCTTCTTCAAGGATATAATAGGTGTCAAAACTAGTTTCATAAGCTTCTAGCTCCTCATCATATGGATCAAATTTATGGTGCCTCTCTTCCCCTTCATTCAACACTAATTCAGGAATAAGAGGCACGATATGCTGCTCTTTAGAAACTGAAACTTGTTCTTCTTGGATTAGGCAGTTGGCTTGGAGGGGAGATGGGTCATATAACTCTACATGATATGAAAGTATTGGCTCAACTTTTATGGTGAACCGGGTACCATACCTTGTCTTGAGTAACATATGAGACCAGTCAGAGGACAAGTAACCACCCACTTTAGTAGTAAATTCTCTTGACAGACATAGGGAAAACAAAGGAGGTAGGTCAATGATTGACACATCTTGAGTTATTGTGAGACTTGAACATGTATGGAGTGTCAGCTCAAGATCCTTGATGACTCCTAGAGTGGTAATAGTTGATCCATTAAGTTACAGGAATATTTTTGTCAAGGGGATGTACTTCAAACCTAGGACATCAACTATTTTCGTAGGCATGCCAGAAGTACTTGCACCCGAGTCAATCATGCAATTATGCACAAGGTGTTTACCTATGATCAAGGACATATAGAAGGGTGAGGTTTTGACTATTTTACTTATTTGTTTCTCCTCTTCTTGACATATGTTAAAAATGGTGCACAGATATTGAACAACTGAATCAGTGCGCAGAATTTGGGCCAGAGCTTTGTGCAAAAAATCATGCTAAGATTGGATATCCAGGGCGTCCCACATTGTGACATTCATATTAGTCTTCTTCATATTGTCTACAGTGTTGAATGTCAGGAAAATTGATTTGTGAATATGGGGTACAATAACATATTTCTTTGATTGTTCAAGCGTAGAGGCAGGAGCCTTAGCAAGAGCAAAGGCTTGACCCACCAAAGAAGTGGTGCACATTATTTCAAGAGGAGTATTACATGAAACCTCTCACACAATAACTTGTATTCCTTTATTTCTAGATTCCTTAGCTACATCCTTCTACTTTTAAGGATAGGCCAGTGTTACTTGAATTGAAACTTGCATGCCAGACTCGAGAAGCCTCTTCTTGAACCTTGTGTTCTCTGAAACCTAGGCATGTGGCCTATTTGTACCATCTATAGCTTGATTGATTGCAAATAAGTATTTGGGGCCAAAGAATATCAAATTTGATTCAAGAAGAACTTCCAGATTTTATCTTTTATTGGGCTCTCTTGCAGTTATGGAAGGTTCAAGGTTAGAAGCATTCTGGATCATGTAGGCTTGAGCGTGCACAACATTAGCATAGTGATATTGATTATGAGGCATGTTGCAAGGGAAGCACCATTCATACTCTTGTGTCATAATGTTTTGAACAGGGACAAGTGCTTGAATTGTGTTGGGTGCTAGAAGAGGTTGTGCAAGAGGAATAACTTACAAATACATGTACACATTAGCATGTCATATATCATTTTGTTGGTTCTATGTGTATCTTTGGTTTCCATATTCATTCCACTAGGATTGATTGTTTTGGTTTTGCACCTGATTAGAAATAATTTTGTAGGCTTGTGCCCACTACTTTTCCAACAATATGACCTTATTGGACAATTTTCTAATACGGATCTTCAATTCTTCATCTTATTTTTGTTGCATGGGAGATTAGGATGTAGATGTAACAAGTTATGCTCTCTGCATCAGAACATGAGCAATAGAAGGATGGGGCACATGAGACATCTCAGAAACAAGGGCACAGGAATCCTAGGAGATAACTTTCCCATGTGCATGAGACTGTTTTATGCCCTTATGGATATGTTGTATGTAGTAGGTAAGGTTCTACCTCCCATGGATTGAATCATGATTGAGATTTCACTATTCAAAGCCCTTAAATAGTACAAGAAATCATGTTGGGCTGTAAACCTTACCACTTGACAAATTTTGTCCCAAGTCTTCTGGAATCTGATTTTGAAATCATTCATCTGCTCGTTGGGCGTACTCTTCATTATAGTCAGCTTCTCCACCAAAGATAGGTGATTTGACTTATCCTCGAAGTAGTTGCATAGAGTTGTTCCAAGATCATCCTAGGTGGCAATAGAAAAAGGTCTCAAACCTTGGTTCCACTGAAGTGATTTACCTTTGAATGAAGCCGCAAGCAATCTAACAACTACATCATCATGTGTGATCAAATAGACATAATACACATTTTCTGCATATTGAATATTCTCGATAGGGGTGACTTGATTTTCTCTCATGTAGTATGGAATTGTCTTGAGCGCAGATGATGGCATATCATCTTGTGCATTAAGATTGAGCGGGCTTCCACCAGTGAAACTAGCAAAGTTCCTCAGAGGAGGTGGTTGAAGTGTTATGGTAGGGCGTGCATGTTTGTTATGATGAGTGGAATGTGCATGACATGATGAAGATGGAGATGCACGTGTGGGATATTTATTACATGTGCTTCTTGGAAAAAGCTAGAGATATTTGATAGATCCTTCAACTGTAACACTTTTTCTGGTATGCACTCTTCTATTGAAAGGCACTATAGTTTCTAAAACAGTAGATCTGAGTGTTGGGAGTCACCAAATGTGTTGAAAAAAGCCTCCCAAAGGCTGAAAATACCCAAGTTATACACCAAAAGTTAGCAATGTGAAATTTAAGTTTTCAATGCTGGTCCCACTGGGTGTGCCAGAAACTGTTGGTTCTTCAAACGTATACCCATGTCTCGGATCTAGAAGAACTGAGTTATTTGAGTCAAAAAATGGAATGCCTCTAAGTTGTGGGACCTTGCGCACTTGAGATAGGCCTCCTAAGAAGGCATGTTCTTCTATTTATTTCTACTGCTACTACTACTCCTAATGATAGAAAAGAAAACTAAGCTAACAATGCCAAGGGACCAAGGATATAAGGATAACAAAAAATGGAATACTAAACTAAGGAAGATGATAGCACCAGAAAAAGATGGATGTACACTATCTGTTCTGAGTGAAAATGAAGGAGAAATCATGAGGAGAGGCTAGGAACATGTAGCATAAACCAGAATGAATTTACATCATTGATTTCATGAAACACAACCAAAAAATTGAGTTGCAAGGAACTTAAAATGACACAACAGACACATAATGCAAAGGGAAGGAAAAAAAGGAATATAAACACGTTAAGGAAAAGAATAGCCACAAGAAAATGATTATATTACTCCTGTGTATTCACATTTGGTTACAATGGCATCCAAAGGTTGATATTCACATACACAAACCAGATTTAGAGGTCTATCACTCAAATGCAGATATATAGGATCCTTAGCAAACACTAAAGGATGCAAAATGTCCAACCATTTACAATAAGTTGAGTTCTTACATTTATAGATGAATAATGAGAGAGGAAGAAGAGAAAGAGGGAAAACTCAAATTTGAAACACAACCACTATGAGAAAAACATTTAACGCATGCATATCTGTAAAATACGCATCCCCATGTCTGTTTCGCATGTAGGAGAAGGAAGGAGGTGAAATCCATATCAAATCGGGTGATTGGAACAATCAGATCTTCTCATTAATGGCATCAAATAAATTTTTCCTTTTCTCACCTATCAAATCCCACTAAAATTTGAATTTGAATAGTATAGCATGTAGCCCACATCAGTAGCTTTTTTACAAGACTAGGTGCGTGAGGATCCGAGTAGTGGAACATAATTTATGACTATCAAAAGATTTGTAGTGTGAACTAGGTACATAAGACACGTGGCACGAACTAATTGAATGAAAGATCAGTCGACTGCACATAAGTTTTTTCATTTATGCCATGTGTCACCTAGTCATTTTTTGTAAAGACTCAGTGCCCTATTTGGCGCACTTTGATTGGTTGTGTGTAGCACACTCAAAGTCTGATACATGCCACGTGGCAAAGAAGAGTGCAAAAGAAGGTGCAAAGGAAAGTGTGCAGAAGAATGAGGCACTGAAATAAAATAGAGGGAAGGGTGTGCATTGAGGTAACACACATGGGAGGAAATGGGAGAAACACCCAAGGAAGGAACGTATGGTTGAGCCAAAATTATTATAAAGTAACTTGTAGGTGCGCGCGAGAGTATCAGGGGCTTAGAGTTTTTTGGGAAGAAATTCTAGGGCATGTGCACAGGGTGCATGCAATGTTGGGAAGAAGGTGAGTATGCTGAAGGTGTGTGCAAGAGGGAAATATAGAATAAAGAGGAAAAGGAAAAGGAAGATGTGAAGGAAAGGAGAAGTGCACAAAGACACGCAAAGAATCTACAATCATGGAGATGTGCCAAATGAACAATTTGAGGTGCGTGTAAGCTGAAATATAGAACCAAAAAGCCAAAATGTGAATATAAGTTACCCAAAAAACTAGGAGAGTTATTTAGATAACAATTACCTTGAACCCTTGGCACAGTTTGGAGGTGAAATTTCACCGTAAAATTGCACCTCACTCTCATTGGCTTAAAATTGCACTTTATGGCAAAAACAAGTGTTTTAAGATGTGGTGGGCCCCCTTCTCTCTTTTAGGAGCCCTTTTTCACCCTCCATGAACCTTAGGCACACTTTTGAGGTGAAATTTCACCCCATTAGTGTGTCATTCTCTGATTGGTCTATAAATTACATGTACATGCATGCCAACTCAATTCAAAAACATGAAAAAAAAAGTCTTATGGGTGTGATGTGTATGTGTGTTTTTCACCCATCCCCAAGTACATGGTGCAACTCAAACTCCACCAAGAACCTTGGGAAAATTTTTGAGGTGTAATTGCACCAAAAAATTGTACCTAGGTGCAATGGGCATTCTAAACCCCACTTCTCCACTTTTCCCTCCTTCCCACTTCACCATGTGCACTGTCCACTTCAAACTCCACCATATAAATACATTCACTCATGCTCACCACCACTCATAACTTATAAAAAAATATTAAAAATAAATAAACTTCCTTGGCAACCATTAAATCATCTTTTGAATTTGGTTATAACATTCAAACACAAAAAACCCCCCTTAGCTCCCTAAACTTCCAAATCTAGTTTTTCTCATAATTCATGTTCCCAAACTCTGTTTGACACAAAATTTTAACCATGGATTCCTTGGGAGAACTCCTTTAAGAATATTATTTTCATGCCCCAATTAATAAAATAATTTATTTTTTATAGCCACATGAATTTTCAAGCAAAAAATCACCTTTTCTCAGATCTATCAAAAACCTAACGATTTAAATCTCTCGAAAATTAGAGCAAAGCCTTGAAAAGAAAAATAGAAATGTTTGAAATTGGTTTAATTTTGATTTGAAGCCCAGAATACCACTTTATATTTTTATTAAGTCTCTACCACATAAATTACTAAAAATAATAGTAATTATGAGGAAAATATGATTTTTGGTACTTCAAGACATTCCTTCAAAGTTCAAAACATTCAAAAATGGCAAATTGACAAATTTCAAAAAATGGCTAAGAATGGGTGCCCATGTGGAACATGTTAAAAAAAATTAATGAATCAACATGATCACATATGTCCCTTTTCTTCATACCTTGCTGATTCAAGATTTCAAGGAGGTCAAATCTTCAATTCACAAGAAAATCCCTGCCTTCCCATATGTGATGAGCATAATGTGTCACAAAGTGAAAATGTCAATTTTGGAAGCATTTGCAAACATCCACCTATCACTAAGTGGTGATCATATCTACAAAGCTATATTCATGTGGATATTAAAGATAAATTCAATTTTGTAAAGGAGTGAAAGATGAAATATGACTCATGTGGATTCGTTCCTAGTTTTGGTCATCAATGTCCTTAAGGTTGCATAATCATTATTATTGCATTGTAAAATGTTCAAGTTCTCAATAAAGAATAGTGTTTTTTACATGGTTTATTGATCAAGTGATTCTCAATTCTTCACTTAGTTTACCTAATGGGCTACATCGATTGATCATTCAAGATGAAGTTTCTCATGGTGTAGAAAAGTTCAAGGATCAAGATTTCATCACTTGAATGTAGCATCATTACATAGGTCATCAAGATTAGGATTATATCCTCTTCATGGTCAGATCTTCTTCATCCTTCTTCATTCAATCTTGTATTTTCTCACCTCTCTCTATCTTCTCTATTTCTCTCTTTAAAATTTTATTTCTTCGTTGAGAAGAAGGTTAGACAAAAGTGACTTAAGTCACTTAAAGTTCTATTTCTTAATTGAGGATTGCACTTTAAGTTGAAATGTCACATTTTAATGTGAAGAGTCATGGAATGTAACTATAAATTGTAAGGCCCTCTTGATTCTAAAGGGTCATATTTTATTCTAAAGGGTGGGAGTTCATTGGTTGTTAGGTATGAGATTTTATTGGTTGATAGATCCCATGACATCAACAAAAGTAAGGAACTAAAATTATTCTACGTCCTTGTCTCATGTTTTCCTCTCCATCTCAACTTTACTCCAATAGATCTTTGTAATCTTGCACAAGTAGGGAAAGAATGAATTTTTTGATGAATACAATGCTTTTAAATGTGTTAATTGTGTTGTTTATATTACTTTGCATATTGGTGTCTTATCATTGAAATTATGGATATATTATGGAAGAAAACAAGAAAAGGGGTCGGGAAGAGGGGAGGAGTGAAAATAAGAGATAGAGAGACGAGATAGAGAAGAGAGAGAGAGAGAGATAGTAGAGAGAGAGAGGAGAGAGAGAGAGATAGAGAGAGAGAGAGAGGAGAGATAGCTAACTAGAGAGAGCGGAGCGAGAGTATGAGAAGAGAGGCGAGGAGAGGAGATGGAATCGATATAGCGCAGCTATCTCGCTCTGCGCGAGCGAGATAGAGTAGACGATATAACGAGATATCGGATTCTCTCTCTCTCTCTCTCTATTATCGTCTATATATCATATCTCTATCGATCTCTCTCTCTCTCTCTTCTCTCTCTCTTCTCTCTTCTCTCTCTCTCTCTCTCTCTCTCTCTAAATATTTTCTTCCTTTGTAGTATCTACAAGCACTTTTCCATATATGTAAGAAAGTACCCCTATGTGATCTCTGATCAAAATACCACCCCCAATTGTTATAATAGTGTAAATATTTCTTATTTTCAATAAATGTCACTGCCCCATTCAAGACGAGGGACTTAGTCACAGAGCGTTGGTGAGAGTTCCCCTTATTTGCCCACCCAACAAAATATTTTCCAGCAGTTTTTGGCACACACCATGGGGAAACTTTAGAATATTTGCACCCAATATAGATTCCACAAATTCCATAAATAGAATATATTCCAAAAAATATAGAAATATAAAAAATCCTAAAACCCACAAAAAAAAAGTGAGTAAAAATCTACCTTGAGTTAAATCTAATCTTTCCCAAAACTAGCTAAAAGAATATATACCGGGATGAATAGATTGAAAGGAATTGTTGACCCCAATTTTGAGGATTTGTAAAATCACCAAGAAAAAGTAAGAGATAATCCATATTAATTATTGCAAGCCTCATTTCCATCTAATTCATCAAGTGGTACCCCTTGAAATCCTATCCAAAATCCTACCGATATGCCTCCTACAAACCCTCTTGATTCTCATATCCTTCACCCACCATTGAAATTTGAATTCCCAGAAGAAGAAGATAAAGAATCGGAAGGATAATAAGAAGAAGATGAAGAGGAAGAACATGAATAAGAAAGAGAAGAGGAATAAATAGAAACAAAAACACCTATACCATGGGGATAGAACATTGGTCCATTAGATTTGACTCTACCACTTCATGTAATTCTACAAGGATCAAGAAAGAAATTTCTAAAATTCTATAGAGATGGAAAACAATTACCAGACAATCATATCACAGATTTCATTACATCCTATGGAATTCTTGTGGTACAACATTTTAGTCACAAAATCATGTACTTTAGATATTATTTAATCTCGATTTCATACTACTATTTAGAAGGTTCTTAAGTGAAAAAAGTACTAATCAACCCTCATCTTTTAGCCATCTAGGTTTATTTTATTTTTTCATTCCTAACCTTTTACACCTACATTCCCAATTAGCTTTCATAACTTGGTATTATTTTAACCTCGATTTGGGTGCCCAGGCTAGTACTAGGGTTCCCATGGGAACTCTGATCCTTGTTGCACTTTCCCACCACTTTTTGGGCTCTTTATAGCCATTTGAGATCTTTATATTTTTAGTGGTCAGCCATTTCAAGGTTAATTATGAAATTAGATTGAGATAACCCTCTAAATATAAAGTTATGATATTATAATGAGGGATCAAGCACTAGTCAATAGTATCATCCACCTAGAGTTGCATCCATCTATTACATTGGAGATCACTTACATACACATAGCTACATCACAAGGCATAACACTAGGACATCTGCATCACACACAACATAGGGGGAGGATTCTATTCTATTCCATGCAGACATTCTATTACATTTTCTACATTTAGTTATTTCTCGCTACCTCACAAAGTGTGATTAGCACAAGAGCACCTAGGGAAAAATTATGCACACACTCAATAGAACTACATTTGGGTCTAAAATGTAGTGCAACGCTCAGTTAGTAAGCCCATTGTTATTGTAGTTGAGGTTAGTTTGACCCATTCATTTCATTCTTCTTTTTTTGGGTTTTGATACTCTTCTTTGGTCTTTTATAGGTTTGTTATACATCTTGGATTATTGGCGATTCCTGGTACAGGATAGTGAATATGGTGTGACACATACTGAGGGTTTCATACTACCTCCTAGACCTGTGAAGCTCAATTACATATCTTTTGCATAGACCAGGGTGCCTATTCTACATACCATAGCACCCGCAAGCACCCCAGTCCCTCTTGAGGCATTCCAATCCTGATAAACAACCCAAATCCATCCTTTTTGGGGCTTCTGCATAGTCATTCCTACTTCCATATTTTCCAGTCACCTCTGCAACACAATCCCATGAACATCTTCTATTCAGTTGAGTTCTTTTCTCTCTTGCACATTAGGGTTTCTATTTTCATTAGATTAGTTTCTTGGGTCATATTTACATTTATTTAAAAAAAAAAATTATTTACACATGTTCATAGCTTAGATTAACTAGTCCATATACCGATATTTTAGTTAATCAAACATGAATATGTTGCAGTTTGACTATTTGTGGAAACATTACAAGATGTCGTTATGAACTAGTGTTATTATTTACCATCATGTTCAATTTCTGATTAGGGGTAATATGAAGAGCAAGTTCAAATAAAGATTCAAGATTACAAAAGATTCTCATTTCCTCCTTGCTCAATTAACTCAAATGAATCAAGAACCACAATATTTCATGACATATTTTGTGGAAAAATTCAATAAGTTGATAAAGAATATTCCCATTGTTTCTCGTCCTACTGAAAATAATATGAAAAGGTTTTTCATGAATTCCTAGTTACCTAATGTTAGCTTATTTCTACAGAGAGTTTAACCAAGATATTTGGACCATGCTTAAGAAATTTCCATTGAAGTGTAAGATGACCTCATTTAGTTAGGAAATATCAAGAATCCTTTAATGAATGATGAGGCCCAGAATCCCAAGGATGAGAGGTCTGATTCATTATTGTAGAAATTGAATAATGACTTGGAAATATTGAAGATGAAGGTTTCTCATTGAACACCCCACCAAAATTAGAAAAGAAATCAGATTTTAGGAACACCTTAAAGGCTTACCTTGGAATTTCCACTGGTCAATGAAATTTATGGAACTGAATAAGATGAAAAAGAACTTAAAAAAAGTGAGGACAACAAGATCCTAGAGATTAAAGAAGAAAATAAGGATGTATAAATAATATCCTTTGAATGTTCTAGATGTTATAAAGATGCCGATGAAGATGCACCTATATTCTCATGTGTATTGTTCACCCATTCTCAATATCAAAATATAAGTTCCTCCAATTCTTCAAAAAATAAGAAGATTAATGATCCTCCTATGGAGGATCTAAATAATAAAATAATCATTCAAGGATCTCCACTCCCAACTTCCATGGAGTCTGCAAAGGAGAGTCTAGATCTCGTGGAAAGCAAGAGGCCATCTACTATTCCAAGTAAGTATCCTAATGCTCGTTCTTACTCTAATTTTGTTCCTACAAAATATAGTCCTTTAAAAAATTCTAGTACACCTACAAAATAATCCACTCTTTTTTATATAATAGAACACGTGAACAAGTATAAAGTGTAAATTTCTGAAATTGAATATTTACAAACTCACCCAGAATAATTTGAGAAGCTTTTCCATCATATCAAAAGTAGTAGTTCAAATCCTAAATTTACCATATTTCCTAATTCCAATGGACTAATACCAGCTCCAACTACTCCCCCATCCTAGAATATGCTTACTTTGAGTGCATCCAAGACTGATAAGGTTGATACATTATATCTATCCCTTCTCATTGGAGGATATCAGCTAAACAATTATACAATAAACTTGAGAAATTTTGATAATTTGATGCCCATAAAAGTCTCTAATTCTCTCATAGTTACCTTGACTCAGGCCAATGGCTCTTATTTCTCCATGTAGTCCAAATAAGTCCCACTTGTGAGGAAGATCAAGGATATATAGGTGGCCCTCACTAAATTTCTAGATAAGATAGTATCGTTGACTATTTTGGTAGCAAATATCCTGATATCATTTAGAAATTTACTAAGTAGGAGTTTTTTCCGATACTTGGGAGGTAAAAAATAGATGAATTGGTCCTCTGTAACCATTTTGGTTAAGGGACAAATGGAAAATCTATTTCTGGTCAAAAGCTGAAATACACAGTACAAAATTCAAGAGATCCAAAAGATAATATCTTGTACTAGGATATCAAGAATGGAAATTAGTTCATAACACCCAAAAAGGAGGATGAAATTCCTATCTTGATAGGACCAAGCATTCCTTTCCGGTGGGGTATTGATAATAATGAAGAGTGGAAATATCTTCAATTGCAAAAGGACATTCTGAAATTACCAAATAACACAAGCCATGAATAAGATGTAATGGTTCTTGAGAAGTTCCAAATTGAAAAATAAGCCAATGTGTTTGTTCATGATGAAGAGGTGTTAATTTTTACACTTGAATAATAAAATTCTCTTAGTGGTTAGTGTAATGACAAAACAAATTCTGAGCCTCTCATTAAAGATGTCATACATGAAGAAGAGAGGTTGATTCTCAATGAGCCTTTAAAAGATGTGAAAGAGGAATATGTGCAAGAAATGCTGAGAGTTGCATAAGAAATAAAAGATTCCCAACTCATCCTTGAACTTCTAATGCAAGCCATGGAATGTAAATATAGGTATGAATCTAGTTTAGATTCCTCGGTCGATTAAAAAAATCATAATGAAATAGCTCAATATGAAAAAAAATTGATCTCTCTCTTGAGGCAATGGTTGATGTATGTGATGATAAAAGTGAATTTTTCTTTTTTCCTTTTTAACAGGAAAAATATCTCTATGATGAAGAAGATGAAACAAATATTTTTAAGTCCTTCAGAGATGAGACCTCCCACAATAAACAAGTTGTGAAGATCAATGAGCTTCAGAATGATGAATCAATTTCTATAAATTTTTTCCTCAAATTTCAAAATAAATATTCTCCAAATCAATATGAAGGTGATATTTTGGCATTCTTGAAGGAGAATTCTATGCAAGAAATGTTGAAAATTATAAGATAAATGAAATATCTAGATCTTAGTCTTGATATCTTGGCTCATGTCATGGATGTACAAGATATGTATGAATCTAATTTTTATTCTTGACTTGGTGCCCAAATTTTTCATGATGTAATAGGACCAAAGGATGGATTCAATGCTTCACATGAAATTTTTTCTAATAAGCATGAATGTGGGAAAGAGAAGAACTTGGAGAAATTAAGCAATCTAATAAAAAATAAGCCTTGGAGCAGTAGTAAAATGCAAAATGGGAAATCAAAAATTTGGATGAATATAGAAGAGAACTTGTAATCTGAGACCGGTTTTCAAGATGGTAAGAACAATAGAATTTATGGGGAAATATCTAAGCATTAGAGTAATCATGTAGGCTCATTCCTCCCAAGTATTTAGACAGTCATGAAAACACCTAATTTTTATAAGAAGTTTAGGAGAGGAGGCTATTTTCTCGAACTAGTCAATTATGCACTTTACACATAATTTGGCCTGGTCTTATACTACTATTTAGAAGGTTCTCAAGTGTACAAAGTACTAATTAATCCCACCTTTTGGCCATCTTTATTTTATATTTTATTTCATATTTCCCATGTATTTTCCAGCACTTATCCACCCATTTCGTAGCTTCCCCAACATTCTAGCCCTAAATCAGGGTACCCCAATCTATGGGCACCCGATCTATAAATCCTTTCTCTCCTTTTTGGGTCATTTCTAGTTATTGGTCATCTTTATCTTTTTCTCAGTCAGCCTTATCAGAATTAATTACAAAATTAAGCTTGAGAGCCCTATAAATATAAATTTATAAGACCATAATGAGTGTCCTAGGTCATAGCATTACACACTACTATCACTCCATCTAGGGTTGCATCACTTACATCCACATAGTGCCATGCATCAAGGCTAGGAGATTTACATCACACACACTTCATAGGGGGGGATTCTATTATATTCCATACACACGTCTTATTTACATTTTCTATAGTTATTATTACACACTACTTCACAAAGTTGACATACATGAGAGCACCTAGGGCATGACATGCACACAGTCACTAGAACTACATCTGGGTCCAAAATGTAGTGCATAACTCAATGATAAGTCCACTAGCTTGGAGGTTGAGGTCATCTTGACCCATTCATATGCATCTTTTACTTTTCTAGGGTTTGATACTTCTCTTTGCATTGCAGGTCATTTTCAAGATCATCCGACAGATCCAATGCGATAAACAGTGAAGGTTCAGAACCAACTTGCAACCATACCATTTGTAATTTTTTGAGCATTTATAATGTTCAGAACACCCAAATTGTAGACCAAGGCATTACAGGGCACCCCAATACACTTCCAGGTGCCCCAGTCACTTCAGATCCTTTAAATCTATCCTTCGCATGGCCCCTGAGTGTTCATCTTCACTTCTATATTTTATTCTCAGACCTGTGACAACCTGTGACAGTCTACTGCCAATCAGCTAAGCTATTTCTCTACCTTATCTTGCATAAATAGGGTTTTATTTCACTTAAAATAGCTTACGAGCATATTTATTTACATTTAGTTTATTTTATTTACTACATTTATATAGTGTTTTAGTCCTCCTAATTAGATTAACCAGGATTACTATTTCCTTGCATTTAGTTTTATTTTTAGTTAATCATTTTGGTGAACCCGACTTCCATTTTTTGTTTATGCCCATTACTCGTAGCGATCATTTTGGCCCTCTCCATTATTGTGATTTTTTTCTTCTCTTCCTCGTCCCTCTAGATCCATGGCTGAACAACCTCCCTCTATAACTAACAACCCCTTAGACACCTCCACCTAGGTTCCCCTTAACGAACTCAAAACCATGGTTAGTGAAAAATCCTATAATGTGGACACTAATGTTGACCAAGAACAACCTGATACTCTCATGTATTTTTTCCAGGATTTACGTGAGAATCCCACTCATCTCCCTTATGTTTTACATGCTCTACTAATGGCTAAGTGATCTTGTGAGGCATCGCTACCTATTTATTCCGCTCCTATAGTATCTACACCAATCGTTTCTACTCCACCTATTGCAACTACTACCCCTCTAACCCATCAAGGTGCTTCTAGTATCCTTCTTGGTTCCTCCTCTAATTCCCCTGATTATGCATCATTTTACCAAGATATTCAAAACCAAATCCACTAGTTATAATTCGCCACTTCTAAAGGACCCCTACCGCTCAATTTCACCTCCTTGTTGCATTCTCTATTTACGCCATCCATATTTTCTTACCCATTCCCATGTAACTTCATCTCTCCCAAAATACCCATTTTTAAAGGTTGCGGTGACCCACAAGAGCACCTTTGTGCTTTCCATGTTGCTTGTCTCAACTACGCTTATGAATCTTACTATCCTCACTAAATTGTTTCCACGTAGTCTACAGGATTATGTGATGTGTTGGTTCTATGACTTACCACTCCACTGAGTTGTTTCATTTACATATCTGGTCAATTCTTTTCTCACACACTTTTCTATCAATCTTAGTTCCACACTCTCATATGCCTAACTCACTTAGCTTAAAAAATGCCCCACCGAACACTTCCCTGATTACATCTTACGATATAATAATAGTGTCACTAAGATGACTAATGTCCTCGCCGACTCTGAACTACAATATTTATTTTTCGATAGTATTTTTCCACCTCTCCACGATAGTGTTCTCTTTGACACTTTTCCATCATTTGACCAACTTTTTCACACTCTAAAACTACATGAGACTAAAATGGTCTCTGTCAGAAAGCTCAAATATCAGGATGTCCCTTCTTCCTCTACCTGCATGCCAAGTAAGACACTATATAAGGTGCCCACACATCAATCTAGAAATTCACATAATATTATTAATGCAATCTCCACTCCTAGGAAATTTCACCCTCAACCATACCATCATCCTTTTACTAAACTTTGCACCCCGTTAAGTTTCTTATTTCCACAAATCATTGATAGTAATCTCCTTACTCTGCCACCACCTTTACAGCTTGAACCATCCTGACCCAAAGGGTGTAACTTTGATGACTACTCTTATTGTTATTATCATGAATGCATTGGGCATTCCACTGATCATTGTTTTAAGCTCTGAAATCTTGTCCAAGACCTTCTCGATAGTGGCCATCTTGAGCTCCCAGAATCCCCCACATCCATCCCTACTAATGATAACCACAAACTCCAAATATTTAACAACCCCCTACCTACACACGATACTAAATAGGTTGATTTATCCTCTAACTATGTCTTTCATACATTATCTTCTATCCATGTCCCTCTCAATTTTCTCATTGCTCACACTGCTACTTCAACACCAATTATTTCCTTCTCCAATGCTGACTACCACGTCACGTTCATCTCTGACCATTTACATATACAAGCCTCTATCGGCTCAACCACTATCAACAACACTAAATTCAATCCATCTTCCCCTATTAGTACATGTTCTTTGTCCTTCTTACACTCTATCAGGTACCCTCCATCACAAATTGACTATTTATTCAACTAACCCTATGGTGTTGTTAAGTTACATATTACAGTTGGTCCTCTCACTCTTCTCATCCCTTGCCTTGTTATTCCTACAATCAACAAATGTGATTTACTGCTTGGTATCAATTGGATTCGTAAATCCCAATTTATTATTTCTATGAATCATTTACACCTCAAGTTCTTATATGACAACCACATTGTTAATATTAATGGCGTTCCCCCTTTACCTCCATTATCTTCGCCTTCTCACTTTGATCGTCATGAGTCTCCCCTCTTACTCACACAACTCCTTTTCTATCACCACATGTGCATCCTATTACTACTTCACCACCTCAATTGGTCCCTACGTGACCACTCCATTCTCTTAGTCCTACAAACCAGCATAGGCCTCTTCTTAATACCACTACTGCATACCTCTACTAATCACCACCTTATTTTATTCCACATGGCTTGTCCCCTCCCTTCCGCATAGTTCCTCCTCGATCTCCATCACCCAAACAATTTACTACATCTCGTAATTTATCTTATGTGCACCCATCGCATGCATATCAGCTTCATTCACCCGCACATTGTTTCTCTCCCATACTACCCTTGCTCAACCATCATCTTTGACACAAATCGTCAGACCTCCATCCCTAAACCTTATTGCTTGACCCCTCCTTTCTGAGACACATGGGGGGCATAACACATTATATTATCCCCCCTTCTCTATTCTTGCATACTTTTAACATCTTACGTTATATATACTTTATCAATATCCTTATCACTTTTATCTCACGTGTTGTACCTCCCTCATTTCCTGATGATGCACTCTTGTGCTTTGGTTCACACTATACTATTGAGGTATTACCATTACATTGAACCCCACACACTACACTGCTAGGTAATACCAATTTACACCCTATGATCATTTCTATTAGTAGCCTACATCTTACATTATCCTAGACATACCTCGTCTATTAGTCATTTATACACCATCTATCTCATACACACTACACTAGTTGTCATCTCATTTGTGTCTAGTTTCGCATCCTTTCCTTACATTCTATATTTACGCTAGGTTACATTATACATGGATATATATTTACTTATCATCACTACATATTCTATTTCTACACATATATCTACATCATTACATTACATAGTGCATCTATCCATCATATACATTCTACATACTACACTAGATTCCATTATATATGAGTCTAGTTTTACATCTTATCAACTTTACATATTCCATTTATATATACAACTATTAGTGCATTTCCTACATTACACATGTTGCATTCCTACATTGCATTTCTTCCTCACACCATGCATTTACATACCACATTCATCACTTGGTCATTTATACTAGGTTGTTTCTATGCACTGCACTCACCACCCTATGATGCACTCTAGTTCCTCGGTCCATACTCAAATGTTGAGGGTTTACCAATCAAATGGACCTTACCTACATGTTACATGTCATCATACCACATTCATCAGACTAGTGACCAACACTCTAGGCTATATTGTCACCCACACTTGTCATCACATCATGTAGCGGTATACACCTTAGGTTAAATAACCACTCTTTTAATCAATTTTTCATTATCCTCTTACATCCTATCATCGCATATTCTATTATCCTATTCTTTCATTTTATTACATCATCATTTATCCTACTCATCACTTAGTGGTATATGCTTTAGGCTAAATCACCACCACATTCTTATTCATCACATAGTGGTCCATGCTTAGTGTTAAACCACCACCTTCCATTATCCACCATATACTCATATACGCTCCATCTGACTTCATCACCCATCTCATAGTGATATACGCTATAGGCTAAATCATCACCTTATTCTTCCATCATGTAGTGATATACACTTAGGGATAAATCATCACTCACCCATTCAACAAGTCATGATATATGCCTCGGATATAGGGTTCACACACATTCTATATACAATCAGATGCTTCATCACCACTTACTACCACTCATCCCTTAGGGATAAATCATCACTCATCTATTCAAACAATTCATGGTATACACTTACATTATAGGGTCCACGCACATCTCTCCACATGTCGCATTTCATCACCACTACATATACACACTCATCATAGCGCATAGACACAACCAACACTACTCGGCCATTTCTTGATGATGAACTCTTGTTTACAGTTCATTCTTGACTACTGAGGGGGAAAAAAAATGAACCTCACTGCATACACTTCATTCACTTGGGGGGGCACATTGCTCCTATCATTCCATTTTGTATTCCATTCTATCCATCCACAACATACTACATTGTCTTGGTAGCATTTACTCTTGCTTATTAGTGTTTTACATGATCACTTTACTACACATGTTAGCTTTCTTTCTTTTATGTCATTATCATACACACATGTGTGTTCATGTCTTTGTCTAGTGTGATCACAGATACATGACATTTACACGCGGAATGGATGCTCACCTTCTACCCTTACCATATTGGTCATTAGGGCATCCAGATTCATCTCATACATGTGTTATTGTTTCATTTTGTACTTAACATCTTATACTACTTGTTTATACACACTTTGACATATTAGTTATCACTCTAACATGCTAACAGGTGTTCCATGTGTAGCACTTGTTTTGCAGGATTACATGTTTCCATGACTACTTCTTTGTTTCTACTTGTCTACTTTGTTTTCTATTATATGCGGGATTTTCCCTTTACTTGTGTGCACACTTGTCTGTTGTTTACAGCCCTGATGGTCCTTGCATGTCTTGTGACATCGTGAGTTATGTCCCATGTTTGTAAACCCTTGTTATTGTTTCTTTGTGTTTGCGCTACTTTGTTTGGTAGTTTCTTTGTTTGTGTATTTTTACACTTGTCTTATTGCATGCATGTGTTTTCAGACTAAAACTTGTATTGGTAGCCATTTTTTGTTTCTGCATTGTTTGTGTATTTTTACACTTGTCTTATTGCATACATGTGTTTTCAGACTAAAACTTGTATTGGCTAGTCATTCCCTTGTATTGGTAGTTTCCCACTTTTTATTGCATACATGTGTACACCTTGGTATCTACCAAGTGTTTCCTTTCCCCCCTGTAGGGATGAGTTCTACAGGTTAGAGTGTTGTTGGTCCTCTTTTGGGGCCACATTCTCCTTCTAGGGTCATCACATGTGCCCCCAAAGAGGGGGGAATCATTGAGGGTTTTCTACTAACACAGTGTATTTACACTAGTTCAGACACAGCAAGTGAGTTTAGACTATTCTATAAACTCCATACACAGTGGCCTTAACAGGACATGGTGTCCTTTGGAAATTTTGCAGAGCGGTTACAAGCTCCAGGGTTACATAGTGGGTATGCCTCTCTACACTTCTCCATCCAGTGGCATCAGATCGCCCAAAAAAATAGAACAATACAGAGATCTCTTCAACAAATTTCAGCAGAAGCAGTTAGAGTTGGAGGACATAGAAAATTTCTCCCTACACTTCTTCTGCCAGGGTGCGTGAGATTACCTAAAAAACTTACGACAATACATGATATCCTTCTATACCATTTTTTTTTACATGGATCAGGTGCACATGTTCCATTTACATTTTTTTCTAATAGATTTTACATTTACATACTTTACACATGTGTATTTTACACAACATTTTTACATACATACATATTTAACTACTTGATCATTTTCTCCTTGCAGATCCCATGTATGAGAAACAAGCAGTCAAATTGGGGGGGGAACAACAACAGCGATGACGACAACAACACACGCGATGGTACTTTTTATACTAACCATGCAAGTACATTACACACCGCAACAACTACACACACATTCCACCCTAGGTTCACTCTCATCACTTTTTATGCACACTTTTCATCCTTTAGAATCCATGTTCCTCCACAATTTTATTTTTGATCATTCCACACTTGATTCTAGTCCATCGACACGTCTTCTTCTACACTCTACATGGATATTATGTACGCAGACCTCTATCTACTTTATGTTACTGAGATTTCCGCTCACCAACATAGAGTGGGGGGAAAATGTAGACACAAAATTATGCACTTTACACATAATTTGGCTCCTTATCTTATACTACTATTTAGAAGGTTCTCAAGTGTACAAAGTACTAATTAATCCCACCTTTTGGCCATCTTTATTTTATATTTTATTTCGTAGTTCCCATGTATTTTCTAGCACTTATCTACCCATTTCACAACTGCCCCGACATTCTAGCCCTAAATCAGGGCACCCCAACCTATACTGGGATACCCCAAGGCACCCCTCTCCCACTCTTGGTGCCCCAATCTGTGTAAATCCCCTTTCACTCCTTTTTGGGTCACTTCTATTTGTTGGTCATCTTTATCTTCTTCTCAGTCGGCCTTGTTGGGATTAACTACAAAATTAATCTTGAGATCCCTATAAATATAAAGCTATAAGACCATAATCAAGGCCCTAGGTCATAACATTACACATTATTATCACTCCATCTAAGGTTGCCTCCATTACATCACTTTCATCCACATAGTGACATGATTCAAGACTAGGAGATCTACATCACACACACTTCATAGGGGGAGGGATTCTATTATATTTTGTGCACACATGTTATTTACATTTTCTATAGTTATTATTGCTCACTACTTCACAAAGTGTGACTGACATAAGAGCACCTAGGGCATGACATGCACACACACACACCAAAACTACATCTATGGGTCTGAAATGTAGTGCACCGCTCAGTGATAAGTCCACTAGTTTGACGGCTGAGGTCAGTCCAACCCATTCATATGCATCTTTTATTTTTCTAAGGTTTGATAATTCTCTTTGCATTACAAATCATTTTCCAGCTCATCAAATAGATCCAACGTGACAAACAGTGAAGGTTTGAAACCAACTTGTAACCATACCAGTTGCAGGTTTTAAGAATTTATAGTGTTCAAAGCACCCAGATTACATACCAGGGTACCCTTGGGTGCCCTAGTACACTCCCAAGCACCTCAATCACTTCAGATCCTTCATATCTATCCCTTCACAAGGTCCTTGAGTGTTTTTCTACACTTCTAGATTTTATTCTCAGACCTGTGACACTATGCACCATCTACAACAATCAAGTAAGCTATTTCTCCCTACTCTCTTCCACATCTAGGGTTTTATTTTACTTAGCATATTTATTTACATTTAATACTTTATGTTATTTACTACCTTTATACAGTTTTTACTCCTCCTAATTAGATTAACTAGGATTATTATTTCCTTGCACTTAGTTCTAATTTTAGTCTGATAAAGTGTTGTTGTATATCTATGTGTGGTGACTCTATATCCCATTGGATAAGGCACTGGTCCACACAGTTTCTTGAGATTCTAGAGTTCCTTCTTGTTTTTTCCTCATTTTTCTCAATCCAAAACAAGTCCCCAAGCTAGAGCCAATTGTTGTCATGTACTATTTTTAGCATGAAATTTTCAAAAAAAATCTCATAACGACTTAATCCTCATTTGAAAATCCCTCTCTCAGTCAATGTAAACCTATCCTCCGGTCAACTCAATTACTATGTTACCCTCATAATATCTAGAAAGAATGTTCTAATTTTATGTTCAATTGTGTGTCATATGAAGGGATGTGACTCATGGATTCATTCAAGATCATTAAGAAGGAATTATTCCCAGAGGCCCAAAAAGGCCTATTTTTAAGATTTTTCACACTAGTGGACACCCCTCGGAAGATGATTGTTGAGGCACAACCCACCAAGGAGTTATGCAAATTTTTGAAAGAAAATTCAGGTTTAGAAACAAGTTATGTAATACCTGACTATTTGCAGCATGGTATAAGCAAATGAAAGCGGTGAAAAAGCTACTTGGCTCGTTCTAGATGTATCAAGATCCTTGGAAGGAGTTGGAAAGCAATCAGATAATCATAAAAAATATGGAATAGTATACTTCATGGTGGAATTATTAAGGAAATATTAAGGAAACTTTAAAATGTGGAAAATTATCCAGTAATGTAGCTCAAGAGTTCCATTACAAGGTGAAATTTGATCGAAAGGTTCCTGAAACTCTGAGAAGATTTGGGAGCCTAATAAGATCTCAAATGATGATATTTTTAATTCTCTTCATTATCCATACATTTTTTGGCTCTGTTTCATCGAAAATTATGTTTTCCACTTTTCTCACCGGTGCACAACTTGAGGTAAAAGTGAAGGTATGGGGAAAAAATGTTGAATACATCATTTTAAAGGCTTATAAATTGTCTCATTGGATTCATTAGTGTTTTTTCATGAACATTCATATATTGGTTGGAACATTTTCATTAAGTTTTGACTCTGGGGCAAAGGAAACATTCCAGCGGGAAAGTTTCAAGTGCAAATCATACTCAAATGCAACATTTGAGTGCTTAGGCACAATTTTTGTGTTCCTTTTCACCCTTGGAGCACTTTGGAGGTTCAATTTCACCATAAAATTGTGACTCATACTCATTGGCTTCTTTCTCATTGAAGAACTTTAAGGTGATTGCCTTAAAAGTGCACTTTATGGCAAAAACAAGTGTTTTATGTTGTAGTGGGCCCCCTGTCTCTCTCCTAGGTGGATGTTTTCACCATCCATGCACCTTAGGAAAAAAATTGAGGTGAAATTTCACCTCAAAATTGTGTCATGATCTGATTTTTCCATAACTTACATGTACATACATGTCAACCTAACTCAAAAACATGAAAAAAGGTCTTATGGGTGTGATGGGTATGTGTGTTTTTCACCCGTCTCCAAGTGCATGATGCAAATAAAACTCCACCATGAACCTTGGGTGAATTTTTGAGGTGAAATTACACCCAAAACGTGTTCCTAGGTGAAATGGGCATCCAAAACTGCACTTCTCCACTTTTCCCTCCTTCCCACTCCACCATGTGCACTCTCCACTTCAAACTCCACCATATAAATGCATTCACTCATGTTCACCACCACTCATAACTTTAAAAAAAAATATAAAAACATAAATTAACTTCCTTAGCATCCATTAAAGCATCTTTTGAAGTTGGTCATAACATTCAAACACAAAAAACCCCCCTTATTTCCCTAAACTTCCAAATCTCATTTTGCTCATAACTCATGTTCCCGAACATCGTTTGACACAAATTTTAACCATGGATTCCTTGTGAGAAAGCATTTAAGAAGATTAATTTCATGCCCCCATTTATGCACTCATTTATTTTTTATATCCATATGAAATTTTCCATATAAATTAACCTGCTCTCAAATCTATAAAAACATGGGGATTGGAATCTCTCAAAAATTTGAGCAAAGCCTTGAAATGAAAAATAGAAATGTTTGCAATTTATTTCATTTTGATCTAACACTAAGAAGACTAATTTCTATTTTTAGTAATTCTCTACCACATATCTTACTAAAAATAGTAATTCCAAGGAAAATGTGGTTTTTGGTACTTCAAGATATTCTTTTAAAGTGGAAAACATTCAAGAATAGAAAAATTGACAAATTTGGTAAAATGGCTAAGAATGGGTGCCCATGTGGAACATGATAAAAATAGTAAATGATCAAAATAATCACATATGTTCCTCTTTTTCATGCCTTGGTGATTCAATATTTCATGGAAATCAAATCTTCAATTCACAAGTAAATCCATGCGTTCTCGAATGTGATGAGAATAAAGTGTCACAAAGTGAAAATGTCAATTTTGGAAGCATTTGAAAACATCCATCTGTCACTAAGTTGTGATCATCTCTATGAATCTATCCTCATGGGCATATTAAAGATAAATTCAAGCTTGTAAAGGAGTGAAAGATGAATTGTGACTCATGTGGATCAATTCTTAATTTTGGTCATCAATGTCCTTAAGGTGGCAGAATCACCATGGTCACATTGTACAAGTAATTGTTTCAAGTTATCAAGAAATAATAATGGTTTTTAATGGTTTGTTCAAGTGGGTGGAGATGTCCTTCATCGTCTAATGTTCTATTGATCAAGTTCTTATCACTTCTTCACTCAATGTACCTGAAGGGCTACAATGGTTGATCATTCAAGATGAGGTTTATCATGGTGGAAAAAAGTTCAAGGATCAAGAGTTCATCACTCCATTGGAGCATCACTATAGAGGTCATCATATCATGAGTATATCATCTTCATCATTGAAGCTTCTTCGTCCTTCTTCATTCAAGCTTGGAGCTTCTCACCTCTTTATTGCTTCTCTCTTTCTCTCTCTAAAATTATACTTCTTTGTTGAGAAGAAATTTTGTAAAAAGTGACTTAAGTCACTTAAAGTTCTATTTCTTCATTGAGGATTGCACTTTAAGTTGAAAGGTCACATTATAATGTGAAGAGTCACTGAATGTAACTATAAATTGCAAGGCCCTCTCCATTCCAAAGGGTTAGATTTTATTGCAAAGGGTTAGAGTTTATTGGTTGCTAGATGTGATATTTCTTTGGTTGATAGATTCCATGGCATCACTACAAGTAAGGAACTATAATTATTCTACCTCCTTGTCGCAGTTTTCCTCTCCATCTCAACTTTACTCCAATAGAGATTTGTAATCCTGCATAACTAGGGAAAGAATAAATATTTTGGTGAATAAAATGCATTTTAAATGTGTGTTAATTGTGTTTTTCATCTTACTTTTCATATTTATGTCTTCTCATTGAAATTATGGGTATATTATGGTTTTAAGCAATAAACTATGTTGTACTATTTATTGTGTAAAACCATCCTTATTATTCTATCCACACTTCTCTCTGTCTCTCAAGATTTTCGTCCCTTGTAGTATCTACAAGAACTTTTCCAAAGGTATAGGAAAGTACCCCAATGAGATCCCTGGTCAAAAGACCACCCCCAGTTGTTATAATAGTGTAAATATTTCATGTTTTTAATAAATGGAGCTTCCCCATTCAAGCAGAGAGGCTTAGTTCCAGAGCGTTGGCAAGAGTTCCCCTAAGTTTCCTACCTGACAAATTATTTCTCTAACAAGTAGATGGGTAATGTGTCGAATAAGGAGTGGTTTAAATGATACGAACATCTTTAGTAGCAAGGTAACCATGAAGGGAAATAAGATTGGTGTCTAATAGTTTTGCAAAGACAGGATCACCACTTTCGAAGAACTGAGGCGGGTCGAGGTAAGGAGCCTCTAACATTTTGGATTTAATGTTGGGGGAATGTGGAGGTTCTAGATTTGTTTCTAAGGGTTGTTATAGCATATCAAACATGTTTGCGATGTTTTACATATGAGACTGGGTTGATTCTAAGGATTTCTAAACTGAATCTGTCATATTTGAGAGGATTTGAAACTGAGCCTATAGTCTAGTCACAACCATGAACTAATCAAATAATCAACTAAGAAAAAAAGGAAAGATTGTTATTTAAAATAAATGAAAATAACACACACAGAGAAATTTTAGATTATCTTAATTAGTTAAAATAATGTGAAAAGGATGGTTAACAAAGGTACTACGAAAGAGGCTAGATAAGGCTAGTTTCATGTAAGTTTAAAATTGAAGTCCTTGATATATCTGATGGTACGTGAGGCCCATGTCTATGTTGGTGTCGGTATGAGGCGTGATAGTGAGGCCTACTCCCTCACTTCACAGTCCCACAATGACAAGGGTGTCAGGTTCTTAGATAATATACCACCCACCAGATTGTTTATACCTGGCCAGAACATCGATTTGGTTTCCCTCTTGGTGATGAAATCCAAGTAGGTAGACCTAGAAGGAATTTTTTAGATCCAAGTTTGATTTAAGGCGCGGTTTAGTTTTGTGTGAGGTAAGATTGTGAATGCCATATGTTAACCCCTGATTAAACTATGTGAGCAAATAGATATGAAGGTTCTTTTCTAAGATCCAAAAGGAAATATTAATTTTGATGAAAATAGATCAAAAATGCAATCCTTGAAAGAAAATAGAAGAAGTAGAAATGTACTTGTATTCTCTATTCCCTTTTGATTTTTCTTATTTCTTACGCATTTTTGTAAAAGAGATAGAAAAACACTCCAAGTTGTAAGGCTAGATAATTTGACAAGAAACAAAAAGATTTAAAATCTAATGAAAAATAGACTTGTGTCCCACCGAGCGTGCCATGTTTAAGGTGAATATCAATTTTAGATTGTATGATAAACACCAGAAATGCAGATAACAACAGGGTTTAACGATACCTATTCTAACAATGCAATATTGGGATGAATGGATTCTAAAGACGTGAGAGACTCCTTCCAGTAAATGAGATAACCTACATGCAAAGATAGTTGAACAAGATATATATTAGATAAATATTTGATGAGTTTCTCAGAAAATTTTGATCGCAGGAGCCAATGGGATTCCTTAAAAGGTGTTAACTCATTTTACAATCACGTGATATGATATGAAAGTAATGAAAAGTACAAGAAATGACTAAAATTCCATATGGATAAAAATATCCTCTTTTGTGTGGTAGGTGGCCCAGGAAAGGGCTTCGATGAGCTCAAATTCCAAGAAGTAGTCAAACCAGAACTGTTCAGCAACATCCTATTATTCTTGTATGATCTTGAGTTGGTCTTCGATGAATTCAATTTTAGGTATCAATACAAGGGCACAAAGGCTCAGTTCATGTGTGATGTCAAACTATTCCCAGACGAAGGGGTGCTAGATGATCAAAAGATCGTAAATGTTAGTAATGGGGTGTGATTCACCTGGCACTGTCATATAAAGAGAGAAACATCTTGAAAAGCAACTGGTTAGATAGAAAAGAAAATGAGAAAATGATTACAGATGCGATGAATATGATTGAAATGAACAAAATAAAGGAATCAATGGTGATCATATACTGTTGTTAGCGATTCAAGTAAAATCACTAGCAATTACTATGAACAAGTTGATCTGTTGAAAGAATGTAAATTTGGCCTATAACGAATGATTTAAGATTTGATATGATATCTAACAGGATGTATTGATAGACTGAAGGTGAAAATAGAAGATAAAAACTCTCCTTTATCGATAAATTTTTTTAAATGATTGTGTAGGATTCTTACGTAATTTGCAGATCTTTCGAAGACATAATAGGGGTGTTGGAGATGCCATGATGCCTAAAATGATGTCATTTCGATCTTGAAAGGGACGTATATTTTATGTGGATGTCAGAAGATACCTCACTAGGATGTTTGATATTTCTTTTATAATCATTGGCGATTCTGTTAGGGTCGCTGGCGATCCGGGAATTGTGGGGAAAACCTTCTTAGAAGTGGTTAAACCCAATAAGGTTTTTGGGCTTAGATGCAGATGAAAATGGTTGAGAAGGATTTTAAGGGAGTTAAGAGGTTAGGATGTCGGGGTTATAATAGGTTTGAGGTGGTTATGGGGTTTTAGGGTCGGTAATTTAAGTTTTACATGGGAAATGTGTTTTAATAGGGGTGAGGGTATGACTTCGGACATGTTTATGATTAAATGATAGGATTTGATTAATATTTGAGATATGAATGTGAAGGATGTAGGTGGGTAACTTAGGTTGTCGAAAACCCTTTGTCTATAATCAGCCTTTGGAGGAAAATGAGGAACTATTCTTAAGTTCCTCTTGTTCCCTGCATTATCGTTTGGGCTACAAAACAAAGTGTTGCATCATTGTCAAGTTTGAATGACACTGATGGAATGGTGTTGAAGTTCTATTGGTTCCCCACATACGTACAAATGATGAGAACTAGAGAGGGACAACAATCATATAAGGAGGGCATGGTGGGAACACCCAGAATAATTCAAGTGTTCCACAGGTTCTATTATCTAAATTGACTCTGATACCATTTTGGCAACTTCCAGAACTAATATTGGATTTAGGTGATTTTTTTGTAAAAGTCCATAGAACACTAGTTTTGCAGTGTACCATAGACTTATCAAATCAGTGTTTTGCAGGTTCTCCTAACCCGTGGAACAAAGGGGTTTGGCTTTGCCATGAAAAACGTAGGCCATGGCAAAAAAAGAGGTTTGCGTTGACCAAATAAAAAATCCAAGACATGGGTTTTGTTCCCCTCATGTCGTGATGCAAGATTGTTGTTAGCATCAAGCCGCGAGGAAGTGGTTTTGGTAAAAAAAAATTGGGAACAAGGTTCAAAGCCACAGAACACTTTGACAGTGTTACGAACTTGACAAAATATTCATTGTTCTGCAGACTTGCCAGAGTCTGTGGAACGAAGGTTTTCATTCCCCAGTCTCTAAATATGTGCAACAAGGGAGATAATCTTCCATGGATGTGGGAAAGATGTGAACTTCGGTGAAAATGCGAAACATGAAAGACTGTAGAACATTGAAATGTTCAAATATTTAAAAATGTTGCGAACCAAAGGAGAAAACACGAAAGTCTAGGGAATATATCAGAATGAATTTTTTACCCATAACTCTCGATACGGCTAACCAAATCGGAAAAAATTGGTCTTGTTGGAAATGTATCCTTGTCGCCTTCATTCTAGAATTAAGAATTTATGGATTTGATAAAGTTTTGAGTATCTAAATGCCGAAAATGGGAAAATGGGTTGAGAGTGAGAAAGGGCGTCCTTGGTATGAAAAATGTCAAATCACCTTTAACCACCGAATTGAATGAAGGATGACACTCCTTCTCCATCTGCAGGTCAAATAATATGAGGGGACGGATTAGTTTGTCACCCATGTGTTTTGTAGTTGAATTAATGAGTCATGGTTGGTGGTTGGGCAAGGGATGATGTGTTCTCCCTCTTTCTCTCATGTTTATATAAAATGTAACTGTTAAGACCATTATGAGGGTCCTTTGTTGTTCGTTAGGAAGCTATTAATTACATTTTCACCATTCATTTCCTCCAGACCTCTATAACCTACATTTCAAATGTGATATCAAACCTAAGCTCTATAATCATGGAGAGAACTTTCCAATACAAATGTTTGTGGTTGTTTCCCTTCAAAATTTATATGTTTGTTATGGGTGTTTTCCCTTCCATTCTGCATTAGTTGTATTCATTTCATGATCTTCAAGGTTCTATGTTTCAAAAAATCTCTGAAAGTGTAACTATTTTGTGTCTTTCAAGTTGGATTTGGACCCTGTTTCAGCTTCGATGCATCGCATCTTTCTTCATTTGGTAGCTTTCCTCACTTTTCTCACCTTGTTTCTTGTAGTTTTTAGATTAGGTTTGTTTGTGGTGGGATGTTAGAGAAGATACAAGCCTCCTCTAAAGATTTGTATCACTTGCAAGGTCCCACACCTGGAGATAAATCTATGTTACATAAGAGTTCAAGTGTTCTTCATGACACATGCAGAGGGTGCTCACTTTTTTTCATAATAGTTTTGACACGTCTAGTGGGACACTGTGAGTTTTCTTATTACTTCTTTAAGTTTTGGCATGTTTTTTAGGGGTTATCATCCTTTGGAGTCAACACATAGAGACTCCAATAATTTTATCTATTGGTTTTATGTATAAAAGTGCCTCTTTATTATAAGAAGGATTTAGAGAAGGTCAAGAACAAAAAGAGAAGAACATTTTGACTACTTTTAGTTATTTCCAAAGAGAATGACAAGGAGAAGATCAATTGAGAGATCACCATCACCTCCCAATAGAAATCTTTCTAATCCCCCTCTTGTTAGGCTTTGTTGACTTTCCTATAATATTTTAAGACCCATTCCTTTCATGGCACTCCAAAGAAATTTTCCCTTAGTCAGTTTCAATGGTGGTAATCCTTTGGCTTTAAATTCCCATTTTGTGCTCTCCTTTCAAGTTCATACCTACATTACCTACTTTTATTAGGTTGTATAGCTAATTTGGTTCAAATTGGGCAAATATTTTAAACCTAAACATAACATGTGCCTTACATCCTTTTTTAAATTTTTAAATTGGGTGCACTAGTGCCCACCTCTCCACTTTTTAAGTCATGGCCAATGGAAGTTAGCATAGCTTCCAATGTTGTTAAATCTGAACTTAAAATACTTATAGATAGACAAGCGTTATAACTTGATCTGATCATCATGCAAATTTTAGAGTATTTATGATTTATTTGAAATAAATCTATTGTGAAGTGGCGGCCATCTCCCCCAATGAGGTTGACCAAAACCTTTGATCATCAAGCAACCTTTGGAGCAGTTACACTCTTTTTGAGGTAGCTATAACGTGAAGCAGTTGTGAAGAACCAGCTGAGTCCTTGCTAGAAGTTATCCACCCACCATAAAGAGTTTGCCCAAAACCTATCTTACCCTTTCTAAATGCATGTGTTACTATGTGCATAAATTTGTAACTTTGGAGAAGCAGCATGTTTACAACAAAGAAATCCCATTTATTAATCTGGCATTATTGGCATTGTTGCTACATTGCACATGTATTGCGACACATTAAAAATAATCCATCTATATGGTTTCCACTTGCAGCTACAACATGAATATATTATCTTAAAACAGGGCAACCAAATTAAACTTTAGAGAAGACCCAACCAACAAATGACACCCATAAGCACATATAATTCGAGCATCTCCTATACCATTCACCCAACCTCGCTCTTTTGAGCATACAGGTACCTATAAGGTCTGATGTTGGCAGTTAGCTCCATAATACAAGTTAAATGACATGATCGTGATCTCTTTTAAGTAGAATCCATTTCCATTTTCAGCATGTTCATTGATGGTATCAAGATTATCTTGTTTGGTACATTGCTTTCTAATCTGGTGGGGCTCTTGGAAGGAATATGCATAAAATGTACGTAAAAATAAGTTTTTTTTTGTTGTCCATCCTTGATGAAAGAAAGCAGGAAGGTGGTGCATGGCATTCTTTGTTTTTTCTATTGTTTCTTTGAATGTTTACCAACAATAATTTGGTTTAAGTTCTAATTGAAGAAGAAGAATATATCAATACCACACTGTGAGCTAAAATCCATTCTGGATAAAAAGAATTCCAACCATTATTCATTATAGAATACTGTAAAAGTACCGCAACTTCAGAACTTCAAGAGAAGCACCAATGATCGGGCTTTTAGAGTTGACAGATTAATGGAAAACTCAACATAGCAATCAGTCTAGAACATCATGATGTTACTTTTCCTAGACCAAGTGCTTCTGATAAATTTTTTTTTTTTTGATGATTCTGATTAAATAGCGTGCATAATTTACAATCCACAAAAACAGTCCACTCTTTCCCCAAACAAAAACAAATACATTATAACAAATTTCTACGGCATACAAGCAGAACTTCTACTGCATTCTAACATCAAGTTCAACATACACACAACCAAAATAGTTATTTTGGAGGCAACAGAGTAGAATCCAATCGGAGAAGATTGGCAAGATTCTATGGGGCATTATATCATTACAACAAAGAACTTCATAATTGTGCTATTGTGGACTTGAAACAAGCAAGCACATGTCATTCAATAGTTCCATTGCCTTCAACTTCCTCTATATGCCCATACTGCCATGGGTTGAACTCAATAGATTTTGGATCTAAACCATCATCAGAGTTCAGACTATCAACTGAAGCACAATGTTCAGAATATTTCCCATTATACTCGTAAACTTCCAAATCACCCCATGGTGTAGCTGTAACTTCACCCGTTTGTGTGAACCATCTTGGAGTGAACTGTTGAGATTTGGCCTCTCTACGTCTCTTTTCTGCCCGCTGTCTTTCCTCCAGACTGCATAAAATACAAGATTAAGTTTGAAATTCTCTGCAACCTCAATTAATTACAGTTTTCATGAGATCAGAATAAACTTTTCACTATCTTGAGAATGTGTTCAGATACCTGCTCTTTTCAGCTCCAGCTTTTGTCAGGTCTCCCATTTCTAATGCGTAACGGTCAGGCCGAAGGCGCGAGTCTGAAGCAAGAAGCTTCCTTGGTGCAGTGTCAAAACTGTTAATTTTATGAGCAAAATGTGTGTACTGATGCTTGTCATTCTTTGGAATAGCTGCAACCCTCCAAACCTAAATAAAAAATTAGGTCCAAATGAGTACAACAGTAAACAAGCCAGCAGATTTTGAAGAGTCAATAAAACAGACTCTAAAAATAGTGCATTGTGAAGCAGATGATAAAAAAGTAGACACCCAACTTCAAGACACTCGAGAGTATCTGGTTTCTTGTAGAAATACCCCAAATAGCAAATTGTCCCTGCAGAGTTCCCTCTTTTGTTTCTTTGAAGGATTTGCTGACGTTTATACTAGATCAGAATATTAATTTTTAAAGCAATCATATCCTCTATTGTTTTTTTACAATGGTCTACCTGGGGCACACAAAAACCCTAAATTTGTCCTAAATCGGAAAAAATGATTTTGATCCAAATGCAGCACCATATCTAAGCACAAAGAATTTGGAACTACACAAAAATATATCTGGGAACTCAGGAAAAAAAATGAAGAAAAAGAGCAAATTTACTTGGAATACTAATTTTCACTTCCTATACTACATAAGTAAATTCACAACAATATATCGCAATTGAACAATTAGCATGAACAATTTAACAATCACTTGCAGAGCACAATAGAGCAAATCCACATAATACAAGTAAAATGAAGAGCTAAATACTAAATAAATGACAAAATCAATTCAAGGAGGTAACCTCCACAATCCTTAAAATAAGAATATGATTCATAATATCATGATTCAATACTCAAACATTACCTCTTATATGTACCATAATTAGGCTAATGGGGAATCAAACTACACTAACTACTCCTAATGTGAAATATAGAAATCATCAAATGACTAAGTTATGCACGCTATAAGTTGGCTACACACATCCCTAGACAACCAATAACTAAGGGCACATAGCATTGTTTTACCTGAATGGAATTTGAATCTTGTCACCCCCGGGAAGAACTCTTACAACATGCTGACATGTCTAACACACCCTTCACCCCCATAAGCTCCCAAGCAGTGTCAATAGGTTTTCCTTCATTGTGAAGAAGAACCAGTACTTTCATTTTGTTGTTGACAAGCACAGGGTAAAATTCAATTGATCACTACTCAAGAATCTAACATTCACATACTCTATGGACCTTGTAATTCTACCAAACATCAGTGTCAAAAGTCTGACACATCATGTAAGACAAAAAGTAAATGTAAATTTTGACCCTAGAAATAATGTAAATGTAAGAATCCTGACCCTAGAACTAAAATAAAATGCGTAAATTTCAAAAAAATATCATTATTATTATGCAATACATTAACTTAAAAAGATTAAAATATTTTAAGCACACAAATGAGATTAGTGTATGTTTGTTAGCCAATTAAGATCACGTAGCAGATGTGGGGCACTTTGACCTGTTTTGTATTACGCCAAGAGGTGTAACCTACAAACAATCAAGGTCTGTAAAGTCCATCAGTGTGTTCATTAAATTGGCCAACCTTAAATTTGATGTCCACTTGACCGTCATAGTGAAGTTTTTCTTATTGCTTGGACAAGGCAACCAAAAACCACAATATCTTGGGTATACAGTAGAGTTTGGAACGCCTTTTATTTTCCCAAAAAGATTTTTTCAAGACCAATGCAGTGGTACAGCTAGATTGAGGAAATTTGTCACCCGCCAGCAGAATTTTGCAGAGGTGAGTTGTTAATCGATGTGGAACTCTTCAGTGGGCAAAATTGTGACAGATCCAAGATATGCAAATAAATAACTCAAATTTCTCACTTGTAACTCGAAGTCAACCTCAATTGCACAATCCAACCTATCCCTCTTGCTACATCTTCGGACCTCTCAAGACCGATGCGTGTGATATTCCTGATGATTTTGAAGATATGTATTGATTCATTTTAAGATAAGGTTGACTTAGACAAACAATGTGAAACGTGAACTTATAATTTTTGCAACTTTTTTCTATGCTACACAAAGAGAGGAGACATGGATCATCAAGTTGTCAATGACAATCCTGAGAGAAACTGATCCATAACAAACCAACAGGAAGAAGATTAACTCTGATCTGCCATAATCTAAAGAAGTACAGCAAAGAAAATGAGGGTAGAAAATAGTGATAAACTCTCAACTGAGATTTCGACTTTATTTTATGTGCTCCACAATTTTCATTACAAATGTTGTAATCTTGTCTGTTTTAACTTATACATTACAGAATTTTTATTATAAAAGCAATTGATGAATACCAATTTTGTAATGAGTGTATGGCTTACACCATATACTCCCGTGCAAAGAAAGCTTTCACTTCCAATATCATGTTAGCTTAACAGCCAAGCTATACTGCATAAACAATGCCATGTAAGTCCTTGACTGCAAAATTTGCATCAATACACAATAGACTCATAGAACCATTAAAGGATGCACGGATTTGAACAATGGATTTGATTTCTATTCATTAGTTTATCTCAACAGTTTTTAGTTTCAAATTTCTACCCATTTATAGTTCCATGCAATGCTGCACAGCGATATCAGCCAATAATAGAAAAGAATGAAGCTAAATCCCCCATAGTCGCCAAGAGAAGCGAGTGATTTGTTTTCTAAAACTAATTCAGCCAAAACATTTAAACAGGAGTTATACAGCTCTTGTAAGTAAGTCCTAACCACAGAAAAAATATACAATAACAAAAACTTCCAAGCTCAATATAATGCAATCTACTAGCCTGGGCCCTGTTTCAACATGATGTGAAAGATCATCCTTTATTGGTCTATTTGTATATACCTCTTTAAGATCTGTGCCATGTAGGGGCTCGCCTTCACTATCACAAGGTTGATAACTCATTGATGTACACCATTTCCCTGTCATCAGTATTTTAGGCTCTTCCTTGGAATCATATACGTACCCATCTACTTCATAACGACCAGCTCTGCAAAAGGACGAGTCAAATTTCATCAAACTTTCCGCAAAGCTACAGACAACAAATGACAAGTACAGGAGAAACAGGGAATCACGGCATGACTGTGCATAAAACAAGCAATTTTGAAATACATTGAACACTTGCCAAAGCTAACAAAACAGATATGGCATAATCCAGAAACCAATAAGTTTTGCAAATTAGTTCAAGCCAGCTTTATCCATAAAAAAATCTATATGCAATCAACATTTGTGATAGCATATTATAACTTAGTTAAGACTAAACACCTCATCTCCGTAAGATAAGATTACTGATCAAATTTTCTTCCCAGTAACTGCATATACTAAAAAGGGCTGTTTATATACCTAACACACAAGAATTTTTGTAAATTTAAGTTCTGCATAGTGGCATTTACTCGCATTGGATTTTAATTGTGTCTTCACAATGAAGAACTAGTTGTTCATTGATACATCCATCTATCCATATGCAGCACATGTGCTTGGTTGCATGGATTCTCTTAACATTTTGTGATATAATAACAATGAGCCACCACAATTATGTTTATTGAGTAACAAAAAAATTCTACATGGTAGGAATGAACTAGTATATGCACATGCGTACCATGGTACACATCACTTTTCTAGTCAATGCATTTGTTTAACCCATAACAAACCATAAATATTAGAAGCATCATACACAGCTTAATGGTATTCCCATAAAAAGTATATACCAGAGATGAACGTGTGGTCTATTGAAAATTGTAAATACCAAAGCATCAAGTATGACAGAACTTGAAATCAGTTGTAATCACTTTTCATGCACCTATTTATACATATGCCAATCCTTGCTTTTTATGTGTTTGCAAGAATTCTAGAAGCTTCATACACAGCCTAACGGTATCACCATGAGAAGTATACCATAGATGAACACATAGGCTCTTAGAACATCGTAGCATCTAGAATGAAAGAATTATAAACAGATTATTTTTCAAGCACCCATTTATATATATGGCAACCCTTACATTCTTGCCTACTTTATGTGATTGTTTAAGTGTTTTTCCTCAAACATCCTCTATATTGTTATCACAAAGAACCAATCAATAAATTCCACAATAGATAGTGTAGATGGAGGAATTTGCAAATCATTCACCCACCCTTACAACAGGACCATCAGAACATAAGTACCGATGACAGTAGACATTCCCAATCCAAAAAGAGTGTATTTATATTGGTGAATGAAAAGAATAAAATTGCCAAGACAATATTTTTAGTGTTTGTAAAAACTGAAAGTAAGGTCTGCCAGGCAAGCTTGAACATTTGATGAGCACACAAGAGAATAAAGAAATAATTATAAATAGATTTTGCACATGGAGGAGTTTGAATTCATTCACCGCACTTATAACAGGACCATTAGAACATGAGGAATAATGACCCTAGACACTCACAATCCTAGACATCTAGAGGAAATTTTTCATATTGGTGAATAAATGAAATACAATTTCCAAGAAAATATTTTTAGTGTTCTTAAAAGCTGTAAGTAAGGTCTACATGGCAATCTTGAACATTTTGATGAGCAAGGAGAACAAAGAAATATTGCACATTCCGTACGTGTAGGGATAGAAGAAATTTCAGTAGAATCAAACCGCACAGCTGGTTAGCGAGGAGAGTGAAAAAGTTAAAATGTTTTGTTAAATGGGGTGAAGGATAATGCAAGCAATTCAAGAGGAATATTACTAGTATAGATATCTTAAATACATCTATCTAAAACATAGTTCTAAAAAACGTGATTTATCAGGCGATAATCGCGATAAATCGTTTTCCCCATGCAAGATGATTTATCTTTCCATAAATCGCAAATTCTTTAAGGGCGATAAATCGCGATTTTTGGCGCTAAAAAACCTGCACAAATCGTGGAAACTCGGCAAATAAATCGTGGAAAATCGCAAACTTAGATATTAATGAAAAAAAAAACCCAAATCTGCCTCCTTTTTTCACTTGCGTGGCTCAGTTTTCCTCCTCCTTTCTCCTGCGTGGGTCGTTTCTCCATTTGCGACTCGATTCGTGCTATTTCGTGACAGTATTTGTGCATTTCGTGACAGTGTCTGTGCATTTCGTGACAGGATTTCTGCATTTCATGACAGCATTCGTGGATTTCGTGGTGGATTTGTTCATTTCGTGGCAGTGACAAAGCATTTCGTGGCAGTAATAGAGGTTTTGGTGACAGTTTTTGTGCATTTCGTAGAGGTTTCTATGCATTTCGTGGTGGTTAGTGACCCTAACCCTGCAGGTAAGACTGTATTTTTTTTTTTTTTAATATCTTAAATATTAACAATATAGATTTAAAAATGAATTTACATATTAATTCATAATATGTAAATGAGTTTACATTTAAATGAATAATATAGTTTACATTTAAATGAGTTTAATATAGTTTACAGTTTACATTTAAATGAGTTTAATATAGTTTACAATTTACATTTAAATGAGTTTAATATATATACTTATAGTTTGCATTTAAAACATTTCTAGCTCATTCTAGTTTACATTTTATTTCTCTAAGGCTTGTAAATCTAAGACAATAGTTTTTTTTTGTTTTGTAGAATGGCATTGGGATCCAGTTCAGCTGCTCATAATAAGCCTAACTCAAATGACCCAGGGTGGAAGTATTGTGAACGAGCAGAAGGCAATTCTGTTATATGCAATTATCGTGGCATGAAGATGAGTGGCGGTGTTTATCGCCTTAAGTTCCACGTTGCCCAGATACCAAGGAATAAAGTGACAGTGTGCAATCAAGCACCACCTGAGACTCAACAACAATTGTCTGCTTTCCTTGCGGCTTATGCAGAGAAAAAAGAAGAAAAGAAGAGGAAAGTTGATGCACTTTCGGCCCTTGCAAATAGGAGGGCAGCGAGGGAAGATTTTGACATTGGGGCATCTTCTATTGCCCAAACTCCATGAAGCCAAACATTGGGATGAGGCTCATCCACTGATAGTAGTTCAGCGATGTTTTTTGTTCCTCGAAGTAGTCCTGGTTCACAACCTTCACTCGAAGGTACCGCTTGGAATAAAGAAATGCACAACGAAGCAAGAATAGCTACGGCAAACTTTTGGTACAACAACATTCTTTTCAATGTGGCAAAAAGTCCATATTGGGAGAATTTGGTCACTGCATTGACTGTTGCCAAGAAGCTAGATTGTCTGGAAACGCCTAAGGCCCCCCCGTACCAACCTGAAAACGTACCAGGTACTGGTACGGGGTACGGTACGCTGTGGGTACGCTTGGAAACGTACCCACAAGGAACAGGGTACGGTCTGGGTAAATTTGCCGTACCCAGACCGTACCGTGTCCCCTTTGGGTACATTTCCAAGCGTACCCATCCAAAAAAAACATGCCAAAGACCGTTTCTTTCCTTTTTTGGCAATTCTTTCCTTTTTTGGATTTTTGGTGGAAAAATCGCAAGTATAGAAAAAAAATTGCCATTTTTGGAAAGGGTCCGGGAAGATGTAGCAGCAAAAACTTGCATGTGCCATAACTTTCATTCTGTGACTCCGTTTCAAGTGTCGTTTTCTCTAAAAGTGTATATTTTCTCGAGCTCTATGCATTGATGGCATTATTTTTCTTTTTTAATAAAATCCATTTTTGCACCTTTTTGGACCAAGCAACTTCTTGCAATCTTCTGAAAGAATCATGAGCTTTGATCACCTGTAGACAGATTAGTAATTAAAAATACTGGATAGCTTTCCAAAACTCAGCGAGTATTCTCCCGTGCTCGGACTAATCGTCCCACCTCCAGCTTGGATCCATATTTTTCCTGCTTAGTTATGATGTTTCAAAAATATGTCAGACAATACTATCGTGCTGAGTGGATCAAGGAAGGTCACCATGAACAATCAAAACTCCTTGAATCTTATCACAGTCACTAAGATAAATAACTGTGATAGAGAAATAATTAAATAACTGTGATAGAGAAATAATTAATTTCAATAAGTATGCAAATGCTTCTTTAAATTTATAATTTATATACATATTTATATATTTATATACATGTATATATAAATATATATATATAACGTACCCAAAAGCGTACCGTACCCAAGATTTTTAAAAATTTGTCGTATCGGCGTACCGTACCCGTACCCGTACCCGTATCCAGACTGTCTAGCCAGAAAGGGGTTCAAAGCTCCTGCTCCCCATGATTTGAGTGGCCCATTGTTGGAAGATTCCGTTGCACATACCAAAGCTCTTGTAGAAGAGCAAAAAAAGGTATGGCAAAAAAGAGGATGCACCATTTTGTCTGATGGGTGGACAAATGGAAAAACTGCACATTGATTAACTTCATAGTGGCATCAAGTGGGCAGTTGGTCTTCTTGAAATCAATTGATGCCTCCCACCAAGTGAAAACTGCAAGCACTTTGTGTGATATGTTAGATGAGGTGTGAAGGAGGTGGGCATGGGGAATGTCGTCCAAGTTGTGACAGACAATGAGGCGGCATGTAGCAGCAGGGAGACTTCTTGAGGAGAGGCACCCTACACTGTTTTGGACCCCGTGTGCAACCCATTGTTCGGATCTCTTATTGGAGGACATAGGAAAACTCTCATGGGTGAAAAATGTAGTTGAAGACGCAAGAAATATTACAAAGTTCATTTACAATCACACTTGGGTGCTAAACTTGATAAGAGAGCACACCAATGGAAAGGAGCTTGTGCAATCAGGGGTCACACAATTTGCCACAAACTTCGTTACATTGCAAAGCATTGCAACCTCATTAACATCCCTTAAGCAAATGTTTGTGAGCACACGATGGATGAAGTCTCCCTATGCCAAGAAGACTGAAGAGGAAAGGGTCGTGAAGACCATTTTTGATGATGTTTTTGCAAAGCAAATGGAAGAAATCATGAAGGTAAACTAAACTTAAATATTTGTTTAAAAATCATTTGTTTGTTACATATTTTTTTATTAATTTTGATTTTAAATTTATATGTTATTTTGTTTTAGGTGTCAGAGCCTTTGGTTCAAGTTCTACGAATGGTGGATGGGGAGAAAAACCCAATGGGTTATTTGTATGAGGCTATGGATGTGGCCAAGGAGGCCATAGCTAAATATTATGGGCACAATCAGCGAAAATATGAACCCATTTGGCGCATAATCGATCGGAGATGGAACAAGACACTCCATCGACATATACATGCAACGGCGTACTACCTAAACCCAAAGTTTTTCTTTTCCCCATTATTTAAGGCTGATGAGGAGGTTATGGATGGCATAATACATGCATAGAGAGGATGGTACCTGATGAAGATATTAGAGATGCAATTGTTGACGAGCTGCAAATTTACAAGACTACTGAGGGGAGGCTCTTTTCTTCGGCTCTATGTGTGAAAAGAAGAAACACTTCTCAACCAGGTAAAAACAAATTGAGTCATTTGTATTTAGTCTCTTTACACATAGAGCTAGATACTAGAAGTTTATAATTCTTTTATTTATTCAAGCCTAGTTAACTTGCAATTTTATAAATGTTTTATTTGCAGATTTGTAGTGGGAAGATTATGGTGCAAAACACCAAATCTTCAAAAGCTAGCCATCCACATTTTGTGTCAACCATGCAGTGCTTCTAGATGCAAACGTAATTAGAGCATGTTTGAAGTTGTTCACACAAAGAAGCACAACAAGTTGACAACACAACGCCTCAATGACCTTGTCTTCGTGTGATACAATCTTCGTCTTCGTGTGAGACAAGTGGAGGGGGCACAGAGTTATAATGCAATTGACTTGGCTGACATTGATCCATATGATGACTGGATTGTTGACCCTGATGTTGCGGAGCCTATGTTTACTACAGAGGAAATAGTTGTTTTAAAGAGGTAGACTGAAGAAGCAATACCATCAGGGACATTAGAAGTTGGTGATGATCCAGATGATATGTTTGTAGAAGACAATGTTGGTGTTACAGAGGAGGAATGTTTACCTTCCACTTCCATGAGGCAGTCGCAAGTGCAATAGACTTATTTTAGGCGTGCTTGATGAAATAGAATATTATTGATATTTGATAGTGATACTTCAAAAGTCACATGTGACATGACTCTATGAGCATTTTTGTTTGCATACTTTGTAGTTTGTACTCTCTTTTTTGGTCAAAACTTAATCAAAAATATGCATATGGGCCTATGGCATTCTATAGAGTCACTTCTCGCATCATTTAACATTGTTTTTACATTTAATTTAAGTTTATTTTATGAAATTAAATGTTATTTTTTAAAGTTGCCGATTCCCGATTTCTAAGTCAAAATTTGGTCTTCCAATAAATCGTGATAAACGATTTTTTGAACTATGATCTAAAATACGTCGAGAGATATCAATCTCGAGGCACCTATCCAGTTATGATAGATAATACTATTTTTTATTGACTTCTCCAAAAAAAAAAGAAACAAAATTATTTAAGTGACAATCCAATAGAACTAAAATTTATGAATGAACTATCACATGAGTATGACAGTCAAATTTGATGTCAAGAATAAAATTGAACAACGCACTCCATTACAACCTTTCCTGCCACTGTAGAACGCCTCTCAACATAAAGAGCTACACCAAACCTATGTCATGTTGGAAAGCACGAGATCTCAATTAAGCCATTGGCTTTTGTTCCCCTTTATAATCCAGTTTTCTTGGCATATGTATTGTCTATGCCCTGTTTGGTTTATGTATTTACCTATATTTTAAATGAAATGTATAATATGAGTCCAATGATACTTGAAATTAGTCTATGGTGGCAAGCTACAGGAACAGCCATCTTACCATTTTGTATAGTTCTGATCTCAATATGGAAGTGCTTTTTTTGAGTAATAAATTGGGTATACTTACATGGCAATCATTTTCCACTAGTGCATGTACGTGTGCACAACGAGTAATAAATTAGTCTATGGTGGCAAGCTACGGGAACAGACATCTGACTATTTTGTATGGTTCTGATCTCAATATGGAAGTGCTTTTTTTGAGTAATAAATCAAGTATACTTACATGGCAATCATTTGCCACTAGTGCATGTACATGTGCACAAAGAATACCTTTACTAACTTTTAAATGTAAAGCCTCTTGAATAAGAATTGACTGGCAGATGAAAGGCAGTTTGGATTATAAATGAAAAAGACTTTATGAGAAAATAAAACACAGAAAAGAGAAGAAAAAATAGTCAGCACAACCAAGACAATACCAGCAACAGCTACATCTAGGAGATCAATGATCTTCAAGACACTTCTAAAATAGAATTAAGAGTACACAACAAGCTAGCTCAAGAATGGTATCTGTTTGAAGCTGTTAAAACTCAAATCTTTCAAATATACACCATGTGCCCATCAAATCCACATCTGTCTTTCAAAAATTAAAGAACTCAGATCAGACAAGCAAAGATTTAAAAATGTGGAGGATTAAAAGCATAGACTTGGAATTGCATTTTCATTATCAATAGATAGCATCAAAATAAATTGTAGACATAACAGTTTGAAATCTTATTTTAAATGGATGATGCAGCAATAGCGGTTATATTACCTACCCAAACCAACCACACGGTTGAAAATACAGCACAACTTTGTCTCCTGTGGTCTGATTTGTCATTAGCATCTCACCAGGCGAATCAACCCAAGTACGTCCAAAAATCAGATTATGGACTTTAGTAGGAGGTGGCACCAAATCAAGTACCTCCCCAGATTTTTTTAACACTACCCGTGTTCTGAAAAAGTAAACATGCAGACAAAAATTATATTTAGTTCCATCACTAAGAAAAATACATGATATGAATAGCTACCAACAATTCGCTCTTTTAAAAACAGCAGCGTAGAAGTCCTCCCTTCACCACGCTCATGGATGCACCATAACCATCTGTTTGGACCATATCCAGTAACCACCATTGCATTTCACACTAGACATCATAGTTAAGACTACAAAGCTAATATAAATTCATAATGGCCATTTTTCCACATGCTGTTGTATGTCCATCATAAGAGAGTAATGGGTGTGTTGTTGTCACAGGAAGAGCCACAGTTCTCGTCTCACTTGTTACACAACAAAGGCCCCCTCTGCATGATTGAAATAAATCCTAAGAGAAGCACATATCCCATCGCTCTTCAATATGTATACCTTCAATATATACTTCAAATGCAGCTTTTATGGATATAAACCATCCAACCACATAAATATAATCTAAATGCTTCTAGATATTTAATTCCTCCTGTCACAACCAATTATGCATCCCTATGTCTATCCCACAGGATACAAATGTGTGATCAAAGGAGGGAAAGAAAAAAGAATCTTACCGTCCAAGTGGGTATACATCGACGGAGTTGCCAAGAAACTTGGTTTTTAATTTCGATGTCAAGGTATAAGTAAAATGCTCGTTTTCTGCAAATGCTGAGCTCATTGGAGGATGATGGCTGACCTGTCAACCAGAAAAAGTCTCTTTGAGTCAAATAACCAAAATTCAAAAGTAACATCGGAAATAAACAGGACATGGAAGGCCAAGCCAGAAGAGAACTCGTGATTTAAAATTTTAAACTATATGCAAGTTCTTTCCAACAGTCAAGGAGTTCTCAGAACAAATAAATCAAATCACCTGCTCTGCAATAAATTTAATCCCTCCATGATTGACCATTTCATAGGTCTCACCAAGGATGGGATTGAAAGGCTTCCAAGTCCTCTGGTATGCATAATAGATAGAAATTGCCCATGATGCTGACAAAACAATGCATCTCAACTGCATCAGGCTAGTGGAGGGGTAACTTCAAAATAAGATGTTTAGACTGAAAAAAAAAATCCTCAAAAATATTATTCAACTCACATGCATAGACCATCTTAAGATAGGGATCGTCACACTCATCTGCTAGATCAAGCAAATAAGAGTACTCCATTATCTGCAACATAAAGTGTCAAATCAAATTAAGATAACCACCATACTTCACTTGACATTTCATTGAATGGGAAAGAAAATATTACTGCTTTAAAGCCAAACCTCAGATGTATTTATACTTTATACCTCAGCCATCTTCTGAAGCATTGTCATGGGCTCAAAAATTACAACTGGGAGAGTAACCATGGAGGTGACGTCTGATCCAATATATTTTTGCATCATTCTCCAGTAACTATCCCGATCCTGAGAAGCACTCATATAAATATGTTAGACTTTAAGCGAAAAAATGATCAAGCCATGCCGGTGCGCAATTACAAACGTCCATTTTAGGTTAGACTTTGAAGTTTGACCACAAAATCAATCAAGCTACTACAGTGCACATTTAACAGTGTACATTGTTTGTCATGTAATTCTTGTACTTGTACAACACATCCATAGAAGCTAACACATCCATATAAGGATAAAGTTTCCACCCTAATACTCTATATTGTATTCCTCGCCAAAGGTAGGCGGAGGGGCTCTAATCAGATGTGGATTAAGTTATTAACCTACCATTCAAACTACAAATGGTGGTGATCTAGACAGGTTCCTCCAAAAAGATAATGCATGTAATTGGCAAGGCATATAAAGAGTAGTGAATACCAAATTCCAAATGCAATGACAATAAAAAAGGGCCTTGGCATCATTGAGTAAAATGTTGAGCTTTACATTTGATCATATAACATGAAAGTGCAACATATGGACAGACCTACCTCTTTCTGCCATCTTCCTTTATGAGCTTCCTCTTCCACATCATCTTGCCCACCATCAGGATTAACTACTTCCAAACCCTCATATCCCATGAGACTGCATCAAGTAGAGTAACGATTAAAATAAGAATTATAACTCCATATCCATTTTCCCTCTAATCAAAAATATATCTTAGTGTAATAATTTGGCAAATCTATAGTAAGACAGTAATTAAAGCATTGTCATTGTTTAGAGACTCGAACTCACCAGGCTTCTCAGACGGCAATAATACTCAGCAAATAGTCGGCAAGGCTCCACACATTTTAAAACCGCTAATTTTACCAAATATTTTAAATTCATAAACCACTAATTTTACCAAGTACTTTTAATTTCAATAACGAAGTTAGATTCTTATGCATGACAACCATGCTACAGTTATACATCGAAAGAAATTAAGATCACTAACAAACGCTTGCTAGTGGTATAATAGGTAATAGGATGAAATCTTGTTTAAAAAAAAAAAATGAAAAGTTACAAAAATAAAACATTGCCCTATAGCACGAAAAACCAACTCACGGCACATTTAAAAACTGCTAATTTTACGAGGTAATTTATATTTCAGCAAAGATGTTCGATTCTTATGCGTAACAACCATGCTAAATTTATAGATTGAAAGAAATCAAGGTAACTAAAACAAGATTTGCTAGTGGGATCTGTTGTCACCCAAAAGTTGCACACTGATAGAGAATGGTGTGTACTCTCTCTTTTTGACAAAATTGGAACACCTCAAGGTTGTGGGTAACCTATGTCTGAGGTGAACCTCTAGAGAGGGTTGGTTTCCTTGTGAATCACCTAAAAAACGAAAACTTTGACAAGAAAAAGGGAGAAAGAATGCGGGAAAAGGGAAATAAGGGTGATACACCAATAATTTAGCGCGTGCATGTACTTCTACACACAGGGAAATCAAATATCCACATTTGCACAACTCTATGCTATTTTGCAAAAATAATTCAAAGGTTTAGGAGAAATGAGAGCGGTAGAGGGAGTAAATTCCACACTAAAGCAACACAATATTCCTATCAAACACAACGAAAATCAGAAAAACAGCAGTATGAGAGAGCAAATGGAGCTTTTTTTATTCAGAGGTGCAAGTACAAGGCTAGGATTGCCAGAGCAAATCAGCTCACACTGTGTATATCAATTCCTACAATCAAAATCAGCCTTTATTAGATTGATGCCTTTTAAAAATAGCTTGTCTGAGCTATTTTTTATTTATTTTACTTATTTTCTTCAAACCCTTTTGGCCAATGGGGCTGCATGCATTATTTTATTAATTAAAATCCTCCTATCTTCTCCCTTTCGCGCCACATATCTGATTGTCTGCTGCATGCATTAGATTTTAATAAAAACCTCTCCTCTTTGGCACCACATATAGGAACTAACTATTGTTTTTAATTAATTTTATCCTTCTATGTTGGGCTCCACCATCTAAAACAGTAGTTGACTAATCAATAGAAAGCCTTCCATTTTTAGCACACACTCTATTTTTGAAACAGCAGCTCTCTCTTTCTTTTATTTTTAATTCCTCCATGCATTCCCTTCAACTCCTAAAAATAGAACTGAAACTACTACTTTTAGCACTTCCATTTTTAGCACCAACTATTTTTAGCCAAACGTTATTTTTAGCAAAACGTTATTTTTAGCACTTCTAAAAAGAGAACTGAATTTCTTCACGTGGAAAATATGGTAACATTTTGGCGACATCACAAAATTGTTTTCCTATTAAACAAAGATATCAGTAGCCTTTTGCATCCATCGGGCTATGAAATCACATACCTCTGTCAACAACTTGTATCTCTGAATCAAAACAACTGAAATACCCTCTCCAACAAAAGAAAAACATGTGCATGCAAGTACTTCTTTGAAAGGACAACTAAAAAAATTGGAAAAAACAATGTGCATGCAAAGCACTTATTATGCAAGAAACAAACGTAAACTACTCCTAACCTAAACAAAGAGAAAGTAAAGCTAAACAAAACCACTACTGGTTGGGAGAAATAGCTTCTTTTTCTTAGAAAGTGCGGCCATGAGATCAATTTTACAACTAGATCACATGGTATAAGTGTAGACATGGCTTGCACCATTGATTTGCTCAAAAGATTAGTTCAAAAAAGAATAAACACCATTGTAGGATTTGTACTCTTTTTATAGATGTTGGGGCTAATATTTGACAATTTGAGGCCCTTTCAAAGAATAAACACCATTGTAGGATTTGTACTCTCTTTGTAGATGTTGGGGCTAATATTTGACAATTTGAAGCTCTTTCGTATGCACTGAATTAAGCACAATTGATGGAAACTTCTTTTGTGGTTCTAAACTAGCCAAATACCTGATTGGACATGGTTTCCTCATAGCTGATAGAATGATTTTTCTGATCTGCCCCTTCTCTGTATGATTGTTTGCAAGCTGATCTACAGGTGATATAGGCTCAACACTGTTGATATAATCCTTAGAAACATTCATATGCTCCTTCAAAACATTATCTTTATGTTGTATCTTAATGGATTTGATAAAACTTTGTCTAACCTTTGCTTGTTGGTCATATTCCTCCTGTTGCTCTGTAATTTCAACCACTTCCTTGCACTACTTTATTGTAGGCTTAACCAACCGTGGAATTTGTTTGTCCTCAAACTGTAAACTCCATTTTGTTAGATTTTGCCTAAAAATTTCTTCACTTCGCTCTTTAGTTGGCTGCTCTTCCAAACTGATTTGTTGATTAGGTTCATTCCAAAATGGATTTAAGCATATGAGGGGAGGGGTGGGTTGGGTTGCTATCTGATTTTGCAATGGTTGAGATGATTAGAGAGGTGTAAGATTTTGTCGAAGAGAAGCTTTAAGAAAGCTAGGAATTTGGGACTTGGGCCAAAGTTAAAGTGGTTGGAAAGTAGAAGTAGGAGAGCTGCATGATGATAGTGAAGAATTACCCCATTGACAGGGTTTCTCAACACTATATTGGTAAGCTTTCATCTCTTCATTCCACTTTGATATTTGTGGTATCAATTTAGACACAAAGTCTATCTTCTTTTGAGGGCTATATCAGTTTTGCACGTGACCGACCCATGAGTAGGGTACCCTAAATCCAAGCTTGACAGCGTTAATGGAACTTGTTGCCCTCATTTGTACCATTTTAATCTCCAAGTGTTAGACCTATTTTTGAAAATCATCATCAGGCATGGAATTGTTTCCATAATCTGCATATTCCTGCTCCTAACAACACCATGATTATTAGGATAACCATACAAATTGTTTGGATCATGGGCATATTCATTATGATAGGACTTATAATACTGATCTGGAGGAGGGTTTTGGGGAAAGGGAGGTGGAGGGAATAATAATTCTCTTGAAATTGGGAATTCTAATGAGGAATTGAAGTCATGATTGCACAACCTCATAAAAAGATGGAAAGATGGAGGAAATAGTCTGTTGATTAAGAAAAAGGGATCTCTAGGCCAATGGAGTCGCCAGATGTTGAATATTTGTGTCTTAGACACTGATATTTGCCAAGAACAATATCAACTTCTTTAACAAATTTTTTCTACTGTCCCACTAGGCGTGCCAGAAATTGTTGTCACCCAGAAGTTGCACCCTGATAGAGAATGGTGTGTACTCTCTCTCCTGTTGACAAAATTGGAATACCTCAAGGTTGTGGGTAACGTATGTCTGAGGTGAACCTCCAAAGAGAGTTGGTTCCCTTGTAAATCACCTAAAAAATGAAAACTTTGACAAGGACAAGGGAGAAGAAATGTAGGAAAAGGGAAATAAGGGTGATACACCAATAATTTAACACATGCATGTACTTCTACACACAAGGAAATCAAAGATTCACACACCTGCACATCTCTAAGCCATTTTGCAAAATTAATTCAAGGGTTTAGGAGAAAGGACAGCAGTAGAGAGAGCAAATTCCACACTAAAGCAACACAATATTCCTATCAAACACAATGAAAATCAGAAAAACAGTAGTATAAGAGGGCAAATGGAGCTTTTTTATTCAAAGGTGCAAGTACAAGGCTAAGATTGCCAGAGCAAATCAGCCCAAGTTGTGTATATCAATTTCTAAAATCAAAATCAACCTTTATTAGCCTGTTGCCTTTTTAAAATAGCTTGTCTGACCTACTTTTTATTTATTTTACTTATTTTCTTCAACCCCTTTTGACGCATGGGGCTGCATGCATTATTTTATTAATTAAAATTATCCTATCTTCTCCCTTTGGCGCCACATATCTGACAGTCTGCTGCATGCAGTAGATTTTAATAAAAGCCTCTCCTCTTTGGGTGCCACATATAGGAAGTGACAGCTGTTTTTAATTAATTTTATCCTTCTATGTTTGATGCCACCATCTAAAACCAGTAGTTGACTAATCAATAGAAAGCCTTCCATTTTTAGCACACATTCTATTTTTGGAACAGCATTTCCTCCATGCACTCCCTTCAACTCCTAAAAATAGATCAAGACCACCTATATTTAGCACTTCCATTTTTAGCACCAACTATTTATAGCCAAACGCTATTTTTAGCCAAATGCTAATTTTAGCACTACTAAAAATAGAACTGAACTTCTTGGCGTGGAAAATATGGCAACAAGATCATAGATAATAGGATGAAACTTCTCCAGAAACTTAAAAGGAAAAGTCGCAGCAATAAAACAATGCCCTGTAGCATGAAAAACCAAAACAGCCCCACATCAGAAAACTTTCAGTACTCCACCACAGCAAAACAGATCCAACAATTGCAAACCCCAGAATAGCAAAAAGAATTATCCCAGAAGAGCCACACCACAAACCTAGAAATTAGGGTCTCGCTTTTAGTGGTCTTAGTGTTTAACATGTTATTAATTTAATATTTGTTTGTCTATTCAAACTCAGGTGGTTTTATGTAATGGTTGTTTTCAAATTAATTTATGGGCTCATATGATTCTGTGCAAGTCCAAGAAAAACAGAAAATATGCTGGACCCACAAGGCAGCTGAGTTGGGGCAGCAAAACTCATCACTCCCAGCTTGGCTCACAACTGGATAAATCCATCAGATACCCACAAAGTCCCTACACTCTGGAATGTAGATTAAGAATATGAAACTAATTCGTGAAAATTAATAAGCAGGTATTTCTAAACATGTTTACTGGGGTGGGCATCATAATACTAAAGTGGGTCTACAAGAGCTAAGTATGAAATGAATTCATACTATAATAACGAAGCTTTGGAATAGTTTAATAAAAATAACATGCAAGTGTTGAGACAATATGCCTCAGTTTACTCAACGTCTCTCTACCTGCATCATTCCTTTGCGGTCTCCTCATGTTGTACCACTGCTGACTGAGCACAGCAGAAACCTTCGCTAAAATTATAGAAACGAGAATAATATTTCCTCAAAATTGGCCATACATGGTAGTAATTGGTTTGAATATGAAAACTACAAACAGTTTAGTGGAGAGTGAATGTACATAGCAAAACAAAGGTCACAATTACATCTTCTATTTGACGTTCACTTGTACACGAGACAGCCCGTAAAGTCCAATGCATACAAAACAGAAATAAAGACAAATATTACCCATTCTCAAATTCACAACCTTACACCTGATCTTGCCCAGCTTATTAGCACCCAGCACTTCAAATATGCAAAATGCCATGAACCTTGAAGACAGCAGAGGTTAGCCATCCTAATACTAAACTAATCAGTAATAACAAAATTTCCCGACATGTAACCTTCTATCATCTTAACAAACTCAAGATGATTATGGCTCGTGCTTGAAAAATCTGAAAGGGTTTTATGTACCTCTATTATGATGAAATGTACAATCAACATATATATAAGCATGGATTGTAGGAAAAAGGTAACAGAAGTTACAATTTCAAATCATAGTCAGATGACTAACTCAGAAATGAATACATAAGCTGATAAGTAAGAGTTGACACCAGCAAAAGAGTTCAAAAAACAAAAACTCGATGAAGAACTTGGTATAAACTTGACACATAGTCTAAAACTTGGGCAATGAATTGACTCTATTTGTTACCCTAGATGATCAAACTCAAGAGTAATCGGCATGAGCCTGAGAAGATTGATGCATCCATGGTTTATGAGTTTGTGAACAAAAGTGGTGACAAATTACAGAGCTTGATTTTACAGATCGATGTTTCGAAGACATCTATTGAGAAAGGTGATTGAAGCCTGGGCTGCTATGCTGGTTACTGAAATGGAAAAACTTAATTATAAATCGGGATTTGAAATCCCATGGGTCATTTAACATTTGGCCATTAATTTTAAATCGGGATTAGATGGGTAATTTAAAATGTGGTCACGATAACCTACGCACTAACGACGAGTGTGCATGTTGCTCACTATTGAGAGACTACGCATCTTAGGGTTTGACGGGTTATTTAAATGGGTTATCATTAATACATGGATAGTACAACTAAAGAAAGAATCATTGAGTAAGGGCCCTAAATAGTTGTAGATCTTACTGCGGGTGAAAACAAAAAAGACCCGATCATCAACGCTTACTCGGCGAGCATGCTAGCAACAAAATTCAAAAACCATTAAACAATTATCGAAGTGAATTTCCCAATTAATATGAGAAATATCATACCTGTTAACCGATTTGTGCATGGCGTTGCCAAAATTGGAAAGGCTGGAGGTGAGAGCGGCAAAAAAGCCGGCTTGGTTCTTTCCTCCATTGCTGCTCATATTTTCGTCCGCTCTTCCAATTCGCTACCACGATTTCTATAGTGGCGAACTAGTATGATTTTTATTCAGCTCCCCAATACAAAATACTAATGAATCGCAAGAATTTGAGGCCAAATTCAATGCGAAAAGCAGGGGTATAGTAGATCTCGGAGGAATGGAATGAGAGACCTGGAGATGCCAATCTATGTTTCCGAGGAGAACAAACCCTTTTTACCCGTTTTAATAAGGTTTCGGAAAATGATATTATAACCTTAGGCTGCATATGAAAGCAGAGCTCCCGCGCATGTGACCGCGTTCGCTTCGCCGTCTTTGACCGCAAAACTTGGACCCAAGGCCTCAATTTCTTTAATTCTTAATTTCCTCGCAGCCTCTCCAATTTTCCCTATTTATCTACCCATTTCTTTTGTGCAAAGGAAAAAGATTGAAGGAATAACTACCTACATCAACCCAAAAGTCACAAAAAAAATTGTGATTTGAACCCACAATATCTCAAATATTAGGGCATAGGCCTACTAATCCACCTAGCAGCTAGTACATGCAACCACTTGATATCATTTGTATTTATCTTAATGATTCTCAAAATGTGTGTATACCACAGCTGGTGGGACCTGTGCAGGCATGTATGGATGGATGGATGCATGCATGTGGGCATATAGCGTGTGCGCTATTCTGTCGCCAGAATAGCCACGGGCATTATGGTTAATCCGAACAAGGAGTGATAGTTTTGAAAAAATAAATAGAAAATTAGAAATGAAGATGTGAATACGTGTAAGAATGGATTAATTAAAGGTGTATATGAGGGGGCACTCACCCAAGCTCTTAATTGTCCCTTAGCGCCTCTTCTTATAAAAATGTTTATAGAGATGCCACCTCACAAGATAGATGGAGGCCCCAAAAAGATCCACAAGATGTTGCAGAGGGGTACGCTAGCAGAAATGGCACAGTAGTTTGGCTTCCCAAAGGCAAATGACAGAAGGTCGAGAGAATACCCTGCAACATGTCCCTTGTGCTTCTGCCCTGCCCACCACGATGAGTAACATCATTGTTTCCAAAATGAAATGGCAAAAAATGCAAAACAGGTAATCGAGGAATAGAGTTGGACGGTGAAAATGCAAAACAGGGATAACATTTAGTATTTGAGTCAGACAAATATGCAAGATGTTGCAAATTGTAAACATCATGCCTCTGGTATGATGTTATATACATGATTTCTGAGAATGAAGATTAGACATTGGTGATACCTTGATCCTAGTCCTTATATTGCTTTGGTTGGTTTTGATTGTGATATTGTCTTATCCAATGCCCAATGACAAGAGCTGAATATCTTTCCAGAACAATTTGGAATACAACTCTTCAATCCTTTCCCCGTTCCACTCGTAATCATCCCACTGGTGTCTCACTTGGCCATTGCACCCAGAATGTTTGGTTTGATAGTAGTTGCAGATCCCTCCACAAGCTTGTTGCTCACATTATTCGCCAACACCCTTATAGGAAGAAGGTGGTCCAAAAAATATATCGTTGGCTCCTATGGAAAAAGAAGAGGTTATATATTCACAAGAAAGAAAGGGACACACTCAACATGTTGAGGTTTAAAGCAAAGTCTTTTTAGCAAACCTTCCTCCCAAGGAAATCCTCATGTGTTATACAAGACATAAATACAAAGTTTAACTATGCATCCTCTCTCTATAAAATCCCCAATCAAGTTCTAATTTTAGTAGAGAACAAGTGGAAGGGTAAAAATTTCATCACAGACTGTATGGTGTTACAGGCTATCTTCAAATTTCAGGTAGGGAAATCAATAGACATAGATAACTTGAGAACTGAATTTCTTCACCACTGTCCAAAACTGTTAGCAACACACATTGCTGATCTCTTTAATCTAGTGGCTTCCCATGGATTCCCACCATCATGGACATCTCACATCATCTGCCCCATATTTAAATCAGGAAATCAACAAGAGCCAAAAAATTATATAACCATCATGATTAAGAATACTTTGAGAAAGTTATTTTCTATAGTGTAAGATGATTTGATTTCTAGATGTGTTGAATCCAAGAAACTCCATGTAAAAGGAAAAGTGAGGTTCAAATAGGATCAGTTACTAATAGACCATGTCTTAACACTTAGACCCATAATTGAAGAAGCAAGAGCCAACAAGCGGAAGGTTTATTATTGTTTTGTTGAATTTCAAAAGGAATTTGATACTGTACCTAGAAACCTTCTAATCCAACAGCTTCATGACCTTCAAATTCTAGAGCATTTGGTTCTTCTTATGATAAAACTCTATGAAAAGGTGATTGGCCAAGTCCAAATTCCTACTAGTTATACAGGTGATATCAATAGCACCATCAGTATTAAACAAGGATGCCCACTTTCTCTTACTCTATATGGTCTTTACATTGATGAACTAGAGCACATCATTGTAAATTACAGTCTTAGAGCTTATGTTTGTATTTTATATGATATCATCATTGATATTTTATTATTTGTATATGATGTCATTCTCATGTCACATACTGTTGCAGGTCTACAACGACACCTTGAGATCTTAAGACCTTTTTGTGATACGTATGGTTTACAATTGAACTTGAGAAAAACTAAGGTCATGGTATTTGATATAACCAAGAGGGTTTCCTATGCAAATAACCTCAAGTACAAAAGAAACTTGGTGGAAGTGGTCTCATCTTACACTTATCTTGGAGTGAATTTCACGGGCCCTCCTTTGAATATGCTTCATGTAGCAGAAGAGAGATTATGTAAAGTTTATGCAGCCCTCAATACAATTGAGAGACAATGTTTCCATGTTCAATTTCAAGATGCCAAAGAAAAATTGTGCATTTTCCAAACTCTAGTAACACCAACAATGTTATATGGTTGTGATATTTGGGGCCTTGATCTTCAACACATTGGTTGAGTTCGTGTTGATAGAGTACTTGTCTCTATGCTATCCAGGAATCTCCAAGAAAAATGCTCAGTTCCACATGCAATCATCTTGGCCAAATTTGGCACACACCCTCTCTGTATCTCAACTATATTTCATCTTGTGATGTTAATTCATAGACTAAGACGTATGAAAAATACATCAACCAGAAAGAATAGATATCCCTTTAAGGCTCTCCAATCATATATGAGGATATGTGAATTGGGGATCCAAACCAGTTGGTATCCTCATTGTACAACTTTCCTCCAAAGCATCGGATTGGATATTAATCATTTTCCCCCTCTCACATTCTCAATTATTTATCCCCACATGCTAAGAAGGGAAATTCATAGAGGAATTAGAGAGGAGATCTACAAAGCTTACATAAAATCAACTTGGATTGAACCAATAGAACCATTTCCAACAAAAATGCACCACTATTTGGAGCATTATCTCCAAATTAAAGATGAAGGTGTCATTCCCCCCAAATACATCAGGCTTCCACTTGGTTTGAGATTCCCCTTGGGTCAACTATGAGTTTGTTCTCATCATATTCACAGGGAGACAAATCATTACATTTTTAGATACCAACACACTTGCACACTTTGCAACAATGAACCTGAATCAGAGGAGCACTTTCTATTTTGATTCCTATGTACTATGAGATTCGTGGTAGGTGCTATTGTCTCTTCTAAGAAACTCAAGGCTCATTACAGGCCCTTATCCATTATGAAGACCAAAGGTGTGCACCTTTATTTATTAGGGAGATGACCCAACATAGATATGGCCTCCTCAAACATCATCATGGCAGCCTTGGGTCTTAGTCTATTGATTCATTCCTCCAGCCTTCTACACAAAATCGGTCGCATAAATGAGCTCATGACTCCAGAAAATAGTCATGATCTACTAGGAATAGAACCTCTTAAGCATGGTACATAGACTTGTTGTATCTTGTCTCTTTCCAGTTGCTTCTTGTCTTTTTTTGTCTTTGTTTTTACTTTCTTACATTGTCTTGTTCTCTTTTCTCCTCTTGTAGTCCCATTAACCTTTTTGATTACTTCTGGACATTAATTTTTAAATTTAAATTTAAATTTATACTTCTCGAATATACATGTTTTTGTCAGGTCATAGGGATCCTTGTCTTTGTTATTGTTCTTGTTTCTTTTTCTTGTCTTTGGACAATACCTCCCATTAAGGACACTAGTACCTGGATGCTAGTGTCTCTTTTGGGCACTTTTGTCTATTCTCTTTTGTTTATTAAGTTACCATTTAATACTTAACCTTGGGTCTTTTTTAATTATTTGGGTCGGCCTTTGGTGTCACTAAGTGTATAAATTCAAATAAGGAAGTCACCATATAAACACAACTTACTCACAACTTATTATTAGGGGTTGGGTTGTTTGGGCTATTATTTCCTATCTACTACTTGGGTAAAGAGCAATATTTAAGGACTACATTTGGGATGCCTTATTCACTGCATAGGAGTGGGTATATTCTAAATTCCATCTCACACATTCATCTTGAGGGAAAATTAGTTATATCCCGTTATCTTGGTGTAACTAGCACAAGGGAAACCTAGCTTCAAGGTACACAATTCAATCACACACATACACTAGAACTACATATAATCTGAAATATACTATAATGTCTAAGTGAAAATCCCATTTGGGATGACGACCGATGTTAGTCCTAACTCAAGAATATGCATTATTTGTTTTATCTAATGTTTGTCTTGAGCCTTGTGCATAGGTAGCTAGAGTTTCTTTTGTAGGTTTAAGTGTGATGACAATGAAACCCTATAACAAAGTGGATGTGATAAAGAGTGAAAGGAATAAAACAAGTTTGGACCCTAAAAATATCAGATTCCAGAGCTATTGTTCAGGATCACTAGCACCCAAATCAGACACTAGTGCCTGAGGCAGTGTTGTCCTCATCTAGGCGGTCATACCCGAGGGAGTTTCACGATTCCAAATTTTACAGGCAAAGCTTACTTAGTCCATATGCATCTTGTCCCACTTGAGTTTAAAGCACAAGAATCAATCCCAAATCTTTGAATACAAGCTAAGTAACTCTTATTTCACGATTGCTACACACTTGTTTGTCTCTTGCATGATAGATATTTCATTTGTTATTGTTAGTATTCATTTGATCTCAGTCATCCAATTAAGATTTATATTTCATGTTAAATCATTTGGTGAACTCGTTTATTGATCGAACCCTATATTTCCTTCGAGATCCCTCATTTTGTATATTCCTCAGGGATTATCAAAAAGTGTTGGGAAATTATCGTCCCAAACCTCCTTCTCTCAAGTACGATCCTATTTCGCTATGACTAGCCTTCACCCTATTTATTGCATATTCCCAAGAGGAGGTGACCTTCAATCGTAAGTCACATATTACTACTTCATCTCATCCCAAAAACTTCATCTTGTATTTACAAAAACTTATCAACCTCGATTCTTGATGTTGTACTACCTACCCCCTATTGAGGTTATTATCTCTTGTGAATCTATGATAGTGATGTTTCTTCTATTGCTACAAATGATACATGTGTTGAGGATTTAGTTGAATTTTCAAATGAGGAAGGTCTTGTTAATGATGCTTGTGATACTTGTACTTCTTTTGATGTTGTAGATGTTATTCTAAATGGCCCTCACCCTACTCCTTCCACTCCACTCACATATGCACAAATCATTAGAATTGATCCTATTGTTGCTAATAATGATATTTAGATCTCTTCTTCTTCTTCTCAACCAAGTTCTTGTTCATTGAATATTGTGCCTCAAAAGTCATATCTTCTCTTCCTCCACCTCTTTTGTGCTTCCTAATAATGTTAGTACTCATTTTTCTTCTCATGATGTGTTAAAATATGCAAAAGTTAGAGATGCATGTGTCTCAACTTTTGATATTTCCAAAAGATAGTGTACATAATGATGATCATAAGGATAATATGCATGTTTTTTATATTCCTTCTTTTGTTGAGCTTGTTGATGAAAGTGTACAAACTTATTTTTTTATTGCTTCTTCTTCCCATGTTCATATTCCTAGTTTTCCACTTCCTGGTCCCAAAATTGACTTTCAACCCAAAAGTGTCCTTATGGCTACTTATAATGACAAGATTCAATCCCTTAATGTTTATGACAGTCCTTCCCAAGAATTTCTTTCTCTTATGTATGTTGTAGGTGATTTGCAAAATAAGATCCATACCCTTACCTTTGAGAGTAAGTGGCTATTATGCAATCACTGATAATAATTCTCTTCATGACAATCCTATTCCTAAAAAGATTTACAATTCAACTTTTCCTAGGAATTTTACTTTGCCTACTTTTACACTTTTTGATGGAACAAGTAATCCTTATATTCATCTTAAGTCTTTTAGATTAACTATGGCTTCACATTCTAATGATAGATTACTTCTCAAATAATTTCCTAGTAGTCTTACTGATATTGCTTCTCATTGGTTTCATCATTTTCCGTAGTGGATCTATTAGTACTTATCTTGATATGGAAGAAGCATTTCTTAGACAGTTTTATTTCTAACAATGGTCCTAAAGTTACATTTGAACGTTTTCCTTCTTTTCATCAAGGAAAGAATGAACCTGTTAATGATGATATATAACACTTCAAATATTATATGCATCATTTACTCTAGTAGCCTATTGATCTAGAAATGCAATATATCTTTTTTCATGGTTTGATTCTTCCTTTGAAAGAAAAATTATTATGATAACATGTGAATAATTGTACACTTATTTTGCTTTAAGGCTATAAATTTAGAATAAGACATTGCTTAATGAATATTTTGTTATCGCACATTGCTCCTAGTTCTTCTACCACTCCACATACTACATCTTCTCTTCCTCCTATTGCTCTACTTTCACGTTCCCCATATCCTACTAGACATATTCATGCTCATTCCTCTCATTTTTTGTATCCCTCCACCACATTCCACTCCTCCTCCTAGGCGAGATACATTATACTTCTCACATTTTTGTAGGCCTCATTATATTTTACACACTTTACTTGACGAGAAGTTGATTCGTCTACCTTCAAATGAGCATCATCCTCCTCATCAGTTACGATGTAATCGTAACCAGTCATTATGTAATTTCCATAGGATTAATGGTCATAGAGATAATACTTTTTTATGCACTCCATGATAGTATTCAGTTGTTTGAGGACAAGGGTGTCATTTCTTTTCACGCACACTATGTTGATAGATTACATTCTCTTGTGTCATGACGTCGTACATCGACATTTGTTACTCTGACTACCTCTCATCCTCCTAAGGTCATTTTGTCTCCTCCTCCCTCAGTTCGGACTACACATGATGCACGTTCCCCACTTCTTATTTGAATCCAACCCACCTGGGTCCAAAGGAGCACCACTTACCATTCCATGATTCTAGTGTTGTTGTGATCACTTCGGGCTTATCATTCGGCACCTATGTTCATGGCACTACATCATTTGAGCCACTTATGCGTATTCGTCGGATTATTTCCCATTAGATGTTATTTGTTCCTTAGTGCTACATAAATTCACATTTATTTTATAACTATATGTCATTATATATCGTACTACTTATTCTTTCCTAGTTATCTTCATCCTCTTTATCATTACTACTATAAGTTCAATTTAACAATCATGTTTTATCCATGCATATCATCATTCTAATATTTATCATCACAATGTTATCTACATTATCAATTCATATAGTCTACTCTACTAACACACTTCCCATATATACATGTTACATCATCATAATTCAACAAATATCAAATCAAATTAAGAGAACAACTATTCAATAAATCATACAAACACAAGTACACATCATCATATCAAAAAATAATCTCATCATATATATATACATCTCTCGAATAGTTTCATAATAAAACATCAAAGGGAAATAATACCCATCACATATACATGCATAATCATACATCCTCCTCACTATTACTGGAGAGTTCACGTAATAGGAGCTCTATAACTCAAAGCCTCACCACTAGATCTCCGCCTCTGTGCTCAAGACCGTTGCTCCTCTAACCGAGTCCATAGTGTCACATGCTTCGCCAATCGCACATCTACATATCAGCCTTGGAGCTCCACATATCTCTCAAACATGCTATGTTCTAGGCCATCTCCTCTAACTACCTCTCTCTCTCCCATATTATCTCCATCCTAGCCTCATCTCATTATGACTGCAAAACTATACATGTGGCCTCTACCACTTCCATAATATCAAATAAGTCAACATGCTTTATAACAATGTGTTCCACTCTCTACAAGATCCCTCCTCCTTTGAAGACATATGGGGGCACGTTACATGTCAACATGTATACAGATGTGTCCACAATCACACTCTAATACTCATCGCCTACAATACCCAAACCATATTAGTACCTCATCACCACATTACATACTTAATATGAATAACTCTATCAAATACAAATCAAAATATATCATATTTACGTCATGTAACTGTTATTACCACTACATTATCATCACGGGAGAAGGTACATGACCTTTTGATGGCCATCCTCCTCCTATCTGTGTGCTTGGTGGTTCTCCCACTACATCCACCACTATAGGAAATAATAGCACCCATTGGTGCTCCACCCACCACTACAGTATAGGCCATGGGATGTGCACCCAACATGTCATCCACTCGAATCGGTATCTATCTCTACATCTACCTTCATCTACAACTGAGGGCATAACTAGGCTCCTGTGGGACCCTGGCATCACCCCTTCTCTCCTTCAGCAATAAATTGATTTATGCCATATATATGACTCTGGAGGCACATCCTGGGATATCCCAAACTACTGTGACACACACTCATATTGAAATAACTTGAACACTCTCTAGAAACTTGTCCTCTAACCATATACATCAGATGCATTGCTGCTCAACGTGATCCTCAACCCAACCACCATAGTCCCTACAGGGTCTTCAAATAATTACACTTAGCCCTGTCATGTCCAAAATGGACCTGTATGTCATAGTATCAAACCACGACCCCTTTGTCCAAACCATCTAGCTGTAAAAATATTTGGTTGCACCTAATCCACTCGTAGACCACCCAATGACCTCACTATTGTTATGTGTTCATATGCCCACATATGCAAAAGCGTAGTAACATCAATCCCTCCACCATGATCCTCTTGGGTAAATCTATAGAAATCTTTACACAAATGAGCCAACATGCAATGGCTCCAAGCATACCATTACCCATACTGCTCTATACTCATACAAATCTTGTGCATCATATATGATATTGACACCCCTCCTCCATCAACAACTACACATGAGGCCAAAACAACTGCAATAAAATTTTGCAATCATGGAACACTCGATCTCACTATGTCATCCAAAGTAACTAATGACTCTACCTATGTTTGAGACCTTATAAAATACTTCCTTGTAGATTTTTGTTACCGTCATGTATCACCTGGGGGCATAACCTAGACTCACTCTCCTACAACTAGCAACCGTAGTATCCTATACACATCCTCCAATGTCATTGTCGTCTCTCTAGTAGGCAACCAAAAATTACATGTATTTGCACACCATCTCTCACAAAGTGCAATAATCAAATGCATATTATAGGGCACCTCCCCAAATCTTGTGATGTGTCATAGCATACAACTCTCGTGAATGCATATCTCTTTGCATGACACATACAAACACAAAAAACCACAAGTTAGTATCTCAATCACACAAATACATGATATAAATCTCACAGAAACTTTTGGAAAAAACATCCATTATCCTGGACATTACTGCTTAGTACTTGGATAGTAATGCCTAGAACTGGACGATACCATCCAAAGGACAAAACCATCCCCACCAGCTCCGTATTAGACATAAACGCCTAAATTCTAAATTTTTTAACAAAATGCAAAAAAGAAACTCATTATACTACTGCCTAGTCTACCTCAAAAACACAATACTTACTAGTTGGTTCATCGTTTGCGTCGATATCATCCTTATGACCCGCTCGAACCTTGTCAAAACTACCTCTTGTGCACTTGGCATCATCAAAATCCAAAGCTCAACTCACACTTATTAAATTTACAAATGAGACACCTATTGAATTTTCCAACTTTACTATTTATAGTAAGATCTTATTGTCATTACAATTACTAGAATTACTATACTTCCTACTACAACAACTAATTCACTGACATTGTTTCCTCCATATATTGAGCTTCATTTTTCCATTTTCAGCACCGTTAGAGGATTTAGAACTATATCCTTGATGTCTACTACATGGAATAGTGAATACCACACTTCCTATATTTTGTTACATGTTATTCTTCTATTTTACTCACCACTACCTATTTTATTCTATACGTTTCTAACCCTTCTCCAAACAATCTATCTACTTTTATTTTGGCTCATGGTTCGTCGTCTCACTTCTCACCCTTCACCAAAAGGGGGAAAATATTTTAGGTTATCCTATTACCCCTTCTATAATGATTTAAGAAAATTTTAAATGTGTAACATAAAACAACACTAAACATTGCCATGTTATTTTCAATTGATCACGAAGCAATATTTAAATCCTATAAAATGTTCTTACTCGAAATCAATCAAGTTCAATCAAATACAACATTCCTATTGACTCACAATCACAATGATTAATCTATTTCAAGCACAAAACTATCTCAGAATCTTGCAATTTCTTGACTTCTCACAATTTTCCCCTCAAATGGCCTAATATCAGGGTAATTTAACTCTCTAAAGCTAGTTCAAATCAATTAGGTTCAACCAAACAATATACTTCAATCCATATATATTGTTTCCAAATCCAAATCCAACAGGATCAATTTTTCTCCCATATAACCTAACTTTGGAGCCAATCAAGTTCAAGAACTTTTCCATTTAGCCTAGTTTACACCCTTATATTGTATAGTGGGGGTAGTGAGACAACATTTTTCCTATCATTGTCCACTTTACGGGGTTTTTTCTATGACTAGTAGGCAATTAAAATTTGGTTCATTTGTATCTACAATGGTGGAAACTATTTTGAGGAAGTGTCATGGTGGAGAGCAAAGTTGATCACTCTCCTAACATTCTCTAAGTGATAAGACACTTAAATCCATAGATTTTTCACACCGGTTCGAGAATTGATCACTCTAGATCCCTCCTTCAATCTCCAAGTTTCAAAGCTCATATATCTCCATGACACATTTGTATCCAACAATTCCTTTTGTAACAACACATTCACCTCGCATGGATCAAAATGGTGATCCATGGTTCATCACACTATGATTCTTATTATCAACATGCCTTGATTATAACTCCTTTAACCCTCTGTAAGTATGTTCTTCTTATATCATTTATGCTATTGAATTTCATCCAAATAACATAAATATGGGGCAAATGTAGACACAAAATTATGCATTTATTACTATTACATCATGCCTCTAGTATGTTGGTATATACATGATTTATGAGTATGAAGATCAGACACTAGTGACACCTTTATCTTAGTCCTTCTATTGCTTTAATTGGTTTTGATTGTGATGTTGTATTATACTTCTTGGATTTACACCTTTTTGTTAGGTCACAAGGATCCTTATCTTTGTTATTATTCTTGTTTCTTTTTCTTGGCTTTGGACATTACCACCCATTAAGGACATTAGTGCCCAGGAATTAGTGTCCCTTCTAGGTGTTTTTGTCTATTCTCTTTTGTATCCTAAGTTATCATTTGATATTCAACCTTAAGTCTTTTCTAATTCTTTGGGTCGACGTTTGGTGTTACCAAGTGTCTAAATTCAAATAAGGAAGTCATATATATATGTACAACTTACTCACTATTATTAGGGGTTGGACTACCTACTACTTGGGGAAAGAGAAACATTCAAATACTACATTTGGGATGCTTATTTAACAAATATGGAATTTGCAAAACCCTAAATATTATAGAGTCACGTATGATAAATAAATATTAAAGTACATATTTGACACAAGTAATAAGCTAAAGAAATATGAAACCCTAAGTGCAATAGAGGGAATAAAAGACTTAGTTGATTTCACACTTAATCCCAAAGTATGCTAGACTGGAAAATTGATGAATAGAAGGAGGATCCTGTCGTAACCATACACAAAAAATTCTGGAACTATTGGATGACCTGGGACTAGGGCGCCTGGAACAGGATTGGGGCACCAAGGTGCTAGAGACCACTAGTAGGTGCCTAGACTGTGTAAGATCTCAGAATATGAATTTGTTGGTGTTACAAGATGGTCACTAACCTTCATTGTTGGTCACTTGTTTGTCGTTGAATGATCACCAAATTCACATGTAACCTGTAAAATAGATGATTTCCTACAAAACCTCAAAACACATCAAGTCCTAAAAAATAAAAGATGCAAATGGGGAGTTAGTATGACCCTGGTGGTCACCCAACTGAGTGAAATTATGGCCGAGAATTACACTACATCTCAAAATCCATGTAGTTCTTATGTGTGTGTGAAAGAATCATTCCCTTGGAAGCCCTTGTGCAAGTGCACTTGATAGAAAACGATATCTAAATGTACCAATGTAAATAGATGTGAGGATGTAATAATGAACTCCCCCTTCCTATGAAATGTATGCAGAAAATGCATTCCCTTGTCCCTTGAATGAGTGCTAGATGGATGGCTTTGATGCTATTAGATACCTTTGGATGCAACCTTAGGTGTGATAATAGATATTTAGAGCTTGGTCCTTTTTTTGATCACATAGCATTATATTTAAATGTTTCCATAGGTTGAATTTCGTAATTGACAACCAAAGGGCCGACCCCCTAAGAAAACAAGATGCCCAAAAGATAAAAGAGGCCAAAAAGAGGCTAGTAAGATACAAAGAGGTATGGGGCACCCAGAAGGACAAGGGCATCTGAGCGTTAGCGTCCTATTTGAGCGGTGGTGTTCGAAGTGATAAAAGATAAAGTGGTAAAGTACTGACTGGAATGTAGATGTAAGAGACCAGAAATAAGACAAGAAAGAAAGCAGAAAGGCCAGAGATAGTTTTCAATTACTAGTTTTATTGCTTAGGAATTATATTAATGCAAGTATGTGTTTATAGTCTTAAAAATGTACCCAAGTGCGTGATTTTGTGTCTACAGATGCACTATTCACTATATATGAGGGGGTATTTTTGAATTTCATCTCACACATTCATCTTGGGGGCAAAGTAGTCATAGTTTGTTATCTTGGCGCAACTGGCACAAGGGAAACCTAGCTTCAAGGGACACAATTCAATCACACACATAGTAGAACTACATAGAGTTTGAAATGTGATGTAGCACTCAGTGAAAATCACATCGGGATGATTGACGAGGTCAGTATGACTCAAGAATATGCATTATATATTTCATCTAATGTTTTCTTGATCCTTGTGCAAATAGCTAGGTAAGTTCACAAAGATGGGGACAAAAGGGGGGTAAAAAAGGGACACCTTTTTCCTAAAGTTAGCAAAATCTGAACTTCATTGAATAATTCGGCATGCCTATGCTCAAAATTTGAAAAAGTGATAAGAATAAGTACCGTAGATCTCAGAATCTAGTTTCTAAACTACTATTTTTTTCTTTTGAAAATGGTTGAGATTAAGAGGGTTAAATGTGGTGTGCACACAAAGTATGTCTATTTTTGTGTCAAAAAGATAAAAGCCTATTTTGTGTGCGCCCCCCCCCCCCCCCCCCCCCCCCCCTCCCCCAATTTTTTTAGTTATATATATATTTTTTATCAAATCCCTTTGGTAGAAAGTTAGATAAGACCATGTACAAGGTCCTATTAATTTTTCATAATTTTTGGATGAATGTTTTAATTTTTTTTTATTAATTTTCAAAGTGCAAATATCCTGAAAATGAAATATTTGTGTGTGCACCCCCATAACTTTGAGAAAAAAAGTTCATTTTAAAGTTTTTTTTAGTGTGTGTAGAATGGAGTTTATAAAAAACCACTTTTTATTAATTTGGATGAAATAATTGTAAATTGTTCACCAAAATGTATGCATAGGTTTTTGCAAGAAAAGAAGGCACTAGTAAAAGGAAATATAGATGAAAGCCTTAAACTAAGAGGCTTTTAGAAATAATTATATCGTCATCAAGTTAAAACCAAGCTTGACATCATAGTAGAATTTATTTTTATATATTATGTTTTAATACATGAGATATTGGGGTGCACACATGAAATTTTGATGTTTTTTTTATAAAACACGGTTTTAAATATGCAGAAATAGTCCAAAACTTTGGTTTGTTAATCCAAGGAAAATCCAAGGCTATGGATTGGGAATTTCAAACCCAAAAAAAGATGAAATACAAGCACACTATAACACACCTGTGTTAAAATTCACCCACTTTTCAAAGTTTTATGGGTTATATGTGTTTGTGTCATGCTTTTATGTACAAAAATAATTTTTTAGGGCTTAGGGATCCAGGTTTAGGGATCTGGGTTTCGGCTTAAGGGTTTAGGGTTTATGGTTGAGGGTTTAGGGTTTAGGGTTTTGGGTTTTAGGTTTTAGGTTTAGGATTTAGGGTTCTAGTGTTTAAGGTTTATGATTTAGGGTTTAAGGTTTACGATTTAGGGCACATGATTTAGGGTTTAAGGTTTAAGGTTAAGGGTTTAGGATTTAGGGTTTAAGGGTTAGGGTTTAGGGCTCAAGGTTTAACAATACCTTTCCAGGTGAAACTCCCCTCTTGAGGATCATATTCATATTCACTGTATCATTGTCGAAGAGGGAAGCTACCTTGTCAAATTGGTTATTCAGTATGGCGTGGAAGACGAGTAAAGCAAACGAAAGCTGGAGAATTAGATTTCATTAGTAATTAGTACTAAGTATTAACAAGACTAATATGGCTTCCGACTACTTGACTAGGAGGCCATGACAATATTAAGACCATATTTCCTAGTCGCATGCCTAGAACCATCATTGAGTTTGCTTGTGCAAAATAAACAAAGCGATAGGGGTATGGCTAAGAACACAAAGGAGTTATCAATCACCTAGTAAATCTTTCCTGTTTAGTTCTTAATAGGAGTCAGTTGGCCTATGGCTTAGTGACCTTCCATTCATTGATAATTCCTTCTATGATAAACCCACAAATGCTTTCAAAAGTGCCTTAAAAAAGATAGGGTTAGTCATCAAGCCTAATGAAGGTTGTGATGTGATGTGTCAAAACTATATATTCACAAGAAACTCTTCTTCCTTGAAAGCCCCTGGTCTGTCTTAGTAATGATGTCTCCTTGTATCTAAGGATCGAGGACTACTGTGGTCTGTGGTAGGATTGGAAATTTAAGAATCATCGAGCGTCTGAATCAGAATGTTGTTGCATCTGGAAAAACATTCTCAAACGTTGGAGTAATGCATCTTGGAAAATAAAATTGAACCTCATAAATCCTCTCAAATTTCCAATTTAGGTCATGTTCCAGGTCCTGTAGCGGGTATTAAAAAAAAGGAAAACAAATTTGACTAGAATTACTTATGAAATTCATTCCTTTGCTTCGAGCTTATCTTTATAAATGCAATCCGGCTTTCCAAGTTCTCCATATTTTCCAAATTTGGGGCGAATTGACATTTTGGACCTCTAAAGTCGTGAAGAAAATGGGTAGTTCATTTCCTCCAACAACCCTTAACCTGGAGCCCTAAACCCTAAACCCTAAACCCTCAACCTTAAACACTAAAACCTAAACCCTAATTACCAAACTTTGAGCCCTAAACCCTAAACCCTAAACCTTGAACCTTGAGACCTATACCCTAAAAAATCAACCTTAAGCCATAAGCCATAAACATTAAACCTTAAACCTGAGCCTGAAATCCTAAAATGTAAACCCTAAACCCTGAACCTTAAACCCTAAACCCTAAACCTTGAACCCTAAACCTTTAACCCTAAACCCTAAACCCTATATTTTAAACCTTGAACACTAAAAATAGTTGTTGGAAAGACTTCTAAAAAAAGATACTAATGAGAATGATTGAAATTGGTACAAAAATTTTGAAGGAGGGAAATTTCAGATATCTAAGAAAAAATTGGTACAACCCTTTTCTAAGTAACCCCTTCCCTGCGGGAATCTTGCAAAAAGAAATGTTACCCAATAGAGCTATCTTCTTTTTCACATTGCATGGGAACTATTTCACTCATTGTAATGTTGTGTGTCTTACCCATTCTTAGTAGTTTTGACAGAGAGTATTCAACTGAAAAGGGTTCATCTGCTTTGTAGGCATAACATTCAAATAGAGTCATCATAATTTGATGCCTTTCATCTGCTGATATTTTGAAGGAGGGAAATTCCAGATATCTAAGATTAATTTGGTACAAAGAAATGTTACCCAATACAACTGTCTCCTTTTTTTATAGCTTGTGAAATATTTAAATCTCCAAGAGTGTTATAAATAGCACAATTATATGCATAAGATCAAGAAACATTCAATAATGCAAGTATATGTGGGGAGAAACATGTTTGGTAGATATGTGTAATAAATAAGGTTTTTCGATCCTTATAGTGGAGAAGATCAAGAGCAGTTTTCACTTTGTAATCACTACTGTAGACTGAAGATCAAGTGCAGAAGATTAATACCATTAGAGTGTTTGTTCCCTAAACACTGAACCCTAAATCCTAAACCCTAACCCCTGAGCCCTAAACCCTAAATCATGGACCCTAAACCTTGAACCCTAAATCCTAAAACTTTAACCCTAGGCTCTAAACCCCAAAGCATAAACCCTAAACCCTAAAAATTAATCCCTTAACCCTAAACCCTAAACCCAAACCTTAAACCCTAGGCTCTAAACACTAAACTGTAAACCCTAAACCCTAATTATTGAGCCCTTAACCCTAAACTGTGAACACTAAACACTAAAACCTAAACACTAAACACTAAAACCTAAACCCTAAACCATGAACATTGATCCCCAAGTTCCCTAAACCATAAACCTTAAACCCTTAACCCTTAACCCTTAACCCTAAATGCTCAACCCTTAACCATGCAACATTACCAACAAAGGAGTTCATACTGGTATTATGGTTGGATGAGGGTTGACTCTCGAGGATCCTATTCATATTCAGTGTATTTCCATCGAAGAGGGCAACTCCCCTGTCAAATCGGTTATTCAGTATGATGTGGAAGATGAGAAAAGAAAATGAAATATGGAAAATTATATTTCATGGGTAATTAGTACTAAGTATTAACAAGACTAATATGGCTTCCGACTACTCGACTAAGAGGGCATGATAATGTTAAGACTGTATTTCCTAGTCTCGTGCCTAGAACCATCATTAAGTCAACTTGTACAAAATAAGCATAACAACATGGGAATTACTAAGAACACACGGGGGTTATCAATCACCTAGTAAATAATTTTAGCGGGTATTAATAGAAAAAGAAAATAATTTTGATTGGAATTACTTACGAAATGCATTCCTTCACTTTGAGCTTATCTTTATAAATGTAATTCAGATTTCCAAGTTCTCCATATTTGCCAAATTTGGGTCGAATTGACATTCTGGACCTCTAAAAGCATGAAGAAAATGGCGAGTTCATTTCCCCCAACCTTTCTTGAAGCAAATTTAAACGAAATGAAATTTGGAATTTGGAGGTGGCACGTGGTAGACATTGATTGTCCTACCACATATTTACTTATTGATGATTAATTGTTATTAGTTGGATTTATTTGCCATTATTATGATAAGTGGGTTTTTGAGATTACAAAATCACTGTCAGGTTTATTCATGAGAATACAATTATTATTGTGGCACGGTTGATGCAACTCCTTAAAGCCTCCTAGAATTACGAATACCTCTCCTATAAAACCCCATACAAGTGGATATATCTTAACCAAAATTGTCATACCTCCTTGAGATTGAGAAGGGTGTTTAGGGATGCTTTTAGCTTGCTTGAAGAGTTTACAGTGTAGACAAACCAAGAAGTGACCAATGAACCTTGCTCTTGTGTAGTGTCAGGGCAATTTTAGTAAAGGAAAGTGAGAGGAGTCTTTGGATGAATGTTGAGCAACTAGATGAGTGAAATAGGTGGTTTAGTTGTCTGAGAATGTGATGGAATCCTAAAACTCCTACAAATATCAATAACCAATCAATACCACATCTAAAACTCCTACAAATATCAATAACCAATCCAAAAGGCCCCAAAACCTAAATAATGCCTATATTCTTTCACAAAACATATATCAATTGTATAATTTAAACCCTAAAAGGTTGAAGGTTGAAGGATAAAATCCTAAAAAATACCTATGTATTGACCATATTAGAATCTGAAAAACCATCTTCAGAGTGACCCTAACATATTATATTTACTAAATAAATTTAAAGTATAAGTATAAATTTAAATTTAATAATAATAAAAGAAAAACTTATACTTAAACATTTATTTTTGTACATAGAAGCATGCCTCAACCACATATACTACATAACACACAGGAACACAAGTGCGCTATAACACGCTCATATTTTAGGTTTGGTAACAACCAAACCTAATAATTCAGAATGCGCTCACACTTTAACCAAATGCGTTCGCGTTTTGCTTAAAATCGGATTTGTGTCAGCTTTTTGGCCCCCCATCTTTGTGCATAGGCCCAGCTAGGGTTTGTCTTATAGGTTTAGGTGCAATAACAAAACCCTATAATGAAGTTAGAGCAACAAAGAGCGAAAGTAAGAAGACAAGTTCAGGCCTTGAAAATATCATAACCTAAGCATTTACCAGGACACTAGCACCAATTTTAGACACCAACACGTAAACGATCTTGTCCTCATCTCAGAGGTCCTGCCTAAAGGAGTTGTAGGTTCCAATTTTATAGACGAAGCATACCCATTCCATATCTAACCTCTTCCACTCGGTTTCCACGTAACATCCCCATTTTAAGATACTAGAACAAGGGAATTTTTTATTTTATTTTATTTTATTTTATAAATAACGTTCTCTGTTATGAATTATAAAATTCAAACACACGTTCAAGTTTTAATAATTGTTCTCTGCCCAAACAACACAGTTTGGAACACACAATTTCCTTTTAAAACTAATGTTCCCTGTTCGCATATTTACAATATGGAACACACATTCAATGCCATTCAATCTTATAACAGATTCTATATGCTACTGTAAATGACTTGAAGAACTGCCGATCTCCCATTTTCATGGCTCGGAGTTTCAACGATCCTTCATTTTATGACTCGGCAACAACCGATCCTTCATGTTCATTCATGCATAGTATATTATATATACAAGTTCTCTTAACCGTTTCCGGTTATCGAAGTGATCCATTTAAGAAGCCTATCTGAATATCTGTTACTGATATTCATCTGACATCCTGCATCTTAAATTAAGTGATTAGGACAACGCAACCAGCACTTGCGATACTTTGGCCAAAGATTTTCACATGCTTTACATGATCATATTCCTGGATGTGATACACATCAATGGAATACGTCCTTCACTTCACTTCTCCTGTTATCTAGAATGGTCTTTCCTGGTTCCTACCAGTCCTCTCAATTTAAGGTCAGATTTAAACTTCCAATTTCCAACTAGCAATATGAACGAATATAGGAAGGCACTCCTGGTAACTAAAGATACGCAGACATACGATGTCGTTCCCCATGACTCCGTGTGTCTAGTTATCTTTAGTCCTCCGGAGTCACTCCACATACATGATCATACTCCCATCCCCAATCAAGAATTTCACATTCAACCTATGTATTCTTGATGTTTTAATTCGGGAGGGCATTGTAATATGTCAGCTATAACATTGTGTCGTCATGAAGATCCCGTCTTCATGAAGACACCTTGCTGTAGCTGGCGTATGTCAATGTCCTACGGAATCCTCCCATCGAGAGTACACATCCTGCTCAAGTGATTTGGATATGATCTTAATATTTAAGATCAACTTTCAGCAACCATGCTGATCCTTTATCCTCGTTCCCGTTACAGTTGTACATAGCTAAGAGGGACTAATTCCGTCTTCTAGCTTGCTTTGCATCTTCTCCTTCTTACCGAAGGGTTGCATTTTTCCTACTTGGTTCTCTTCTCAATCATTGGATTAAGCAGCCCGTTACCGACAGACGTGATAAGTTTAACCTATTAAACTTAACCAAGATTTTTACAACTGTAACTAAATTCAGAATTCCAGCTTACTAGACGTCATTTAAATGAGGTCTAATTCCCAATAAATGTATTCATTTATTTTCCTTAACATTACATAGTTAAGGTCCATTAGTTATGGATATACTTATCCCATATCCTTTCTTTCTGAATTTAACATACGAGGTCATTAATGGAGTTCGAAAGCGAAGTTCGATTGCTCCTAAGTTAATTGACATTCCTTAGCTTCCAAGCTAATCCTGAATACCTATCAGTTATGGAATCATATTCTTCCTAATCCTTTTTAATGTCAATTAAAAATTCATCTTTACCCAAGTATGGACTAATTGCACATTTCAACTTAAAAGTTGCATTAAGATAAGAATAGATATCAATTCCTCTTTAGCATCCATCCAAGGACAATTAAATAAACCCAAATCAAGAAATAACATTATATTTCCAATTAATCAACAATATCAAACTGATATAGTATTTAAAATATCACACTTGTATTTGTATTCATCATCCATCTCATAATCCGTACATCTGCCAATCTAGCTGACTGGACTTTGTTTATATAAAACATCATTACAACTCATAGATAGAAGAATGTACTTTCTTCTTTTCACAATTCCTCGAAGAGGAATAATAGTAAACAAATACAATTCATCTTTAGACAATCAAAGAAGCATCAAAAAACAACCATGTCTTCGTTCTAATCAATTCCATTTGCAAAATTTCTTGCACGGGTCAGTTCAATGAATTGAGCATATTAAGCACTTATCATTAAAATGAGGTGCTTCAATTAACTGTCTCAATAAAAGAACCCTGCTTTTATGAAACGACAGTAAGAACATCAATAAAAAATCAAGCATCAAAGAATGGACAACATAACAACTGAACCATCAAATACCATCCCAATCAGCCAAAGAACTGCTATCATATTTTTCCACATAACCGTTACAAGTTCCAAATTATAATATTTGTAAAGTTTAGGAATACAAGTAGCATACTCCTGATATAACATAACTGTTATCCTTTCCACCCTTTCATTAATAATAAATGCAAAGGGTAAAACTAACTGAAACGTAAACCAATTACTTTCCTTTCAGTTCATGCATCACATTAGATTCCAAGCAATCTAGCACAGACGAGAAAGCAAACAACAATGCATATAGTTGCTCATATCTAAGCACTACAAGATTCGTTATTAACGATTACAGATTTCCAACTGAATGAAAGAAGAAAAGATCATTTTTTCCAAGTTATCCATCCACATTCCTATCTCTTTCCTCATGACTGTTCTAAAAATTGAATCTAACCGAGACACAAATCAAGATAACAGTTCAGAGTGAAACTTACAAAATCCATTCGGAATTCACTTTCCAGCAGCAAGAATAATTTCATTCATAATCAGCTTTAAATGAAAACAAGGAAGAATTTATCATCCTCATCAATACTTCATTTAAATCAGGCTCATATGAATACCCAAAAACAGGTTAGTACAACATCGTATTTATCATAGATCAAATAGTATAAGGATGCATACTTTGTACTTACGGTACTAAAAGGATCCATATTTCTTTCACTGTATTTTTAACCAAATAACAGTTATACAATCACGAAATCAATTATTCACATGACTTTCTATTTCCATGAATGCATACAGTTCAAAATATAATTTACTCATTGCTGTTACCTACAACAAGACCAATCATAAAGAACAATAAGGCTTCCAATGCTATTTCCAGAATTCAAACAGCAAAAAGAGAAAATTTCATTCCTTTAACCTTTCACTAAGAAAACAACCATTTTCTTCAGACTCAACAAGAATTGTTCAAGCTGATTTCAATTCTTCTAAATGATGGTGCCAAGATCAGAAGACCACACGAAATAATTAAGTATTTCATTTGTACAGAAAGCACAACACTTAGAAAATTAATCTAAATACCGCTGTCACTTCCAACAATCCAAACTTATAAGGTTCAATAAACCCAGTTACTATTTCTTTCGAAATCTAAACAACAGAGAAAGGAAGAACTAATTTCCCATAATTTCAGTAAGAAACAATCATTTGCTCAGAATGAAATAAAACACCCAAATCGAGCTCACTGCCAACAAACATTTCTACCTGAAATCCATTTCCCAAGTTCATGATAATGTGCAGAACTTCAGAATGCAATAATCAGTTATCATTACCTCAATCGAAGTAAACCCGTATAGGGTGTTAAATGCATAAGTCTGGTACAGTCAAGACAACCCACACAGCAAGACAAAATTTCCATGCATTTATTCTTTTGCACAGCAATCCAAAGCTAAGTCGTATTCACAAAGACAGTCCGAACTAGAAGATCGAACAACATCAATAAACACAACAATTCATCCAACCCCCACAACAAGAATCAACATAATTTATTTAATGCACAGAAATACAAGCCAAGCTCATTTTCACGACTACTGTCTGAGCTGTAAGATCAAGTCAATTCCATAAAACACAATAAAATCAACCTTTCATCACAACAAGAAGAATGTAATCATCTATAAGTGCAAAAGAAAAACAATTTCTTTTCCAGCTCCCACGAATACCCAAATCATATTCGTCTATTTCTTAAGCAAGAAAAAGGAACAACAAAAACGTATTACCATTTCTTCCTTCAAATCGAATTCATATGCTCATACAAAACCCAAATGCCATTTCCATCAAAATCCAAAACAACAGAAGGAAAAAGGATCTTATTTCCTTTAAAAAATTTAGTAAAGAATACGACTTCAAACAACTCGCACAGCCTGTAGAGATTTCATTCCATAAAATCATTTAAAAAGGATTATCCAGTTCGAATTATTATTAACAACCATCTCGAAATTGATTTACTCTTAGCTGAGTATTTATAAGCATAATTTCTTATAGTTTCAGTAAAGAACATCCTCAATACTGTCAAACAAACCTTCACAACACGACTGTATTTCAAACTCATTTATACATGCAAAGACAGTTCCAAACACAACAACAAGAAAACAATTTTACCCATCATTTCCAAAAATGACAGCAAGAATCGACTAAACCCAAATAGTCTCAACACGACAACAATCAAATAATCCAAAAACCCAAGAGCAGGGTTGTTTTAATGAGACGCTTAAACAAAGCAAGTATTTTTAAAGAGAAGGGCTTAACATGCCTGTAAATTCTTCCTCGAAACTCGAAGAAAACCGCGTCTACCGAAGTTATTTCCTTGCATGGCGACAACACGAGCTTCCAAAATCACCTTTCCTCTTATAGGCTCAGCAACAACCTCCAAATTTCCAAGGAACAGTGATAAAAACCAAATGAAACTGGTTCGACTGAACCAGCAAAAACCAAATGCAGAGCAACTTCCCAAAAATCCGAACAACACAATAAACAATCAAAATTTCCCTCATACACCTTCCAAGGCGAGCTGGTCGTGAAGACCAAAAAAATTTAAATGCATTAAAGGCTCTGCCTTTTCCTAATTTTCCACGCCACCGCCGACTTGGGTTGGCGAACCATCAAATTTAAATTTTGCATGCAAAACCAAATTTAGCCTCATAACCAACTAACTACCTCCATCTTTCTCCCTGTCCCCGCCAAACTGGCGCTGTCCACATAAGGTCTCGCATTAACTGCCATTAATTCCCTTTCATCCTTATCCTCTTCCCCCAAGGGTCTGCGCATCCCCTTTAGGTTAGGATTAGTTTAAGGTTCATTAGTGTAAGACCTAGGTCATAGCCTAGTCTTTAGGTTAATAGGACTTGGGTCTATGTTAATCATTTTAGAATTTAAAAATCCACTTAGGATGGTAGTTTAGGATGTAAGGTAGAACTTAGGATTAGCTTAGGATCTAATTCCCACTAACATCTAACACTAATCAACCTCCAATCCAGTCTTCCTACTGACATTCAAGTCAATGCAGTGCAGGACATTTCATCCTTTGTTTCACATGCCAGAGCCACTCGTGTCCAGACATTTCCTGCCTCATGAGGTCTTAAGTTACGACAGTGCATGGTTCGAGAATCGAACCCATTTCCGTTGGCATCTACATGCCAACTGTTCATACCTGTAATCAGGTGCTGCACATTTATATTAGCCTTCAATTCAGTTCATGAGTAAATCGACAAAGCGAATTACAAGAAGGCCACAACATAAAGAGTTCAGCAAGCATACGACATTTGTCGTCACATCAATAACATACAGGCAACAATAACTGCTGTCCCATGCAAATAAATTACAGCATGCAAGAATCCAGATTAGCAACACATTCCCTTAAGATCAATATATATATATCTTAACATGTTTGCCTTCATTTCAGTAGTTATAACAGTATGAAAAATAATCACCAAGATAACTTACAAAATCAGGGTGTTACATTCCAACCTAGAATCAAACCCATATCTTTGAGTACAAGATAAGTCACTCTTATCTCCCTATTGTACACGCTTTCTTGTTTCTTACATGATAGATATTTCTTGTTATTGTTATACTCATTTGATCTTAGTCCTCTTATTAAGATTTAAACTTCATTATGCTACACCCTTAGTTTTATAGGTTATATTGGATATGTACTGCTGACTTGTGGCTTACATAATCTGTTTTCTTGTCATATGTCTATTGATCTGCGTTTCCAGCTTCCTGTCCAGGTGAGTGTACGAGTAATCAAGAAACATGAGACTACGTCGAGTATACAAGGGCTTAGTACCTTGAAGATTGAGATGGATGATACATGTGCAAAGAAAGCAGATGCATGATATCAAGAAGCTAGATCTACAAAACTAAACCAGATAAGATTAGAACACAATATGCGGGGGTTGCCCAGACGGTGCCGGTTCCAAGAGGATTTCAACTCCCTTGGAGGATGTCAACCTCCGTGTCAGACAAGATAATTAGATCATGAACAACAGTAAAAATGACAAGCAAATGGAATAACAAGAGTACTTAGCTCATGTCCTGCTATGGAAATGAACCGGGCATCAAGATGGTAAGATAAGAAACACTGTCAGAGCTTTCTCCTTATTCTTTTTAAAAATATATCCTCCTTTTCTAAGTTTTTCGTCCTCCCCCAAATATGGGGAAAACCCCATATTTATAGCTTAGATATGAGACTAAACTGCAGGTTAGACGATACCCAGGGTGTAGTAAAATAACCTAAGTTAGGGATGTGATGTGATCATGTGGGTCCCATAATTTGAATTATTAGGCAAAGTGGGGGACATGATTTGAATGGGGGGTGAGATAAAGATTTCATTTTAAAAAGAAGGTGTCGGAGATATGAATTATGAATTAAATAATTTATGAGAGATGGGGGATGATTCCAAAAATTAAATTATCAAATGGGTCCATACGGAGCCCATTGATAATCAATCAAATAATGTGAGCAAATAAATAATATTTTATTTAATTTAAGAGAGAGATGCGAGAATAGAATTAATGTGCATGTAAGATTACTGAGGGGTGTTTTACCCCAAAAATAGGTGTCTACATTTTCCCCTTTTTGTTGAGTGGTTTGTGATAGCAAGCTACGAGACAAAAATAAAAAGGGTTAGATGAAAGATGTGTCTGAGGATGGATGAAGACATGACCAAAGGAAAGATGCCTCAGGCAAAAAAAGGATCACAATAAATAAAAAAGGTATGGCGGTGACTCCAATATCACATCGGTAGAGGACAATTGCGGTCTCAACGGAGACAGACGACAATGTTCTACAGACCAGTGAGTGGGTGAAGACCACTGTAGTATGGATGTAAACCAAGATGACCAATGGGTCATAGGAAAACATCAAAATATGTGCAACTGAATGCGAAAGATGTGCGATATCCTTTGTTTGCGAGGAATCGTGTGAAAAATCTTGTGTCAAAAAAAAGGACATGGATGAAGATAATGATGCCCCAACACAAGGCACGAGAAAGACACAAAGTGGGTTATATGCATTGACAAGTACAAATATGGAAAGGTTCCCCAACATAAGACATAGATAGAATAACCATAAATGTGGACAAGATGAGAAAATAGGATAGAAAGGTGGATATAATGCCCTAAAAGGGTAATAAATATGATGACAATCATGTTTCATAGAAAATATGCATAAGTGTTAGCAAATTAGAAGGTGAAGAAGACAAAGAAGTCTTGTTCAATACGTAGGATGATAAGATACTTTTGTGACAAAACAAAAGTAGAGAAAATATTCATGGAAGAGAACAAGATTAGATAGGTGATGTCCGTTATGGTATCTTCCAAGACAAAAATGTCAAAAGAAGATGGGAAGAGATTCTTAGAAATGGATATGATGATGTCCCTGTGAGAGGACTGACAAAGATAAAAAATGTGATAGGGTTCTCAAAAAGAGAAGAGGTCAATGTGGCAAAGAGAAGAACAAGAACGACAATGAAAGGGATGGATAACGATACATAAATGGAGAAACATCGGCATTGATTGTGAATGCAAAATGTAAGGGATGTTGAGAAAGAGAAAAGGGAATAGACAAGAGGATTGGTTGATTATGATAAGAGCAAGAAAGATTGAATATGAAGGTGACAAGGATATGGAATAGAGGGAGGGAAATGGAAGATGAGAAAATAAAGAGTGAAAGGGGAGGAAGAAGATAACAAAGAAGGATTATAGAGATAAGGACAAACAAAGAGAAGACAAGAAAAGAACATAGCAGAGGATGAAATCATGAAAAAGGGAGAGAGTTATTTAAAATGAAAGATGTGATGAAGATTGGAGCAGAGGAAAACATAGAGGTAATGGAAAACGAAAGAGATGATAGAGTAAAGAAAATTGAAGGAAACAAATCATAGTGAGGAAATCCAAGGCAAAGAATATGGAACTGACCGCATGGAAATGCATGTGGATGATGAGATGATAAAGGAAATGGGATAACGCTGAAGAGTCAGGTTTTCGACGGGGAAGTAAGGAGGAAGTGTGAGGTAAAATTGGGAAAAGGACAATGTAGGGGAAGTAAAATAAGACGAAGATCAGAAAGGAGGAGAAGACAACGAAGAAAATTATGCTGAAGGAAGTGAACACAGAATGAAGATATTTGGTAAAGAGTGGGAAGCATAAGGAACGTAAAGAGAAACTTGAGGGAAGGAATGACATCAATTGGAAAAGAAACGGAGATGCATGAGATGAGGATATGCTGATGATGAGAAAATAGAGAGAAGGTGTATGATGAAGATAGTGAAGAAATTGGCAAGGAAGAATGGAAGATGGAGAGGTAGTAAGGAAAAAGAAAGGATCGGATAGGAGAGGCAAGACCAGTGAATGGATGTTAGGAGAAATCCACCGATAATGATCAATAGGAAAAGATGAAACAAAAGATAAGACAAGGGAGAAAGTAAATGAAGAACAAGAGGGGGAACGCCAATGAAGGGATGTTAGGAGAAGTCCTCTGATAATGATCAGAGGACACAAAGGAAGGAAGGAATGAAGATAGAATGGAGGAGGTCAAAGAAAAGGATTCATGCTGTGCAGAATGGGGATGAGTGATTTTTAGGATAAGTCCACCGATAATTACTAGTGCGGAAATAGAAGATTATGATGAAATAATGTTAGGAGAAGATCAATGACAATGATGTGTAAGTATGGGGATAGATATGTGGGAGAACTCTAGAAGATGGAGTGAAAAGAGTAAAGAAAGGAGGGATAACGATGTGTAGGAAGATGAAGATGAGGAGAGGATGTAGTGGATGAGAATGAATGAGAGATAAATGAAGAAACAAGACATGAAATGAATGGAGAAGCAATGGTTAAGTAAGATTACCCAACGACAGATGATGGAGATGAAAAAGGGACCAGTAAGAAGTGGTGTTTGCGAGAATGAAAGAGGAGGTGAGAGGATGTGATGATGGGGAATGCCGAGAAAATGTAGATGGAGAGAATGTGGGGTAGTGGGGGAGTGCAGGATGAAAAATCATGCTTAAGAGGGACTCTTAAGTAAGATCGCCATGCCGCAGGAGGATTTAAGTAAGATCACCAAACCGGCAGTGACAATATGGAAGGAGAAAGACAACATTGTATTGGATACAGGTGTGGAAGGGTTGGTTGGAATGGATGAGTATGATGAGAGGTGGGAGACAGAAGATGAGGAAGAGATGATGGGAGATTGAAGGATCAAACGGACAACCATTCTTAAGAGAAACTCTTAAGTAAGATTGCCCTGCGACGGAGATGGTTAAGTAGGATCGCCAAACCGAAGAAGAAGAAGAATGATGAAAATACTAAGCAGTGTATACCAAAATGGAACAAGAGATGAAAGGAGGTGATAACAAGGAAACAGAGGAGTGTGACATGAATGGATGGAGGAACATATGTAGTGTAGATGGAGAGTGTAAGGGCAATCCTTAACTAGGATGCCCACGTGGTGGTAGTGATGATGCAAGAGTGTTAAGTGGAAAAGGAGGAGTGGAAAGACGTTTGTGGTGGTGATTGTCATTTGTTGAAAGAGGAAATGGTGGAGAAGCTTCTACAACGGGAGGATCCAAGGAAGAAGATATACCTTAACTAAGGTTCTCTGGCTATATGGATGGTTAAGCAAGATTGTCAAACTGAAAGTGGAAGAGTAAAAGAGAAACTCAAGAGGAAAGACAAGTAAGATATCTGGCATCGTGCAAGGGGATAGAAAGGTGAGAAGGATGATGTGGAGACAAATGGTGATGAGTGGACATGGAGAGCGAGGAGAAATGGATCAAAGATGGTGTTGAACATGTTGAGAGATAAGGAGCTGCAGGATAACAAACTTGCCTTGAGAAGGATCCTCAAGTAGGATTCACAAACTGCAACGATGATCAAGTAGAATTCACAAACCGAAAAGTGTATTTGCAAACACATTCATAGAGATGATGGATAGATATAAAATTCATAGTGTGAAATTTGATGTGATTTTTATAAAAGATGATTTGGATGAGATGAATGGAACATAACTGTAGCAAGGGCATACAAGGAAACTATGTTTCGAACTGGCTTGGATATAAACAAGAAAAGTTTACCACTCAAGGCATTGCACTTGTAGCCAATAGCAGGTGTTAACACATAACCAACGATAGTTAGTTATACCAAAAGATCATGAGGGAAATATGGATGAAAGATGCTCGTAATCCTAATGTTGACATGATAAAGGGATCAAATATGTGACTTGTACGTGGGAAGAGGGATCTCCAAATGTGGTGTTCTTTAAGTCTATTCCCCAACTTTGGAAAAGGGAAAGAAAAATTGTAGAAAGTTGATCAATGCGGGAAGCTTTCAAAAAATGTTGATAAAAGAAGGTTGATCAATGCGGAAAACCTTCCAGATGCCATAATAACAGAGTAGCCATCCTTCGAGGGTATGGTCTACTTTATACATAATATAGATGACAAGAATAATATGATAGCCTTCCTTCAAGGGATCGGTCTATTTCTTTTGATTTTTCTTTGATTTTGATTTGTATGCTTTTTTTTTGTATTTGCATGAACAGTTGTCCTTCGAGGGATCAGTCTATTTTTTATAACTTTGATTTTGCCTTTTGCATACTTGAGTTTGAGCTTCACATGGGGGAGAGCTGGGAATAGCTAAGTAAACCACTTAAGAGGGGATAAGGAATGTACAAGAGACACCCTGGACCCTTCGCATGGCTGCAGTAAGAGAATGAGAAGGTAATGGATGTAATGGTTACACGATCACATCAAAGTAGTGAAGGTGGACCACATAATTCAGATTATTACAATGATAAATGGAAGGGGCTAAAGATGGCAGAACAATCTAAGGATGTAACTAAGTTCTCATTGGTAGATATGCTAACAATAGACTGGTCGCAAGTGCAATGCATTAAGAGGTTCCATTTCTGGTTTACCACCATGAGAGAGAAGACAATGTAATTGTAATAAGATGAGATGATAGCTAAGCAGGAAACAAAAATTATGTCCTGAAGGAAATAACATATGACCACAATGGTGGATTTAGATGAAAATAAATGATGATGCCCCAAGAGAGACATAAACATAGAAGGACAATCATGGCCTCAAAGGAGGGCTTGATGAAATAAACAGTGTCCCAAAAGAGACACACATATAGCCACAATGGTGGAGTTCAAAATAGATGGTGCCCCAGAAGAGACACAAATATAGCCACAAAGGTGGACTTAGGGAAAAATGTCCCTCAATGGGGAGACAAACATGGCCTCAAAGGAGGGCTTCAGTGAAAAATATGATACTCCCAAAAGGAGATAAACAAAAATGGCCTCAAAGGAGGGCTTCAATGAAAAATATGATACTCCCAAAAGGAGCACAAACATAAAAGAAAAAATATGGCCTGAAAGGAGGACTTAGAATGAGATGAGGATCTAGATATAATTAATTTAGATTGGATGGATGTGAAGAAAGTAAACAAAACAATGTCAAAGAGAGAAGTCCCCTAGTAACAAGGGATTTGTACGGATGATGTGTTCAAGGGCGAGGGAAGGTTATTCCCCAAATGAGTTAAATGTGAAGGAGGTAAAGGATGTCGAAAGAACTTAGATGAGATTGTTTTAGATTTGGATGGGGTAAATTATTGGAGAGCACAAGTGTTCTTAGTAAGATAAGTGACATTGATGAACAATGCATGGCATTCCTTAGGAGAAATGACATGGGCTGGATGGATATTAAGGGATGATGTGGATGGGGGATCATGGGAGATCTGACAGATGGGATATAGATTGGATTCAAGGTAGATGGAGAAGGAACTTTCGCCTGAATGAGGAAGTCATCCTTCACTATAAAATTGTGGACGATTGACCGAAAGGCCTTACAATGTTCGATGTCATGACCTGGGGTATGATGATAAGCGCAACTGCAATTAGGATTGAACCATGATGGCTTGGGACCATAGGGATTAAAGGCTTTAATAGGAGGAAGTTTGATGGCAGATGTTCGAGTTAAATGTTGAAAGATATCTGCGTATGACCCCATTGAAGTGTCATGGGGAAGGTAACTCTTGTGGGTTTTGATAGGATGTCTCAACTTGGAGTTAGGAGAAAACATGGATGTAGATTGGATGTGTGAATTTCGTGTTTTGGAGGACAAATCAAATTTGGTTGAAGGATGGTATTGTTTGGATGTGGATTGATTATTGCAAGATGTCGTAGATGGAAAAATTGATCCTGACATGGATGTTGTGGCATTGGATTGTTGAGAAGAGGGAAAACCTGAATGTTTCCATGGATGCGTAGGGGACTGTCGGGGATGTTTTCCCCGAGCCTTAGACTTCGATCGAGAAGATTTACCTTTAACAGGGATGAAAATAATTTCAACCGGAGGATCTGATAGTGGTGGTGTGGTTATCAATGGAGAAACTGTTCTAAAACAAGATGAAGATGTTAATGAAGAGATAGGTGTTTGTATGATGTGATTAATGATATCTATGTGAGACATGGATTGTTTCGATTTCGGCATGGAAAGAGATGATTTTTTAAAGGGAGAAGGTAAACCATATTTCTTTGATTTAGGTGGATGTGTTGGTATAGTAGGTGATTCAAGGGGTATATTTGATAGGGTTGCAAATCAAGAGGATTGGGTTGGTGTGATAGAAGGATTAGGTGAACAATATTGAGGTAGACTGGGTGATGTGGCCATGGGTAAGGTTGTCAAGGTAGATATAGGTGGATTTTTCGACATGATAGGTATAGGGGTCATAGGATAGATAAAGATGTAGGCATTTTTGGAATATGTGGAGATGTGAGTGATGTGATAACCGATGGAGTAGACCTTATGGGTATGGGTAATGCAGCAAATGCAGGAGCATTTTTAGATGTAGAAGTAGAAGGGACTAGTTGTTTCATAAATGTTTCGAGGGGTAAGAATGATATTTTAGCTAATGGGATTGATGTTGAAGATGGGGTTACAAGGGTTCATGTTGTAGAGCTGAGTTTAGTTGGGATGTTTGTGAGTAATATAAGTGTAGTAATAGGTGTATTTGATGAAGATATCGGTGAATGAATATTTGTGAGAGATGTAGGGATATGTTTCGATACAAGTGGAGCCAAAATAAGTGCTAAGGATGAATCTAATGTGATAGATTGGGGTACGTTTGAAGCGACAGAAATGGATGATATAGTTGAATTTGATTTGGATGTGGCAAGGATAGGAGAAGGTATAGATTCAGGACAGGTAGTGAAAGTTGATGTAGATGTGACAGGTTCTGAATAAGGGATGGGAATAATGTCTACCGTGGGAACATGTGGAGTTGGTGATAAGATGGGATCTTGATTGACAGTGTCAACCATACAAGCATTTGATAGTTGAGATGTAAAGGGGGTGACGTGATTTGTTGGTGGTTGATTAGTCTGTGTAGTGGAGGTATCAATTTGGATATCCCCTTGATTTACAAGTTGTTGGACACGATCTTTGAAGGAACATCATCTCTCAATGTCGTGACCTTTGACTCGATGTTATTTATAAAAGTGGGCCTCGTGATACCAAATAGGCTTGGCTTCTGAGTTGTCTACGGGTCGTATGGGAGGCAGTTGGATAGAGTTTACACTCATCAACTTATCAAATACATAATTGTATGATTCTCCTAAAGGAGTGTAGTTGGTTGTTGATTGAGGAGATTGTTGTTGAGACCATGTGCTTGGTGTAGATGGGGATGAGGGTTCAATGACCACAGTGTTGGCCGTAGCCTTGAACTTGCCATTATGTGTGAATGGTTTAGTGGATTCAAGTTTTGATTTAATTGAACTTAATTTAAGATGACCTTGCTCAATGGCATGGGTTTCAAGCTTGCGAGCCATTGTGAAAGCTTCATCAAAGGTTCAGAATGATTGGATCTGCAAAGTGGATGATATATGTTTGGCACACGAATGCGAGAATAAGTCGATGAGTTTGGTTTGTGGGATAGTGAAGGATAGTTGGTTTATAACATCATGCCATCGTGTGACAAAGTTGGCGATGGGCTCGTTTTCATATTGTTGAATGGTATATAGATCAACGATAGTGGTATTATGTGTGATATTGATAGAAAAGTGTTATAAGAACAACTGTGCAAGTTGGGTGAAAGAGAATATGGATGTCATGGGATACTGTGGTACCATCCCAATGTAAGAACAAACAAAGACATGGGGAAAGTGTGAAGAAGTAGATCATGATCATGTGCAATAAGACAACATGTGTGTTTAAATGCGAGGAGATTTTGTTGGGGATCTTTTTTATTATTGAACTTATTAAATGTAGGAAGTTTCCAATGAGGAGGGATAGGGTTTGATTGGAACCGACAGGATGAATCGGTTCATTACAGACTTGTTCATAGGATAAGGTGTTCTTGGGTGGTATGGTAAGGGTTTCTAAACTTGCTAACTGATTCATTAAGGCATGAATTGAATCACTCGAGGTGTTGTAAGGTTGAGATTCGATTGGATGTGTGGTTTGAAAAGTAGTTTGATAGGGCAAATGATGTGTTTGTGGGTGTGTGGGTGTCAGGGAAGCGCCTGATAAGGTGGTTGATAAGTTTATGGATAGGATGTTTGTGGAATGGTTTGATAAGACAACTGATTAATTTGTGGATATGTAGATGTTTGGGGAGTTGTTTGGTAAGGATGAACATGTGTCATGGGTTGAGATTGTTGCATAGGTTGACTTTGAATAATAGGAATATGGTGTGTTCGTTGAAGAATAGGTTATTGTGGTAGATGATAAGTAGGGATATGAGTGTTAAGAATTTGAGACGGCTGGACAGGCCTATTAATGGAATTGTCAAAATGGGATGTGGGTGGAATGCGATCCACCAATTTTAGGAGATTGGGAGGATTGAGAGATTAAAGATATTTCTGGAGTAAGAAGTCATATATGGGGTTAGGAGGAGATTTGAGTGTATCTAGAGGAGAAGGAGATGGTGGTGCGATCGGTTTAGGAAGACTGGATTGATGAGGGATATGAGGGTTGGTGTCAAGGTGGGGAAAATTTTGTATGACATGGTTCTCATGAGGTGAGACCATGGAGACTGTTAGATGGAGTGACTGAAGGCATGGTTTTGAATTTAGAATCCTGTTGAGTGAGATCATCAGAAGAAGTAACTTTATTAGATAGAGTAGATTGGTGTTTTGTCTTGATTTGGGAGAGAGCGACAATAGGTGTGAAATAGAGAAACATCTGTTTATGTATGTTGTTGACAAACAAATCAAGCAAAATATTTTTTAACATCATGATTAATTTAGAGAGATGTGAACAGAAAAGAAAAGTAGGTAATGAAGGTGCCTAAAGAAGTCTAAGGTTGGTTTTAGGTAGTTTTTGGATTGGGAGATGTCTGAGATGGTTGGTCCTGTTGGGTGTTTAGGTCCCAATCAGTTAACTAGGTGAGAGGAATGTTTGGATGTGTTAATTATGTTTGTGCAGTCTCAGGCAGTGTGTGATAAGTGAAATGCAGAGAGTTAAATCCTTTTACTTAAGCTATGTGATCAGGCAGGATGTAGAAGGTTCATTTTAGACCAAAATGAAATGTGATGTTCGATGTATACAGACACTCAGGAAAGGGAAAGTTCGATGTAGAAAAGAGAAAATAGAGAAAAATGAGAAATACCTGGAGAATCGCTTATCGGTGTTATGTGATTGTACTTGATGATGGTGTTTTAGAAGCACCAGTTAGTGACCTGAAATGTCTGGGTAACCTGAAATGGCACCGTTTATGTTTGCAGATAAGGTCGGTAAAAGTATTTTGTGTGTTGTGTTTGATTTAAACATTGGTCTTTGATAGCATAATGTTCTTGTCGTGAGGTTATAGACATTATCCTGCAAGAAGATAATAAATGCTATTAGTTAAGGTAGTAAAAAAAATGACTTTATAAATTTTACAAATGGTGTCGTCATAAATAAATAAAAATAAAATAATTAATTAATCTAATTAATTAACAAAATTGTAGTTTAATGTTCCTATTTCATTCTAGTAAATAAGATGAATGAAAATTAAACGATAGACTATAAAATAATATAAAGGAAGCAATTAAGTCAAAAAGATAACAAAAGATAAACTAATAAAGTGATATGACTTATAAAAAGCTTCAACTAATAAAGGATGATATGACTAATGTTAAAGGTTCAACTAATAAAATGATATGACTAAAAAAATTTCCCAACTAATAAAATGACATGACTAAAAGCCCAACTAATAAAATGACAGATTCGTCAAACTTACCTAAAGGATGAGTGAATTAAAATTGGTGGTTCATACCACACATGGACATGACTTTTTACATGTGTGATGGCATAAAGTGAATCACATGGAAAAGAGAACTAAACGAGACATATACAATTAACTATGTTGTTGACATTCCATGGATGTGGATTACATTTCAATATTGAATGACATTTTTTAATGGGATTTAATTTTAATTTCTTTCATTATTTTTTATTATTATGATAACTTAATTCAATTGTTATTTCATAATATTTTTTTTAATTGTTATTTTTAAATAAATCAATATTGTCTATTATGTTTTAAAATAAATAACTATAGATTATTATATTTTAAACAAGTAACCATAGATTAGTATGCTTTGAAATGCGAGATTTATACATAATTATTAATTAAGATCTAGATGAATATATAGACATATTTTGTTAGGTCAAAGCAAAAGCCATTGAAAGGAAAAGAAAAGAAAAATTATATCTATTATACAACTGAGATCACAAATAAAAGCAAGACAATAAGATTAGTTTCCAGATTTGTTCCCCATGTGAGTAGAACCTAACATATGTTTTTTTTTTAAATTTTTATTTGAGTATGATTATGTATTTAATAATAAAACTAAACTTGAAACTAAATACCAAGCCGGTTAAACACAAGAAGAGTACTTACCTTGAAGGTGACACAAACCTCTGATACGGATGAAGATAACACCAAATCTTGCAAAAACGTGAGTCCACAAGATGAAATATTTATCACAGATATTTGAAAACTATGACACAGGAGAACTGGTATATTTATAATACCTACACGAGATGAATAAATGAACAAAACAAATGAAACGACCAGATCTTAGATCTAGTCCCACTGGGCATGCCAAATGTTGATCTGCGTTTCCAGCTTCTTGTCTAAGTGAGTGTACGAGTAATCAAGAAACACGAGACTACTTCGAGTATACAAGGGCTTAGTAGCTTGGAGATTGAGATGGATGATACGGGCGCAAAGAAAGCAGATGCATGATATCAAGAAGCTAGATCTGTAAAACTAAACCAGATAAGATTAGAACATAATATGTGGGGGTTGCTCGGACGGTGCCGGTTCCAAGAGGATTTCAACTCCCTTGGAGGATGTCAACCCTCGTGTCAGACAAGATAATTAGATCGTGAACAATAGTAAAAATAACAAGCAAATGGAATAACAAGAGTACTTAGCTCATGTCTTGCTATGGAAATGAACCGGGCATCAAGATGGTAAGATAAGAAACACTGTCAGAGCTTTCTCCTTATTCTTTTTAAAAATATATCCTCCTTTTCTAAGTCTTCTTTCCTCCCCCGAATATGGGGAAAAACCTCATATTTATAGCTTATATATGAGACTAAACTGCAGGTTAGACGATACCCAGGGTGTAGTAAAATAACCTGAGTTAGGGATGTGATGTGATCATGTGGGTCCCATAATTTGACTTAGTAGGCAAAGTGGGGGACATGATTTGAATGAGGGGTGAGATAAAGATTTCATTTTAAAAAGAAGGTGTCAGAGATATGCATTATGAATTAAATAATTTGTGAGAGACGAGGGATGATTCCAAAAATTGAATTATCAAATGGGTCCATACGGAGCCCATTGATAATCAATCAAATAATGTGAGAAAATAAATAATATTTTATTTAATTTAAGAGAAAGAGAGGCGAGAATAGAATTAACATGCATGTAAGATTACTGAGGGGTGTTTTACCCCAAAATTAGGTGTCTACAATGTCATTAATTTATGATTTCATATGTTTAGTAGGTCAGTATTGGTATTGGCCATAGTATAGGAATGGTGTATATAGGTGGTCGTAAGGAGTAGTTAATCATCATATTGAGCACTTGAGTTTTATTGTATGGTTTGGAGGTTTCCCCCTCAAAGTGGCTAAGTTATTCTACTTGCATATTGTGATCATTTCTCTACATTTTGGTGTTCTTTGGTGTTCTATTACTGTTGATATTCAGATCTATCCAAGTAATTTCATTACAAGTGGTATCAAATCTAGATCTGGTCAAGAACTGCATCAAACCCCTAATTGTGAAGGTTCAACTACATCTTAGAAATGGTGGTAAGTATTTTTGCATTTTTTTTTTGTGGTGTTGCGAAATCACTTTAATAAGAACCTCTCCAAATTTCAAACTTTTGGACTCATTTTGTAAAATTTACAACAGTTCTAGGGTTTTTCATAAATTGGATATCTAGGTTGCAATTTTGGATTTTTTTTCTAAGTTTCTTATATTTTTGGAAATCTTACCAAAATTTAGTTAGGGTTTGTTCTCTATGTTTCCCTCCATTCAACCAATAAATTTATGAAACCCCAAACCCTATGTTTTTACACTAATCTTTCTATCCTGAGACCCAAACCCTACATCATGACTGGTAGATTGATGCACCACCTTAGCTCAGCGTAAATACATCAAGTCTAAGATTCACTTTTGGTATAGAATGCTTCAAAAATATCAATCATGCTTAGACATCTTCCAAATGGTGTGGTTAGAACCTAATGTCTCTTTATCATTTTAACCCTTCATGTTATCTTAATTCTTGATGATATCAATTAGGTTTGATCATTTAACACACACTACCATTTACGTTATGGATATTTAGGCAAAAGGCTATAAATTACAAGCATCTCAATACTAATTTCATACACATTTGAGATCAAAGATGTACTTCCAATCACACTTACATACATCTGACCTGATCATCTACAATAGTCAAATCCATCATTTTTGGTCATGAGTCCATACATCCATTTAGACTAAGCTAGTGGCTTCTAGCCCTAGTAAACCTGATTTTTGATGATGATTCCTTTACCCTTTTTGATATAGCAAAACTAAACACATATTCAGAGGCCCATTATGGAGTCACAAAACATGTGTAAAAGGAAAATGGTGTTACTTTGTATGGAATGTAACTTTATTACATGTTGATGATTGTTATAGACCTAATTAGGTCTCTTGGAAGACTGTATGAATATTATAGAGGTTTTAGAGATGAATTCACTCATCAAACACTTATATAAGGTTTCTACAAACCCTGTCAGGTCATCTCAGTCAATATCAAACCTTACTCATTCCCAAAACATCAACAAATTGCTAATGTAGCAATGATCCTGAAGATCATAGGCCTAAAATATAAAATTTCATGAAAAGTATACTCACCAATAGAATCAAGTTCTACACTCTTGGGAGATGGAAGATACCATTGATAACACCAAGATTTCAAAATTTGAGGATTTTTTACTATACCATTTGGGAGATCAGGGAAGTGCTAATTTGAGGGCAGTGAGCACAAAATCAACTCTACCGACCTTCTCCCTCCATTTCAAGACCTAAAATAAATTGTGTTGGGCTTGTGATGATGCCCTCTAGCTGTTCCATGCTTCACAGTAGGAATTCAAGCTCAAAAACCTCGACTGTCATCATTATACTCTCGGTCTGTGCAAAGTTTATAATGCATGCATGAGAGGAAACACAAGAAACTTTCCAAAAACACATAATAGACTCTCTCCAACCTTCAATACTTCTTATTTACATTCAATTCCCTATGATACATCCAATTTCCATGAAGGAATCACATATATAGACCAAAATACTCCTTTTGGTGCCTTATTCCATATGCCTACTCTTACTCAACTATGCCTAGAAAGACTCAACAACCATTCTAAACATGGAACAATGATAAATATCACTCTAAGGACACCTAAAAACTCGTACCAAATCTCCCTCTTATTATGACATGGCATTGAAGAGATTATTTAGCCTATGTTCCTTATTTACTATGCTCAAAACTACTCTTATTATTCACCTACAAACACATATTCACCTATGACACATGTCAAGGTGTATTTACAATATTAAATAATTCACATAAGTTGCCTATGACCTCCAAGGTCATCTCCACCTTCTTGATTTCTCCCTTGATAGTGCTCTAGTCTATAGTCCTTGTAAAATTCAAATTGTTAAATAATTCATTTTGGAGGGAAAATGGAAAACCCCCATCAAGACACTCGAGATTGAACTCTTGGTCTACAAGACCACTTGAAATCATGTAAATTTCCTTCTTTCTACCTCCTAAGGTTTCTTGCTTGGTATTGAGCTCATGCTTCTGCATCATAGATAAACTCGTGACCAAGGGAAAGGTAAAAAACTCTAGGAATGAATCCAACTAATTAAGATATGGATTTTGAATCTTCATGTTCTAGAGTATCTGAGGTAGTCAACTTCAGGAAAGGGTTAATAATATGGTGAGTAAGGATGACCTCAATAATGAACTTATTCTACTGGATGATAGCCTTAAGGGTGAAATGAAGATGGGGTTTGTATCAATTTGGAAGGAGATAATGTTTTCTCTTTCAAGTATGACTAATATTATGAATTCCCATTCTAATCACATGGGTTCCTCCAACAATGCACACACAGATCCAAATCACACCAACTAAGGAGGATTTTTTAGAAAAATTGGCAGATCTTCTAATTAATGGCATAACATTATTCCAAAAGTGGAAATGTAGAAGTTTGATGGAAAGGATCCACTCAATTGGATTAGCCAAATGGGGATTTTTTTATCTACATTAGATCCCATCGAGACAAAAGGTGACCATGACATCCTTATGTATTGAACGTGATCAGTTCATCTGGTATCGTTGGTTACATGCTCAAAGGTAGAAGAATGGTCTCAGTATCACATGGACAATTTTCATTGAAGAGTTGTAGTTTTACTATAATTCTAGTGTGTCAAATAATTACTTTAGCCAACTAGAAAAGTAACAACAAACAAGTTCAATCAAGGATTATGTTCATCAATTCCAAAACATATCCTTACGTGTGGAGAATATTACAGAAGGGTATCTAAATGACCTATTTATTGGGATTTTTAAGGACGTCATTGATCATGAGTACTGCATACATTGCTCAATTTCTCACTTATGAAGATTATGATTCCTATCTATCATGGTAAGTAAGGCAGATGAGACATTTATCTCATAATGGAAAATAGACTTTCTCATATTCATTAGACACCCTAACACATTGAAACCACTGCAATATCCTAAGCCAATTAGACTGACTCCTCAAGAAATGTGAAGATCCTCATCAAAAGGTTATGATCAAAGCCTTGTGAGAATACATATAGACCATGTCAGCTAAGCATTTCTTGAGGTGAAATCCATCTTACATTCAAAGTGATCTAATGAGGAGGCAAAAAATCAGGAAACATCAAGTGATCCACTGTGGAGAAACTTAAGGAAGAATCTAAATGAAACTCTCAATAAAATATCACATGTTGCTACACCCTTAATCATATATCTTACATTGGATGTAGATAGCCAACTTATGGCTATCATAACTTCTTATCATGATGTATCTCTTTCATATATGTTATATTATCATTAGTGAGTTAACCTTGGTGATGGCCATAACATAGGAATAGTATATATAAGGGTTAGTAGGTAGTAATTCATCATCATATTGAGCATTTGAGTCTTATTATATGGTTTGGAGGTTTCCCCCTTGAAGTAGATAAGCTATTATACTTTCATATTGAGAGTATTTATCTACAATATTATGTTCTATTGTTGGTGATAATCAGATTTATACAAGTAATTTCATTACAAGTGGTATTAGAGCATGATCTCGTCTAGTGCTACATCAAACCCTAATTATGAAGGTTCAAATTTATCTCAAAATTGGTAGCAAATTTTTGTACATTTTTTTTGGTATGGCAAAATCAGTCAAGTAAGCTCCTTTCTAAATTTCAAGTATTTTTGACTTGTTTTACAAAATTTATAGCAATATTATGTTTTTTCATAATTTGGCTCCCTAGGGTACAATTTGTGGATTTTTTTTTCCAAATTATTTACATTTCCAGAAAGAGGTAAAAAATTAGTTTGATTTTGTTCTTTAATTTTTTTTTTTCATATTTGGCTGAATTCATATTGACATCCCAAACCCTAAGTTTTGACCTTGATCCCCAAATCCTATCATTTTGGGGCATCATGACGGGGTCTTCCACAATAGGCAAAAATAATCCCATCACTATGGGTAAAACCCCTGACAAAGATGAGATAATAGTCGAGGAGTTAGAGTTAGAAGGGGTAACTACATAGTCCTCAGGGTTAGGGTTTACTTAAATGGACCATAAGGTAAGCCAACTTGAGTTTGAGCTACAAAACCTCGAGGTTAGAATGGCCAACAAAGACGATATATAAAAAATTGGACAATGATTGGAAGATTTCATTCACCAATTTAGTTCCAATCTCACAGATCATCATATCCTTCCTAAACAACCACAACTCAATCATACTCATATCAACCAAGGTGGATTTTTAGGTCAAAGTAATAGATAAACTAGCTAGGGTGGATCTTCGAGCATGCCCAATCCAAATACAAACTCTCTGCAGGCCTATAACATGATTCTGAAAGTGGAAATGTGTAAGTTTGATGGAAAGGATCCACTCAATTGGATTAACCAGATGGATAATTTCTTTGATCTTCATCAAACTCCATTGGGACAAAAGGTTACCATGACATCCTTGTATCTCAAACCTAACCAATTCATTTGGTATTGATGGTTATGTGCTCAAAGGAAAAAGAGTGGTCTTCATGTTACATGGACAATCTTCATCAAAGATTTACAATTACACTATAGCTCTAGTGTGTCAGAGAATTATTTCAGTCAATTAGGAAAGTTAAGACAAACATGATCAGTCAAGGATTACATTCATCAGTTCCAAAACCTTTCTTTATGGGTGGAAAATATTACTGAAGAGAATATGAATGACTTATTTATTGGGGGTCTTAAGGAACACATTGAGAATGAGGTGCATATGTTTAATCCTCATAAGGTTTAAGATTTTATTATCATGACATGTAGGGAAAAGGAAAATTTTCTTTCCAATAGGAAACACACTATCAGTAATATCAGAAATCGTAGCACCTTTCCACCATCATTCCCTCAGCCAGTTAGACTGACACCTCAACAAATTGAAGAAAAGAGAGCCAAAGGGTTATGTTTTAAGTATGAAAGAAAATTTGGACCAGGACATAAGTGTGTTGAAAATAAGTTATTCTACATTGAGGGGCCTAATGAAGAAGATGAAGAGGTATAGCCAGAGGAGGAATTAAGATATCCTTAGCCAATGATATCATGTTATACAATTTCAACTATTAGCACTCCCCAAACTCTCAAAGTGGTTGGATTCTTAAAAAACATAGGGCAACAGTTTTGATTGATTCGAAAAGTACTCACAACTTCATCAATCATAAGTTGGTGGTACGCTTGAACTACTTTGTTTATCTAACTCTAGAATGTCAAGTAATTATCGCTAATGGTAAAATTGTTAGTTGTTCAGGAAAATGCCATAACATTAATCTCACCATGGGATATTACTTGTTAACTAGTAATATATATGCCATTATCATGGGAGGAGCAGATATTGTGTTAGGAGTTCAATGGCTTACCACCTTGGGAACTGTTGAAATTAATTTCCAAGAGGTGTTCATTCAATTTCATTCAGAAGGTAGTACTTTTAAACTAAAAGGATTAAGAGCAAAGTCCCAAATAGATGGTGAGCTCTCATCAGATGTAAAAAATTACTTAGAAAAGGTGCAGAGGGGTTTGTGGCATAACTATTTTCATTAGAAGCACATCATTCAAATACATTTATACCCTCATATATGCAAGCCATTATAGATGATCAATCAGTGGTTTTTGGAGATATGCTAAAGGATTTTCCTCTAAAAAGAGACAATAACCATGTCATCCAACTAGTACCAGTTGATGGCAAAGTTAGTGATGCTACAGAAGCATTTGCTGAACATATACAACAATTGCAAGAAGAAGTGCAGAAGAAGCTGCAGAATAGTAATGATAAGTATAAGGAAATAACATATGTGCACAGACAGAGAAATGTATTTACACTTGGTGAGTTAGTTATGGTATATCTGTGAAAGGAAAGGTTTCCAAAAGGCACCTATAACAAGCTGAAGTACAAGAAGATTGGTCCCTACAAAATCGTAAAAAAAATAAATGATAATGCTTATGAGGTAGAATTGCCAGGGAATTTTGATATTTCTCCAGTGTTTAATGTTTTAGATTTGTATTATTTTCATGGGGATGGTGCAGAAGGGGATGTTATTGATGAAGTAGTAGATTAGAGGTAGAAGGTTCCAGTAAAGAAGAAAGAAGAAGTGGATCAGATTCTAGATAAGAAAACAATGGATACATGACATGGGAAATACAACAAATATTTGGTCCATTGGAAAGGACTGGAGCAAGAGGACAATACTTGGGTCATAGAGTGGGAGATTAAGAAGTTGGATGTAGAAAAATGGAAGGAGTTTGAAGAAGACAACTTGCAGGAGCTACGTTTTTTTCAAGCAAGGGAGAATGATGCGCAAAAATTAGCAGGAACTTGACAAGGTCATAACATGAGCTCTGGGTGTCTGTTTGAGTCTATTTTTTTTGAAACCACATGTTTCGATGAGAACCACATGTTTGAGTCTGTAGTCATTTTTACCCGTATCACAAAATAAAGGAACCCCACGCACGCTGACCTATCACCCAACGAATGCTGGGCACTCACCTGAGGCACGCGGGGGTGCCGAGTCTCTCTTTTATGTGAGTTTAGTGGGAAACATCATCTATGATTTGTGTTTAAGATATTTAAAAAGGATTTAAGACATACAAGAGCCATAGAGCTTAGAACGGTCTCTAGATCCTTGCAGCTATTCCATACATAGTACTTAATATATTATATAACTTGTATTATAAAATAAAGAAGTACATCAGAATCCATACTGAGCATAAAATGAAGAAGAACCTATGAATAAGATATATACATCAGAATCATTGATATTCATATATATATATATATAATCTGGTAACCTCATTACATCCATGGAGCCATTTATAGAATGTCACAGGGAAGCAGACCGCAGTCATGCATTACAATTGGACTAATGTAGCTAGGCTAACAAAAAGAAAAATTACAATCCCCTTGCCCAATATATCCTTTCCCAAATGCCATTACCCACTAACAGAGTTCTTGAAGTATTTCTGCAGAGCTCTACCCACTCTCTAAGTCTCTTCTCTTCTCTTTGTCCGTCTTTACTCTGTAGGCACTTGTATTTATAGCCTTTCTAGACTGCCAACTCATCCTCTAGCACCCTTAGATTTGATGCCAAGTGTCTAAATGTGGTCCTCCATGCGAGCATGCTCCTCCAAGCCCGATCTTTCCACTTTATACCATGTTGTGCTTCTAGAAGTTTCTACCGCAAACATGCTCCTTCTTGGGCACAGCTGTCACCAAGCTGTCACCTTATCCACACACAACCGGGTCATGATTTTCACGTGTTCTACCCCAAACATCCAATTTGACTAAGTCCCGAACCCTTGGTTCTGTCCGTGCCCGCCGTGCATGCCACTAGCTTCCTTAAACCCTTTTCTTAAACCCTACCTTGCACACTTTGTCCTTGCACATCTTTCCTTAACTGGGACCTTATGCGCCTATGCACCTTTTGTACTTAGTCAATATTCTAGGGGCCTAACATCACCCCACACTACGCGTGTTCTCTACCCACGGGAACACTTCTCTTACTGAGAGAAAGAATACAATAGGCTTACGCCTAGGAAAAAGAATAAGGGGATGAAAGAATGACGAAAGAAGAAAGAATGGGAGAGTGAAAGAATCACTGCAACAAACTAGGAAAATCCTTTTGCAAGTCGGCCTCCAATTTATTCCAGGCATCAACTTCATCCTGTGCTCTCTGACAGATGTCGCTGACCAGAGCACTCACCCCCTAAAATTTTAATCCATCTCCTTCTTCACTCATAGTATCTGTGATCTTCTCCAATTCCTTGCATACATCCTCTAGCACATCCATTCTTTGTGTGATACGTGGATATAACTCCTTCAACTAGTTTTTGATTGAAACCTTTAAGGTTTTAATGGCCTCAGATTTCTTCTCAACCTTGGCAAGGATTTTGTCTCTTTCCACCCTATTCCCCTTATTTTTCTCCTGGAACTCCTTGAGTTCTGCTTCATGAGTGGTGACCAAGGCACTTGCCACTTTGTCTTTGTCCGCACAATTATCGTATGCAGCCTCAATGGTTCGGGAAGTGGCCCTTACATCAGCAAGTACCTTGCTATACTCCGCGATGAGTGCTACGATCTTCAACTTGTCTTCCTTCTCTAGGCGCGTGGCCACTTCCTCTGCAGACTCCAAGGCTAGTGGTTGTCTTTCCATGGTGAGCACCCTTGTTAAATTCTCTAGGCATCCCAAGGTAGATCCATACTTCTACATGGGCAATGCTAGGTCCATATGCTTTAATAGTATGGCCCCGTTGATGGATTCTACTTTCTTGTACACAATGCTCACCTTGGCCCTTTCATCCTTCAATTCCTGCTACCACTGGGTGCTGATTAACTTTTCCTGGCCCATCTCCTTGTTCAATGTAGCTAGCTCTTCCTCTTTCTCCTTCAGCTCTCCTTCTAGATCCCTGATCCTATCATTTCACCTAAAGAGTCTAGTCTGTATCTCAACGGAGACTTTGTTAAGTGCATTGCACAATTTTTCATCCGAGAGCTGCTGGGTATCCACCACTGGGTTATATTCTCCTGGTCCTGGAAATGTTACTATTGCCCTGTGGCTTACCTCAAACTTCGGCTCATCAAGGTGGGACTCAATTTCCCAAGAGATCATCTTCCTTGGCCGCAGATAGGAAGCCTCTTTGTCAAAAGATGACATGCCTATAAGCTCCTCCACTGAAATTGTACTCTAGAACCGCGTGTGAAACACCTTTGGGGTCATCAATATAACCCATCTCTGGCCTCCCCCCTCTACGCGCCTTCCTCCTGTGCGCGTACCCTTGGGTATACTTACAGTTAAAACGGGGCCTCTAGTGCTACCATGTTCCTCTCATGCACTCTCCTCCTTCTCCTTGTTCAATACTGGCTCAGCATCACATTCCACTTTGTCCTTCACCAGGGTCTCCATGTCCCTTGTCTCCTCTTTTTCTACCACCTTGGTCATATGCTCTTGCACAGAGCTTGAAGCCTCTTGCCTCTGTGCTCTAGCCTCTTCATCTTTTCCCATGTCGTGGGCACTTCCTCCTACCTAGCTATCCTTGCACCGCACAAAAAGGAACCCTTGCTCTTCTTCTCTACATTCCTCCTCTGAATCATGTACATTGAAAACAAGTGGTCCTTGATCTTTCGCGAGGTCCTCTTCCCCACTTACTTCTTCTTCACTACCATCCTTTTCTCCTATGCACTTGTCCAAACTTTCAACTTCTTTTGAGGTGGTCTCCTCTTCTACCCTCTACTTCTTCCTAACCGAAGATTCTGGTGTAGGTGACTCTGTTTCTTCTTCCTTTGATGACTCCTTATCTAATGGCTCTTCTGGCTTTAGAGTCTTCTCTTTTACTAAGGGGTTTTTCTTGCACATGTACATACTGGTTCTGGTGCTTGTCCCGAGGGAACCTATTACCTTGGTCTCCACCAAACTTGGAATTTTTCTTTTCTGGTTCTCTTTCCTCTCGTTTGGGCACGAGTCTTTTCCACCCAGTTGGATCGTGAGGTATACATACCTCGTTCTCCAGATATGTGCCCTTCTCCGACTTGGGTCTTATGTGAATGTACACACGCGCCACGGATCCTTTTGTAATGGGCAGAGTCATGGGCCTTGTCATTTTTACCTCATGCGATATGTACCGCTCCACGTATGCGCACTTGCTAGGGTAGACCAACCCTTTGTGCATTTCCCTGTGGTCTTGGTCTAGATTACTAAGGTTCAACTTAAATTTTTTGGACTCCTTGAACTTGTTTACTCCCGCTTGGAAGTATTGAGCTATGAAGGAAAAGAGGAGTTTACACCATGGGCACCATGTCCCATCTGACAGTTTGAATCTACCTAAACAAAAATGCTGGTACACAGCAAATTCTGCTTCTCCCCTGGTGGCTACTGGTAATTGTTCGGGGATTCTCCATTCTACCCCAAATGCATTCTTTAGGCATGTATACCACTTTTCCAAGTACTCCTTGTGCACTGTTGTCATAGTGTCACAAGCATATTTCTTAAACCTTTTGGAAGGTGAGGGGTTTTCATCAAGGTACTCCCATACGAACTTATCTGATGCATCCAATACCCTGATCTCTAAAAACACAATGGTTAGCATCACATTTCCAAAAAGGATCATGTCACCTTCCTTTGCGTAGTTGATAATTTCATCTGCTATGAATGTAGATAAATTATAGATGGTTCCCTCTAAAATATTTTTGTAAACATTTAATCATGGCTTATTGACTTGGGTCCATCTCTCTTGGCCATTTAGCTTTGACACCAGGTGCGCGGCCATCTTCATCACTGGATCCTTGATGTCTGCAACATCATAATACCTTGACCCCTTCTTGCATGTGAAAGTGGCGATAGTTTCCTTAATCGCGTCTTTATTAGTCAAGTCATCCTCCAACCCATCTCCTTCATAGATGAGGCATGTGAAATGTGAAATTAGTTGAGGAGTATTGCACATCTCGCACCCCGTGAAGTGGAAATAGTCTTCATGCACATGTGACATCAGTCACTGATACAGTCACTCAGGTTTCCCGAAGTAGGGCAACTCAAAGAGTTGTAGTAACCCTACCTTCTCCAACTTGACCTTCACGTCATCATTATAAATGGGAAAACCCTCTGGTGTCCTCTTGTTTGTTGGGCACACTAACTCCAGCACCAACTCCTTTTCGATTGTGCTTGTCCGATGATTATAATTTTTTACGGACATGTCCCTAAGATGGGACTCCCACTCCTTCCCTAACAACACTCCATCTAGGTACTGCATTTCTGCATACCACTCTTCATTTGTGCTTGCTTCAATTTCTTGTTGCTTGCCCTTGCCCTTTCCGTTTCCCTTCTTGGGTGTACTAGTTGGTTTCTTAGGTGTCATTATCTAGGTCTTCTTCCCACTTCAATCACTCTGTCTTACTTTGTTCTTCCACTCTCTCCAACCTTAGATCTCGAACTTGTGAAGAAAATTTCTTAAACCCGTGCCCTAGTTCTTCAAACCCTAACTGGGATACTCCCTTCACAAGACAAAACCTTCTCACAACTTTTCCTACACCCATGAAATCCCTTCCTCCTAGTTCACAAACCTGAATTGGTTACCCACGCTTCAATCTCTCCAAATTTTTCTTCACACGAATTAGTTTTTTGGAAGCCCTAGTTTGTAAAGGTGCAAAAAGTGCTTTGTTCTCCTTATACGCAAAGTGAAAAATGAAGTGCCTTGACCCCTTTATTTATAGTTTTTACCCTTTTTGAGCATTAAGTGCTACTTCACCTACCACCATACTTTTTCCATTTAATGTAGCTTTTTCAAACAAATCCCATCTTCAGTGCTTTCCCTCACGTGCCGAACCTACGTGGACAACTCTCCAACCTTCTGGCACATAACCAATCTAACATGACAAGAGACTCTTGCACGCGCGTAACTAGCACCGAAGACACTTCTTCTATCCTGATTTTTTCTCTCGCCTACCTCATGTTGCTTAATGCGCTTTCTCCTCCTTTGTATGTGGGATCTACAAGTAGCTTTATCTTGACACCAACCATCCTTTTTCCATATTTTCTCTCTATACATCTCTTTCACCTGGGCCATTCAACTGGGCTTTTTAACACAATCTTCCTTGGCACTTTAACCATGTGCTCCTTCACATTACTCCACCCCACACTAAAATGATGCACAATCCTCTGCACACTCACAGATTCTAAAAAAGTAGCAATAAGGTTACTGGTTCCTAAGGCACAAAACAAAACAACAACGTGAAAGGGAAACACAAGAAAATAAACGCATTAAAGGAAAATTCTAAACTAACTGGCAAAACTGCCTTATTTACAAACACCAAGAAGACTTATTTATAGTAGGGCTTCATCCTACTCCCATTGAAGTGTATAGGTAACTTCATCCCATCCAACGCTTGTAACTGGCATGCGCTCAAATCAAGGATGTACAAGATTGTGTAAGGACCTAGCCGATGGACTTTTAACTTCCCAGGATGGTGCATAAATTTAGAATCATAAAGTAAGACCATTTTCCCAACCTCAAAATTCTTGTTTCTTATGTGGCGATCATGCCAAGCCTTCTACTTTTCTTTCTCTACTTTTTGGCTCCACCTAGCGAGTGATCATCTCTCATCCAGCTTCACTAACTCATCAATTATTTCTTCCAACACTTGCTCATCAACCAAACCTCCTGCACGCGCTATTCACAGAGAAGGTAACATGAATTCAACTGGTAGAACAACTTCCGCGCTAAACACCAACTGAAACAGTGTGGCTTTGTTCAACCTTTTATAAGTTGTCATGTAAGCCCATAATATTGTTGATACTCTGTCATCCCAGTCTTGTCTTCCGAAATCACAAATTTTGGTCAGGGTATGCCTCAATATTTTGTTGAATGCTTTCGTAGTTCCATTTGCTTGTTGGTGATAGGGTGTAGCCTTGTGATTAGCCACCATGAACTCTACTAACAGGATTCTCACGGTCTCATTCAAAAAATGCGTACCCCTATCATTAGTTAAACTCAAAGGACATCCATACCTTGTGATAATGTTCTCCCACATGAATTCTTGTGGGAGAATATTATCACCTTGTGGGAGAACATTATCACGAGGTATGGATGTCCTTTGAGTTTAACCAGTTATAGGGGTATGCATTTCTTGAATGAGACCGTGAGGATCCTGTTAGTAGAGTTCATGGTGGCTCATCACAAGGCTACACCCTATCACCCACAAGCAAATGGAACCGTAGAAGCATGCAACAAAATACTGAGTCATACCCTGACCAAAATTTGTGATGTCAGAATACAAGAATGGGATGACAAAGTATCAGCATTATTATGGGCAAGGGTGATACATTGTGGTATAAAGACAAGTTGTATTTGTGTAATAACTCTACACTTAAACACCATGTTCTTTCATAGCTTCATTTTTCTCCACTAGGTGGCCATTCTGGGTTCTTTAAAACTTATCATATAGTTAAACATGATTTATTTTGGTAGGGGTTGAAAGGAGATATTCAAAATTTTGTGGTAGAATGTTTGGTGTGCCAACGTAATAAGGGTGACACCATTAAGACAAGGCACAAAAATGGAAACAAGATACAAAGACCCACACTCTCATTTAGAATCTCTAGTAGGATCCAACCATATCCAAAAATTTTATATAGAAGGGTGATACATTGTGGTACAAAGACAAGTTGTATTTGTGTAATAACTCTACACTTAAACACCATGTTCTTTCATAGCTTCATTTTTCTCCACTAGGTGGCCATTCTGGGTTCTTTAAAACTTATCATATAGTTAAACATGATTTCTTTTGGTAGGGGTTGAAAGGAGATATTCAAAAATTTGCGGTAGAATGTTTGGTGTGCCAACGTAATAAGGGTGAGACCATTAAGACATCGTGTCTCCTAAAACCCTTGTTTATTCCTAGAAAGAGATATGATGAGGTATCTATGGATTTTATCATAGGATTCCCTAAATCAAAAGGGAAAAGTGTAATCATGTTTGTAGTGAATATACTTACCAACTATGCTCATTTTTGTGCCTTTTCTCATCCTTTCACAACTAGTACAGTTACCATCTCTTTTGTGGACACAATTCAAAAGCTCTATGATATGCCCAAAATTATAGTAAGTGATCGCGATATGATATTTACGAGTAATTTTTGGACTGATTTGTTCTCTTGTTTGGATACCCAACTGGCCCATAGTTCATCTTTTCATCCCCAGTCAGATGGGAAAACTTAGGTGGTAAATAAATGTTTGGACGTGTATCTTTGATGCTTTACTTTAGATAAATAAGAGCATTGGGTGCAATGGTTACAACTTGCAGAATGGTGGTATAATACTTCATCCAAAATGTCTCCATTTCTGGCACTATACGAGTAGCATTTTCCATCACTCATCTCTAGCTTGAAGGTCAAATCTAAGGTAAGAGCAATCAAATATCACATTCATCACCAACATGAGGTACTCTTTAGCCTAGAGAGAATTTGGCAATGACACACAACCGCATGAAGTAATAGGCTTATCAGTACCATAGTGAGTGACATTTTGAAGTGGGAGACTCTAATTTTGTATAATTACATCCATATAAGCATTTGTCCTTAAAATAATAGAAGAAGGATAATAATCTTGCACCTAAATACTATGGTCCTTACCAAGTTGTGCAAAAAATTGGTAGTGTGACGTATAAGCTGGAGCTCCCTCAAGGAACTAAAATACATCCTTTATTCCACATTTCTTACTTGAAGAAATTCATTGGCCACCATGTTTCAACCTAGTTAGTTCAACCTGAACTGAATGAGGATGGAAGGGTCATATTGGAACCTGAAGGGATCCTTCAAACATGCACCAAAAGACTGAGGACGAGAGTCATTACCGAGTATCTGATCAAGTGGAAGAATATGGATAGTAAAGATGCAACCTGGGAAGATGAAGCATTTTTACAACAATATCTAGGGTTGACTAACATTGGGGACAATGCTGTTTTGAAGGGGAGGGGCATGTTATGCCCTTAGTCCCATAGGTTATATTGGATATGTAGTGCCGACTTATGGCTTACATAATATTTTTTCTTGTTATGTGTCATCCATTTATGTTTTCATATGTTTAATAGGTTGGCCATAGTATAGGAATGGTATATATAGGTGGTAGTAGGGATTAGTAGTTCATCATATTGAGCACTTGAGCCTTATCATATGGTTTGGAGGTTTCCCCCTCAAAGTGGCTACATTATTCTACTTGCATATTGTGATCAGTTCTCTACATTTTGGTGTTCTATTGTTGCTGATATTCAAATCTATCCAAGTAATTTCATTACACATTAAATAAAAAATGGGGAAGTATCCAAATGAATGTATTCCTAGAGGATCCTTCACCACCACTTGCGAATAGGGATACTCACATTTATCTGAACCCCTCATGATTTTTCCCATGCCCACCAGTCTCTAGGTCATCCTACACTTTCATTTGGACTTTTCGGGGTTTTGTTTGTATTGAAATACATCTAAAAATATAATTAACAACCAATTTTTTTCTGCAACAATACCTAACTAAAAAATCAATGTAAATAAATTAAAATCATAATTTAACCTAAATGGTTAAATTTATAGGGGCTAGTAACCAATGGTATATTATCTTAATAAACTAGTTAATGAAGCTGATCATAATAATATTAGGATAATATATGAATGAAGATAAGTAATGATAAATAAATGAAATAAAGTACTAGCAATGAGAGGGAGAATAAGACTTAGTTGATATTCTAGATTATGTGTTGATTTGGGTTGACCTGGTGATTCAAAAAGGCTAGAAATGGGTTGATAAGGCTTCATCTTTGAAATTGTGTCTTGGGGAGTTGCATGGACCAAGGCATACAACATGACCAAAAGTGAATGTCCATTGTGGCCCTTTTTATATACTCTTGTCCCTTTATGCTTTTTACTCCTGAAACTTTCTGGGTATGTGCATTATTTCCTAATATGCTCCTATTTGCAATATGGATCTTCAACAATATGTGATGCTCACTGTATACTTGATTAAATCTTCAAAACCCTAGATGGTGATGGAGTCTTGTAAAATAAATGTTATTTGGGGTGTGGGAACCCCTGTGCACCATCGATGTCATCACTACTATGAAGAAGGTTCAAACCACACATTGGTCTCACCTAACATGTGATATATATAATGTATGTAAACATATTGATAACCATGAGCTTGCAACAATGTGATTGTACTGGAACCTTTACCCTAGCTTTATTTGACTTTGATAATGTGTCTTTTATGCTTGTAAATATGAGTGGATGACTACACTAAAATAACTATGCAATATATATGAAGCTCAAGGAAGTTTTGGAGTATCTTTTCTTATGATTGCTCTTAGTGTTTTCTCATTGAAATGTTAGGTATCAAGTAGATAAAATCCTCTCTTTAATGAGAGATGAATAAATTGCTTATGTATGCAATTTAGATATGGAAAAATCATATGAAGCTGATTAGAAGTGTACCAGAGAAGTTCAAATTAAGAAAAGTATCGTTGAAGGTAAGTGCACCAAAGCAGATAGGTTAGCCCATAGCATATGGACGTTATGGTCCTTTCTAGGAGTTATGGTCTTATGTACATGTGTGAGTGATTTGAAAATTAGGATTGCAATATGTGAGGGTATAACCTAATTTGATGAATTAATATGATTGTTATGCAGTCAAATAGGTTATGTGTGCAAGCAATAATGAGTGAGATATAGCTAGGGATAGTATAATTGGCCAAATTGAACCAGTGTGGGTTAGTGAAAGAGTGTTGTACAATTTGTATTATTGCAAGACATAAATTATCAGAACGAGTGTCTACATTTGCCCCCCTTTAAGTATGGAATTAAAAATTATGTGTTTAAAGGAAAAGTTACCTAAGTGTACAAACACACTTTGTCTTTTCTTGGAGTGCCTTGTGCTTGTGCTAGGACTTTATCATTGTTCCAGTTGTGTTTGTTTTGCCAAGATGAATTCTTGTAGAGAAAAGTGTAGTTAATGTCTATAGTATATCAAATTAAACATTAACTTAATGATTTTGAACTTAGTGTCAAAATAACATTATGTTAGTAGAAAAGTAAAACAAAGGAAAGTGCATGCCTGATTTTTTTGTGAGAGATGGGGGAAGAGTAATCCCACTACCATTTTCATGGAGGTTTGATGTGCCTTGTTTTGGATAGGGTTAGAAGGACTTGAGGGTGATCAATCCTTAAGTATAATGTGCCAAGGAGAATACAAAAGAAGTATAAATGCACCCCACATGGTGAAGAAAAGTATATGGTGTAGTCACTAAATCACACACTTACTATGTACGTTTAGCCTTTAAATACTTCATTTATATGCATGATTCCTAAGTAAGACAACTAGTCATTAACAACACTTATTTTGCTTTGACATTTCTTGTATCTTTCTTATCTTTATCGGTTATTGTTTTTATATTTACACCTTACAACTTTGCATACTAGCCAAAATATTTCTCAGCTCTAACTTCACTATTTTACCTTTTGAGCTCCTTGTATAGAACTGTACATTAGGGATAGGAGCGCCTGAGTGATTTTGTTCCCTCTCAGCGCTTCTGTCTGCTTTCTCTCTTTTTCTGATTTTTCAGATGTCACTTCTTTCTTGTCTTTGTTTATCACCCTAGGTCGGCCTTTCACTTTGTAATGACATAACTTAAGCAAATGAATTATATATATATATATATATATATATATACATGACTTATTTAACCTCACTAAGGGGGAAATCATTTCAAGAGGAAATTACTATATATATATATATATATATACATGACTTATTTAACCTCACTAAGGGGGAAATCATTTCAAGAGGAAATTACTACCACAAGGAGCTAAATATTTCCAATCTACTACATCATTAGAGGACTATATTATTCACTCCATTGGGGGATCTATTCTTAATTCCACACCACACATTTTGAATTGGGACAAAATAGTTGTATCCCGTTATTCTTTGTGCAAATGACACTAGGGAAACCTAGCTCAAGGGAAATTATTCAATTCTCTCTCTCTCTCTCTCTCTCTCTCTCTCGCACACACACACACGCACACGCACACACGCACACACACACACACACACACACACACATGCACACATGCGCACACACACACACACATCAAAACTACATTGAGTTTGAATTATAGTGTAACGCTCGGTGACAATCACACTAGGGTGACTGCCGAGGTAAGCCTGACTCAAACATATGCATTATTTATTTGTCTAATGTGCACTTGAGTATTGTGAATATAGCTAGGGATTGTTTTATAAGTATAAGTTTAATTAAGTAGAAGTAAAGAAAACTTGACACGACCTACAATGAACAAGAAGTAACACAGGAAGAATCGGGATCACAACCATCTCGTAGACACCAACGCCTAAAACAAACACTAGCACCCAGATGACCCTATCCCATTCCATTGGCTCATGTCCCTAAGATCATCATACTCTAGTTTATGAATCAAAGCTTACACAATATTAAATATACCCTTCCAGATTAGTCTCCAGTCCAGAATCAGTTAATATGTATGGATGCAAGTTGATTCATTTTACAAACCCTATCTATCACACTTGTTTATATTTCTATTACTAGATCTTTCTTCAATATTACTATATTTGTCTGATTAGTAGTACCCTTATCTTAGATTTAATTTCATTAAATCATTTTCTGAACCCGACCTTTACATACCCATTATCGTATCTTTCATGACTTCCCATACCTTTGATTCCAATACTTCCCCATTCTATATCCAGGTTCAACTTCGTAATCTACTTCTTAAGCATGTCCTCGTTGATCCTAGGTCTGGTTTTAATGTATGAAATCTTTCCTTTCTCCATAAAATAGGAATTTTTGCTACTCATCTCAATCCATCTACTCTTTGTGTACATGGCTTTGATAATACACTTAAGAATGTATTGGGCACAATATCTCTTCCCCTTAGTATGGGATCTTGCACTCTTGATGTTTTATGTCACATTATGTCTCATGATGTTCCTTATACTATCCTTTTAGTCATAACATACAATGTCCTTGCTACACTTATTTATAACCATGTCATAACACACAATGTCCTTGCTACACCTTCTTCCATGGATACTACTACATTAGATTCCACACCTCATATTGTTACTCCTTTTGATATTCCCCTCATACATGATGTTGATGACATTACCCACATTGCACATCCTTCACCTCTCGGGATGCACCCTAATGCTACTGATTTACATGATCAATTTTCTATTGGCAACCATGATACTCCTCATATTATGTCTCACTCTCAATGAACTCCTATTGATCACATGCTTAGATATGATGTGCAAAAGTTACATATGCATGATGTATACATGGCTCGTCACAAGTTAGAGAATCGAAGGCAAAAAATAAAGAATGATCCCCAAAGCTGTCACTTTCCACAATCCTGTGTGTGAATATCATGGGAAAATGTTTCACCTCAAACAAGTTGTTAATAGGACAACATGCCATGACACAACTCGAGATTATGCTTGAGGAATTATTGACAAACATAGATCTCAAGGAGTAGGAAGTGTTTAATCCTTGATTAAAATTTACATCAATTTAATTAGGTGTATAAATAGATTATAATTGATTATAGATATTACAAAGGTGTTACAATATGAATACTAACACACATTTAAAACTATGACCAAATAGAAATAGTTTGCATACACCAATAAGCCTAACATGCGATTGGAAGCACAAAAACATGTATTGAATAACTTAGCTGATTTTATACAATTTCTAGAGAGACTGGGATTTTGTAATAGTGAAATTGGGAATTTTGAACTTAGATAACCTTCACATCTGGGAATGTAACAATAACTGCACTTGGTTTAGGACTGTTTCATTAGGTCAAGACCATACCATATAGTTTAGCTCCACTTATGTATGACACAATGGGCCTACTCTACATGTTATGCCTACTGTAACTTATCATGGGACTAGTTGATCATTCCTAGATTTGTATGTCACATGTTTTTACCCTATCTTGTCACACATGCAACGAGACTCTTTGAATGGACTAATCATCATCTCAAACCTTACCAGAGATGAAAATTATTGCAAAAAAAATATTAGAAAGTTTGAGGGACCCCCATGAACCACCGACATTGGAACTACTTTGAAAAGGCCTTAAACCACACGTCGTTCTTCACCTGGCATGTGATATCTAGATAGATAAATTAGATTTGGCATTTACTCTGACCATGTTTGCTTTGAATTGGATCTTGAGAAAACACTTGGAGAGAGGATGTTTAGATGCTTGTAGATGAGAGATATGGGTAACTTGACCTAGTTTGTATCTTCAAACCTGATATGGGTTCTTCCTTAATGATTTTAGATGTGCAATTATGAGATTTAGAGAGCTTTGCATGCCTTTTGCAAGTGTATGAAATGCTTGCTCTAGTGCATTTCCTTAGGGTTTCCCTAGTTAGCAAATGAGGTAGTGTTTAATTGCATATATAGGGTTCCATAGATGATTTTTATAAGAAAGGCCACCCAAATGAAGTATAAGACCCAACAAAAGATGTCAATTTGAAAGTTCAGTTGGAAGACATGTAAGTGAAATACCATACAAGTACGTCAGGATCAAATGTACGATCCTAACTGGGAGAAGGAAATGTGCCAAATGAAGTTTGGAGATGAAAGATTGATATTTCTCTATTGATCTTGTGCATTTTGTTTTTCAGAATGTGTCAACATGTCAGTGTGCAAGGTTAAACAAGCTAAACAATGGACATTGAAAAGTGATAAGTGAGAAAGGAGAAGTTGTTATTTATGGGCTATAACAAAATTATAGGGTACTGCACCGCCGGAAAGATGTTACACATACCCCAATGATGATACAGGTCTCCTCGCAAGGTGTTCGGGATCCAGAAAAGCTCGCCAAGTATACATTTGTATCCCGTATGCCTCACCCGGCCTCCGCATGCTTTGTTCTACCCTCTGCCCCCCTTTTTTCTTGCATTTTGGTCTTAAGTGATGAGACCGCCGCCCTGCCTGGGTGGTGGTCCCATGACCACCAACAAGGACAGGGTGGCGTCCCGTAACCGCCACCTGCACAGGGCGGCGGTCCTGTTCACATTTTCCAGAAAGTTCCGACGATCGCGTCAAACGTAAATTTTCAATTTCTATCCACATTTTTCAGCTACTTTGCTTTGCATTTATGTTTTGGCCGCCCTGTGAATAGTGTTTTCACTTTGTTTAATGGTAAAAGAGTTCCATTCCAAGTTACCTTCTAGTGAATGCATTTGCTATAAATAGCCAGCTTGTTTTCAAACAAATGGCCCCTCTCCTTCTCTATTTAATCATTCAGTCTTTTGAGTTTCTTTCTTAGAATTCCAATAGTTTCATGTTTTGCATCCATTGTTGGTCTTCCTTTGCTATTTAGAGGTCATTCAATCTTCTTGTTTCATTCTTGCTTCATTGTTGTTCCATGCAAGTCAGTTTAGAATAAAATAGTTTCATTCTTAGATTGGAATCCATTTAGAGTTGCAGGTTTTGTTTATTCACAAAAGATAGTTTCTAAAACTCTCAGCGCATTTGTGTTGTATTCCCGCAATAAATCCCACTAGGAATTACATAGTCAAGCTCTGTTCACTTGCACTATCTCTCTCTTACTCGCATTGTATTCGGTCTATATCCAAAGCTGCCATTGTTTGAGTGCCTTATTCTGTTGATGCTATCATATACATGCTTTTCTGGATTCAAGAGAACACGAAGGAATGAGGAGATCACACTGAGGGGACAAAGTCACACACAACTGGATTTACCACTGTTCTGTAAATGCCAGGTTTGAGCTATCAAAGTTCTAGTTACAACGTATCAAATAGAGTAGTAAATTATTTTATTTCAGTCAAAGCTCACTCTCGATATCACCAGGGAAGCTATGGGGATTGATAGTTTCTGAGAAACTGTGATTCATTCCTCACTTCTGAGGTAGGATCGAGAGTCTTTCAATTTAAAACAATTAGTTGCTTAGATATTTAGGATAAATTCACAACTGCACAGGCAAATAGCCACACCAGGGATACTTTGTTTGTTTTAATTCTGTTACTAGATTAGTTGTCCATTTTCTAAATATATTAGAATAGCTGCTCTTTTAATTTTGTTAAAATACTTCATCAAAAATACAAAAATAAAAGAATGCATGCATAGTGTAGATACATCTTTCATAATTAGTTTATTAGTTTTAGTTAAAAGTTGAATCATTTTGTATGACAATCACGGGACCTAGAGAGCCCAGAGAATACATATTTGAACCAATAGTGCCTCAACCAAATCTACCCACAACACTAGCTGATATAGATCAAGACCTTAGGATACAGGTCTTTCAAGCAACGACAAACCTACGAGCAATTAGTGAACAACTGAGAGAGTTAAATATTGAAGACGACAAGGCATACACATTTTTCGTAAAATCATCCTAACTATAGACTGCCTTGATAGGATATCCATATGATTGTACAAGGACTCAAAAGAGAACAAGTATTTGGTTGTGATCCTTTAGTTCCACAACCTAACGCAGGAGACCTCCTCGTTGACATAGATACTAGCTTACGCATTCAAGTTGCCAGAACACCTGTAAGGTATTCTGAGAAAATTACACAACTTCTAGTTCTAAACATAGAGGCTGAAAAGGCGTATGATTATTGGATAATCGAAAGGAGGGATTAACTCTTCACATGACCATAGGAGGTCCGACACAACCATGAACTTACGGTTGTGATCCACAGGTCCCACAACCCAACGGGCCTACTAATCAATCAGACATTGATGTTGGTTTACGAACACTAGTATTTAGGTCCTCACCACTTCCACCAGATATTATTACACAATTCTCCTTATTAAACATAGCAGCCAATCAAGCTAAGGATTTCTGGACTAGACCAGAGAATCGTCCATAAAACCCCAGAGAATCCACTACACCTCCCATCACCATTTTTCATGACCTTGTCTGGAAATATACACGAAGCTCCCACAGGTCACTTCCCACGTATCCAACAGCCAATAAACAGGATCTCGGTAGAGCTCGACATTGATTGGAGCCTCCAAACAACTATTATATCCAAGCAATCCATTACACCAATTCAGGTTAGGAGGGCCTTCTTCACCTTAGATTCACAGATTCCATTATTGCGTATTGAGGATATAAGATTGCCCAACTAGTTTGTCTGTATCCATATATATTCCACATTCACCAGCCGTCTCGGCACGACCTCAGGAGGTCAGGTACGAGGAAGAGTTACTTGTAGATTCCCATGCTCGCATGTCACTTTTCCATCGTACAAAATTGGTGAACCCGCCATGAAACATGAAACAAACAATTATATGCTCACAATTGTTCCTCATTTTCATTTCCATCCACCTTCACTCTTTCCCATTATTCTGCAGGTATTCATATACCCCCTGAATATGTCAAACAAATAATACGACACATATGGTAGACCTCTCTCATTATCTTGATTCAAGAATATGTCAGGATACGATGCATATAGTCAAACAAGTAGACAACCATCACCCTCACTTTCCACATGGGCTGATAACTATTCAAGTAATTACTTGTCATCTCAAACTCCCCCCTAAAGAACTAGCTCCAGTTCTTCATTCTGAATTGAGGAGTTGGATCAGCTTGCACAAACACAACAACCAGAGCCCTCAGGCTCTAACAATATGACATTTACTGGAGAATCCATTTCATCTCCTCGGGTCTTGTTCAGACCACAGATCAGTAGACAGTCAGATCCACTCCCATTTTTGGATGAGGAGTACTTAGCACGCTATGCTAGAAGTGAACAACACTTCCAAAACATGTACCCACCTATAGGGAGTTTGCAAATACAATCTGATACCCTATTCCAAGAAAACACCCCCATTCCTCCACCTATGGGAAATGCCCTTGGTGAAGCTTGGCAGGGTAATGATCAATTCATAGCAGGGTATCATACCCCTTTACAACCTCAAGGTATACAACAAACGCCATTAAGGAAAAACACTGTGTCTTCACCAATAGAGGTCATTTTAGCCTTAGTTGAGAAGGTTAGAGGGCTGGAACTTGCTCAAGCAAACCAAAATTCATATTTTGGGAAAGCAGGAATCCCCAACCCTCCGCATCACCCCAGTCAGGTTGACCTCCTTACAGGAACAGGCACGTTAGGCATGCCTCCTCAACATCCATATAATTACCCACAACAAACACCAACTAGGACCACATTTTCAAACACCGCTCCAGTTGAAAATATGATACCTCCCGGCTTGGCACCAAACAACCCATACCAGAACAATGCTCCTCCCTACTTAAACATTTATTCAAAATCACCACAAGGAGACATGTTCTCTTCTCCTGGGATGTTCGTTCAACCACAGGGATTCCCTTATGTCCCTGCAAATACATATGCTATGCCATATCAACAACCCATTCCACCTCCACCCCCTCAGCAAGCACCATCGATGGTCGAGGCCTATGCAGTAGGGACTTATTCAGAATATTTAAAAGAGCCCCTAGACTTCACCATACGAAGTGTTATGCTTCCAAGACCTCTTCCCAATTTACCCAAATATAAAGGGGAAGGAGATCCAAATGCACACATTAAGGCCTATGCCACAACCATACGGGAATTACTCCCTTGGGATGGGGTTGTTGCTAAGATATTCCCTAAGACCTTAGAGGGTATTGCCCTTGATTGGTATTACAGAATACCTGAAGCCTCGATACACTCATTTAAACAACTCGTGTCAGAGTTCATCAAAGCTTTTGATATGAACAAATTGTTAAGAACAGGAATCAGGGAATTCTTGCATATTAAACAAGAACATAATGAATCCGCTGCTCATTTTATTCAAAGATGGCATACGGTTCTCTACTCATCAGCAAGTGCTCCAAACATGGATCAAATGGAACTATGTGATTTATTCCTTCATTCTCTCAATAGAGAGATAAAGGAAGAAGTCCAGAAGTTCCCACTAAGAACTTACGATGAAGTACTCGAGAGTGCTCTCCGAATCGACCAAGCAGCGATAGATAGTGGTCGTAAGACATATGGGACAAATGGGAAATTAACCACTCCCAATCAAAACACCACGGCCTATCCTAACACCGGGAACACTAATCAAGGACCTAAGATCCTTAACAAGAACTGTGAGAGTTACAACAGATGGAGTAACTGACCAAACTAAAAGAGAAAATGTTGTAAACATTTCACCACCTATTAATAATCAGTGAAATAACAATTTTACTCCAACAATCAACGCGGTGGATTTTAATCGTCCACCACGACCACAACAACAAAAACAACGATGAAAAAATCCAAACACAAGGTCCAAATCAAAACCCAACTGGATATCAGAGTCAAAACCAAAGGCAACAACCTCAAAATTTTAACTCTAACAACCAGCAACCTTATCAGAATTTTGGGCCACAACAGGTTTTAAATCAACAACCTCAAAATTATAATCCCAATTTGTATTGTGGCTTCCACAAGATTCAAGGCCACGATACTAGGACTTGTCGTGACTACAATAAATTCATGCAGCGCTTGCCAGAAGATCAAAAACAACTCTTTATAGATATGTTTTTAGCAAATTCTGTAGTACCCATGCCAAACACTTATACAGGGGTAGTTTCCCCTCAAAATGCACCCCTCAAGATCTTTAATGATCCACTCCCAAACCATTCTAACAATAACAGGCTAGATCCTAACGGAACAAACAAGGGTGTTATAACAGGAAACAATGATCATGAAGCCTCAACTTCATTAAATCCACCAGTCGCACCCCAACTAGGAACTCGACCCCAAACTAAAATAGTTGGTCTGGTGGAGTTAGACACCGAGCTACCCGTAGAAACCATAACAAGAACACGGGATTATTCTTCTCAACCAACTCCAAGTTATCCATTGGAACTAGACAACATTCAACAAACATTGGTAAAACCCATAGGCACCTATGATTTAATTAATGACTTAACTAAAACCTTCTCTCACATCTCCTTTTTGGATTTGTTAAAGAACTCTCCCACCCATAGGGCTGCCCTCTTAGAAGCATTAGGCCTTGGTCATTTAATCAACATCACTCCTCCTCTGGAAACATAAGTAAACCATGTAGACTTTGACATCTACCCTCCAGGGCAGCCAGATAGGGATACTGAGTTTATATTTGATATAAGAAAAATGCCAACAGACACCGAGATTGCATGAAGAGGTGACCCAACTTTACATTTACAAGTATGGGTTTACAATAATTATGTTAAACACGCAATGATTGACGATGGGGCAGTAGTTAACATAGTCCCCTTCACTTTTCTTCAAAAGTTAGGATATGGAGAGACAAACTGTTCCACAACACGAAATACGCTAAGAGGATATGATAGCCTCAAGGCCACTTCAATTGGAACCATAGTTTTACCAGTCACTTTAGGACCCAAGATGGTCCTCACCAAATTTTATATTATAGATCAGGAAACCAACTATAATATGATCCTCGGTCGGCCATGGATACACCGCATGAAGGCAATCCCTTCCACGTTATTCCAAGAAATAAGATTTCTACACTTAGGGAAAATATTTGTGGCACAAGGTGACCCAAAACCCTTCGATATACACCTAGCTGATTTGAAGAAAAGACCAGGCGTTCACTCCGAGTTTGAACTCCCAACAAATCAACTTATCAAACCAATTAATTCAAAACCAAAAGAGAAGTTGATACCCACCACAGAAATGGAAATTACAAATCTAGCCGAGGACATTCCAGCACTCAAAAATGAGACCAACGTCATAGAAATAGTGTCACTAGGGACTACCACAAAAATTGTCGAGTTGCTAGAGAAAGACTTACCTATTCTCCTACCATTTGATTCTATGGGTATGGGATGCACCCTGGGAATTGCTTCTCTTCCATCAGATGAAGTTTTTATGGTAGAAGTAACCAAAGCAGAAGAAATAGATACGAAAAATATCCCAACATCCATTTTTCCAAGAAAATATTGGACTCTCCACTTCGATGGAGCTAGATGTCACTTTGGAGCTGGGGCAGGAGTGATCTTTACTTCACCTGAGGGAAAGATCCTACCTTTCACCTTTAAATTAAACTTTGAATGTACAAACAACGGGGCTGAGTACGAAGCTCTCCTCCTTGGCCTCATCCTAGCCAAAAGAATGGGTGTCGATAACATTAGAGTGCTAGGAGATTCGCAACTAGTTGCAAACCAAGTCTCTGAGGTATATGAAACTAGGGCTGAACATTTACAACTCTACAAAACAACGGTATTAGATCTAAGCAAGGGATTTAACTTCATATCAATTGAAGCAATCCCACGAGAGCAGAACCTTCTCACAGATTCAATAGCAACCTCAGCTTCCCATTTCACTCCAAACAGTGAGTTGGAAGATACAAATTTCACAGTATCACTTCGTACTAAACCATTAGTGCGTAAAATACCAACAAACCCACTCCTGACTCATGGAGAAGATGAGGATGATTTTTCTATCATGGATCACTTTGACGATGATAGAGTCACTCTCGAATATCTAAACACCTATGCAGAGCTACACCTTGCTTACCGCATAGTGGATCTTTCCCTAATACCACATTCCTCTTCCTATTTTGGAAATCCCATGGTAGAGTCTCCTCCACAAAAGGATCTCGATATCTATGAGATAGAAGACGGAGAAAGCTTGGAACTACCTCCAGCCCCACCTGAATTTGAAGAAGGTAACGCTTCTTTAATAGAAGAAACCATTGACATAAACATTGGAATGGAGGAAGAACCAAAAATTTTGAAGTTGGGATCCTCGTTAACTCTAGAAGGAGATAGAAATACACACCCAAATCCTCAAAGAACATCAAAAGGCCTTCACATTTAACTATAAAGAAATGACGGGCATTGCACCACACATCACGGTACATAATCTTGTCACTAAACCAGATGCAAAACCAATTAAACAAAAGTCAAGACCAATGAAGCCAAAAGTGGCTCTCATGGTAAAAGAGGAAGTAATAAAACTTCTCCAAGTGGGATTCATCAAACCCATTGACTATTCACAATGGGTATCTAATAGCGTCCATGTTCTAAAAAAGAATGGGAAGATATGCATTTGCATAAATTTTCAGGATATTAACAAAGCTTGTCCCAAGGATGACTTCCCATTACCATCCATTGACGTTATTGTTGATGCAACAACTAGATTTGAACTATTGTCCCTCATGGATGGGTTCTCAGGGTATAATCAGATTAAAATATCTGAACAGGATCAAGCCAAAACTACATTCATAACTCCCTGGGGAACTTATTGCTACACTGTCATGCCATTCGGTCTTAAGAATGCCGGTGCTATGTATCAGCGGGCAATGACATACATATTCCATGATCTTATCCATAAAATTGTGGAATCCTATGTGGATGACTTATTGGCCAAGGCCAAGAAGTGTTGTGATCATCTAGAAGTACTCCGCATCATCCTCTCATAATTAATTGAATATGGCGTCACATTAAACCCAGAGAAGTGCATGTTTGGTGTGACAGGAGGCAAACTTCTGGGCTACATTATATCTTCACGAGGGATTGATGTCGATCCAGCCAAAATCTGGGCTGTTCTCGAAATGATTCCACCATCAGACGAGTCTGGAATCAGGTCATTTCTTGGGAAACTCGGTGCAATCCGAAGGTTCATCCCAGATTTAAGTTTTTCCATTCATCCAATCAACAATCTATTAAAGAAAGATTATAGCATTGATTGGACTGAAGAATGCAACGAGGCCTTTGAAGTAGTTAAACACTTCTTGTTGTCTCCACCCATGCTAATGCCTCCCAAACCAGACCACCCTTTGATCCTATACTCATGAGCCACTCATGTCTCGCTAGCCTGCATGCTGGCTCAAGAAGACAATGATAAACGAGAACGTGTGGTCTATTTCATTAGCCGAACGTTGCTCGATTATGAAACACGTTATACACAGGTAGAGAGAGAATGCCTTGCCATAGTCTTTGCAACAAAACGTTTAAGACATTACATGTTGAACCAAGAAACAAGGGTCATTGTAAAGACAGATCATTTACGAACATTCCTCATGCAAGGGTCTTTATCTAAAAAGGCTGGGTGTTTCATAACCTTAATGGGTGAATTTGAGTTAACATTTGTAAACCAAAAATCCATTAAGGGACAAATCATTGCAGACTGGTTAGCTGACAATCCACTAGATGGAGGTGATCTGGTAAATCTGGACTTTCCTGATGAGTGTATATACTTTGTCGAAACCAGGCCCCCCATCTCTACATGTCCCTGGTACACTGATATCATCAATTTTATCATGGACCACACATACCCGGAAAGTGCCACATCACAACAAAGAAGGCGGTTACGCATTATCACCGCTAAATATGTTGTTTTAGAACAAGTACTCTATCGTAAAGCCTTCGACGGCATGCTTCTAAGATGCGTCGACACAGAAGAATCCAAGAAGATTCTTTATGAATCCCACAGTGGGATATGTGGAGGCCACTTCGGTGGTCACGCCACTACTCACAAAATACATCGGATGGGCTATTTTTGGCCCACTCTCGAACATGACGCAGTAGAGTTTGTACGTAAGTGCCACAAATGCCAAGAATTCTCTCACGAGATTCACATGCCAGCACAATCCCTGCAACCAATAGCAACCCCGTGGCCCTTCTCCATGTGGGGTCTAGACTTGATAGGGAAATTCTCTCCCTCATCAACCGATGGCCATAATTTTATAATTACAGCCACAAAATATTTTACCAAATGGGTAGAGGCCATGCCTCTCACCACCGTACCAGGTTCGGTAATTGCCAAATTCATTCTGAACCAAATCATTTGTAGGTATGGTGTCCCACAAGTCATTATCTCAGATAATGGCACATCCTTTAAAAATGATGAGGTCCATGAGTTATGTAGCAAATTCAAAATAAACCATCACACGGCCTCTCTTTACTACCCTCAAGCCAATGGGCAAGCCGAAGCAACAAACAAAACATTAAAGGCTATTCTCCTCAAAACAGTCAAGGAGAACAAGTGAGATTGGCATTTAAAACTATATCCAGCCTTGTGGGCCCATCGAACCTCAATAAGAACACCAACAGGAGCAACCCCTTTCTCATTGGTATTCGGGGCAGAAGCAGTTCTCCCACTTGAGGTTGAAATACCCAGTCTCCGCATCTCATTACAAGGGATTTTGGATGAAGAAGCTTACAGGGAGGCACACCTCTCTCAACTGGAAAGCCTTGACGAGGCCAGGCTAAATGCCGAACAATGGCACAGAGCCTATGCTAACCAGATGTGCCGGTAGTATAACAAAAAAGTCTATGAGTGAGAAATATATGAGGGAGATCTAGTTCTAAGACTAGACAGCTAGATTGATAAGAAAACTGGCGAAGGAAGGAAGTTCCGGCCCAAGTGGTTGGGCCCATACCGAGTCATGAAAGACTATGGAAATGGTGCGTATCTCTTATGCACACTAGAAGGTGAGGAATTCAATGAAACTGTCAATTCCTTGCATCTTAAACGGTTTTACACATGAGACATCAGAATCACCACTTGTACATTATAGCTACCTACATTGCATTAGTCATCTTGCTGTTTCATTTTGTCCACTCATTTCATAAAAATTGTAGTCAAGGAACTTACTCTTAAGAAATTTATTACAAATTTCTGAAAGTACTGGCAAAAGCATTCAAATCACATCTCTTCAAACATCATCAAGTAATTTCAAATCTTCTCATCAAGTTTGACAGACAAGTATTGACGAAAACCATACCAAGGCCTGCATACTTGGTTTTGCTCTTTCTTTCTACTAGGTGAAGTTGTCCTTACCTATGGTCTGTTCTAGAAGCTTCTTGGTGTCACATCTATCCCTCTTAAGTCTCTTTGAAAGAAAGGATATCCCAAAGTCACAGATCAAAAGTGTCAAAATCAAATAGAATCAAAAGTGCCAAGCAAACAGAATATTTTATTTTACACACTTCTTTGCCCCACCAACCTTCGGTGATAAGCCCGCATCTCTTACTGGTGGTGTGAGGTTGGGAAAGGAAAGAAGTGCCCTTACTCGCCTATATCTTGCCTTTGGTGACAAACCCATGCTTCTTACTAGTGGCATGAGGCAGGGTGTGGGGGGTCCATTCACACAATTTAACAAATCTTGGTATTCTAGAAATACAAATCAAATTATATTAAGAGAAAACAAATGTCCAAATTCCAAAGAGATCAAATCCTCAAAACTAGATTTTGTCAACCAGGTTGCCATTTATAAATCTAAGTCTAGATAAACTGGAAAGTAAGTGGCCTACTGAGCTTGGTGGTAGTTCTGAGTAGGGTAAGTGTGTAGGTCTAAGTTTGGTTTCTGATACTGGTTTGTCTGTCTCTCATCGTTCCATTCAGTCAAACTCATACAATTTGTGCCCTTCCCAACTCTTGGTGTAGAGCCCTCGCATCTTACTGGTTGCGTGGAGTTGGGAATGGGGCAAGTTCATCTCTTTATCACTATACATTCATCACATTTTGCCAACATAAGAAGAAATCACAGACATTTCCCAAAGAGGTCGAAAGTTCAAAACTACAATGTGTTTGTCATCGCATATCAGCATTACAAAAGCATACAAAGTAAAACATTCTGTTTACTATCATTTTTCATCCATCACATACATTCTGAAAAGCATGAAAAAAATACTCTAAAAACATCTAGTATACATATGGAAACGAGTCACAAAATTCTAGGCACCAAGAGTCTAGATCCAAAAAGATATATATATATATATATATATATCAAATTTTATATACAATGCCATCATGCACTAGGCATGGTCAAAATGCTCAATGAGCCCGAAAAGTACAAAAACACTCATATAAATATCCGACAAAACACTACAAAAATGGCCTCTCAACCCCTATGGGATCCCTCAGAGGGTGCACGACCACGTCTAGGAATCCAACTATGCCAGTGCTCCAGATGTACTGAGGGCTCACAGTCACAACCAGTAGCTGCCGTCTCACTATGAGAATGAATCCTCCTCATCAAGCGCTCGGCCATCCTATATCCAACAACCTCAGCATAGAGAGAAGTCATGATCCTTGCTGCCTTCCAGACAGGGACAAAAACATTGGTATACCTATCGGCTGCTGAAGGCTCTCCCACGTCCTTAGAAAGCTCAGCTCGAGTCTTCTCCAAGGGGAGCAACAAGGTATCCACACATACTCGGTGAATCAAGTCTCACCACTCATCAACAATCGCTGTAAATAAAGGAGAAAACAAGTTAGAAAAATATCAAAAATAAAACCAAGAATAAATGAAACAACAAAAGGAAATAACAACTAAACAATTCTAACTAAAGCAAAGTCAAGAGAAGAGTGGTAACTCACTCGGATCTCTAGGCCTCCAGGAAGGGTCTCTAGGATCCGCACCTGCCACTGATGTTGCCGCTGACTGTCATCCCTCTCCCACATCTGGAGCAATGTGATGGCCTGCGACGAACTCACCATCTCCCCCTAAATCCTAAGAAGGCAACTCCTCTGAAATCAAAGTCACCCGATCTACACTCTGCTTCTCCCTCTCGGCCCGTAAGATATCATGAGTGTCATGCCACTCAGAATCACTGTCATCCTCCTCACATGTCCCACCGACTCCGGTCTTCGTCTCCTCTGTGTCCTCCTCTGTCTCTCTCCTAGTGAACCCCTCAGACTTGGAGTCCACATCAATGGGATCATCTCTGCTATGGGCAGGACCGACGGTAATCCAAAGTAAAGATGGCCGAGGAGCACTAGCTACCCCTCGATCACGAACCACCCTCCTAGCTGCGATGGGAAAACTAGGAATAACAATAATCCAACCTCGGCCTCTAGGACCTCCTTGAGCCTCACGAATAGATCTATACGCTGGCCCCGGTGGAGGAAACATGTCGATGTATGGGAGTCTGAACTGCTGTGGTACTCTATCAAAGGGGTGGATCTCTAACTTCCCCATCTTGTCTACTAGCTAATTGGTAGTGTGGCAAGAAATCAATGTAACAGTCTCCTCTCCCCATAACCCTAGCATGGCTTGATAAGGGGGGAAAGTATTTCAAGAGGCACTTACTACCAAAAGGAGATAAATATTTCTAATGTACTACATCATCAAAGGAATGCATTATTTACTGCAAAAAGGAACTTTTCTAAATTCCATACCACACATTTTGAATTGGGACAAAATAGTTGTAGCTCGTTATTCTTTGTGTGGCTGGAACTAGGGCAACCTATCTCAAGGGACGTTATTCTAATCATGCACACATAAAAACTACATTGATTCTGAAATGTAGTGTAACGCTTGGTGAAAATCACATTGGGGTGACCATCAAGGTCAGTCTAACTCAAACATATGCATTATTTATTCATTTAATACACACTTGAGTATTGTGTAAGTAGCCAGGGCTTATTTTGCAGGTACATGTGTGACATGATTTAATTTAATTTGAATTAAATATATATATTTTAGAGTCACATATGATAAATAAATGCTAAAGTACATATTTGAAATAAACAATCTAAGATGTAATATTTGAAACCCTAAGAAAAGAGGAAGGAGAGAGGACTTGGCTGATTTGTGCTTGACCACAAAGTGTTTTGGACTACTAAAATTATTAAACAAGAAGTAATCTGTGTCGTGAATGCTCAGAATAAATATTGTAGATCACAGACAAGGCTAGATATGGGTACCTGGACTGGGTCAGGGGCACCTGGGTGCCAGAGTTTATTATTGGGCACTCATGAATATGAAAATGGTAGAAACCTAGTTTTTACTTTGTCACAAAAGTGTCGTAAATAGATTCTGTTGATCACTTGTATGTCACACCTTGGTCGCCCAGGGTACTCGTAACATGCAAAACAAATATCACTTGCAAAACCCATAATACCACATCAAATCCAAAAAAGAAAGATGTAATATGGAGAGTCAGAATGAACCCAATGATCACTTGACAGAGTGAACTTAGGATCGAGTGTTGCACTACATCTCAAAATCCATGTAGTTCTTGTGAGTGTGTATAAGAACCATGCCCTAGGATACCCTTGTGCAAGTGTACTTGATAATGGGTTATAGCTAGATGTAACAATGTAAATAGAATGCTTGGATGAAAAAATGAAATTCCCCTTCCTATGAAGTGTATGCAGAAAATGTAGTCCCTTATCCCTTGAATGAATTCCAAATGGATGATTTGAAGTGTTTTAGGTGCCTTTTAAATGCAATCTTAGGTGATAGTAGTAATGCTTAGAGTTTGGTTCCTCATTTTGGAAACATAACTATGTATTTATATGATTTCCTTATTTGAATTTTGTAATTGAAAACTAGAAGAACAACCGATAAGTGAAAAAGATTCCCAAAAGATAAAAGAGACCCAAAAGGAGTGAGTTACATAGAAAAGGGTCAGGGTTTCCCAGAGGGGACAAGAGCACCTGGGTGCTTCTGTGCTAGCTGGGCGGTGGTATTCAAAGCCATGCAAGATAAATGAGTAAAATACCAACTAGGCTGTGGGGTGTGTGAGACCCAAAAGAAAGAATAAAATAGAGAAAAGAGGATAAAGATAATTATCAATCACTATTTTTCTCGCTTATGAATAATGTAAATGCTAGTATTCTTTTAAGACCTAAAAATGTACCCAAGTGTGTGATTTTGTGTCTACATTTTCCCTAACTTTATGTTTCCAAGTGAATAATCGATAACATAAATTAGATATAAGATGCATACTTGATAGCCATGTAGATCGTGTGGCGAAATGTGTGCTGAGTGGATAAATGAAGCGTGGAATGGTGCAAAGTGAAGCATGGAAACTAGGAAAAGAAAGTGACCATAGGGTTGAAGTGTATGTGTTGTGTTGTACATGTGTTTGATGAAGTAAATTGTTCCTTGTTGGCTATTAAGGATGACCTGTAAAATAAGAGTGAAATAGTAGTCAAAGTCGTGTATAGGAAAAATCTGAGTAAAAACATACATAAGTATGTAAAAGTGTGAAAAAAGGAAAGTGTGAACCTAATATGTAAGAGTGTAAAAGGATAGAAAAATGTCCTAGAACTGCTATGAAGAGTGAGTTTTTGGGCGATCTCACGCCAAAGAGAGAAATTTGGGGAGAGAGGTCTGGTGTTACTCTCCTTCCATGAATATGCATAATAAACACCACTGTAGATGGTGTGTTCATGTTGTCCCTGATTTGTTCTGAATTATACAAATTGAATTGTATGTAGGAGATGAATTGTATTCTATTTGCTGGAGGATTGTGCCTAATACTATCAAACTCTTTTGTATACTACTGTAAACCATGTTGATATGAGACACTGATTGTAACTACCCCTAGGACATTAGCACCTAGGGGAGGACACAAACACCTAGGAGTTCCTGTCTGATCCCAAACATTGGTGTCTGTGTTATGCTGAGGACCCAAGTATGCTTCTAGGTCATTCATGTAACTGTAATCTATGCCAATTTTGTGATGTACTGTTGTAGACACTAAATCATGCACTTTGAGTATTTATCTAGTCCTGATCACATACTACTATTCATATGATTCCTAAGAAAGAAAAGTACTAATTGACCATTGTCTTTGGCCTCTTTGCTTGCTTTCTGTTTTCTCTCTTGGTCTTACACTCCTTCTTGCCTAGTTTGTCTTTTCATACTTTGACATTTCTGACTCTAGACACCAGCGCCCAACTAAGACACTAGCGCCTAGGCACCCCTATACCCTCTGGGCACCCCGACCTCTTTGTACTTTGCTTGAATCTTTTGGGTATCTTCTACTTGTTTATGCATCTTAATTTTTACTAGTAGGATTTTTGGTGGTTAATTATGAAATTGGAGCAAGGGAATCATATAAAAATAAAGCTATGTGGCAATAATAAAGGACCAAACACTAAGCATTATCCATCACCACCTAAGGTTGCATTCAAAGGAATTTACAAGAGTATTCAAGTATCCATCTAACATCCACAGAAGGGTAAGGGATTGCATTCTTCTGCATACACTTCATATGAGGGGAAGTTCATTTTTCCATGCACACATCTATCTACATTTTCTACATCTAGCTATTGTTCGCTATCAAGTGCGACTCACATAAGAGCCACCTAGGGCACAATTCTACACACACACATATAGAACTACATGGGGTCTACAATGTAGTGCAATGCTCGGTCGTAAGTTCACTTTGTTGACAGTTAAGGATAGTCTGACCTCCCATTTTGCATCTTTCTTTTTTAGGATTTGATGTAGTTGGGGGTTTTGTAGGTGCTATTTCTTCTTACAAGTTTCATGTTAATAATAACAAGGTACATCGATGTACATGCGATCAAAGGTGATAACCAACAAATATCTCACGACTATGTAAAATTGGGTTTCACATCTTCTGAGCAGTCACAAACACCCATATTAGGTCTCTGGTGCCCCAGGTGCCCATGACCCTACATAAGCGCCCTAGTCTTGGAATTTATGACAATATTGCATTTGTTTGGGTTCGTGTGCGATGCTCTATGTTCTTATTCCAACAATTTTCTAGCTCAACATATCTTTGGGATCATTGTGAATCAGCTAAGTCTTTTTATCCCTTCATTTGCAACTAGGGTTTCAAATTTAGATTGCTTATTGCTTAGATCAAATTTGTACTTCATTACATATTTATCAACACTGTTATATATTTATACTAACATCTATTTATTTCAATATTTCCTTAATCATTTAGTGAAATCATCTCATTTGAACACTTTTGGATCCTCATTTTTATTCTCTATCATGGCTCCTAAGGTTCGTCAAATCTCTTTGTCTCAATTACTTCAAATGCATGTTCCTTGCAAAGAGGTTCTTCAAAAATCCCTAGACACCATGTATCTCCCTAGAGATATGTCACCCGCTCAAGTGAGTGCTATTTTTTATTGTCTATCTGACCAGTCTATTCGTCCTATTCCTCCATCTAATCAACCTATCTTCAAGTCAATTCAAGCTTTGCATTATTTTTTTCAAGACAAATTTTAGGCTATGGAATCCACGATTACATCTCTTAAATCTGAATTCTAACATCTTAAGGACACTTCTCAAGCCCATTCTAGTTTTTCTTCTCATCCTCATTCTATGTCTTCTACATGTGCTCATATCAGTGAGCCTCAAATCTTGCCATTACCGAAGCCTCTCACATTTGATCGCAATGATAAGAAACATGCTATTCTTACTAAGCTCCTTAGTCATCAATTGATTAGTTTTCCAATTATTCATTTATATCCTCCTTATCAGCTGATCAAATACTAAGGTCTCCCATTTTTTGTTTATCATCAAATCAATGGACATAATGAAAATGACTGTTATGCTTTACAAAGAAGAATCAATCATCTTGAGTGTCAAGGCTTTATTTCATTCATTGCACAACATTCGGTTGCATGCCCATCTACACATGCTACATCCAAATGGGCTCATAAATATGATCCTTCTATGTATCATGAACATCATGCCATCACTTCTAATATGTCTTCTTCAGCCAGCCAAGTGTCGCTTATTCAACCCACTTTGACTAAACAACCATCTGTTAAGGTCTGTTTTTCATTACCTCCTCCTACTAAGTCATCTGCAACATTACCAAGTAAAACAAAACAACCAACATCTCCTCCTCTAAAGTCTTCTATGGTGATACCAAACAAACAACTACTCGCTATGTAATACAAACAAACTCTAGCTGACCTCTTTTGACTTCTACTGTTTGAGGCTCCTGAGCCATCACCACTTCAACATCCAATTATTTTTCTCAAGTAAACTACTCCATACACTCATCTACTTAGCATCATTGACTAGATCTCCATCACTTGTATACTTGGGGGCACCATAACTTCCCCCCCTTACATTACTATCAAATTTCTCTATCATCCCATGTACTTGACACTTTACGCTTAATGTCTAATAGCATCAATACAAACCCTTTGATACACGCATTGTATTGTCATTACCCGATGATGCAATCTCATGATATAGTTCAAACTTGATTGTTGAGGACATAATACATTCATGAAGCTCACCTCATATCACACGACACATCTCACACTCAACGCATTCATGACATATCTTTCTAACACACATTAATCACGACTCACTTCTCGATGAAACACTTTATTTCCATAGTTCATACTTGACTGCTGAGATTCTAAATCTAAAATTAACCTCATATATTTCTAGTGAATAATTCAAACCATTTCCCGATGACACACTCTTGTTTTATGGTTCATTCTTGACCGCTGAGGGGGAATTTATAAATGGAACTCATCTCATGCATACTCATTCACACTCACTCAAGGGCACGTGGAACCTATCGCACTCACTTTGCATTCCATTTTATTCACACTCACAACATACTGCATATCTTGGTTACACATTCTTCTTGCTTACTTATACTCACATGTTACACTTTGCTTACTCTGTTACCTAGATACATTGTATGTCATTATCTTTATCAGATACACATATACATTCACTTACCTTCTAATTGTGACTACAAAATTTACACAGATCGTTACACGCAACAGGGATGCTTGGCACTGTACCTCTTACCAATCCTGTAGTAGGCTCATGGGTTATCCCCTTTTGTACACATCATAGGTGCCATCATTTTGATTTATACTACTTCTTATTCATATTACCACACTGCATCGTATAAAATCATACATGTTTTGACATACTTTATATCTTTTTAACATGCTAATGGGTGCTTCATGTGTAGTGTTTTATTTGCAGGAACTATTTTCCACCATGTTTGTCTTATATCTTGCTTGTCACTATTTGTCATTGCTTACTATTGTATGTCATTGTTTGTGGTATTTTCCCTATCTTGATTGATCACTGCTTGTATGCTTTTGGCCAGTTTTTCCTTATTTATCTTGCGACATTGTGAATGATGTCCCATGTTTGCAAGCTGATTTTTGTAGTCTACATTGTTTTCATACTTGCTAGCTTACATCTTGTCTTCTACATACGTATCTATCTTGTTTGTACTAACACTTGTTTCTAGCAACTTTATTTGTATGTGCCTTATTTTCTACTAAGCACACTCCCCTTGCAGAGCATTAGTTTCACCACAATGTTAGGTCCTCCTTTGGGCTGTATTCTCCTATTGATGTCACATGCACCCCAAATGAGGGGGGCATCATTGGGTGAATTAGTCACCCATACAACAGTTTACAACCATAATTCAACATAGTTAAGTACTGGTATAACATAGTCTTTAGTCTCAGATAGGGTTCAGAATCTGACTTGAGTCCCCAGCACAACATAAACATCAGCGACCAGACACAAAAAATAGTGCCTGAGCACCCCTGACCCTTCCTAGGTGCCTATGACTATGGGAAGTTATAAATTTTTTCTTAGTTTAGTACAATTTTTGACAGTTTATACAGTGGCTTTTAGAGGATAGACATCCTTCAACACTCAACATGCATGCATTACACTTTTTTTTCTACTTTCACGTTGGATTGGACTTGATTAAAATGGATCAGATTTACACACAACATCTGTAGTGGTGTTTTCTTTTCGGGAATAAATCAAAGTTTGGAGGATAACACTAGACCTTTCTCCCTACACATCTTCTGTACTTGGAACTGTTGGCATGAGATCACCCAAAAAAATCGTTCTTCTACAACATCTTTAAGATAATTTTTGTCTCTTTTACTCATCATGGATTGGGTGCACATGCTCATTTTCACATTTTTTACATACTTCTTTACATACTTTTTACGTGTTTTTATTAAATTTTTCATACACACACATTTGACTACTTGTTCATTCTTATCTTTTACAAGTTTTTCCTTATAGGAAGCAGTAGTCACATTTATCACACATCATCACACATCAAGCTAAATCAATAATAGGTACAACATGACATCACACATACACTTGCACCATAGGGTCATCATCGTCATATTTCATTTCCTCTTCTCTAGCTCCCACGTTTCATATTTTTATCACTCCATGTGTTTCCTTGTCTCTCAACACACTTTTCGCCATCGATCTACATGGTTATCAGGTATGCATCTCTTATCTACTTTATATTATCAAACATTCAATCAACAACATAAAGTGGGGGAAAATGTAGACACTAAATCATGCACTTTGGGTATTTATCTAGTCCTGATCACATACTACTATTTATATGATTCCTAAGCAAGAAAAGTACTAATTAACCACTGTCTTTGGCCTCTTTGCTTGATTTTTATTTTCTCTCTTGGTCTCACACTCCTTGCCTAGTCTGTCTTTTCATACTTTGACATTTTTTACTTTGGACACCAGTGTCTAGGTGCCCCTGTCCCCTCTGGGCACCCAAACTCTTTGTACTTTTCTCACATCTTTTGGGTCTCTTCTAGCCATTTGGGCATCTTTCTTTTTACTACTCATCCTTTTAGTTGATTAATTACAAAATTGGAGCAAAGGAATCATATAAATATAAAGCTATGTGGCAATAATAAAGGACCAAGCACTAAGCATTATCTATCACCACCTAAGGTTGCATCCAAAGGCATTTACAAGAGCATTCAAGCATCCATCTAGCATCCACACAAGGGAAAGAGACTACATTCTTTTGCATACACTTCATAGGAGGGGAAGTTCATTTTTCCATGCACACATCTATCTATAGTTTCTACATCTAGCTATTACTCGCTATCAAGTGTGACTCACACAAGAGCCACATAGGGCATGATTCTACACACACATATAGAACTACATGGGGTCTACAATTTAGTGCAACACTTGGTTGTAAGTTCAATTTGTTGACAACCAAGGATAGTCTGACCTCCCATTTTACATCTTTATTTTTTAGGATTTGATGTAGTTTGGGGGTTTTCCAGGTGCTCTTTCTTCTTACAGGTTTTAAGTGAATAACAACAAGGTAAAAAAAAAATAGGAGATCAAAGGTGACAACTAACAAACATCTCATGAACTCTGTAAAATTGGGTTTCATAGATTTTGAGTAGTCACAAGCACCTAGAATAGGTCTCTGGCACCCTAGGTGCCCCTAATTCTACATACATGCCATGTTCCTAAAATTTCTGACACTTCTACATTTTTCTAGGTTCTTGTGTGACGTTCTGAGTTCATATTCCAATAGTTTTCCAGCTCAACATATCTTCAGGATAATTGCGAATCAACTCAGTCTTTTTATCCCTTCATTTGCAACTAGGGTTTTAAATTTATATTTCTTATTTACTTGAATAGAATATGTACTTCATTGCATATTTATTTAGCGCTGGTGTTTGTGTTATGCTAAGGACCCAAGTCAACTTCTAGGTCATTCCTGTAACTATAACTTGTGCCAATTTTGTGTTTTACTGTACTGTGCTATAGCTATGAGTTGATTTATGGGGTGGATTTTTCACCCAGTGTATGCCCCCTTGTTTGGGGTGCATAAGACACCGACAGGAGTGTGCGGCACAAAAGAGAGTCCTTGATGTGTATCTGAACTGTATCCTTGTAGGGGAGATGTACATGGTAGAAAATAAGGTACATACAAACAAAACGGCTAACAACATGTGTTAGTAGAAAAAGTAGAAAGCATGGGAAACAAGGTCTACATGTGAATGCACATGTGTATATGATAAATATAATGACATACTAAGTATCAATCTAGCATGGGAAACAAGGTGTACATGTAAGTATAAGTAAGAAATAATAAATGTAACCAAGATATGTAATTTGTTGTGTATGGGTGAGATGGAATGGTATGCAATATGAATGTGATAGGAACAATGTGCCCCCCAGTGGATGTGTATGAGATGAGGTTCATTTATAAAATACCCCTAACAAATTAAGAATGAACCATAGAACAAGAGTGCGTCATCAAGAAATGGTTTGAAAGTGTGCATTAGAAAGATAGATCAAGAAGCATAGATTGTGAAATGTGAATGTACCAAGGTTCATTTCAGATTTAGACCCTCAGTAGTCGAGTATGAACCATGGAACTAGAGTGCGTTATAGGGAAATGATGATAAAATGTGTGTATCAAAGGGGATGTATGAATGCTAGGAAAGGTTTATATATTAAGTACAAAGTGTGAAATATAGAAGTAGACACTTTGAGGGTAATGAAGGGGGGAAGAAGATGATGCCCCCAAGTATGTGAGTGATGGAGTTCTATGAGATGATGTGAGAAGGACCATGCCATGGTGGAAAAGTTTGAGATGTGTCTTGACCATCAATATAAGGAATAACTTATTTGACAAAGCGAAATGGATGCAAAAGTGGAGTAGGGAGGGGATGGATCTTGAATGGTGGTAGCTTATTTGGAATTGATATTACTGTAGAAGAATTGAGAGGAAAAGGATATGGGCTGATGTTAAGAGGAGGTTGCTTAGTTGGAATTGGTAACATTGTAGAAGGCTTAAGAGAAGGAGATGGAGGACGAAACTTAAGAGGCAATTGCTTGGTTGTAATTAGTAATGTTGTAGAAGGTTTGAGAGGAGAAGGAGATGGAGCATGGACTTAAAGAGGTGGTTACTTAGTTGGAATGGATTGGATAGGTAGTTTTTGACTCATCGATGAAGGAATATTAATGACAATGGAATGATGCTCACTAGATATGGAAGGACCAGATTTAGGATCCCATTAGGGCTTAAAAGTTAGAGATGAGCATGTAATGAAATGTTGTGCAGTAAATGAGATAAAACCCTAATGCTCAAGGTGCTTGATTCTTCATTTTAAAGCATAGAAATCATTGTCATTATGTCCATTGATTCGATCATAATTGTAAAATGGGTGACCTTGATATTTGATAAGTCGTAAGGAGGATAACAATGAGTAGTTGGAAAATTTATGAATTGGTGATTGAGGAGCGCAGGGAGAATATCATGCTTCTTAGAATTCAAGTCAAACTTGAGAGGTGTCAGTAATGGTAAGACTTTAGGCTCACTGATATAAGCATATGTAGAATACACAACTGTAGGATGAGATGTAGAAGGAGAACTAACATTAGATTGAGAAGCGGCCTTAAGATGTTGGATTTCACTTGTGAGAGATATGATCATGGATTCCATAGCTTGAATTTTATCTTGAAATAAAGAATGTAAATCTTAAATTGACTTGCAAATAGATTGATTGACATTAGGACTAATAGAGTCATCACACATACTTGTGAAGGTGGAATATCACTAGGGAGACACATAATGTTTAGGTTTTTTTGGAGAACATATTTTTAAGGTGGGTGCATTTAAAGTAATTGATGTTACAAGACTTGAGAAACCTTAAGAGCCATAAAGAAAAGGAAATGTGCAAAATAAGGATCCGAAAGACCGATCATGAGTGGGGTTCATCAAATGATTTAATTTAATTTGAATTAAAACTATATATTGAAAATTCACATATGATAAATGAATGATAAAGTACAAATTTGACACAAGCAATTTAAGATGTAATATTTGAAACCCTAAGCAAAAAGGAAGGAGAGAGGACTTAACTAATTTGCGCTTGATCCCAATGTGTTATGGATTGGTAAAATTGCTGAACATGAAGTGATCTATGTTGTCAATGCTCAAAATAAATCCTGTACATCATAGAAAAGGATGGACATGGGCATTTGGACTGGGTTAGGGGCTCCTAGGCACCAGAGTCTGCCACTGGGTTCACGTAACTGTGAAAATGGTCAGAACCTCATTTTTTATTGTGTCACACAAGTGTCACAAATAAGTCCTGTTGATCACCTGTATGTCACACGTTGGTTGCCAAGGGTACCTGTAACCTACAAAATAGATATCACTTGTAAAACCCATAATACCACATCAAATCTAAAAAATAAAGATGCAATATGGGGAGTCGAACTAACCTCAGTGATTACCCGATAGAGTTATCTTATAACCGAATGTTGCACTACATCTTAGAATCCATGTACTTCTTGTGAGTGTGTGTAAGAATCATGCCCTAATATGCTCTTGTGTAAGTGTACTTGATAGCAAGATGTAGCCAGATGTAACAATGTAAATAGAATGTGTGGATGGAAAAATGAACTTCCCCTTCCTATGTAGTGTATGCAGAAAATGCAGTCCCTTGTCCCTTAAATGAATGCCAAATGGATGCTTTGAAGTGCTTTAGGTTCCTTTTGAATGCTAGCTTAGGTGATAGTAGTAATGCTTAGAGATTGGTTCCTCATTCTGGAAACATAACTATGTATTTATATGATTGCCTTGTTTAAATTTCATAATTGACAAATGGAAGGCCGACCCATAAGTGAAAAAGATGCCCAAAAGATAAGAGAGACCTAAAAGGAGTGAGTAAGATAGAAAAGGGTCAGGGGTGCCTAGAGGGGAAAAGAGTTCATGGGTGCTTCTGTCTTGGCTAGGCACTGGTGTCCAAAGCCATGAAAGATAAACAAGTAAAATACCGACTGGGCTGTAGGGTGTGTAACACCAAAAAAGAAAGCAAGAAATAGAGAAAAGAGGCCAAAGATAATTGTCAACCACTAGTTTTATTTCTTGGGAATCATGTAAATGCTAGTATGCTTTTAGGACTTAGAAATGTACTCAAGTGTGTGATTTTGTGTCTACACAACTAAGCATAAGTAATGCTATCCTGATGTGACCTACATCGAATAAGAAGCAACACAAGAAAAACAAAGATCACAATTATCCCATAGACACCAATTCCTAGAACAAACGCTAATGCCCAAGCGACCTTGTCCCATTCCAGGTGCTCATATCCCTAAGATCATCATATTCTATTTTCTAAATCCAAGATTACATAGTCTAAAGTAAATCCTTCCAAATCAATCTCCAGTCCAGAATCAGTTCAGACCTACAGATGTAAACTAAGTCATTCTACAAACCCTATCTATCAAACTTTCTTATATTTCTATAGCTATATCTTGCTTGAATAATATTATATTTATTTGATCAGTAGTGCCCTTATCTTAGATTTAATTTCATTAAATCATATGGGGATATTTCAAGTTACTTCACATCCCTTCATAAAAAATGAGCAATGGGAAGTCAAGCCTACAAGAATAATAGTCACCTCAATGCTTCCCAAGAACCACAAATAAGTGCCACTACGGATGCACACGAACCCAATTGATTTACAAATGAAAACACAATGTACCAGGGAAATGTTAGCTTGCATGTTCCCTTAGTGCCACTATAATCTAAACTATACCATGCATTCTGTGATTGAAACTGAGTAAAAAGCTTGTAAATTTCCTTGAGAAACTATACCAATTGAGAAAATAGTTGAATCTACCCCAAGGACAAAAGCATATGGGATGAGCCATAATGATTGGATGCTATTGTATTTTCTGTATGGTTTGGTCCTTGTATATTTTTTGACCCAAGTTTGTTTCTGATCCATTTTTTGAACCCCTAAATTGTCTAATTTTGTACCATTTATTCTATTTTTGATTTTGAACTATTGTGCTCGGGTGAAATATCACCTGATGGTTTCCCCCCTCATTTGGGGTGCATGAGATAGAGAAATATGAGTGTGGCCTAAATGAGAAGACCTATAAGCTAATGTGCACACATGTTATATGATTCATGTAAGGGAAATAGGGAAGCGCACATGGTATACACCACGGTGTATATATAGTAATATAATAGAAAAACTAGTAAAGTGTTAGTAGCAAGCAATAAAGAAACATCACAGTAGATGTAAGAAAAATCATGCAAAGAAACATAAATAAAACAACACAAAAATAAGACGCCACATACATGGGACACCACTTAGGATGTTAAAAGATAAACGAGTCACTCAAGGCCAACAAGCAAGTATAAAATAATAAGTAATATAGGGCATTTCCCACAAACAAGTGAAAACATAGAGCAAATATGTAAACCAAGAAACAAGCCATATAATGAAAATGGTTTCAGTTTGGAAGTAACTTGTAAGATAAATACTACACATAAAGTAACCATTAGCATGCTAGAGTAATAACTAATCTGACACAATGTGTGTACTGAGTGAATGTGGTAAGAGAAAGTAAAGTAGAAAATATTGGAATAATAGCACATGTATGTGAGAAAGTGTAAAGTGGATGCCCACAGTTGCTGTAGAAGAACTGGTATAGAGTAGTTTCAAGCACCCTGTATTGTGTAACAATCTTCATGTAGCCTACATTCAACTCATTATACCACGTGAATACATGTGTATAGAAAAAGGATATAACATACTATGTATCAATCGAATATGCTATGTAATGTGTAACATGAATAATATATGCATGCAATAGAAACAACCAAGCAAGAGCGATGCAATTTTTTTGGATGTTTGTATATATTTGATATTTTTTGGATTTTTAGCATATTTGAATGTTTTTTAGATTTTTAACATATTTGAAAGTTTTTGTATTTTAGGCCCCTGAAGGTCATAGATGAAAACCTATTCTCTGAAGAGAAGGAAGGGTGATCTAAGAATGCCCCCAGGGGGGAATATGTAGATTTTAAGTTCTTTTGATGAATAAAGACTATGTTACTAGAGAGGGGAAACAAGGTTTCCCCCTATTGTGTGTATGCAAAGTGAGGTTTGGGTGTGTAGCCACTCTGTTAATCATCAAGTAAGAAGCTATAAATAGAGCGTGTAATCGGGAAATGAGGGGGTGTAGTCACAAAATCACGTACCTTCTATGTACATTGCACCTCTAAGTATGTCATTATATGCATGATTCCTAAGTAAGAAAACTAGACATTAATAAAACCTATTTTTATTTTAGATTGCTTTATCCTTTTGATACTCTTATCATTTAATTTTCTATAATGGACATTTTACTTGTGAACATTGGATAACATATGACCCAAATCTATATTTTCTGTTTTATCCTCTGAGAATGTTGGAAACTATTGCCCGTTAAGGACATGGGCGCTTAGGCACTACTGTCCCCTTTGGGCGCTTCTTTCCTTTTCCATCCTTTTATCAAATTTGAAATATCACATTACTTGTTATCTTTTCTAAAACCTTTCTTATCACTTTGGGTTGAAATTTTTGGCTATTAATGACAAATCAAACAAGGGAATCATATATATATATATATGCATGGCTTACTCACTATTATTAGGGGATGTAGACACAAAATCATGCACTTGGGTGCATTTCTAGGTCCTGAACACATATTAACATTCATATGATTCCTAAGAAAGAAAAATAGTAACTAAAAACTATCTTTACACTCTCGTCTATGCTTTTATTTTCTATTTGGTTCTACACACCCTACAACCCAATTGGTATTTTACTCATTTCTATTTTATGGCTCCAGACACTAGCACCCAACCTGGACACCATTGCGCAGACGCCCTTGTCCCCTTTGGGTGCCCCTGACCATTTTTGATCTTACTCACTTTTTTTGGGTATATTTTATCTTTTGGGTATCTTATTTTATTATGGGTTAGTCTTCCAGTTGTCAATTATGAAATTCAAATAAGGGAATCATATAAATACATAGCTATGTGACCAAAATAAAGGACCAAGCTCTAAACATCTACTATCATCACCTAAGCTTGCATACAAAGGAATTTAAGAGCATTAAAGACATCCATTCAAGGGATAAGGGACTGCATTTTTTGCATAAACACTACATAGGAAGGGGAAGTTTATTATTCCATCCACACATGCTATACATTGTTCCATTCTAGAGCTAGCCTGTTATCAAGTGTAACTTGAACTAGGGCATCTTAGGGCACCATTTTCACACACTCATAAGAACTAAATGGAGTCTAATATGGAGTGAAACACTCAGTAATAAGTTCACTCTGTCAAGTGACCGTCAGGGTCAGTTCGAATCCCTATATTACATCTTTTTTTTGGGATTTGATGTATTTTAAGGGTTTTGGAGGTGAACATCTATTTACAGGTTATAATGACACTTAACGATCAGGGTGTGACATACATGTGATCAAAAGTGATTATCAGTGACACCAGAAAAATTAGGTTCTGACCATATGCACAATCACAGGTGCCCAAAAGTAGACTCTGACACCTAGGTACCCCCGACCCAGTCCAGGTGCCTGTGTTTAGATCTGTTTGATAGTTTTTGGATTTATAGTGCATAGTTGCAGTGGTCTGCCCTCCCTGTTCATCAATTTTATAGTCTAGATAAGTTCTGGGAAGAGCGCGAATCAACTAAGTTATTCTCTCCCTCTCTTGCACTTAGGGTTTTATAATTTGTTAGCTTATTGCTTGTGTCACTTATACTCTAGTAGTTTATTATTATAGTTTACATAAGTTACTCTATAATTAGGGTTTAACATTTCTATTTTTGTTAAATCATTTTGTGAACCCCACTCATTCTAACACTATGGGATCCTCATTTCTTCCTAGCTTCAACATCATAGGATCCTTCCCCCATGGATATCTCCATCCATGCTTTCTTACAAGTTAACCTTGATTGTAAAGCTAAAATTAACTCTCTCTCGGATAATACTCATATTCCTTCCAATACTCATCTAGACCTCATATATCAGTTATTCGTAGCTACCTTTTAAAAAAAAATACTTTTTCATCTAATGTAGCTACCACTCTTTTTGTTTATGACAATGATCCTCCCTTTTATATACCATCTCGCATCTATAACATGGGCATTAAGTGAACACTAGTCGATAATGGATCTGAGCTCAATATTTGTACTTTATCACTCCTTCAAAACCTTAGAATTTCCTCAGCTAATGTTAGCCCATCATCTATTTCTCTCCATGCGTATGACTCTTGTACATATCTGTGCATAGGCACTATCACTTTACCTCTCACAGATGGGCCAAAAACTATTTCTACATTTTTCTTTGTTATTGATGCCGCAGTTCAATACAATTGCTTACTTAGTAGGCCATTACTTCACACTATATAGGTAGTGCCTTCTACCATTCATTGGTGTGTTAAATTCCTACATGATGGTTATGAATATACTATCATTGCTAACCATGACCCATTCAAATACTGTCGCCTAGACACAATCACTGCACTTCCTACCCCAATTCCTACTGCTCCTACCCAGCCCACCAATGATGATCAACTTATGGACCAACCCGCCTCCACTTCCAACATGCCTTCTCTCCAAGGAACTATTCATGCATTGGATTTCATATCACCATTATCATCGCACTCTTTTTCGATACCTCCTCCTTTCACATGCACTGTTTTCATACACAACTATTATTGGCCTCACATTCTTCATGATCCTATTTGTTCTGACACTGTTTACATGCATGATGGCTTAGCCTGAGTTGGATTCACACTGGATCATATCTACCCACCACATCATTCTCCTCACCTTTATCATGGACGTGTCTTTATTAATCCCGCTTATGGCCTCCATGTCCTTCATTTAATAGTTTTTCTTGCACGCACTTCTCATGCCTCTCCACTTACATTGGGACAATCTTGGCTTGGATACATTGGTGGAACTTTAGATCCTACTCACATTATTATCACATTTTCTATGCCTTTTTGACACATCTCTGTTTGCGATGATTCATTTCTTGGCTATACTCCAAATCTAACTTGCTGGTATGCACACGGTTATCCATAACCACCTTTCACTAATGAAGAATATGTTATGTGCATGTGTAATTTATGTTGTAATGGATCTTTATATGATCAACCTCATACTATTGCTTACTAATTTTATGATCCATCTCTGTTTTACTTTGACCATGAAAATGATGATCTCCTAGACAATGTTACTTGATTCTTCTTTACATCATACATTTAGGGGGCATCACGCTTATTATTTCCCCCTTCTAGCATTATCAAGTGTCTATCATTTTTACTGTTACACTCTATGCTTCATACTTTCTATTTCTAAGAAATCTTACGTAACTTGATACACAATCTATATCGTCATTACCCTATGATGCACTCTAGTTCCATGGTTCATACTCGACTGTTGAGGGTCTAAATCTAAAATGAACATCAAACCATTCACTTTTTATGCTCTATGCTTCTAGGTTAATCTAATATTAAGAACAACAAAAAATGAAAAATTAATGCATAAAGGAAATGACCCAAGTAACTAAGAAATTAGAAATATAAAACCCTAATGTATAAGGAGAATTAGAAAGAGCTTAGATGATTTGAAGATATGCTGTGAGTGTGTCGCAGAGAACACTAGATAAACAAAATGTCATAACGAGCACACAGAAGCTCCATAAAACATAGATCTGGAATAGTAGGTTGTATTAGGGCGCTTGGAGAGGGACATGGGCACCTGTGGATGTCCTAGTTTGAGAAGTGTGTTCTTTAATATGTGAAAAATCTCCACAACCTTCCTTCAAGGTGTCGCTAAGGGATCTCATGTGTTCACTTCTATTCGTAATAGTGTCACTGAACTCGGCTTTATGTTACTACAAATTAGTGATGAATATGAGACCTGTAAAACCCTAAGACAAACATCAAACCCATAAAAAAGAAAGATGCATGCAAAGGGTTAAGATTGTCCTCAGCGGCCACAATGGTGGACTTACTAACTACGTGGTGCACTACATCTCAAACCTGATGTAGTTTGATGTGTTTGTGTGTGCAATCATGCCCTGGGTGCTCTTATGCTAGTCTCACTTTGTGAAAGTAACAAGTAATAACTATTTGTAGAAATGTAATAAAATGGTGGATAAAATATAATAAAATTCCCTCTTATGTCATGTGATGTAGATGAACCAACCTTATGCCTTGTGATGGAGTGGGATGGATGTAAATGAAGCCTTTGATGGATGCAAACTTAGGTGATGATAGTAGTGCTTAGTGCTTGGTCCCTCATTATGGCCTCATAACTTTATATTTATATGGTTCTCTTATTCTAATTTCATAATTAACCCTGAAAAAGCTAACCACTAAAAAGATAGAAAGCCCAAATGGATAGAAAGTGCCCAAAAAGTGGTGAGAATGTGTAAAAAGTCTCAAGGTTCCCTAAATGGGATTAGGGCACCTGGGGCACCCCAGTATGGGACCGAGCATTACCCCAGGTGCCCTAGTCAAAAGAAAAATGACACCAAATGGCAGAACTAACTGGGTGAGTAGATGCGAGCGGTTGATAGTGACGAAAAAAACACAATAAAATGGCCGAAGGACATGGGTTAATTAATACTTTCTTCACTCAAAAACCATATGAATAGTAGTATGAGACTAGGAATAAATAATGTCTAAAGTGCGTGATTTTATGACTACATTTTCCCACACTTTATGTTGGCAAGAAAAAATGTAACATTCTTATTTTAAGACTATAAAAACAAGGGAATTTTTTTTTGAGTAATGTTCTCTGTTCTAAATATGTAATTTAGAACACACATTCCAAAACAACCATTCTTATAATAGATAACCATATGTAGTTGTAATGACTCGGTAAACTACCGATCTATTCATTTCATGACTCGGTGAACTACCGATCTATTCATGTTTAACACTAAGTATTGAATAATTTTTGTATACTTCGTATACTTGGTTCTCTTACCTTGATCTAAGTATTGAGTGATCTGTCTAAGGAACCTAACTGAATAGTTGTTACCAATATTCATCTGCATCATGATCCTTAGACTAGGCGACATAGGACAACGCAAAAAGTAGCTTGCGATACTTTGGCCAAAGATTCTAACATACTGCTTGTATTACTTATTCCTTGATAGACATACTCATCAATCTATAATACGTCCTTCACCCCCACTCTATTGTTATCTAGAATGTCCTTTACTGACTTCCGTCAGTCCTCTTGCCCAAGGTTTAACCCTAGTTCTGGTTAACAATGTAGGTTATGATAGGAAGGAGCTCACAAAGACTTAGGATAGATTGGCATACTGGGTCAACCTAAGTCAACCCCGTGTGCCAAGGTACCCTGAGTCCTAGAGGGATACTTCATATCATAACTACGCTACTACCCAGTCCTAGAGAGAAACTAAGTTCAAGTCCATAAGTGTGTAGATCTAGACAATCAATGTAGAAGGGTGTTGCCACATGTAACCTATAGTGCTGTATCCTCGAGAAGATCCTAATCTTCTCGAAGGTACATCCCTACAGTCGGTGTGTGCCAACATCCTACAGAACAACCTCATTGAGATATACATACCCCTAGGAGATTATTAATGTTTAATTAATTTGGATTCTTAAAGGTAGATTTCAGCAACCCTACCCAAACTCTAATCCAACTCTCCCTAAGTTATTTTCCAAATCATGTTCCATTAACCCTTGCAGAAATTCCTTAACTTAAGATTGCTTTTGATGTTCGTTAATTTTGGCTCAACAAGCAACTACCAAGAAGAAAAGATAACAACCTCTTAATTTCTATTTAATGTGACTTAACCACTCAAGGAAGTATAACGACCACCTAGGTTGTATCTTATTAGAATTTATTAAAAAGAAACCTAATGATTACAAATCGTATCTTCATTTTTGTTTACTTTTTCATAAGAGAGAGTCTTCCTCTTCGTGGTTAAGTTCTAGGGTTTATCACACTCCCTTATGTTCTTTACAAGTTCCATAGTTTTCATTATAAATTCATTACACGTTATCTTAGTAATAGAAGTTGTTTAGATAAGATCATAGAAATTCTGAAACTTATTTAGTTGCATCAAAATTAGGGAGTTACTCTAATTCCCTCTTTCCTACTTATCCAAAAACACTCAAAGAAACATATAAATAAGATGAAGAATATCAATAGGATAGGATTCCATCTCTTTTACAAAAGTACAAGATAATTTACATAAGCCATGCAAGTAAATTCTCATTCTTCAATTCATTTTCAAAACTTATACATTTACAACTTGTGCATTTTAGGCATACTGCATGACAACAGCCTTCATTCAAAAGAGAATAACTTTTCTTTTTCAATACAACTTAAGAACAAATCAAAATTCTTCACAAGAATCAACTTAGATCAGCCAATGCATCATATAAGTTTTTGCCTTCTTTTATCACTTACGAAGTCCATCTGCAAAAATTGCTAGCACGGGTCAGTTCAATGAACTGAGCATGATAAACACTAAGCCTTAAAATGAAGTGCATTCCACTAATTGTTCCAATAAAAACAACCCTACTTTAATGAACAACTAGTATTTCATACTCCCTAAGCATAAGTAATATCAATAAAAATAAGAGCAATACTAAACCAGGATTAACAAAAAGAAGAACAGAATATAATCTATAAAATCTGTCTTACAAATTAAAGTATAATTGATCCTATCAATTATCTTTACCAAACCACTAATCATAACATATCTTTGTTTCCAATCCCACCAAATATAATACAACACTTATCTTTACTATAAGATACAAGAGTGTTTACAACATATTCCCTCTTGGATGTTTCATCTAACTTTCAAGTAAAGAAGGAGAGAAACCATTCCCATTATGCCAAAGTACATAACATCAACAAGGAAGAAACATGTGTATATCATGATTTAAACTGTTCCTTTAAAGGTCCTCTACTTTAAAATTCAACATTTTAAGGTATTCATCAAAACAGATCCAAATGAAAGAAATCCAAGAAGGAATGATGGATTAACAGTCAACAACAAGTTTGCAATTTCTTTTGCCAACCTATCTTCAATCTCTTTCTACTTCATTTCAGTCAAATGACAAGTATAAAAAGACTAATAAACATTGATTCTCTTTTCCAATAAGAATAAAAATCAAGAGGTTCCAACCAATGAACTTAACCCAACTGCGTTAGAAAAGAAGTCCTAATAGAATATGATCCCAATCTATAATCATTTCTTAAAACTTAATTAAACAGTTTTACCTCCTCTCATACATACAGTTTAAGTTCATGCAAGAGTTCCAAAGAAAGAGAACAAGATCAACTTCAAGGAAAGAGAAAACTAAATGCCACCTTCCCTTCTAAATCTTCACATTATAATGCATGAATTCTACTTTCCATTAGGAACATTGTAACAATGAAGCTCATACACAGTCCAAGGACAGTAAAGTTTCACAGTGTATCTGTTAAAGACTTAACAATCTTTTATTGGACCAGAACAACCTGAAGAAAACATACTAACATTTTTCCTTCTTATAACACTTTTTCCTCAAACAATGAAGTTCCATCAATCCTTACCATTAAATTTTCTCTTTTTAAACTCGATAATAAAATAGTGAAGTTCAAACACAGTCCGCAATCAATTTTGAATCACAATTTATCTTTCAAGACTTAACATTCATTTATTGGACCCAACAAGAGGTAAGAAATCTGAGTAGATTCTAACACTCAAAACTTTCCAATAGTTCAGGCAAGGAAAAACTATCTCAACAGTATGTCCACGCATCACTACAAGAACTACAGATTGGGTTTCCAAACAAATGACAAGATCAAAACATCATATATATAATGTGTACTGACCAAGACTCAAATTATAATTCCAAGCACAATGTAAAGCATAAACTCCCTCAAAGGATCAAGATCATTCAAATGCTTATAACCAAGTTCAGGTAACATCATGTTCCCTCTTTAGTTTATAAAATAGTCAAAGGACTATAAAATCATAACCAACACATCGTTAAGATTACCATTTCAATTAAAAACACCAAGTAACAAATTGATTGTATAGTGTCTCATCACAACATCACAATCACGAATTCATAAATACAACAACACCATAATGCTAGATCGAATAAGAAGAAATTACTTATAAAACAATTCATTCTAAGAAGAAATGAGTTCCATTTTCAGTTAACATCCTTTCAAACCCTATTTCCCAACTCAAACGGGATGTAAGATGCTTGACAGAGCTCAGACCAGATGACTTAAAAGTCGGGTTCATAAAGAACCTCCCAAAAAATTTAATATTGTCATAAGAACAAGAATTTACAAGCACCATGCCATATGAGACTTCGAACAACAATATAGTTTATCCAAGATAATAGACACAGGTTCTGAGTGCATGCGAGTTCAAAAATAGTCAAGTTTTTGCAAGATGAAATACAAAACCCAAGTCATATATGGTTTTTCCATTGCATGCGAGTTTCAACAACAGTTAAGGTTTTTGTAAGATGAAATACAAAAACAACAAGCCATATACGGGTTAATCCACAGTCCATTTAACTATGACATAAAATTCTCACACCATAGGGCTGAGAATCTCTACAATGATTCTATCGACCGAAAAAAGTTTCCGACAAATAGTTCGAACATGTTTGCAAGTATCCATAAGAATTGGAGTTCCTTACCAGCTCGAGTTTACAAATCACAACAAGTTCACAACCATAAATCTCGAGAAACACAGGCAGAACTCAGTAACAATTATTGGCAGTAAATGAAGTCAAAACCAAACAACAATTTACAACAACCGAAGAAGCTAAACAGAGTTACCAACTTTGTTCCCGTATGCATAGTTCCTTTGTTCAAAAGACAATACGACATAAGCTTCCAACAAAATCACGTATATCACATATTTGAAATGCATAATGCAATTTTTACAAAACCCATCAATCAATTAACCAAATAAAGCATGAAATGCACAAACTCATCAGAGCAAAGTTGCTTTAATGAAAACACTTAGAGGAAAGCAAGATATTTTAACAGTTAGAGCCTATCATGCCTGATAGTGTCGCTGTGAAATCGAAGAAGACCTCTAGCCGAACTCATTTCTTCTCCTCTTCTCCACGAAAGATCAAACAACCAGATAATTCTTCCACAATGCTTCTTATACATTCCATGAAACGAAAATAGATTTGAAACCTCAAAAATAGCCATGAAGTGTAGTTTAATCTTCCAGTTCGAAAAACCAGAACACCTGTAGAAATAAAATTGGAGAACATGCAAAATGAAACAACCCAACAAAAATCTGCTGGCATGCCTACCAAGGCGGTTCGGGCTCAATAACCAAAAACAATTAATCTCATTAATTCCAAATCTCCCGCTCAATCCTCCTTGCCACCACCTGCCAAGTCTGGCAAGTGCCAAGTCCAAGTTAACATAAGTTTCCATTTTTAGTGATACTGCCACCTAAGCCTCCGCCAAACCAACTAACCCTTGCCAAAGCTGGCAGTCCGTATGCATTAATAAACCTTATCAACATCATAAATTCCTTAGGAACCATCGCCAATATGCATGCGACCACTTAAGTCCCAATTCATATCCATTAGTTTAGGATAGATTAGATTTCTTAGGTTAGATCTTAGGTAGAATTTAAATTTATACCTTAGGATATAACACTAACAACTAACCCCCACCATGGCCTTAGCAATTAGATTAGGTAATTTCCACATAGGTAAATAATTCAAAGTGCCATAGTTTAAAACACTAGGCTAGGTTACAATAATACCTTGTAGTATTAGGATCTAGGTTAATTTAATACCTAGTAGCCTTTTCAATCCCCATTAGTATCGAGCTTAGGTTAGGTTGCAAATCAACAATTCAACCAATCAAGACATAATAAGGAGTTTTAGGTTAGGCTCAAAATTCTATCAAGTATCATAGCTTAGATAGAAATATATATATATATATATATATATATATATATATATATATATATTACCTAGCTTAGGATCCTGTAGGTTAATCCTGTATAGGATCCTAGATATCTCTTATTCTGTGAACAAGCCACATTCCCATTTTATCAGCAATGACCTGTCATGGTCGATCTTCAAAGACCCAAGCAGAACAACCTACTGAATGGAAGTACATTCACATAGAAATTAAAGAACTTGCAACAACAAAGTTCAGTCCAACATGTATCTTAACTCATGGAATGTCAATTTTACCATTCATTCAACATAGTAGATTTTAAATATTCCTTGGATCACTGAAATTGATCCAAGGATGAGTCAAATAAAATGGATAAGTTTACAACTCTTAAACCAGATTGCAAATCACCTATCATAAGTGAAAAATGTATTCGGGGAAGCCATTCCAATTTCAGTCAAAGGATCTTAAGAGTAGAAAAGACTCATCCATATCAAGCATGATTTCCAATAATCAGAAGAACATATCCTTATAAGGAAAATCACATATCAACACTTGAATGCAAAGGAGGAAAATAACAACAGTCAAGGGTGTTACATGCTTCCCTCCTAAAAAGAATCATCGTCCCGATGATTATCTCTTTTAACAATTTACATCAAGGACAATCAATTCATTCACTTCTCTTATCCTAAGTCAAATATTTCAAAACCTTATAGTTCCATAAATCAGTATTAAATACCTTTTTATTCAAATCAAGTAAATATCTACACAAAACTGGCTTTCTTTATGACATAAAGGATAAATTCATAAAAAATTATCAGTCAACAGATTCAATTCTATTTAAATAGATATGGGGAAGCAATTTTCATATCCTCTAGATTTTCCCAAGTTGCACTCTCCATGTTAAACTAAAAGTTTTGTGTACAAATGTTTTAGCCAAAACAGGAGAATCATCCTTTAGATTTCCAACAATAAAATGAGCTACTTTTGCTAGTTTGGACAAGGAATTCTAATTTAACACATGTGATAACATCATGTTTATTTCTTAAGCAAAGGCAATATTGAAAAATCATGCATTCATGACAAAGTAGGTGGTATGCTAAACAATAAGCTATAGCATTGACTACTTCAACTATTTCAAAAGAGTCCCACATAACGTGGTGATAACTTGGTAGCCTTTCCAAAAGTTATGGAACTATTTTTCAGTTTAACCATTTTTGAAAAAACTTTTCTCCAAGTTCAAATTTCTCTGTCAACCCACTTTAAGTCAAATAACTAGGTTTTCCTATACTACTGCTTCTTTCAAGATTCCTTCATTAACTCATTTCCGTAAAACCTTTATACCAATTCCTCCTTCAGATCTGAACTAATAACGCTATTTTTACTTGCTGAAAGTAAGAGTCAGATTCCATTTCCTTCCATAAAGCACCTTTAAAAGTGCCATCTTAAAGAAGCATGAAATGTATTATTACGATGCAAATTCAACCAATGGTAGGTACTCCTCCCTTAACTTATACTTATGATCCATACAATACATCCATAACATATACTCCAAAACCTTTTACTCTTTCAGTCTGTTCCATCCGTTTCCGGATGATACTTCAGAACTAAAATTCAATTTAGTGCCAAGAGCTACATTAAGTGTTTGCCAAAACCTTGAAGTCATTCTAGGGTCTCTATCAGATATGATTAATTCAGGTACTCCATGTAATATGAAAATTTCATGTATACAATCATTTTGTAAAACAGAAATCATCCTTTAGATTTCCCCAATGCAATAAAATGAGTACTCCGTTAGTTTTTCAACTACTACCAAATAGGTGTTGAAGTCAACTGATTTTCAAATTTTTAAATGCAAATTCCTTTATCATTCCAAATCAAATGCTTCTTATCCTTTTTGTACTATGCAATGAGGATATTTGTAAACCACCTGGATGCATATCTTTAACTTTTTCGTTAATAATTGTAGGCCCATGAGTCACAAAATCTATAACATTCTTTTTCATTCCACTTTCCAGAAATATTGTTGTTTTATATACAACAAGCCCATATTTACTTATAACATGCCAAATAGTGAACTTCAGTGTCATAGAAAGAACAATTGTAACACTCTACCATATAACCATTCTTTCTCAGAATTTCCAAAACTATTTAAGGGTTCATGTATACTCTCCACACTTTTCAATATATGAGAATGTCCCAAGAATTATCACAAACTTGAAAATTCTTGAAAGATTTCATTCATTAAGATCATAAAAGCTGCAAGTGCTATTCGTTACTCCAATGAAAGTAAGAGTCAGATTCATAATGTCCATACCTTGTCCTAAACTTTTTACTTCATCCTTAAATTGAGTTCGTTTTATGAATGTCCTCATCCTTAATTTGTAATTGATGATAACCAGACTCTATTCTCTATTCTTAGAATGTAACTTATGCTCCAATGCATGATCAAATAGACAAAAATTCTAGGAAGTTCATCTATTCTTGATTGTTGGGCTGAGTGAAAATGTAATTGTAATCCAATGACAATCTGAGTGTTCCATCTCAAATTTTCACCAAGATCACCGGTGCTCTCCAAACTTGAAGTGCATGACACTATGGTCTAATCAAACTCTAACAAAAGTTCTTGTAATTGAGCATTAAGCTTCAACTCATGTGGTAAGTTTTCTACTTTGATAAGGTGCTATAGAAATGATCAGTTTTGGTTTGATTTCAATACGTCCAAGTCAAACTCCCTTTTGCAATCCCAGTGATTCTTCTGAAAACACATCACTATAGTTCCGTAACAGTAGATAACGTTCCATGAAATCACTATTTTCTTCCGCAGATTCATAAATTTTTACTACCTATAAGGTACAGCTAAAATTGCTGAAGTCAACTAACTTTTCACCCTTATTTTTGGCCTGAAGTTATTGGTTGCATACCTTAGACAAATTCCTTAACAAAAATTTCTCATTTTACACCCTGAAGGCTCTGAAGTTTTCTGCAGATCATGTAAACAACTAATATGTTTTTCAAAATAGTTAACCTTTGCTTTATGCTTTACTAACCAATTTACACCTCCCATGACTATACTTATAACATGACCAAAATAGTGAACTTTAGTGTCATAGAAATCAACTTCTTGGAAAAGCTTAGGTAAGTCAACCGATCTGCTTTCTCAAAAAACTATTTACTAAGTGTTCATGAACTTCTCCACACTTATTACCATATATGAGACATGTCCAAGAATTTAAGCACAAAATTTCCAAGCTATTCTTGAAAGATATTGAATCAAGTTTAAGTTCATAAAAGATTCAGTAGCTCACATTCAAAATCCAATGGGTAAAACCGAATGAACTTACAGGAACTTCTATAGGTGTAACTTATTTTTTAGCTTGCTTGTCAGCTACTGCAACATGTATCTTGTGCTGCTGATTACGATTGTTGTAAAATCATCCTTCTTCAAATTAATGGACATTGATTAGCGTCCATGATCTTTTCCGTAGGTCATCAATTCAGGAAGTCCTACCTATTCTTGATTGGGCGCAGAATTAATTCTAACATTATGTAATCATTTTGCACAATCTGAGGGTTTTCGCATCTATTCTTATTCTTGGCACAAATTGTTCACCATTTCCCCAAGTCTTATTCATTGGTCTAATCTTACCCTTAGATATTGGTTGGAAACTTAGCTTTTAGATTACCAAACTCTTTCCATGGTATTCATTAGGTGCATAGAGAAGTTTAGAAGATAGGTTTGGAACTTTCTTCCGTACTTCTTCCTTGTGAGCAAAAATAACCTTTAATTTCTGTTCCTACCTTATGGCTTTTTCAACAACCCCTTCCCTAGTGGTTGGGATGTGAACATCAACCTCTCCCTAAATAACGGGATTCAATCCCATGATGAATTTCCATATCCTGAACTTCTCATCAATTTGATACTGAGGTACATACTTGAGTAGTTTCGTAAATCGTTCCCAATACTCACTTACAGTTAACTTCCCTTGAGCTAGGTTTTGAAATTAAGTGATTTTCTAATCATAATAAAGTTGTGGCAGCCATCGTTGCCTAAAATAACCCTTAAATTGATCCCAAGTGATGTTAGTTTCATCGAGGTTTAGTTCAGCCTTACGGCTATCCCACCATGAAGATGCTTCATGGGAAAGTTGATATGCTCCCCAAATAGCTTTGGTTTCTTTTGAGAAGTTCCTTATTGCAAAGTACTTCTCCATCTCATCGAGCCAATTCTCAGCTCCATCACCTAATGTGGTGCCATCAAACTTAGGTGGACTTATCCTTTTTATATCATTAGTGAGTTTAGCAGCCAACCTAGCCTTTTTGTTTTCTGGCTGGATAGGCACATTAACATTGTTATTATCAACACCCATATTGGGGTTGTCCTCAAGAGGTGGCTGATTGTTATTACCAGCTTCTTCTTCCTCCTCATTACCCATTACTTGTTGCTCGAGCATAGTCAAATGATCTCTTGTGTCCAACAGGGTAGTAAGGATCTCATCAAGTTTTTAGGCTGTTGCTGCTCCTTCCTCAGGTGGAGCATTGTTCACAAAGTTTCCTCTTGTCGTAACCATTTTCTGTTATAAGAAAATTCAAGTTTTTTATCAGATTATGGACACAATAGGTCAAAGAGCTATAACCTTCAACTTTGATAACAAGATGTAACATTCCTATTTTAATACTTTAGAAACAAAAGATTTTTTTTGAGTAATGTTCTCTGTTATAAATACGTTATTTAGAACACACATTCCAAAACAAAAATTCTTATAACAGATAACCATATGCAGTTGTAATGACTCGGTAAACTACCAATCTATTCATTTCATGACTCGGTGAACTATCGATATATTCATATTTAACACTAAGTATTAAATAATTTTCTGTATACTTCGTATACTTGGTTCTCTTACCCTGATCTAGGTATTGAGTGATCTATCTAAGGAACCTAACTAAATAGTTGTTACTAATATTCATCTTCATCACGATCCTTAGACTAGGTGACATAGGACAACGTAATCAGCAGCTTGCGATACTTTGGCCAAAGATTCTAACATACTGTTCGTATTACTTATTCCTTGATGGAATACTCATCAATCTAGAATATGTCCTTCACCCCCACTCTATTGTTATCTAGAATGTCCTTTACTGACTTCCGTCAGTCCTCTTGCCCAAGGTTTAACCCTAGTTCTGGTTAACAACGTAGGTTATGATAGGAAGGAGCTCACAAAGACTTAGGATAGATTGGCATACTGGGTCAACCTAAGTCAACCCCATGTGCCAAGGTACCCTGAGTCCTAGAGGGATACTTCATATCGTAACTACGCTACTACCCAGTCCTGGAGAGAAACTAAGTTCAAGTCCAAAAGTGTGTAGATCTAGACAATCAATGCAGAAGGGTGTTGCCACATGTCAACTACAGTGCTGTATCCTCGAGAAGATCCTAATATTCTCGAAGGTACAACCTTACAGTTGGTGTGTGCCAGCATCCTATAGAACAACCTCATCGAGATATACATACCCCTAGGAGATTATTAATGTTTAATTAATTTGGATTCTTAAAGGTAGATTTTAACAACCCTTCCCAAACTCTAATCCAACTCTCCCTAAGTTCTTTTCCAAATCAGGTTCCATTAACCCTTGCAGAACTTCCTTAACTTAAGATTGCTTTCGATGTTCGTTAATTTTGACTCAAAAAGAAACTACCAAGAAGAAAGGATAGAAACAACTCTTAAGTTCCATTTAAGGTGACGTAACCACTCAAGGAATTGTAACAACCACCTAGGTTGTATCTTATTAGAATTTATTAAAAAGAAACCTAATGATTACAAATCGTATCTTCCTTTTTGTTTACTTTTTAATAAGAGAGGAAGAGTATTCCTCTTCATGGTTAAGTTCTAGGGTTTATCACACTCCCTTATGTTCTTTACAAATTTCATAGTTTTCATTGTAAGTTCATTACACGTTATCTTAATAATATGAGTTATTTAGATAAGATCATAGAAATTCTGTAACTTATTTAGTTACATCACAATTAGGGAATTACTCTAATTCCCTTTTTCCTACTTATCCAAGAACACTCATTAGAAACATATAAATAACATGAAGAATATCAACAGGATAGGATTACATTTCTTTTACAAAAGTACAAGATAATTTACATAAGCCATGCAAGTAAATTCTCATTCTTCAATTCATTTTCAAAACTTATACATTTACAACTTATGCATTTCAGGCATACTGCATGACAACAGCCTTCATTCAAAAGAGAATAAATTTTCTTTTTCAATACAACTTAAGAACAAATTAGAATTCTTCACAAGAATCAACTTAGATTAGCCAATGCATCATATAAGTTTTTGCCTTCTTTTATCACTTACGAAGTCCATCTGCAAAAATTGCTAGCACAGGTCAGTTCAATGAACTGAGCATGATAAGAACTAAGCCTTAAAACGAAGTGCATTCCACTAATTGTTCCAATAAAAATAACCCTATTTTAATGAACAACTAGTAATTCATACTCGCTAAGCATAAGTAATATCAATAAAAAGAAGAGCAATACTAAACAAGGTTTAACAAAAAGAAGAACAAAATATAATCTATAAAATCTGTCTTACAAATTAAAGTATAATTGATCCCATCAATTATCTTTACCAAACCACAAATCATAACATATCATTGTTTCCAATCCTACCAAATATAATACAACACTTATCTTTACTATAAGATACATGAGTGTTTACAACATATTCCCTCTTGGATGTTTCATCTAACTTTCAAGTAAAGAAGGAGAGAAACCATTCCCATTATGCCAAAGTACATAACATCAGCAAGGCAAAAACATGTGTATATCATGATTTAAACTATTCCTTTAAAGGTCCTCTACTTTAAATTCAACATTTTAAGGTATTCATCAAAACATAGATCCAAATGAAAGAAATCCAAGAAGGAATGATGGATTAACAGTCAACAAAAAGTTTGTAATTTCTTTTTCCAACCTATCTTCAATCTCTTTCTACTTCATTTTAGTCAAATGACAAGTATAAAAAGACTAATAAACACTGATTCTCTTTTCCAATAAGAATAAAAATCAGGAGGTTCCAACCAATGAACTTAACCCAACTGCATTAGAAAAGGAGTCCTAACAGAATATGATCCCAATCTATAATCATTTCTTACAACTTAGTTAAATAGTTGTACCTCCTCTCATACATACAATTTAAGTTCATGCAAGAGTTCCAAAGAAATAGAACAAGATCAACTTCAAGGAAAGAGAAAACTAAATGCTACCTTCCCTTCTAAATCTTCACATTATAATGCATGAATTCTACTTTCCATTAGGAACATTGTAACAATGAAGCTCATACACAGTCCAAGGACAATAAAGTTTCACAGTGTATCTGTTAAAGACTTAACAATCTTTTATTGGACCAGAACAGCCTGAAGAAAACATACTAACATTTTTTCCTTCTTATAACACTTTTTCCTCAAACAATGAAGTTCCATCAATCCTTACCATTAAATTTTCTCTTTTTAAACTCGATAATAAAATAGTGAAGTTCAAACACAGTCCGCAATCAATTTTGAATCGCAATTTATCTTTCAAGACTTAACATTCATTTATTGGACCCAACAAGAGGTAAGAAATCTGAGTAGATGCTAACACTCAAAACTTTCCAATAGTTCAGGAAAGGCAGAACTATCTCAATAGTATGTCAACGCATCATTACAAGAACTACAGATTGGGTTTCTAAACAAATGACAAGATCAAAACATCATATATATATATGTACTTTCCAAGACTCAAATTACAATTCCGAGCACAATGTAAAGTATAAACTCCCTCAAAGGATCAAGATCATTCAAAGCTTATAACCAAGTTTTAGGGTAACATCATGTTCCCTTTTTAGTTTATAAAATAGTCAAAGGACTATAAAATCTGAACCAACACATCATTCAGGTTACCATTTCAATTAAAAACACCAAGTAACAAATTGATTGTACAGTGTTGCATCAAAATATCACAATCATGAATTCATAAATACACCAGCACCATAATGCTAGATCGAATAAAAAGAAATTACTTATAAAATAGTTCATTCTAAGAAGAAATTTTCCATTTTCAGTTAACATCCTTTCAAACCCTATTTCCCAACTCAAACGGGATGTAAGATGCTTTCCAGAGCTCAGACCAGACGACTTAAAGGTCAGGTTCATAAAGAAGCTCCAAAAACATTTAATACGGTCATAAGAACAAGAATTCACAAGCACCATGCCATATGAGGCTTCATACAATAGTCTAGTTTATCCAAGATAGCAAACTCAGGTTCCAAGTGCATGCGAGTTCTAAAAACAGTCAAGTTTTTACAAGATGAAATACAAAAACCAATCCATATATAGTTATTCCAATGCATGCGAGTTTCAACAATAGTCAATTTTTTCGCAAGAAGAAATACAAAAACAACAAGCCATATACTTGTTAATCCATAGTCCATTTAACTATGACATAAAATGCTCACACCATAGAGCTGAGAATCTCTACAACGATTCTATCCACCGAAACAAGTTTCCAACAAATAGCTCGAACCTGTTTGCAAGTATCCATAAGAATTGGAGTTCCTTACTAGCTCGAGTTCACAAAACACAACAAGTTCACAAACAAAAATCTCGCCAAATATAGGCAGAACTCAGTAACAATTATTGTCTGTAAATGAAGTCGAAACCAAAAAACAATTTCCAACAACCGAAGAAGCTAGAAAGAGTTACCAAATTTGTTCCTGTATGCATAGTTCCTTTATTCAAAAGACAATACAACATAAGCTTCCAAAAAATCATGTATATCACAGATTCGAAACCCATAATGCAAGTTTTACAAAACCCATCAATCAATTAGCCAGATAAAGCATGAAATGCACAAACTCATCAGAGAAAAGTTTCTTTAATGAAAACACTTAGAGGAAAGCAAGATATTTTAACAGTTAGAGCCTATCATGCTTGATAGTGTCACTGTGAAATCGAAGAAGACCTCTAGCCGAACTCACTTCTTCTCCTCTTCTCCACAAAAGATCAAACAACTAGATACTTCTTCCACAATGCTTCTTATACATTCCACGAAACGAAAATAGATTTGAAACCTCAAAAATAGCCATGAAGTGCAGTTTAATCTTCCAGTTCGAAAAACTAGAACGCTTGTAGAAAGAAAATCGGAGAACATGTAAAATGAAACAACCCAACAAAAATCTATTGGCATGCCTACTTGTTATCCTATAAAATTGGCAAGGGTAATTTTACGGGTAACCATACCAAAATTTTGTTCTAGTCCCTCGTCAGGGACCCCTTCGCATTCGGAACGTTGCAAAAGCCTTTCCCGGGAAATCTGGTTTTTGGAACTTAGCCATTTTTGGTCTTTTTGGGTTGGGCACACCTATTATTGGTGCAACACAGGGTAAATCTATGCCCCCTTATATCCTTTGGCGCACCCTTTGCCGTGTCGACACACATTTTATTGCGCCTCACCATGTTGCGCCTTTCTTGCATGCGCCAAGGCACATGCGCCTTTGTGTCAACAATATTTTTGTTGTGCCATGTTTTGGTGCACCATGGGCACATGTATTGCCATGTTGACAACACTTTTGGTGCGCCAAGGGCACACATAACTTCGTGTTAACACACATCTTGGTGCGCCACAGGGCGCAAGTTTTGCAATGTCAACAGGTGTTTTGATGCACCACTTATAAAAAAGTGGTTGGCACATTTATTATGCCTTTGCCTATATATAGGCGCATCCACCCTGTCATTATCACCAGTCAGAAAACACGTGATTGATCTTTTTCCTCTGCACCTGTCAGCACACCTGTCGTCCTTGTGTCACATTCGTGAACCCTATTTCACCTCTCGCATTCTATATATTCCGGGTAAGCGGTCCTCATTTTTCTCGTGTTTTAGTTTTGCTGTTGTTTTTCTGATTGAGTGGTAGGATAAAATAGATCTGAGAACCATGAAGCTCCTCCTGCTTTCCTGTTTTTCCCTCCCAAGCCGTTCCCATCCTTTTTCCAGATCTGCTGGTTAGGATAACTCTGCCCCAAAAGCAAAATCCAAAACCTCCCTCTCCTCCTTCCCCTTCACCACTTGAAGCAATGTGAAGTAAACCTAAAAATCGTGATCTGTCAAAAAGGGAAGAACTGCTTTCCAAGACTACGTTTTCCTTTGGCATGCGCGTAACCCTTGTAGCAAGAAGCACAGTCGCACCTATGGTGCACCCAACTCCCATGTCACATATCGAATACCTGCGCCATAGGCGCACCCTCCACCCATGCAACACCGGCATTACTTGCGCCGAGTGTAAAACTATGTTCAAAGGCGCAAGCGCAACCCGGATTACATCAACATCATGTCATGCAGACCTCCCATGTGCCGCACCAAGTTCCCTTTTTCGCACCTGAGGTCTATGTTGCACATGCTAAACTTACACGCCTTTGGCACACCAAATCCCCGTGTAACATGAAAAATATATGCACCTATGGCGCATCCTGTCCCCGTGCAACATGAAAAATCCATGCGCCCAGTATAAAACACGCATAAGTGGCGCAGGCGCACTTCTGATTGCAACAACAAAAATGTCATGTGCAGTATCCATGTGCCTTGCGCCCATTGGCACTGATTTGTCCCTTGTAACACCATTTTTCTATGCACCACACTATTTAGCCCTGCAGCCTGCAGTGTTCATGCGCCCTGTGCCTTGATGCCTTAAAATTGCTAACTCTTCATGCTGTCAATACTTTAATGGGAGATCAATCAGCTAACATGACTCTCCTGCATTGGGTTTCACTTCTTCTTCTTGCAGATCAAAAACTAAGTTCAAAACTACATATGTCTACATCAAGCAAGATACCTACCAAGTCTAAGGGCAAAGCCAAGCTTACAAAGGAAGAAATGAAGTACAAATATCAGAGGGTCAGGATGCCCGAATCCTAGGCAGAATGTGACCTGGATATAAGAGACTCAGAACTTGGTCATATCGATATGGAAGACTTCTGGGCCAGAACCAGAAGGGTCACAAGAAGTCCGTGGATGGACAAACTGGTAGGCAGTGGCCTGCATTTTGCTGGAGGGATCCCAGTCAGTGCTGTGAACAATGAGTTCATGATGGTAGTAGCCCGCTGCTACAACAAAGACACAAGGTGTGTCACTTGAGCAGCAGCAAAAGTAGGATACCCCCTTTCAGCCGCAGGACGATGATGAATAATCTCTTTCTTCCCGACCTTCTCCTTATAAATATCTAAAGTATGTTGACACAAATGATGACATCATCCATGTTGCACCATGGGATGATGTCATCCACAAAGTTGTCAAAAGTCAACAAATGACTTTGAGATATTTTGTAAGATATTTTTGTAATTAAGTGGTTGGTTCGTTTTTGCCTTCTCTTCTTCTCTTCTTCTATAAATACTTGAATACTTGTTGTATTCAAGTGTGGATATTTTTCAGATAAGAAATAGGAGTAGGAAGAAAAGATTTTGAACTTTTTGTAACAGAAATAAATATTAATACAATATTTAGACTTTGTGTTGAATACATGTGTTTTACATTAGACCTTTCTTATGTTAGATCTGTGTGATCTTTCTGTTGAATCTACTTCTACTTTGTTGTCATTTATTCATCAGTATTGCTTTATTTGTCTATGCAAAGTAGGTTCGACTCTGTATACTACCAACCCAAATCATAGACCTTCTGACCTTTCTGCTTTGGAATTCATTTCTTTTCTCCCTTCAGATCTTTCCTATCTTCCCTCTCCGTTTCTTTCCCTTCTTTTACAGTTGGAAATACCTCTACTGGGATGAGATCCCAACCCTTGAAGGTAGAATATTGTGAGACTTGCACAAGATTCCTGCTGGTAGAATAACAATAAACCAGTTTCTCTTTGCTGACTCAAAGAGGGGCTATGCCCTGCACACTGTTGGCTCGTCTGTCCATAGATCTGTCCATGTGACAAATTTTCAAGCCAACAGTTTTTGGCGACTCCACTGGGGATCGAACAGATCTATCATATCTATGATGGTGGTGTGTTTAAAAATTCAGTGAAAATCAGAAAAATCATTACCTATTTGCAAATCTGAACTTTTGCTTAAAACCCAAATTTTTTGCAAAAGTGACCCAAACTAAATTTTTTCTTCAGAGATCCATAGATCTGGGCTAGATAGAGATCTTTAGTTCGCTGAGTTTTTACAAAAATCCATATTTTTCCGTAGATCTGAGTTTCCGACAGTTTACCAGAATTTTCAAACTCTTTAAAAAGTCAACTCTAGATCTGAAAATCAGCTTACTAAGCTTTACCATCATTTTATCCTTGTTAATCAAACAAATAAACCACAATTGGTTTTTAAGAGGAGAATAAAATTTAAATATTCAGAAAAGTACATGCTGCTGATTTTTGTCAGAATAATCAGAAAATCAGCAGGTTCAGCCAAAAAGAGTTCTTAAATCCATTCCAAAAATTGTAGATCTTGAAGGTACACTGGCAGGTGAACCATTTACTCATAGCAGGAGAGCTCACGGAGAAGTCAATCTTACCTTCGACCTGCTTCAAAGGCACAACTTCAGTATAACACCAGCTTGCTTCTCGTCACTGAGTTCAGCTGACCGGTCATCCAGGAGTGTCTCACCTCCAGGAAGGAAGCATCTCTCATCAGGAACGTCTACATCACTTTGTAGTGCCTTTCTGCTCAGCAAAACTGTGCTTCCAGTCCGCGTTCTTTTTCTGGCCGTCCAAATGGCAGTACCATGGGGAAATGCTATGGGCCCCCTGGCTTTGCCACATCCTGTTCACGCGCTCCCACATGGAAACTAAAAGAATTTTCCCAAATTTGATGGGAGCGGAAACCAAAGCATGGATTCACACATATCTGCATTCATCATGTCATGCAGTATCCTAGATGTGACCCATGAAGATGTGTCGGTTCATATTTTTCTGGAAAATTTGCAAGGGCCCGCAACAGAATGGTTTCAGCATTTGTAGGCCGGATCTATTACTAGTTGGGCCACCTTGCGGGATGCTTTTGAAGACAGGTATAAGCCTTCTAAAGATGTGTTCACGTTACTGTCAAAGATCACTCACCTAAAGAAGGAGGCCAATGAAACTATGCGTGACTTCATCACCCGTTTCAATTCACTGATCAACCGTGTTCCGCCTACCATGCTTCCAACACCGGAGAATCAGAAGTGTTTCTTCGTAAACGCTATGAGCTCGAAAGTAAGTTTCTTACTCCTGCAAGAACAAGTAGCTACCTTGATTCTCGCCCAGGCTGCTGCCATCCGAATCAAAGATAACTTGCTAATATCTGGCGAATTAAAAAGGGAATCATCCAAGCTTAGAGCTTTGAGCCCTTCTCCCACTACTTCATCTGATCTGGCATTTCAAAAGATGGCGAATGACTTGCTCACATTAAAGAAACAGTTAGCCCAAGCTTCCCCCAGTTCCTTGTACCAGGATATTCCACGAAGAACTTTCACTCCCAACAGCATCCCGCATAGGCCGCGTTTTCCTGCAACTGCTCCGCGGTTGGCGCTTGAGGCTCCTCCGGTCAACGCTTTAGCCGAGATCGAAGAAGAAGAGAAAAATTATGAAGAACCTTCATCTCAAGGTGAAGATGATCAAGATGTCGGTGAACCGACTGGTGACTCTACTATCGGGTATATGGAATTTGATGAGGAAGAATCTGATGAAGAAGAGGGTACCCAAGGATATGCAAGTGAACAATCATATGTTGTTTTTACCCGCTCGCAAGGAAAAGAAGCAGAGGTCGCTGCCAATGTGCAGAAAGAGAAGGCTGCATCATCCACGCCCCCAACTATTGCTAAAAGAGGTAATCCTCTTCCTACTCAACCCCCTGTTAAGTCTTTTACAAAGAAATATTTTCCTCCCATCTCTCCTCCAAATCAGCCTTCTTCTATTTCCATGAAGACCAGTAACTTTACCCTACCATCGTGAAATGAAGGACTCATTCCTCCATCAACGCAGCCCTTGGCCACGTTTGACATAATTGACCATGCTAAAAAGACCAAGATTCAAATGTCTGAAGCCGAGTACCTTCAGTCAAACCCCGAACAACTTGTAAGGTTGACTGAATACATCCAAAGTCAGGCTGTCATAACTAATCAGGTTTCCCCAAAAGGAATCCTTTCCACCCCTCCTTCATCCCGCATAAATGTTTCCTCGACTTCTGCATCAGGCAAGATAGAACCTTTCTACCTCTCCCTCCTAATCAATGGCCACAAACTAAGCAACTGCATAATTGATTCTGGAGCTTCCGATAATGTCATGCCGGCAAAAGTCACCCATGCCATGGGCCTCACCCTTACCAAGCCTTTTGGCTGATGTTATTCCTTGGAAACCAAGCAAGTTCCACTGATCGGTCAAATCAAAGACGCACAATTTACGTTTGCAGCATTCCCGGAGAAAAGGGTAAAAATGACCGTCCTTGTTGCCGATATTCCAGTAGCCTATGGAATTCTGCTGGGAAGGAGTTTTTGCAGTGAAGTTGGGGGGAGATTCATATGGACTGGTCTAAGGCTAGGATCCCCGTCAAAGGTGTAATGCAAACTTTGGAGCCTGAATCACAAAAGAAGTACCTGGTTACTAACTCCGATGACCCTAAAGCCCAAATTCTCTTCGAATCATCAAGGATGGGAAACTATTTCTTGTCTACCGAGTCTGAAAAAATGGATGTCCTCATCCAAGAAGGGGATCTTAACAAGATCTGGACTTTGCAGTTTGATGGCAGCTGCGCGACTAGTGGGTGTGGCGCTGGTGCCGTGCTTATATCTCCCGAAGAAGAGATTATTCCTCTCTCTTTCAAGTTACAATTTTTCAACACAAATAATACTGCTGAGTATGAATCTCTGCTACTTGGCATGTAAGCCACGAAGGAAAGAGGGATCAAGAATCTTAAGGTACAAGGTGATGCAGAGCTGGTCGTAAATCAAGTTAAGAGGATATACCAAGTGAAGAATGAAAGGCTCAGACATTACCGCAACGCGGTGTGGGACAACATCGAGGAGTTTGATGCTTTTTCAATAAAATCCATCCCAAGAGCTCAGAATGACATGGCCGATTCATTGGCCATTTCAGCATCCCTCATGCTCCCTCACCCATGTTTGAAAATAGACAAATATACCATTGAGGTGGTTTTCCGCCCAAGCGTGCTGGACAATTCTCAGCATTGGCAAGTATTCAACAATGACAATCAACTCATTGCCTTTCTAGAAAAGGCAGAAAATTTTAGTGAACTTCATTTTGAAGGATCCACTTCTACATGTCGCGAATCAGTTATCAATCAAAATGAAGAATCAAAAGGAAGCAACGGAATATGCCAGCTCAAAGGAAATAAAATCCCAAAAGGCTTGGTTTCCCTAGAGTGGTTGTTTGACAGGCATGATTGCTTTGTTAAAAACAAAAGGCGAGATGATTCTAACTCCTCCCCAGAAACTGAACTGGTCAATTTAGGTTTGGTAGAACATCTGCAGTTTGTGAACATTGGAAAATGTTACACACCTGAAGAAAATTGGAAGTTTGTCAAACTTCTAAAGAAATACATGGATGTATTGGCAAGGTCCTATACCGATCTGAAGTGTTTCAAGCCGAAGGACATCTAGCATGATATCCCGTTGAAAGAAGACGTCAAACGTTTTCGCCAGAAGCAGAGACATTATAATCCTAAGATCTCAGGTACTATCCAGGCTGAAATTCAGAAAATGCTGGACGCATGGATCATTTTTCCTATCCATCACAGTACTTGGGTGGTAAACATTGTGCTAGTGTGCAAGAAGAATGGTGAGATACGCATATGTGTAGATTTTCACAACCTGAATCAGGCATCCCTGAAGGATAACTACCCACTTTCCATAATGGATCAGGTTTTGCAGGTGGTAACTGGATCAGAAATGTTATCCATGCTTGATGGTTTTTCAAGCTATAATCAGATTGAAGTCTCACTTGAAGACCAATTTAAAACAAAATTCACTACTCCTTGGGGTACGTTTGCTTACAGTAGGATGCCTTTTGGCCTGACCAATGTTGGTGCCACTACCCAGCGAGCGATGGACTTCGTGTTCAAAGGTATGATGGGGAAGGTCATCGTAGTCTACTTAGATGACTTAACTGTGTTCTCCAAACAGCGAAATGATCATTGTGATCATTTGGAGCAAGTATTGATTAGATGCCGAGAGCACGGGATCTCCCTGAATCTGAAAAAGTCCATTTTTTGGAGTCATAGAGGGAAATTTGCTAGGACATGTTGTTAGCAAAGAAGGGACGAAGATAGATACCGAAAGAGTTAGGGCTATTCAGAGCGTTACTTTACCTATAAGCAAGACCGCGTTCACTCTTTCTTCAAAAAAGTGAATTTTCTCAGGTGCTTTGTTCCCGAGTCTTTTCCAGTTTGGGAAAAAAGACTCGGCCGGTTTGACGCAAGTCATATATTAGACATGATGAAAAGGTCACCAACTTTCCGATGGAGCGAGGAATGGAAGAATGGAATCTCGTTTGAGGAAATAAAAGATTTTCTTCCATCGCTCATGCGCTGGTCGTGGTATGTCCCGATTTCTCCAAAGATTTTATTATGTATAGCTATGCATCTCAACAAAATCACACAAAATTTATACCATTGGAGCACACTGTGTCAGCCATTCTAATGCAAAAGAATTCTTAAAATGTTGAATCCCCCTCTTATTGCGTTTATGAGCTCTCCTCTCAAGCCTCACGAATTAAAGATGTCTCAATTAGAAAAACATGCCTTCGCTGTGGTCAAGGCAGTCAAGAACTTCAGGTATTACATTCTAAACTCTCATACAATAGTGTTGGTCCCTGACACGGTAGTCAAGTCAATATTAACTCAAACTTGGAGGAGTTAGGAAGCTTGCCATGGAATTTAAGGATTGCAAAAAGTCCAGGAGTACGATCTGGATATAAAACCAACCAAGTTAGTAAGAGGCAAAGGCCTATGTCAACTTATGGCTGAAAACCAAGATTCAGGAGTTTCCAGAAGAAAAGATGATTGCACCCATGAAGCAAAAAGCTAGCTGGAGAAAAACCTGATTCACCATCGATGGTCCTATTTGTCGTAACCAGCGACGTGTGGTATTTTTCGCAACCAGCGACGAGTATTGCTTTCTTTCTCACCTATGGCGAATGCCTAGCTCATCTGACTAAAAAGGAGAATCGTGCTATAAAGCTCAAAGCAGCCAGATATATCATCTGGGATGACGGTTTATACAATGGTGGAATAGATGGCATCTTCTTGTGATGTGTTGAAAAAATGTCATCTGCAGTGCCCATGTGCCCTGCACCTTTTGGCGTTGATTTTTTCCTTGCAACACCCCTTTTCTGTGCACCATACTATTTAACCCTGCAACCTGCAGTGTTCATGCGCCCTACGCCCTGAGGCCTTAAAATTGCTGAACTCTTCCTTCTTTCAACTCTTTAATGGAAGATCAAACAACTAATATGACTTTCCTGCGTTGGGTTTCACTTCTTCTTCTTGTAGATCAGCAACTAGGTTCAGGACTACATATGTCTACATCAAGTAAAGACCAACCAAGTCTAAGGGAAAAGCCAAGCTTACAGAGGAAGAAATGAAGTACAAATATCAGAGGGTCAGTATGCCCGAATCCTAGCAAGAGTGTGACCTAGACATAAGAGACTCAGAACTTGGTCATATCGATATGGAGGGACTTCTGGGCCAGAACCAAAAGGGTCATAGGAATTCCGTGGATGGACAAGCTGGTAGGCAGTGGCCTACATTTTGTTGGAGGGATCCCGGTCAGTGCTGTGAACAATGAGTTCATGATGGTAGTAGCCCGCTGCTACAACAAAGACACAAGGTGTGTCTAGAATGAGAAAGGTGAGGTCGTGATCATACCTCACTACCCGGCACTTCGAAAATAATGAATGTGGCACAAGTCCTCACCACCAGCACTTTGTGGACGTAAGCCAAGAAGATAACACCCAAGGCTTGGGAAGATAATGAAGATCAGTGTCATGTAATTAATGAATGAGGTATACCTGAAAAACAAGAAGGTGAGCTGACCAGATCTGCCACAAGTCATTCATCGTAGTGATTTCTCACGAGGAACTCGAAGATGATACCATCACGTTCCAGTAGAGTATTTGGGCTTCCTTGAAAAGCCCATCTACTGTATCATAAATGGATGCTTGAAGAAACCTAGAGACAATGAACAAGAATGTCGCCAGGATCAACAACTTTGAGTGGGCGGAGATCAGGTAAGTAGCACTATATCTGAGCAGCTCCAACAAGCTTACCACAACGAGGAGGTTCTATATAAGACTCATACGTAGTTTATGCTGCGGCCTCAGAAAGAGATTATCCAAGCGTTAATGCACGGAAAATGTGGAGTTTGGCCCCATGGTAGGGGACCTATCATGAATACTATCCAGAGCTGAATGCTGAGAGAATAGTATCTCCCAGTTTCCAAGGATTAACTGGACTGCCTTCCCTCTACGGGCATCATCTGACCTTCTTGAGGCCAGTAGAGCATGACTCACGGTCGTACGTACCAAGAGCATTGTTACAGTTGTGAAATGTTTGTTTTTGTTCACTCAATTCCCCACCTTCACTTATCTGAGTTGTGTAGTTTCAACTTCTTGGGGTTGAAACAACCAAATTACCAAGATATGTCGTCCCCAATGCTGATAGGCACTATGTGGAGTTGTTGAGACAACTCATAACCTGATTTCATTCAGAGATAGTGCCCAGAAGAGAAAGCCAGGGTGGAAATCATTTCCCCCTCACAGTGGGTAGGGTACACTTATCTACGGGTCACCAAAAAATCACGGGAGATGTTTACAGAGCTGGAGCTACTAAATCTAAAGCACAACTTCCCAGTTCAAGGCCCATGTTCGACCCAAGGAATTCTCTGCCCAGGGCCAAATCTCAATCCAAATCCACATTAGCACAGATCGAGGATATTTATGGGTAGACCTGTATCATTGTTGGTGCGAGCTCAGAAGGCAAGACCATGTGCCCGCTTATAATCCTTGACTGAAAATCATCCAGTACGGTGTAGCCATCGTCCCAAATTTTATTGCAAACCACATATCCTTTGGCGCAGAGGTTGATCACAGTATATCTTGACACGGGCTGGGGACGACTAGCCGTTCGATTTCATTAATATTTTTGTTGTGCCAAAGCACCTCAGACGATAGAAGAAAGGGTCAAAGAAACTCGATGGAGAATAGAGCACTTTTTGTGCAGGATGAATGGTCTCATCTACCTCGGGGTTGATTTCACCACTTCTCCATTGGGAAATGCACCTTCCAGACCACAAGTTCTGCCAAAGAGCAAAGGTAAAGACAAGGAGGGTGAGTCTAGCTCTACCCAAGAAAGTGACTCCTGAGAGTCCCCCTTCCGCCTTTGCACAAGATATAAGTGCATAACTTTGGCATTCTCACCAGAGAAAGACACGTGGGCCGATTGATGTTCTGATGGGCTACATCCTACTCAGGATGTTGCCACCTACGTGTCACACTATTGAGGTCCCTTCTATCTCTTCTCCCTCTCCTCCTTGCCCCCCTCATAGTGATTCCAAAGCGACCATTCATTTGGTGGTATCCTCATCCCCCATCTTCTGCATGTTCCCCCTTCCTCATCGTCCATCTTCTCTTCTCTTGATGGAGCTGGTCCCCCACCATTTCTTTCCTCAGAACTCATCAAGCTCCTCTTCCATTCCCATGTCTACCTCCCCTACAATATCTCTTCCCATCCTGTTTCAAGCATCTTCCTCGGCCATCCCTCTCAATACCTCTACTCCGAAGTGTCTCCACGCATTTTTCCTTCTACTACTGTAGCTGCTCCCCTTTTCTATTTCCGAAGCCCCCTCTCCCAGTAAGTCTAGCAATGTGATCTCTCAGCACCTGAGCCAAGAAAAAGAGGAAAGTTTTCCCCATGGCGCACCGATGGAATTCTCTATCATCCCTATGGGGCACCGGCTTTAATTAGGGGGCCAAGAAGCAAGAAGCCTTGTGAAAAATAGTCCTATGGATCAGGCCGCTTCTCTCAGAGTGCGTTAGGAGAGAGAGTAATGCGCCATAGGCTTACCCTGCAAAAATTTAAAGGATAAAAAGGATCTGTCTTGCGCCCTAGATGTACAACAGTGACCTAAGGTCACAATGGGGCATCCCCTATTACAGAACATCCTGTCAAGGAGAGGCCCATATCTGCGCCAAGTTGACGCCCTTTTTCAAGAAGCTCTAGGAAGAAAAGGATGAAAAGAGGATGTTACACAGGAACAAAATAAACATCTCCTCCACGTCCTGCAGAATATGGGTAGTGCACCAAATCCCCATGTAACCACCGAAAAATCTATGAGCCTCTGAGCTAGTGACAAGATTAATGAATACGCACAAAATTGGCGAGCAGGGTATGGCAGTTCCACTTGGAGGAGCCAAATCCTAAAAGAAAGTTCAGGTGGAGTGATGCGCCAAGTTGCACCGGATTATATCGCTGAATTATCAATCTGGTGAACAAAGAGCTCGAGGTGATAGCAAGACCCTATCTTCGAAGAGTTGGAGCCTGCAGTGTTCATGCACCCTGCACCCTGATGCCTTAAAATTGCTAACTCTTCCCGCTGTCAATACTTTAATGGGAGATCAATTAGCTAACATGACTCTCCTGTGTTGGGTTTCACTTCTTCTTCTTGCAGATCAACAACTAAGTTCAGAACTACATATGTCTACATCAAGCAAGAGACCTACCAAGTCTAAGGGCAAAGCCGAGCTTACAGAGGAAGAAATGAAGTACAAATATCAGAGGGTTAGGATGCCCGAATCCCAATGCATCAAATGTGACCTAATTGATATAAGAGACTCAGAACTTGGTCATATCGATATGGAAGACTTCTCAGGCCATAACCAGAAGGGTCAGAGGAAGTCTATTCGGATCTTCAAGGAGATTGTTTCAGGCAGGGGCCTAGGATTTTGTTGGAGGGATCACTAGTCAGTGCTGTGAATCCATCAATGAACTTGCATGATCAGTAGTAGCCCGCTGACTACAACAAAGGTATCTGATAGAGGCAGAAAATGATTATTCCAAACTCCCTGAAAAGCTCACAGACGAGCAGGAGACTTGCGAAGCTATCAATGATCGACACAAGGATCCTTCCCAGGATCAACTTCAACCCATGATCACCAAGTTCATGGAGTACCGTGCCCATTTCCACATCTCGTCACCTAAGCAACAGCAAAAACAGGATACCCCCTTTTAGCTGCGGGATGATGATGAATAATCTCTTTCTTCCCGACCTTCTCCTTGTGAATATCTAAAGTATGTTGACACAAATGATGACATCATCCATGTTGCACCATGGGATGATGTCATCCACAAAGTTATCAAAAGTCAACAAATGACTTTGAGATATTTTTGTAATTAAGTGGTTGGTTCGTTTTTTCCTTCTCTTCTTCTCTTCTTCTATAAATACTTGAATATTGGTTGTATTCAAGTGTGGATATTTTTCAGATAAGAAATAGGAGTAGGAAGAAAAGATTTTGAAATTTTTGTAACAGAAATGAATATTAATACAATATTTAGACTTTGTGTTGAATACATGTGTTTTACATCAGACCTTTCTTATGTTAGATCTGTGTGATTGTTCTGTTGAATCTACTTCTACTTTGTTGTCATTTATTCATCAGTATTGCTTTATTTGTCTATGTAAAGTAGGTTCGGCTCTGTTTACTACCAACCCAAATCATAGACCTTCTACCTTTCTGCTTTGGAATTCATTTCTTTTCTCCCTTCAGATCTTTCCTATCTTTCCCACTCTCATTTCTTTCCCTTCTTTTACAGTTGGAAATACCTCTACTGGGATGAGATCCCAACCCTTGAAGGCAGAATATTGTGAGACTTTCACAAGATTCCTGCTGGTAGAATAACAATAAACCAGTTTCACTTTGCTGACTCAAAGAGGGGCTATGCCCTACACAATGTTGGCTCATCTGTCCATAGATCTGTCCATGTGAAATATTTTCAAGCCAACAGTTCCAAGGTGGTTCGGGCTCAATAACCAAAAACAATTAATCTCATTAATTCCAAATCTCCCACTCAATCCTCCTTGCCACCGCTTGCCAAGTTTGGCAAGTGCCAAGTCCAAGTTAACATAAGTTTCAATTTTTAGTGATACTGCCACCTAAGCCTCCACCAAGCCAACTAACCCTTACCAAAGCTGGTAGTCCGTATGCATTAATAAACCTTATCAACAACATAAATTCCTTAGGAACTATCACCAATATATATGCAACCACTTAAGTCCCAATTCATATCCACTAGTTTAGGATAGATTAGATTTCTTAGGTTAGATCTTAGGTAGAATTTAAATTTATACCTTAGGATATAACAGTAACAACTAACTCCCACCATGGCCTTAGTAATTAGGTTAGATAATTTTCACATAGGTAAATAATTCAAAGTGCCATAGTTTAAAACACTAGGTTAGGTTACAATAATACCTTTTAGTATTAGGATCTAGGTTAATTTAATACCTAGTAGCCTTTTCAATTCCAATTAGTACTAAGCTTAGGTTAGGTTGCAAATCAACAATTCAACCAATCAAGACAGAATAAGGAGTTTTAGGTTAGGCTCAAGATTCTATCAAGTATCATATCTTAGATAGAAATATATATATATATATATATATATATATCTTAGGATCTCGTAGGTTAATCCTATATAGGATCCTGGATATCTCTTATGCCATGAACAAACCACATTCCCATTTTATCAGTAATGACCTATCATGGTCGATCTTCAAAGACCCAAGTAGAACAACCTACTGAATGGAAGTACGTTCACACATAAATTAAAGACTTGTAACAACAAAGTTTAGTCCAACGTGTATCTTAACTCATGGAATGTCAATTTTACCATTCATTCAATAGAGAAGATTTTAAACATTCCTTGGATCAGTTAAATTGATCCAAGGATGATTCAAATAAAATGGATAAGTTTACAACTCTTAAACCAGATTGCAAATCACCTTTCAGAAGTGAAAAATGGATTCAGGGAAGCCATTCCAATTTCACTCAAAGGATCTTAAGAGTAGAAAAGACTTATCCATATCAAACATGATTTCCAATAATCAGAAGAACATACCTTTATAAGGAAAATCACATATCAACACTTGAATGCAAAGGAGGAAAATAACAACAGTCAATGGTGTTACAAAAAATATTGGTAACATAAAGTAGATAGACATGCATACCTGATAATCCATGTAGAAAAATGTAGAAACTGTGCCAATGGACTGAACAAAGCGTGGAATGAGAAAATAGTGGAGTGTGGAAACTAAAGATGTTAAAGTGCAAAAAGTGGTGAGAGTGAATATAGGGCTTAAACACGTGTGTAATTGTGGATGTGTGTGATGCACCTGCATATCAGTACAAGGTGTGTGCTTCCACATAATATTTTTGTTGTTGTTGAAGCCTTTTTTGTAGTTGCTTTTTATTGTTGTTATTGACTACTTACTTCTCATATGGTTGGACCTACAAGGAGAAGACAATCAAGTAGTCTAATATGAATGTGTATGTAGAAATCACATGTATATAGTAAAAAGACTAGAAATGGAAGTATGAAAAAATTAAAAGGAACACATGCACCTGATTCATGATGAGAGAGAAAGTGTAGAGAGGATATCCTATATTACGAGTTTTTGGGTGATCTTACACCACCTTGGCCAAAAAAGTGTAGGGAGAAAGTTGCATTATTCTCCAACCTGCAACTGCTTCCATGAAGATATATGAAGAGATCTCTGTACTGCCTATTTTTTTGGGTGATCTGATGCTGTTGGATGAAGTAGTGTAGGGAGGAAATCCATCGTATCCTCCAACCTATAACTACTCCCCAGAATTCTAAGGACAATGTTTCCTGTAATAGCTACTATGTACAGGGTTCGTAGACTAGTCTGAACCCACTCACTATATAACCCACAATGTCAAGGATGGAAAAATGAACTGAATTATACCGGTAGAGAGATCTGAATAGTGTTTAAAACCCCAAATGATGCCCCTTCTTTAGGGGCACATGCAATGTTACTGATAGGAGAATACAGTCCTAAAATAGGACCAACTGCATAAACTATACCTTGTAGGTGAAAGGGAATGCACTTGGTAGAAACCAAGGCACCCACAAACAATTGACTAGGAAACAAGTGTTATTATGAACAAACATGCATGTAAAAGACAAGTGTATGCTACACAAACAATGTATAAGCTAGAATGCAAGAAAACACATAAAAAGACAACATAGATCGTCAAAGTGGGTTACAAACATGGGACACCACTCATGATGTCACAAGAAAATCAAGGCCATAATGGCCGCATACAAAAAAAAAGTGTGCACACTAAATAAAGGGCAAGGACTGCATAAAATAGTAAACAAGAGATAAACAATAGTAAACAAACAAATAGATAGCCATGGAAGAAAATAATCATGTAAACAAATGCTGTACATGAAGCACCCATTAGCATGTTAGAAAGATAAATCATATGTCAAAAAATGTGTATAAGCAAGAAATGTAGAGTGCTAAGTATAAAATGAAACAATAACACCTGTAAGAGACAAATGTGGACGCCCCTAGGAACCGTTGTAGGAGTGGTAGGAGGTGAGCATCCATGCTACATGTGAGAGACATGTATCTATAATCACAATTAGAAAAAGACATGAACACACATGTGTGTATTGTAAATAGAATGCCATATAAGAGATCTAGCTAGCATGTGTAATAAGCGAACATGAACAAGAAAATGCAAGAAAGAGTAAAAAAAACCAAGATATGAAACTTGCTGTGGATGGATGGAATGAAATGCAATATGGATGATAGGAGCCGTGTGCCCCCCAACTGAATGGAAGGTTATGCAATGAGGTTCATTTAGTATGCCCCCTTAGCAGTCAAGAATGAACCAAAAATGAGAGTGCGTCATTGGGAAATGGTCGAAGAGTGTGTGGTGTATAACGCGCTGTGATGAGTGTGTATGTGTGTTGATGATATGCAACCTAGAGATGAATGTATGATGATGTAGCCTAAAGTGTATATCATGATGAGAAGAATAGAGGGATTGGTGATATATCCTAAAGCATGTACCACTACAAGATGAATGAATAAGTGACAATTTAGCCTATAACGTATGTCACCAACCTAGTAATGTTGTATGATAGAAGGTTGAGTGATGAATGTGTGTGTATAGTAAGGTCCATTTGATTGGTAAACCCTTGAAAGTAGAGTATAGACTAAGGAACTAGAGTACGTCATAGGGTAGTGAGTGCAGTGCATAGAATATGATGTAGTATGTGCGATGATAAGAGATGACCATGTGATGTGTAGAATGTGTAATATATGATATATATGATGCAATGCAAAAGGTGTATGTAGACTAAAAGTATAAGGTGAATGCTATGTAGTATGTAAGATGAGTAATATGTGATGCTAGACTCATAGAAAATAGGAGTATGATACATGTATGATGATAACTAATATGATGTATGATGTGTAGATGCACAAATGTCAAAATGATATATACTAAATGTAGAGTGTATGATGTAAGATGTAAGACATATGACACAAGATGTATGAATAGTAGAAATGTGTAGTATCTATTTTGCAGTGTGTGAGGTTCATGTGTAGTATGCCCTCAACAATCAAGTGTGAACTAAAGCACAAGAGCGTTTCATTGGGTAATGATGGTGCTAAAGTGTAGATGAATGTGTCTATGCTATAAGAGTGATGTATGACATTAGGAAGATGATAGCTATGTATAGGATAAGATGTGGGGAGGGGTAATGTGTGTTTGATGGTATGCCCCCCAAGTGTGGAAGATGAATACTCCATCATGTAATATCATCTAAGAGATTGCCACTTTCAGGGTTAAAGTCATATGGATAAGCATTAGAGACCTGATAAGCAATAGTGTCTGGTTGATCATGTAATGAGCCATTGAGGTGCAAATTATACATACCCATGGCATATTCCTCATCAGTGAAAGGAGGCGGTGGACAACTGTGTGCATACCAATGAGTGAAATTTTGTGAATAGCCAAGAAAATAACTATTGCAAATAAAGAAACGTTCAAAGGGCATGGGAAAAGATATCTCTATATGGTCAGTATCTAGATTTCCCCCAATGTAATCAAGCCATGATTGCCCTAATGTGAGTGGAGAAGAGTGAGGAATGTGTGATAGATATACTTTAGGATGGAAACTAGGTAAACCATAAGTAACAATAATAGTGATGAAGCCATAGTATAGGTGAGGAACATGAGTGGGAGGATAGCGGTCCTTAAAAGTGAAACAGTCAAGCTAGACCATCATGTGAGAAAATAGTGTCATCACAAGTAGGATCAAATAGAATATGTTCCAAATATGAATCATATATGAAAAGTGTGCAAGTAAATGGTGGGTGTGCTAGAGGAGGCAGTGCATGTGAAGGTGTAGGTGATAGAGCGACATCCATAGACTGGATAGGCCCCTGATAAAGAATCATAACAACATTAGTAATATGTGGCATAGAAGAGATTGAATCTATCACACAAATGGAACCTTCAATTGGTGGCAAATGAGGTATTTCATCCATTGGTTGAGGGTTATCTATAGTATTAATGCATGGAATAGGAAGGGTAGCATTATAATCTTGCTCACAATATTGGAATGCATCATGGTCGTGAAGTACAATATATTCAATACCTTTATGTATAAATTTGACACAATGATGTATGGTAGAAATAACAAATTGTATGGCATGGAGCCATGATATACCAAGTAAACAATTATATGAGGTTGGAAAATCAATGACAAAGAAAAAAATGTTGAGGGTTTTTGGTCCTTGATTAACTAAAAATAAAGAATATTCTGTAGTTAATCTAATCTAGAATGACATGTAAATACAATAAATGAATCCAATAAACAAGAATGGAAAAATGACCCATATAATTAATCTAATTAAATTAGAAACCCTAATATGCAAGAAGAAAGATGAAAAGACTTAGCTGATTCAGAGGAAGATTTGAACTGTGTCACAAAGTGAACAAAATAATCAAGAAGCAGGAATGACTATGTAGAGGCCCCGAACAGGATGAATCTGGACTGATTCTCTGGACTGGAGCACCTGTAAAGGGACTGGGGCACATATGGGTGCTCTGGTATGCAAAATGGGTGCCTTGGTCTGTCTAATAGATCTGGAATTGAGTTTCACAGGTTCGACAGATGGTTTGAAACCCTCGCTGTGTGTTGCATCAGGTTTGATGCACTATGTCAGGTGTTGCTGACAATCCAAGATTAAAAAAATACCCTAAAAAAAGTATCAAAACCCTAACAAAATAAAAATGTAAATAAATGGGTCAAACTAACCTCTGTTGCCACAACACTGGGCTTACTAATTGAGCATTGCACTACATTTTAGACCCAAATGTAGTTCGTGTGTGTGTGTGTGTGTGTGTGTGTGTGTGCGCGCGCGCGCGTGCGCGTGCGTGCATCATGTGCCCTAGGTGCTCTTGTGTCATTCGTACTTTGTGAAATAGTGAGCAATAAATAGATGTAGAATGTAATGGAATAGTGCATGAAATAGAATAGAATCCCCCCCTATGCTTGTGTGATGCAGATGGACCAACCTTGTCCTTATGATGGAACTAATGAATGTGAATGATCTCCAAATGGATACAACTCTAGGTGGATGATAGTAGTGACTAGTGCTTGGTCCCTCATTATGGTCACATTACTTTATATTTATAGGGTTCTCTTGATCTAATTTCGTAATTAACCTTGAAATGGCCAACCACTAAAAAGATAAGAAGTTGAAACAACTAGAAAGTTCCAAAAAAGTGGCGGGAAGGTTAAAAAAGGATCAAGGTGCACCTAGTGGGAACAGGGAGCCCATGGACACCCATGGGTGCCCCAGTTCTAGCCTGAGTGCCCTAGTTAAAACTAAAATAATGTGAAAGGACAAAAGTTGACTGGGCATGCAAGTGAGAGAGGATGGGAATGGCGAAATAATAAAAAGTAAGATGACCAAAAGATGGGGGTTAATTAGTACTTTCTTTACTCAAAAACCTTCTAAATAGTAGTATAAGACCGAGACTAAATAATTCTTAAAGTGGTTGATTTTGTGTTTACATTTTCCTCCACTTTATGTTGGTAAGCGTAAATATTGGTAACATAAAGTAGATAGAGACGTGTACATGATGTCCATGAAGATTGTAGTAGAAAATTTTTCGAGGACTAGAAAAAGCATGGAATGAAAAAAATATGATGGAACATGGAAACTAAAGATGAAAAAGCACAAAAAGTGATGAGTGTGAACCTAGGGATAAAACATGTGTGTAGCAGCTGATGTGTGTGATGTACTTGCATGGTTAGTATATTGTGTGTTGCTGCAAAGTGTTGGTGTTGAATTCATTGTTGTTGTTATTTCCCCCATTTGACTGCTTGTTTCTCATACGATCGGACCTGCAAGGAGAAAACGATCAAATAGTAAAATATATATTTATGTATGTGTAAAAACTATTGGTGGCGAATCACAGCACCCCTGAATGTCTACAACTCGATGGGTTGAGACTCTCAGTGCGATTGCATAACATGGAGCTTTTCCCAAGTGTGGGACCTTGCGAAATCGGAAAAGCTCTCCGGATGAAGGCCGGTTCCTATTCCTCTATTCAGATGCACACGTAAAAAATGCAGAGGGTTTACTCAAAACCTAAACTAAATTTCCAAGGAGACAGGGTAAGAAGATGCATAAAATAAAACCTAAACTACAAAGGTGATGCACCGAGGAATGATGAACACTTGTCTTGCCAATAAACACAAACCATTAAAATGCAATGCAAGATCATGCACAGATAACCAAATTCACAGTGAAAGATCAGGAGGATGCAAATGAACACAGAGAGGGTTGAGAATCATCCACAGACATGCATTATTTTCTCCAAATATTGATACAATACACTACAAAATGCCAAGAGGCAAAGTTGCATTACAGTTTTAAATGGGAGGTTTGAACTCCACAAATTCACCTGCCAAAGAGAAGAAGGGAGGGGCAAAACAAGAATGTCCAACCTTTAGAAAGAAGCCCCTCCTTACAATTTATAGGAGGAAAAAGAGAGGGAGAAGAGAGGAATTCGAAATCTACCCCAACCACCTCCAGACTGCACTTAATTCATCTCATTATGGTGGTAGGTGAGAACCCTAACAAACCCAAAAAATGGCGAACTATATTTTACATTTTTGAAGAACTTTTTCTCACCCAATTAAAGATATCTAGTCATAGTTGGACAGAGGACCTTGTAAGCTTTCCAAAAAGTCCAACCTTGCATGAATCCGAGCTCCCTGTGAAAAGTTATGGCCATCTGAATATTTCCCGCGTCAGGGTCTTTTCCTGTCGGGTTCGGGGGTCTCCTCTGCATTTGCATCGGGTTTAGAGGATGCCTCGACATGTGTTTGATGCTTGTGTTTTCCTGAAACCCACTTCCACTTTTATTTCCAAGATTTCCTTTGTTTTGGGGTTAGAAAATGAACTTGCATGTGCATCGGGTTTGGAAGGTAGCTCGACATGTGTTTGATGCTTGTGTTTTCCCGAAATGTTTTCTCGACTCCAAGACCCGATTTTCCTAGGTAGTGTTTCAGGTTTGTGGAACTATCAAGCATCAGGACATGTCGTACGATCTACATGCTTCATGTCTCATGTTTCCCAAAACCTAAAACCCAAAATTCCTTGAAACCTCTTGCCAGGGGACATATTCCTTCGTGTCGGGTTTTGTGACCTTCTCCGACATATTTTCCTTTGTGTTAAGTTTTTGAACTTCTCCGGCATATTTTCCTTTGTGTCAGATATATACAACAATTTGGCGACTCAACGGGATTACCTGCCTGCTAGGTAGAAGATCAGTGGCCTTTTAGCGATCCATTGGGCATGGAGTCATAAGCAATAACCTGAAACCAACCTGATATCTGATCCTGAGCCTGATACCGCAACTCCTTCTCCGAGAGCACGCTGAACTGTAGAAATCCAACCTAGGAGCAACAAAACCTGTGCCAAAGCACTTAGGGAAACTGAAACCTAACTACAACAAGACAATGTGCATACACACTTAGAGGAATTGAAATCTAGGCTAATATTTACAAGGGTAAACCTTTTCTTTTCAGTAGCAATGTTTAAGACAGATTCCGTTAACTGGAATCGGGAGTTCTTCTCCATCCAATGTAGACAATTGGAATGCATTGCTACTTTTACATCCCGTGACCATGTAGGGGCCACTCCAAATGGCATCAAACTTGGAATGCCTTCCTGGTTTTTCCCGATCTGCATCCCATTTCAGAACTAGGTCCCCTTCTTAGAAGGTCCTTGCTCTTGCTTTCTTATCAAACCATATTTTTACTAAGGCCTGATCTTTCTCAATTGTTTGAACTGCATGTTCTCTAATTTCTTCCAATTCCATCAACTCTGCATACCTGGCCTCCATTGGTTCGAACTCAGCCAACTCCAACTGCTTCATGAACTCCAACGCAGGCAGTTCTAATGATATAGGCAATACTGCCTCTTTCCCATAGACCAACTTGTAGGGAGAATTACCTATAGACCTCTTTGGCGTTATCCTGTCAGCCCATAATGCTGATTTTAGCTTGGTATGCCATGTCCTTTGGTTTTCATCCAGAGTCCTCCTGATGATTCTTAGAAAAATTCTTGTTCGTGGACTCTACCTGTCCATTACCCTGTGGGTAATAATTTGAAGAGGTGCTCAAATAGATTCCATTCTTGACAGCCCATTCTGTAATCTTGGAACCTATGAATGCCAATGCATTGTCTGATATGATAGTGGCTGGCACACCAAACCTGGTCACTATTCCTTCATAAAATTCTAGTATATTAGACTCATTTGCTTCTTTGAGCGCTACTGCTTCAGTCCACTTGGTGAAATAGTCCGTTGCCGTGAGAATCCACTTATGGCCTTGGCTTGAGTTCAAATTGATGACCCTTATGAAGTCCAATCCCCATTGCATAAATGGTTGGTCAACCAAAATTGGGTGCAATGGAAGTGCTGCTAGTCTTTTTTTGCCTGTGAAGAGCACACATTTCTTACACTTTCTTATCCATGTATATCAGTCATTGAATACCGTGGGCCAATAATACCCTTCCTTCATTATCTTGAGAGCTGTTACCCATGGGGCAAAATGTCCTCCAAAATCTCCATCGTGAAAATATCGTAACACCCTCTCAATTTGATTTGTCCCAATGCACCTCAATAGAACTCCATTGATGTCTTTCTTGAACAAAACACCATCAACAAGCACATATGGAATAGCTTGTAATCTAAAGTATCTCCTCTTTGCTCTGCTCATTTCTGGAGGGCATAGGCCTGTCTGTACGAAGTGTATCATATTCTGAGTCCAACAAGGAGTAGGCACATCATCATTTTCCTGTTCTTGACCATCCTGTAGTACCAAGACAGTCTCTTTTTCATCACCTGCTTCAACTTGTTGACTCAAGGCTAGTTGTTCACATAGTCCCTTTCCACGTACTAGTTTTGTGACCTTGATCTCGATGTCATATTCCATGACACGAGTGATCCATCGTGCACGCTTCTCATTTAGATCCTTGTTTAGAAGGAAGTCCTTGACTCCCGCATGAGAGACCAATAATTGGATCTTGTTGTTTGAGACTAGGTGCTTGAATTTCTTTAAGCTCTTGATCACTGCAAGGACATGCTTTTCAATGAAAGAGTACCTAGTTTCGTATTCCTCCAAGCCTTGACTGAAGAAAGCAACTGGTTGTTCTAATCCTTCTTTGTTTTGTTGTACCAGGATTGCAGAAATCGTGTCCCCACCACCAAAGGCATATAACATGAAATCCTTGGAGAAGTCTGGATTGACGAGAGTTGGAGCTTGAGATATAGCCTCTTTTATTGCCTCAAAAATTGCCTTGCCTTCAGATGTCCACTTAAATGCCATGCTCTTCTTTAACATCAGCGTTATTGGCTTTACGAGAGCTGCAAAGTTTGGAACAAACCTATAGACAAAATTGATCCTTCCTAAGAAGCTTTGAAGAGCCTTCTTGTGACTTGGCAATGGCAATGCTTGAATTGCTTCAACTCTTTCTGGGTCAATCGTCAACCCTTCCTTTGAAACAATATGGCCTAGAAGTTTTCCCTCGTGAGCCAAGAATATGCATTTTTTGGGATTCAATGATACCCAAAATCTTCTACATCTCTGAAATACTTGCCTCAAATGACAGAGGTGATCCACTACATTTTTTGAGAATACAGTGATGTCATCAAGATATATCAGAACTATTTTATTGATCAACCCCTTAAATGCCATATCCATTTCCCTTTGGAAAGTGGCTCCAGCATTTGATAGCCCAAATGACATCTTCTTGTAGGCATAGGTGCCCCATTTGGTGGTGAAAGCTGTCTTGAACTGGTCATCTTATTTCACCATTACCTGATTATACCCTGAGTAGCCATCTAGGAGAGAGAATCTCTCTGAACCGGATACTACTTGCAATATTTGTTCCATTGAAGGAAGTGGGTAATGGTCTTTGAGAGATGCCCTGTTGAGGTCTCGGAAGTCCACACATAGCCTGATTTCTCCATTCTTCTTCCTGACCAGTACCAAGTTTGCAACCCAGCTTGAGTGCTTGATCGGGAATATAATGCTTGTCTCTATTAGCTTGTTTAACTCTTTCTTCATTAGAGGCTCAATGTGAGGGTTGACTAGTCTCTGCTTCTGCCTGATGGGCTTAGCATCTAGATCTAGTTCTATTGTATGTTGTGCCAACTTCAGATTGAATCCTCTTAAGTCTTCATAGCTCCAAGTGAAGACATCTGGAAATTCTTGGCAAAGCTATATGAAATCTGATTATTCTTGCTCAGTGGCCACTTTACCAATTTGAAGTGTTTTTCCTTCCCCAACCAGAATTGGCCCTGAATCTTCTCTCTTGACCTGTATGTTAGCCTTTTCCTTACGAAACTGGTCATTAGGGTTGAAGATAGACTCCAATGTTACTAAACCCTTAGGAAGCTTGTTTTTCTGCAGCTGCACTACTTGATCCCCATACTGCTGCTCTAGCCTGTCCTGATTTCTAGCTGAGAATTCATCCTCTTCTTGTAAAAAATTGACGATTTGTTGATCGTTCTCAAACACCTGCCAGCTTGTGTTATTATCTGGAACTGCTGGCCTCACAATCACATGGATATGTGGTTGTGTTTTTCCCCTTCTGATGTTGTCAACCACATCAAACATTGCTCCAACTACTGCGAGCCTATCTGCGGCTTCATTTTTCTTCCTGGGTATGGACACAATGTTGAAAGCTTTGAAATCCTCAATGAGGTCCCATACCCTGTTCTTGTAGTTCTTCAACAGGTCATTCTTTGTAGCATGTTGTCCCCTGACTTGGTTGATGATTAGCTCACTATCTCCAAACACCTGCAAGTTCTTTATGCCCCTTTTCCTGGCCCAATGAAGTCCATGAATCAATGCCTCATATTCAGCCGTGTTGTTTGAACAGGAAAACTGGAAACGAAAAGCTGAAAAATATTTGATGTCTTGTGGTGAAATCAACATTGCACCACCTCCAACACCTTGTCTACTTCTCGAACCATCGAAAAATAGTTGCCAAACTTTGTTGTCATCCTTTTGTTCAGGCTGAATGATGTCAGGAATGGGTGAATTTTTTTCATGTACACAATACACGCCCAATTCAGATTCTTCAATTTCCTTGTATGGGTCAAATTCATGACTCTTGTTTGCCCATTCATCCAAAGTCAAATCAAGAATTCCCTCGACCTTAGTACCTGTTTCTAGATCATTTGAACACTCCTCCTGATCAAAAGTTGAGCAATTTGCATTGATAGGACTTGGTACATGAGGCTCAATATGGAAATTGGCAATTGGTTCTGACCTGATTGTTGCTTTGGCCCCATACCTTGTCCTAAAAATCATGTGTGACCAATCTATAGATAAATATCCACCGATTTTTGTAGTGAAGTCTCTTGATAGACACAACGCAAAGAGTGGTGGAAGGTCAATCACAGACACATCTTGCAGAACTGTAACATTAGGATAGGAATGTAGTGTTAGGCTTAACCCCTTGATGACTCCAACAGTTCCTACTACCGTTCCATCTAGCTGCACTACTCCTTTCAGCACTGGCTCATACTTCAGACCCAGTTGATCCACTATTTCCTTTGGCATCACTGAACTACTTGCCCCTGAATCTATCATGCAGTTGTGTACCAAGTGGTTTCCAACAACCAATGACACATATAATGGTGGAGGCTTCAAATTCTTGCTTGTCTGGCCCCCATCATGTTGCACTGCATTAGTGAGAACTTTCTCATGTGCCCAATTTGATACATTTGAGGCAGACCAATTAGCCATTGCAGCTTGCAATAAATCTCGTTGCCTTGGGATCGCAAGTGATTCCCACATGGAAATGTTCACATGTGTCTTCTTCATTTGATCGATGATGTTGAAGGGAGATGAATTGTCCTTTTGCTGTCCTTTACTTGGTGCAAACTTTTCTGGAGCTTGAACAGGTGCATGTGTTGCTACAACAGGCACCTTAGGCTGATTTTGCACATTTGGAGCTGCGTTTGGCCTACTGACCCCTTGTTGTGTAGGAGTGGGCTGAGAAACAATTGGATTAGACAGTTGTTTCTCTTCTATGCTTCTCTTCTTTGACCGTGTGTTAGTAGCCATGCCTTGAAAAGGCTGTTGGTTAACTCCACAGAAGTCTTCCATTTGCTAATTGGCCAATGTGGTTTCTGTTGGAGGTCCCTCTTGTTGCATTTCTTGCTGCTGATTCTCTTCATGGCTTGGTTATTGAGGAACACCAATGCTTTTCACCATCAAGGCCTAATTTAGTGCACCATTGAAACACGCTGACTGATTGTGAGGTAGATTGCAAGGGTAACACCAGTCGTACTCCTGTGCCATGTTATTTTTTGTTGGGACCAAGGCTCTTGAGGATGTCATTGTATTTGGATCATATGGTCGAAATGGCCTGGTAGCTTGAGGTTGTCCTTGGTTTTGGTTTTGATTTAAAGCTTGAGCTAGTGGTCTATTTTGTTGGTATGGGGGCCTAGCCTGGTACTTTGCTTGAGGTTGATACGGTCTAGCACTTTGAGTTTGCTATCTTTTGATAGTTACCAGCTCATTTCCAAGGTTTTACAGCTGTTTCATAACCTCCTGTAATTCCTTTGAAGTATTTGAAGAAGTCGACGCCTCATTATTGCTTTGATTTCTAGGAGTTGGAATGGGATTCAACTCTGGTGCTTGACTGGTTATAGGATTTCCCATATCCAGATAGAGAGGCATTGATGGCCTTGGTGCAAGCTTACCAGCTTGGATCAAACAGTTCTCTGCTCAGATAACTGTGTCATAGGCCCCTGGTAGCGTTGTCCCTCCCATTGATTGGATCATCATGGCTATGTCTAAATTTATACCCTTTAAGAAATAAAGGAATGTGCCTTCGACGGTTGGTCTAATAGTTATTGGAATCCTATCCCATGTCTGTTGGAATCTGAAGTTGAAATATGTCATTTTTTCATTAGGAGCCCTTTTGATTGTTGTTAGTTGTTCCAATAAAGACAAATTATCCACCCTTTCCCCAAATTGGTTACAAAGAGCTGAACAAAGTTGGTTCCAATTCATAATAGACCCTACTGCTAGGATCCTAAACCATTATAAGGCCTTACCTTTGAAAGATGAAGCCAATAACTTGACTGCAACATCCATTTCATTTATTTCGTGGATTGCACATGCATTATCAATATCCTGGATGTGATCAATAGGAGTAGTATGATTTTCTCCTGTGAAATAGAGGATATTCTTTAGTGCTGCAACTGGAATTTGATTTTGAGAATTCAGGGCAAGTGGACTACTACCCATGAAATTGACAAAGGGATTTGGTGGTAGATGTGCCATTATGATTGGCCTAAGAACCCTGGTTGATGCGAGAAAAGGTCTACCAGGTAAAGGTGTAGACAAAGTCCTGTTAGGTGGAGATGGTGATCTTTGTGGTCTTCTTCCTCTCCTTCCTCTACCTGGTGATAGTTGTAAGTGGAAAAATAGCCCCTCTTCTCAAGTATTAGACCTGGTTCAAATTATTCTTATGTGCCTGGGGAACTTGTGTTGCTACACTGTTCAATTCTATCCCTTCGGAGTCGCCAGATGTGTTAGATAACAAGCCTCAAAAAAGGCTGGATTTTACCAAGTTACACACCAAACTTGACAATATTGGAAATGGAAATTAAAAATTCGAAGGACCTAGAGGATACAGTCTACAATTCGGAATTCAGATCTTGTTGTGCAACTACGAATCCCCGAAAGGTACAGGCGGAACTCAGGTCATGCAATGTAACTTACAAAACCCAAATTGCCATGTGTCAGAACTTGGGACATGCTCGACACCCCAGAAAACCCAAAATGACTGTTGTTGGGAATAGGACCATGTAATGCATCCCCCAAAACCTGAAATGACTGTTGGGTTTACTTTGATGTTCTTGGACCTCGAAAACCCGAAACACTAAAAACCATGAAATTTTGAAAGTCAAAATTTCAAAAAACTAAGAATACCATTTTGAAGATTACCCTCAGATCTACCAACTGGTGAAATTTTGACTTGTTTTGAGTGATTCAAGCCCTTGAAAATTGATTTCGGAGTTCAGCCTGGAAGGTGAAAAATCTTAAATTGTAAAACTTGCAATTCCTAAGTCCAAATTTCTTGAAAATTCCTTCAAATCCTATGAAATGACCTCTTGGTCCCACCGGGTGTGCCAAAAATATTGGTGGCGAATCCTAGCACCCCTAAATGTACAACTCGATGGGTTGATACTCTCAATGCGATTGCATAACATGGAGCTTTTCCCAAGTGTGGGACCTTGCGAAATCGGAAAAGCTCTCCGGATGAAGGCCGGTTCCTATTCCTTTGTTCAGATGCACACGTAAAAAATGCAGAGGGTTTACTCAAAACCTAAACTAACTTTCCAAGGAGACAGGGTAGGAAGATTCATAAAATAAAACCTAAACTACAAAGGTGATGCACCGAGGAATGATGAACACTTGTCTTGCCAATAAACACAAACCATTAAAATGCAATGCAAGATCATGCATAGATAACCAAATTCACAGTGAAAGATCAGAAGGATGCAAATGAACATAGAGAGGGTTGAGAATCATCCACAGACATGCATTATTTTCTCCAAATATTGATGCAATACACTACAAAATGCCAAGAGGCAAAGTTGCATTGCATTTTTAAATGGGAGGTTTGAACTCCACAAATTCACCTACCAAAGAGAAGAAGGGAGGGGAAAAACAAGAATGTCCAACCTTTAGAAAGAAGCCCCTCCTTACAATTTATAGGAGGAAAAAGAGAGGGAGAAGAGAGGAATTTGAAATCTTCCCCAACCACCTCCAGACTGCATTTAATTCATCTCATTATGGCGGTAGGTGAGAACCTCAACAAACCCAAAAAATGGAGAACTGTATTTTACATTTTTGAAGAACTTTTTCTCACCTAATTAAATATATCCAATCATAGTTGGGTAGAGGACCTTGTAAGATTTCTAAAAAGTCCAACCTTGCATGAATCCGAGCTCCCTGTGAAAAGTTATGGCGATCTGAATATTTCCCACGTCAGGGGATTTTCCTGTCGGGTTCGGGGGTCTCCTCTACATTTGCATCGGGTTTTGAGGATGTCTCGACATGTGTTTGATGCTTGTGTTTTCCCAAAACCTACTTCCACTATTATTTCCAAGATTTCCTTTGTTTCGGGGTCGGAAAATGAACTTACATGTGCATCAGGTTTGGAAGGTGGCTTGACATGTGTTTGATGCTTGTGTTTTCCTGACTCCAAGACCTGATTTGCCTAGGTAGTGTTTCGGGTTTGCAGAACTCTCAAGCATCGGGACATGCCTTGCGATCTACATGCTTCATGTCTCATGTTTCCTGAAACCCGAAACCTGAAATTCCTTGTGTCTGGTTTTTGAACCTCTCCGACATATCTCCTTCATGTCGAGTTTTGTGACCTTCTCCGACATATTATCCTTTGTGTCGGGTTTTTGAACTTCTCTGGAATATTTTCCTTTGTGTCAGGTTTTTGAACTTCTCTGGCATATTTTCCTTTGTGTCAGGTTTATACAACAAAAACACAATGTAAAAGACACATGTAAAAGTATGTAAATGTAAAATATGCAAATGGAATATGTGCACCTGATCCATGTTGAAAAAGAGAGTGTAGAAGGATATCTTGTACTGCTGGGGTTTTTTGGGCGATTCGATGCAATAGGCCAAAGAAGTATAGGGAGGAATTCCACTATATCCTCCAACTTGTAACTATTTCTCTGAATATGTGTGAAGAGATCTTTGTACATCTTGGTTTTTTGGGTGGTCTGATGCCAGTGGCCGAAGAAGTGTAGGGAGGAATTCTGTTGTATCCTCCAACCTGTAACTACTTCCTAGAATGCTAAGGACTACCATGTCCTTATAAAGCTGCTATGTATGAGGTTCGTAGACTGGTCTGAACCCACTCGCTGTATGTACCCAAAAGGCCAAGGGCGGAAAGTGCATTGAACTAAATCGGTGTAAATGCGTTGCATAGTATGTAAAACCCCAAATGATGCCCCCCTCTTTTGGGGCGTATGTGATGTCGCTGATAAGAGAATGCAACCCTAAAAGAGGACCGACCGCAAGAAATATGTAACTCTTCCTTTTAGGGGGAGGGGAATGCGCTTGGTAGAAACCAAGGCGTGCACAAATAAGAAGGCTAGCCAAAGGTAAGTGTTAGCATAAATAAACATGCATGTATAAAGTAATGTGTAATCTATGCAAATAATGTAAAATATACCAAGAAATGTAGTAATGTAAACACGCAAGATGACAAAGTAAGCCACAAAAAGTGGGCTGTAAATATGGGACATCACTCATGATATCGAAATAAATGCAAGGCCATCATGGCTACATACAAAATAACAAGTGTGCACACCAAACATACGAAAAGGTGTGTGTTATTTGATCAAACGTGCACCCACATCTTGGAACTGGAATGATCGAGGTGTCTGAGACCAAAAGTGGAACCGTCCCTAAGTTGTGGGACCTTGCATGCTTGGGACGGATCTACGAAGAAGGCCGGTTCCTCTATCTATTTCTATTACTACTGCTACTCCTAGTGCTAGAAGGGGAAAATAAGCTAACAATACCGAGGGACCAGGGATAAAAGGATAACATGAAAGAAAACCTACACTAAAAGGTGATAGCACCAAAAAAGAGGGATGAACACTATCTGTTCTGAGCGAGAATGAAAGGAAATGTGTGAAAGGAGGCTAGGCAAGAGTAGTACAACTAAACACATATTTACCATATCGTTCTTATGGAACACAACTAAATAAAGAACTACAAGGGACCTAAAATGGCACAACCAACACACAATGTAAAAGAAAAGGCAAGGAGAAGGAATACAAACATGTTAGGACAAAGAATAGTCATAAAACGATGCTTCTATTACTTCCAGAAATGTACAGAGCTGTTACAATGGCACAAGAGGCCAATATCCACATGCAAGAGCCAGATCTAAAGGTCTGCAACTCAAAATACTAAAAATATGAAGTCCTTAGTAGAATGCGTAAGGATCCAGAGTGTCCAACCTAACAAATGAGCCTAGCTCTTACATTTATAGATGAATCTATAAAAGGAAAAGAGAAGGAGGGAAAAATTGAATTTTAAATACAATCATTAATAAGAAGCATTTAATGCCTATAAATCCATCTAGAGATATGTGAAATACATTTCCCCAAGCCTGTTTGGCGTGTTGAATAAGGAAGGAGGGTGGATCATATCAAACCAGGTGGTTGGAGAAATCATATCTGCTCATCAATGCTCAGAGAGATGTTTTCCCATTTCTCACCTACCAGATCCACCAAGAATTTGAATTTGAATATCTAGCACTATAGTTGATGTTAGGACTTCTGTGATAAGTCTAGGCACACACTGATTTGAGCTTTGTAGAAAAATATACGACTGTCAGAAGATGTCAAAATCGTTGGCGCACGCAAAACACATGGCATGCGTGGATTGGCTGATGCGATGGCCAAATGTGTAAATATTTTTCATTTCTGCCATGTGTTAGGCATTTATTTTCTGTAAGGATTTGATTCCCTATTGACCCGCTTTGAATGGTTGTGCATGGCACACTCAAGCATGTAAAAAGATAATCTGGCACAGAAGGGTGCAAAGGAGGGCATGAGGAAAGGACACGCAGAAGAAAATAGAGGAAGGCGTAGAGGGACGTGTGTGGGATGTGCATTGGGAAATGAGGAAAACTGGTGAGCAGAGATTGCATGGTTGAGGAACAACTATTATAAATTAATGGGCATGACACACCATAGAGCCAGGGACTTAGTTGATTGAAGCAAGTGTGAGATACGCGCAAGGTGAAGAAGCCACTTAGGAAGAAAGAAAATGTGCAGAAGGTGGCTGTGAGGGAAGAGTGGAACAAAGAGGAAAAGGAAAATGGAAGGAGAGAATAGAAAGTGTGTGAGGGAACGTGAGGAAAATAAGGGGAACTAAGGGAAAAATACAACCAAGGAAATGTGCCAACTGAACCTGAGCACGCACAACCTTCAATGAGGAACTGAGAGCCATAATGTGTATACAAGTTACCCAAATAACTAGGACCAACCACATGAAATATGTAACTCTTCCTTGTAGGGGGAGGGGAATGCGCTTGGTAGAAACCAAGGCATGCACAAATAAGAAGGCTAGCCAAAGGTAAGTGTTAGCACAAATAAACATGCATGTATAAAGCATTGTGTAATCTATGCAAACAATGTAAATCATACAAAGAATTGTAGCAATGTAAACACGTAAGATGAAAAAGTAAGCCACACAAAGTGGGCTACAAATATGGGACATCACTCATGACTCATAAGAAATTCAAGGCCGTCATGGCTACATACAAACAAATAAGTGTGCACACCCAACATATGGCAAGGTGTGCATACAAGAACAAATAATAGAAAATAATGTAACAAACAAGTGTGGAAGCAAATATCCATGCATAAAAAATGCTACACCAGAAGTACCTGTTAACATGTTAGAAAGATAACTAGTATGTCAAAAAAATATATAACAAAGTAATGGAAAGTGCTAAGTATGAAATGAAATAATAACACCTAGAAGAGACAAATGTGGAGGCCCCCAGTGACCATTTTAGGAAGTGTAGAAGGTGAGCATCTGTGTTGCGTGTAAGAGACATGTATCTATGATCACAACTGGAAAAAGACGTGAATGTGCATGTGTGGATGGTATAGATAAATGGCATACACATAATCTAACTAGCATGTGTAATAAAGCAACCATGAACAAGTAAAAGTAAGCAAGAGTAAAAACAACCATAATAAATAATATGCTGTGGATGGATGGAATGGAATTCAAAATGGAGTGATAGGAGCTGCATGCCCCCAAAGTGAATGGAAAAATATGTAGTGAGGTTCATTTTGTTTTCCCTCTCAGCAATCAAGAATGAACCATAAATGAGAGTGCGTCATCAGAAAATGGTCGAATAGTGCTTATTGTGTCTAACACACTGTGATGAATGTGTATATTTGTAGTGAAGATATGTGACCTAGAGATGATGTGTGCATGACCTCTATAGCCGAAGCATATATCACGGGAAATTTATCGAGTGAGTGATGATGTATCCTAAAGCGTTATCACTACAAGATGAATAAAGGGAGCGGGGATGTATCCTAAAGCGTATACCACTACAAGATGATAGGAATAGGTGACCATTTAGCCTATAGCATATGTCACTAACCTAGGAATGTCGCATGAAGAAAGAATGAATGATGAACATGTAACGAGAATAAGGTCCATTTGATTGGTAAAACCTCGGTAGTCGAGTATGGACCGAGGAACTAAAGTGCGTCATAGGGTAATGAGTGTGGCACGTAGAAGATGATGTAGTATATGTGAAGATAATATAGGACCATGCGATGAGTAGAATGTGTAATATGTGATGAATAATATGCAATGCAATGTGTGTAGGTAGACTAGTAATGTAGAGATGCATGCTACGTAGGATGTACTATGTAGATTAAATAATATATAATGATAGATGTAAGGAGAATAATAGTGTGACACATGTATGATGAAGAATAATATGATGTATGACATATAAATGTGTAAATTTCGAAATGATATAGACTAAAAGTAGAATGTATAATGTAATATGTGTAATGTGCGAATAGGCATAGTGTGTAGCAACAAATGTGTAGTGTGTCGGGTTCATGTGTAGTAAGCCCTCAATAGTCAAGTGTGAAGTGAAGCACAAGAGTGTGTCATCGGGTAATGATGATGTTATAAGGTATGAATGAATATATGTATGCTAGGAGATTGATGTATGAGAATGTAAAAATGATAAATGTGTAGATGTGCCAATGGGTGGGGGGAGATGTATTAGATGCTATGCCCCCTAAGTGGACATGAAAGAATGCACTAACTGATAACCATGAAGGAAAAAGGTCCTCCATCCGATGCATGTGATGTAAAAAACAAATGATCATTCTCTAAGAGTGGTGGTATAATAGGAAGACATTGTGTTGGTGAATGAATTCTATGCACATGTGAGGGATGAATGTATGATGGAGGTCGTGGCATTAGAAAATGCATCAGTGATGGAGATCTACATGATGTTGGATTAGAAGATGATGAAGATGCATGTGGAATAAACCAAGGTGGTGATCGACGTCGAGAGGCAGTGATTTTCCTAGGAATGGGCCTATACCTATGCGTAGGATTAATAGAGTGGTGTGGTCATGTAGGAAATTCTCAAGAAGGGGAACTAGGCATAGATTGTGCTTTGTGAAACATAGAATGTGATGTGCTAGAGGAAGTAGATGATGTGCTAGCTATTGCATGGGGAGATAATGACAATGGAGTAGATGGAGGGACACCATCAATGGAAAGGACCTGTTTGTTGTGAATAAATTCGAGTCACAAATGATTCATATAAATGATTGATTGAGAGTGATGAATCCAATTAAGACTGAAAATAATGTTGTATTCGATAATTGTGTTTCAAATGAGGAAAGGCACGAGCAGAGTAAGAGGATGAACCATAACATGGAGCTTAACAAAACCAAAGGGTTTTTTGAAAGGGTACTCAATTTGTGATTGTGGGTAGCCTATAGCCTCAAGAAGTGAAATAGAGCATGCACTAATGGGCCATGGTGGTTTGAATTTAGTGTTGTTAATAAAGGTCGAGCCAATAGATGCATCGATATGTAACTGATTAGATGTAAAGTTCACATGATAATCGTGAATAGAGAAAAATATAACTGGCGGTGAAGCGTCAATGCTTGAAACTAAGAAATCCAGAGCTCCTAATTTACGAGGAGGTACTGGATGATATGTATGATTTGAAAAATATTCAGATGTATTCTTGTCACTTTGTTGAGATTCGTTATTAAAGATCTTGAGTTTACCTTTGTCGTTGGTCAGGGCTGAGTTAGTAGACTATGAAAAATCTAGATTGTTTTCATCAATCAGATCTTGGATTATTGTACATAGTTTGAAACATCTATTTGTAGAATGTCCTACGTATTGATGATAATCACAATGGAAGTTCTCATTGTAGTTCCTATTTTTTAGTCGTGATGGGTCTAACTTGAGTGGTGGGGGAAGGGTAATAAGATTACTCTCAAGAAGTTGTTTCAATATGAGATGTGGATCTATTGGAAAGTTACTAAATGTGCACCAAAGTTGTTGCGATGAAACTACTTTAGTATGAGTAACTGCGTTGACAATGATTTTAGCATAGGTTGACTTAGTGCTAGATGGTTTGAATGACATCTTGTTTGGAAAACGAGTGGAGGAAGAAGCCTACTCTTAATACTTAAGCTTACCTATGGATAAGAGTTTGGTTTCATGAAGCTTAAGAGTATGACAAAGCTGATCAAATGAAGGAGAGGTTTCAAAGAGAACACTCTCTTGGAGAGGCAATAAGAGACTATGAATGGACAATTCCTAAAGCTCAGAGTTTGCAAGCACATTTTTCATCTTAGCTAGATTGTTCTTATACGTCAAAACATAGCTGGCAAGGTGTTCATTTGATCCCTGCTTAAGTTTTGCTAATAGGATGTAAGAGATCTTAGAGCCGATATTGATGGAGAAATGAGTAAGAAAAGCATCAGAAATATGTGTGAATGAAGTTATCGAGTGAATAGGTAGGTTTTGAAACCAATGAATTGCATATTTATAGAGACTACGAGGAAATAGTTTAGCTAAAACAATATGATCATTAGTGAAATCAAGACAAAGAACATGAAATGTTCTAATATGTTCTTGTGGGACACCATGTCCATTGAAAATGGGAAGCTTAGGGGTGACGAAGCTAGGAGGAAGTGGATAACTAGAGATGGAAGGTGCGAATGGAGTATGTAATAATAAAGTAGAATCTAAATATGGTGATGCATGCATGTGTGTCCTGTTGGAGCTTACAAATTTGAGCTTGAAGGTCATGATAAAGAGAAGTTAAGTCTTGACTGTCAATGGGTGAAACTTTTTCTTATATGAGAAAATAAGGGTGGTGTAAAATGATTAGTAGGAGTAGTAACTGAAACATGAACAATAAATATAGGTGGAATAGTAGAGGTGAGTGATTGAGCAGTAAAAAAGGTTGGTATAGCTGCGGAAGTGTTGAGTTATGCCAAATTGGTAGCTTCCTCATGAGTCACATGTAAAAGTATGTCTAGATCTTGAGGGTTCTTAACAATATGATCATTAATGGCCTTAAGATGAGCTTTAGTAAAGGCTTCATGAGATTGAGCCATGGAGAGAGGAGACTAAAACCTTAAACAAAAAGTGGATTCGAATGTCGGGTTCAACAAAATGATTAACTAAAAATAGAGATTATTGTGTATTTAATCTAATCTAGAATGACATGTAAATACAGTAGGTGAATGCAAGAAACAAGTATGTAAAAATGACCCAAACAACTAATATAATGAAATTATAAACCATAGTATGTAAGAAGAATGAGGAAAAGACTTAGCTAATTCGGAGGAAGATCTAAAATGTGTCGCAAAGTGAACAAAATAATTTGGAAGCAGGAACGACTGTGCAAAGGTCCCAAAAAGGATGGATCTGGATAGATTCTGTAGACTAGAGCACTTAGAAAGGGACTGGGGCACCTGTGGGAACTCTATTTTTAAAAATGGGAGCCCTGGATTGTGCAACAGGTCTAAAAATAAGTTTCATAGGTCCGAAAGGTGGTCCGAATCCCTCGTTCACTAAACTGTTCCAGGTTTCATTGATAATCCAAGATGAAAGAAATACCTACAATAGACCATAAGAAGTATCAAAATCCTAAAAAGAAGAAGAATATAAATGAATGGGTTAGACTTGTTGTCCACTCAAAGTTCCCTGCCCTGTCAAAGGTAAAATCCCAAAATTTTTAGTCTAAGTGTCTTTTCTACCAAGCTGGTGGTGTGAAAAAAAGTCTTGGAAGTCTGAAAATCTAAGTATTGGACTTTTCCTGCATGTATTTCGGGCCTGTCGGACATTTTTGTCCCGACTGTCCCAAGTTCCAAAGTGCAAGTTGTTCCCCGACCGGCCGAAATTCCCGAAATTGTCCTATCTTCGGGCCCGTCGGAAGTTTTTGTTCCATATGTCCCGAAAGCTTTTTGTGCAAGTCATTCCAATTTCGGCCGAACCATCCGAACCGCGTACTTCGCACCACTTTGTCCCAAATATCCCAAAGTCAAAAGTACGAGCTTTCTCTTTTTCAGCCGAAGCTTCCTAGTCGCGTACTCCGGAAACTATCTGTTCCAAAAGTCCCAAGTCCAAGCGGACCTGCTTTTCCAATTTCGGCCGAAATGCCCGAGCCGCGTACCTCGCGTATTTTCGTCCCAATTGTTCCAAAAGCTTTTGTGCATTCTCTCTCCATTCCGCCCGAGCCGCGTGTTTCGCGCATTCGCGTCTCACATGTCCCAAGCGTACCTAGTGTCATCCATACTTAGTTTTTTTTTTCTGCTCACTCCAAGTATGGTGCTTTTCAAGTTGGTGGTCGTGTAATTAAATGCGCATTGAATTCACTCCTCTCCCCAAAAGGCTATATAATGAACATTTCCCCTTCGCATTTTCTCACATCTTCCTTGATTATCCTTTGCTCAAACCCTCGCCGCCTACAAACTTGCGCACGTTCCTCTGCTTCTGTAATTCCATTCCAAGTCTAGTTTGCAACCTTGTTCCCCTGAAACTATCGACATGAAGATCAAATTTCAAGGACAAGAACAGATTTCTCCACTCGAGTCTGCTGTAAGCAACATTGGAGATAGCGAGGCCCGACATCTCGATTTCAGCGATTTTTGGGCAAGGATGGAAGATGCGAATCCCTCGCCGATGGCTCAGACAATTTATGACAGTGGTTTGGCGTACGCTGGAGGATTCCCAATTTCAGTACAGTGTGCTGATACAGTGCTTGCATGTGGAGCTCACTTCGACCCTGCCTCAAGTGAATTGACAAACGTACACGGGGAGCTCATCGCCAAGCTAGACGCTGCCGCCATTGGTGCCGCTCTGAGAATCCCGGAATTGGACAATGCCATAGTTGTTTCTCAAGTCCAAGCGCAAGCCATGTTCGATCAAGACAGTGACAAGTACAGGGCACGAGTGGCGAAGTCCTGGTTAAAAAACCCTAAGAAAGGAGCTTCCCGCCTCACCAAAACTCTCATCCGAGCAGACTTCAACGAAGAACTGTCAGATTTCATAATACTGCTGGCTCGGGTCATGGGTTTGCCTTCCACCAGCGAGTTCCATTTCTGGATGTGCCCGCTCATCAGTATGGTGTGCGAAGGTACACAAGAATATCAACTGGGCTGAGATCATCAGCATGAACCTGACGGAACAGCTATCCAACGTACTGCAAACAAAGAAGTTTTTTCATGACTTCGTATCTGATGTATACTCTAGCAGCATCGAGGCAATGGTTTGGATTCTCATATATAGATGCCCACAAAGGCGACCCAGTGTACACCTATTGCCCGCAGTTTACCTTGGAGACCAGCAACCGCAATTTCAGAAGGGTTAATGATGCTTTCACTATGTACGTGGTCCGATTGCTCAAGGGTGACACCGCCAGGAGGTTTTCAGATGAAGCCATGAACTTGATATCACGGTATGGGGCCTACTTCATCCAATTCAGGAAATTCTCATACATCAGGCTTGCTGGTTATGAGGGTACTCCTCTGAGGCTTCCCATGTTCTGCAATGACAAGATGGCCCTGATTGAAATATGCAGGCAACTGGACAAGGTTGCACAGAACTTGCAGAGACAAGAAGATCTCTGGTTTGCACTTTCCCATCTCTCTGGGAAATTACACGTGCAAAACAGCCCTGGATGCCCAGAAATATAGAGAGAACTTTGGTCCCTGTCACCGTTCATTTCTTCAAGCCAAGAACCTGCTTTGACTTGAAGAAGTTTATTGAACAGAACATCAAGATAGTCTATCACCATGTGGCAGAGACAGAAGATTACTGGGCCGACTGTACAGACGACTTTGAGGCCAGAAGAAGACATTATGGCAGGTTCTCCTTACAATTGATTCAAGAGCTCGGTCTGTACCAAGTTCCTGAAGGCCTTGAAGATGATAATTCTGAGCTATACTCATATGAGTATGAAAATGTGATCAAACACACCCCTCTGGAAGACATAGATTGGAACAGAAAAGAGAGGGATGATTTGGCTGAAATCCTTGCTCCAGTCTTAGTCAGGACTAAGGTCTGGTTCAATATAAAAAGGTCCGAGAATTCAGGAGACGCTCGGGAGAATCTTCCTCCAAGGATGCCTCTACACCAATAAGAGAAGCACCAGTTTCAAGGTCCGAAACACCAAAGAAAACTTCTCCTACCTCAGCAGCTCAGGGACCTGCGGGAATCTACTCCTTCTCCATCCACTCAGGTATATAAGAAGAAGCTCAAGGAAGTAAAGAAGGAACCGGTGGAAAGAGATCCTCAGGAGAAACAGGCGGAATTGCCTATTGGACCAGAGAACATCATCATCCTCAGTGAAAGTGAAGAAAGTGAAAGGCCAACTCCTGCAAATGTTCCTGAGGACCCAACAGATAAAGACAAGGAGGTCCAGAGCACTGAGCTTCCAGGGGCTAGTGATTCTTCTACTGCCATTGTCTCCAGTGCTCCTTCCACATCTCAGCTTGAGTCAACAGCTGCACAGACCTTGAGTGTCATGGGCTCCCTGTCTCTCGGCCCCCTTGCTCCTCCTGCAGATTCTTCTTCCTCTTTTGCATGGGTGCAACCCTTGGTTGACAAAAGGAAGAGAAAACCATCCTCCCAAAACCTGGGACCAAATTTTGATGCTGTTGCAGCCATGTTGGGTACCACGCCTTCTCGTGCCAAGAAAGCAAGAACCACCTCCAGAATAGTATCTGATACTCGAGGTCAGCAATTCTTGGAGATTGCCAAGCCTGCTATGGACAGATCAGAACAGGACTTGCAAGTATCTGACTTGGAGCTACTGAGAATCCCAATGGGAGAGTCTACCCCTGAAGGCGAGATCCATAATCTCCAGGAAACAGTCACAAGAGTTATTGGAAGAGTGGAAAAAGGACAGCAAGCTATCGAACAGTTGGAAGAGCAAGCCCGAGTTCTCACAGGTTTCATCAAGTCTCTTCTATCTAAGGACAAAGTTTTGGATCCCACCCCTTTAACTGCTTTACCTCCTCCTGTAATATTAAGCCAAGATGAAGTGCAAAGTATAAAAGATATGCACAAGTATTCTGTTTATGGCAGAGCTTTTGAAGCCATGGTGGATGACATGCTTGTCACGGGGTTGAACTTCATCGATGAAGCCTTCAAGCTCTATGAAAAGGTGAGTAATATGCAACTAAATCTCTCCTCCACTATCAGTACCATGGATAAAGAACTCAAAATCTGGAGCAGTTGCATAGTAGACCTCCGCCTCATGGGACAAACAGATGAGAACATCCTAATGGCGAACAAGATTTTTGATGATGCCAAAGACAATTTATCAAAGTCTTGGGTCTACAGCGTAGAATGGAAGATCAGAGTATTAGAAGAAGCTGTGGTAGAGATGAAGAGCAGTTGGCAGAAGGGAGAAGCTTTCAAAGCATTGACAGTGGCTGCCTTCAAAGATATACATTGTCATCTTCAGGATGAAAACTCTGTGCTCTTCTGTCCCTTGCAAGAGATCAAATCTCAGTTCAGAGCTTTTTGTAAAAAACGATCTGTTCCAGGAAAGCACCATCTCCAAAGAAAAGATGAAGGACATTTGCTCTCTTCAATATGCCATTAAAGAAGCAAATAAAGATTATCATACTCACGTCGAGTTTGATAAAGAGATGGAGAAGTGTCAAGGATTTTGGGACTCAGTCTGCTGCCAACACGTCAGTTCCACGTGGCAGAGACATAGCCGAGGCTTTGAAGAAGTTCAGGCAGCGAATTCTGAAGACATTGGGTCCCTCCCTGTAGCTGGCCACCTGTCTCCTCCTTCTTTCTTTCTTTTCTCTTCTTCTCTGTCTTTTCGCATTCCTTGTAATTAGTTGGGATATTGCAACCGGCAATACTTAACTATTCTTTATTTAAAAGAAACGGGTTTACAATACGTAACTGAATTGTAATCTATATAATGGCTTTTACACGCCATTTTGAAGGGGAGGAAGAACTTGGCATACTCTCGAAATTACGTAAATAGATCTTGAACATATCAATACAAAAGGGCTTTTCTTTTCATTCTCTATCTGAATCTTTGTAGCTCTGTGTTTTTCCTTTAGTATTGTGAAGATTATTTTGTACCTAATTCGTTAGTCTTGCTGATTTGCTTTTGCAAATACAGTGATCTTGCAACGACCAAGAAAGAACTTTGTGTCTTTGATTAATGAATTTGAAAAAGGTCGTTGAAGAACTTTGTGTCTTTGATCTTATTCAGTTAATGCAAATAATCTTGTTTCAAATTCCCCGCAACTTCGCACTCGTAAAGAATTATTCTGTTATCTATAATTCCAAACGGTTTGCTATTCTGCTTATCTTCGTACCCTCTTTCCTCAGCCCGTTTTGTAACTGATGATCTTTGTGGAAAACATTTTCGTGGTATCCAAGTTCAACCATAAAATGACCCTCTGTATATTTGTAAATAAGTTCGTGTCTCAATAAGGGAACCTCTCCCATTAAAGAGGAGGGACTTCTTGTCCCCTGACTGTTGCTCTTCTAAAAAGTCTTATTTGAAAACCAACAAGACTGACCTCATCTTCCATAACAATGAGCTTAGTAGCTGAGTGTTGTACTACATTTCAGACCCAAATGTAGTTCTGGTGTGTGTGCATCATGTGCCCTAGGTGCTCTTGTGCCAGTCACACTTTGTGAAGTAGTGAGCAATAACTAGATGTAAAATGTAATAGAATGGTGTATGAAATAGAATAAAATCCCTTCCCCTATACTTGCATGATGCAGATGAACTAAGATTGTCCTTGTGATGGAACTAATGGATGCAAATGATCTCCAAATGGATGTAAATCTAGGTGGAGTATGGTAGTGACTAGTGTTTGGTCCCTCATTATGGTCTCATATATTTATATTTATAGGGTTCTCTTAATATAATTTCGTAATTAACCTTGAAATGACAGAGCACCAAAAATATAAGAAACTGAGACGGCTAGAAAGTCCCCAAAAAGTGGCATGATAGTTCAAAAAGGATTGAGGCACTCTTAGTGGGACTAGGGCACCCATGGGTGCCCCAGTACTAGCCCGAGTGCCCCAGTCAAAGCTAAAATAACACAAAAAGACAAAATCTAACTGGGCATGCAGGTGCAAGAGGTCAGGAAGAACGAAAGAAAAAAAAGTAAGATGGCCAAAATATGAGTGTTAATTAGTTCATTTTTCACTAAAAAACCTTCTAAATAGTAGTATGAGACTGGGACTAAATAATGCCTAAAGTGCATGATTTTGTGTCTATTATCCTATAGTAATAGGAAGAACAGTGTGACCTACACATGGGAAAACTAAACCATCATATGAATAGAGTGAGAGGGATGATTGACTAACATCACAAGCGGAAAGAGCTAACTTTTCAAGGAATGACATAGGACATAGATTAAGTTCAGATCCATTATCAATTAAAGTGTGCTTAATACCCATATTGAGAATGTAGATCATAATATGAAAAAGGTGGGTCATTATAAAAAGTTTTTAAATCTGCAGGAAGATTAGATTTGAATGATAAGTGTTGAGAAAATGCATCTACAAAAGTATGATACACTGAGTTAGGATGCATATCAACATGAATGTGGGTAGTAACTAGAAGATGTTGGACTCTATACTTTACATCAGGATGCACAAGCAAATAATTAGTGATTGAAATATTCATGATGACTAGACTCTAGGGTGAAAAAGAGTGAGGATCCTATAGGTGTGAAGATAGAGGAGGGGTTCACCAAAATGATTAACTAATATGTGGAAATTATTCTAGGTTAATCTAATATTAAGAACAACAAAAAATGACAAATGAATGCATAAAGGAAATGGCCCAAACAATTAAGAAAGTATAAATGTAAAACCCTAATGTAGAAAGAGAGTTAGAAAGATCTTATTTGATTCGTAGATATGCTGTGATTGTGTCACAAAGAATACTAGATAAAAAAAATGTCAGAAAAACCACACAGTTTGGTATAGTAGGATGGAATGAGGCACTTAGAGAGGGACATGGGCACCCGTGGATGCCCTGGTTTAAGAACTGGGTTCCTTGGTCTATGAAAATTTTTTGTAACCTTCCTCCAAGATGTTACTAAGTGATATTCTGTGTTCACTTCTTGTTGCACTAGTGTCGTTAAACTCAACTGTATGTTGATGCAAATTAGTGATGAAGATGAGACCTGTAAAATCCCAAGACAAACATCAAACCCCTAAAAAATAAAGATGCATATGAAGGGTTCAGACTATCCCCAATGGCCACAATGGTGGACTTACTAACTGAGCACTACACTACATCTCAAACCCAATATACTTGTACTTGTGTACTATATCTATGTAATTGTGCGTGCAATCATGCCCTAGGTGCTCTTGTGCCAGTCACACTTTGTGAAAGTAGCAAGTAATAACTATGTGTAGAGATGTAATAAAATGGTGGATGGAATAGAATAAACTTCCCTCCTATGCAATGTGATGTAAATGAACCAACCTTGTGCCTTGTGCCTTATGATGGAGCTATATGGATACAAATGGAGCCTTTGATGGATGTAACCTTAGGTGATGATAGTAGTGTTTAGTGCTTGGTCCCTCATTATGGTCTTATAAATTCATATTTATATGGTTCTCTTGTTCTAATTTCATAATTAACCTCAAAGAGGCTGACCACTAAAAATATAGAAATCCCAAATGGCTAGAATGTGCTCAAAAAGTGGTGAGAAAGTGTAAAAAGTCTCAGAGCACCCTAAATGGGACTAGGGTGCTTGGGGTGCCATAGTCAAAGATAAAACGATTCCAAATGGCATAACTGAATGGGTGAGTAGATGTGAGAGGTCAAAAGTGATGATAAAAATCATAATAAAATGGCCAAAGGACATGAGTTAATTAGTACTTTTTTCACTCAAAAATCATATGAATAATAATATGAGATTGAGACTAAATAATATCTAAAGTACATGATTTTGTGACTATAATTTATAGTGCACACTTTCAAACCATTTCTTGATGATGCACTCTTGTTATATGGTTCATTCTTGATTGTTGAGGGGTCTTTTATAAATGAACCTCATTTCATACTCATCCACTGGGGGGAACACTGCTCTTATCACATTCACACAATTCATTCCATTCCATTCCATTCCAATCATTCACCACATATTGCATATCTTGGTTGCACACACTCTTGCTTTCTTAAACTTACATGACACACTTTTCTTACTATGCTAGTTAGATATTCAATATGTCATTATCTTTTCTATATATACATGTGCATTCACTTGGTCTTTAGTTGTGAATGTAGACTTCCTACATTATTTACACGCAACAATGATGTTTGGAACATTATCTTTTACTAGTCCCACCGAGGCTCCTGGGGGCATCTACATTTACTACTCTTACACACTACAGGTGATATCATTTAGTCACATACTATTTCCTATTTTTACTAGCACATTACTTATTTCATGGATACATACACGCCTTGACATAATTTTTTTTATCTTTTTAAAATGCTAATGGGTGCTTCATCTACAAAAATTTTCTTTACAGGATTATTTGCCACCATGGCTGTCTGGTTTATCTTGCTTGCCATTATTTGTCATTATATGTTATTATTTGTGGGCTATGCCCTTTGTCTTGTTTTCACATTGTATTATTTTGGCTGTTTTGGCCCTGATTGTCTTGTGACATTATGAGGGATGTCCCATGTTTGAAATCCACTTTTCATGGTCTATCTTGTATTCTTGCTTATTGCATTGTCTTCTATTACATGTTTTCTAGATTTTTCCACCAATACATGTATCTAGTTACCTTGTTTACATGTGCCTTTGTTTCTACCATTCATATTGCCCCCTACGGGGAAATAATTTAGATCAATTTCAGTTCCTCTACTTTGGACTGTATGATCCTATCAACATCACATGCACCCCAAACAAGGGGCAACATACGTTGGGTGAATCAGTCACCCCATTCAGCAACTCAAAGATCCAATACATGCCTGCACAGTATATGAACAAAATAGAGATACAATCATAGAACAACCTATATTCTGACTTGGGTCCTTAGTGCAACACAATCAACAATGCCTAGATACAGACACTAGCATCTGGGTTCTTCTAACCTCCCCTAGGTGCCTATGTCCTAGGGGTGGATACAATTAATTTCTCATATTATCATATTTCACAATATTTCACATATAAATTTTACAATACAAGAACAATCCTCCAACAAGCCGTATGCATTCTATCTCCATTACAATAGGTACAACTCAAAACAAATTCAAAGCTAAATTTGGTACAACTTAGAATAAAACAGGATCACACCATTTGCAGTGGTGTATAATTGGGAAGAATTCAGGGAAGGAGAGTAACACTGGACCTCTCTCCCCAACACTCTTCTTCCTTGGTGTGAAATCGCCCAAAAAACTCATTCTTGGCATGAGATCACCCAAAAAAATTTCTCTACACAACATTTTTCAGGGCATCTTTATATCCTTTTACACTCATGTTAATCAGGTGCACACTTTTGTTTTACTACTTTTACACAAATTTACACACATTTACATACTTTTACATACTTTTACATAATTTTTATAATACATGAATTTGATTACTCTTTCACTCTTCTTTTACACACCCTTCTGTAATACGCAACAAGAAGTAACCCCACAATAACAACAAGAACAATAATAGGTACAACACAATACAACATAATACGCTTCACCCCTAGGGAAACTTTCTCTTTCTTAGCTTCCACGCCTTATTTTTATCACTTCATGCTTTTACTTGTCCACTTGGCATGCTATTTGCCATCACACTCTACATGGTTATTAGGTACACATCTTCTAAATATTTTATGTTATCGAGTATTCACTCAAAAACACAAAATCATGTGCTTGGGTACATTTCTAGGTCCTAAACACATACTACCATTCATATGATTCATATGTCAGAAAACTAGTAATTGACAACTATCCTTGGCCTCTTGTCTTTGTTTCTTATTTTCTATTTGGTATTACACACCCTACAACCTAGTTAGTATTTTAATCATTTATCTTTTATGGCTCTAAACACCAACTCCTAGGTGACCTCATCCCCTATGGGTGCCCCTGACCATTTTCTATCGTACTCGCTTCTTTTTGGTCTCTTTTATCTTTTGGGAATCTTATTTTCTTATGGGTCAGCCTTCTAGTTGTCAATTATGAAATTCAAACAAGGGAATCATATAAATACATAGCTATGTGACTAAAATAAAGGACCAAATTTTAAGAATCTAATATCATCACCTAAGCTTACATACAAAGTCATATAAGAGCACTAAATGCATCCATATAACATCTATTCAAGGGAACAATGGACTGAATTTTCTACATACACACTACATAGGAAGGGGAAGTTCATTATTCCATCCACACATGCTATACATTGTTACATTCTAGAGGTAGCATGCTATCAAGTGCATCTTGCACTAGGGCACCATTTTCACACACTCACAAGAACTACATGGAGTTTGAGATGTAGCATAGTACTTGGTCATAAGTTCACTCTGTTGGGTGACTGCTAGGGTTGGTCTGACTCCCCATATTACATATTTATTTTTTTGGGATTTGATGTAGTTTGAGGGTTTTTCCGGTGAACATCTATTTACAGGTTACAACGACACTCAACGATCAGGGTGTGATATACATGCAATCATGACTATTTATGACACTTGTGTGACACCAGAAAAATTAGGTTATGACCATATACCTAGTCATAAGTGCACAAAAGTAGACTCTGGTGCCTATGTTCCCCTGTCCCAGTCTAGACCCCCATGTCCAGATCTGTTCTATAGTTTTAGGATTTACAATGTATAGTTATGACATCTTCCCTCCATGTTAATTAATTTTATAATCCAGATCAGTTCCGAGAAGAGTGCAAATCAGCTAAGTTATTCTCTCCCTCTCTTGCACTAAGGGTTTCATAATTTGTTATCTTATTTCTTATGTCATTTATTTTATAGTTTATATCAGTTAAACTACAATTAGGGTTTAACATTTCTATTTTAGTTAAATCAGGGGTGGGACAACTTGGGGCTATTACTTACTATCTACTACTTGGGAAAATAACAACATTCAAGGACTACATTTTGGCTGCATTATTCACTACATAGGAGGGTCTATTTTTGAATTCCATCTCACACATTCATCATGGGGGATAAATAGCTTTATCCCACTATCTTAGTTTGATTGGTACAAGGTTAACCTAGATTCAAGGGACATAATTCAATCAAACACACACTAGAAATACATAGAGTCTGAAATGTAGTTTAATGCTGCGTGACAATCACATTGAGGTGAATATTGAGGTTAGTCAAACTCAAATATATGCATAATTTATTTCATCTAATGTTTGCTTGAGACTTCATAAAGAAGCTAGGGTTTGTTTTATAGGTTCAGGTGTGATAGTGAAACCCTACATTGAAGTTAGAGTGAAAAACAATGAAATGAAGAATATAAGTTTAGACCTTGAAAATATTAGATCCAAATATTTTACCAAGACACTAGCACCCAACTCAGACACTAGCACCCAGGCAGTCCTGTCCTTATCTAAATAGTATTTTTAAAATTAGATTCATATTATAGTTCTCCAAATGAAGATTACTAATTATATATGCATCTTTTTCCAACCAGTTTCTAGCTCAAAATTAACCCAAATCTCTAAATAGAAGCTAAGTCACTCTTATCTCCCTATTGTACACACTTGTTTGTTTCTTACATGATAAATATTGTTTATTAATATTGTATTCATTCGATCTCTATCCTTTGATTAAGATTTAATTATGTTAAATCAGGGGGAAGTCGAGTCTCCTCGAGTGTGTAAGTAGAGTAGGGTCTATCCAATGAGTACATTGAGTGAAGGCCCAATATCTACCAATTTCGAACAAAGGAAGCATGTGGTCATGAATCAAGGGAATAATTTCATGTGAGATTGTGTGCATGATTATGTGTGTAGGAAATTTGTGTCCTAAGTAGATGTGTCATGTAGAAGATGAAATAGACCTATGAGAAGATATAGATGTGCAATTTGTACCATGAACCTCGTGTGACATCCTAGTCCTATGTGGTAGACTATGCGACTTAGATATACACTCAAAGTGAGTGATGAGGACTGACAATTGATGAGACCTATGTGGGCTAGTAGCCAGTGGTGAAAGTGTGAGACTAAAACTAAGAGTGTGTGAAAAAATTCTGAGACCATCATCGATAAATGTAGAAGTAACTAGAACAGTAGGTGGACTAGCAATAATCTTAATTGGAGTGGAAGGTGCACTAGTTATAGGGAATTATGAAGCTTTGGAAAAAAAATTGTAAAGGAGTCCAAGGTATGCTACCTGGAATAGAAATTATCTGACATGCATGTATGATTTTGAAACATTAGTGCATAATAGATGGAACAACCATAATATCTTTGAGCCAAGGAAGACCTAAGACCATATCACAATGTTTGATTTCTTATACTACAACAAATGACATGTAGATAGTAAGAGGCATGACTGAAATGGGAAGAGTTACACACGCCCATAGGACGTAGGTGACTTATACTAGATTTGGGATAATGGAAAGTCAATAGAATATAAAAGGGTAAGTGAACATACATTATGATTGACATTAGGATTGATCATTACATTATTGAGAGCTTGATTGTCAATAGATGCATCAATGTGAAGCCTAGAAGATGTGAAAGAAACATGTAATTTTTCATCAGTAAAGGTAATGACTTGTGGTAAAGTAGTATTAACACCAATAAAAAAATCTAGAGGATTATTGGTAGATTATAGAGGTGGAATTGTGTGATAAACACTATTAGCAGTTTCCTCAAATGTAGCCTTTTCATGTTTGGGAAGTGTGTAATTGAATATCTTGAGCTTATCATTATCATTTGTAGGTTTAGACACAGTAGGCTCAACCCATTAATTTGCGTTAAAATCGATTAAGTCTTAAATGACATGTTTAATATTTCAAAGCATCAATCAATAGAGTGCACATTGCATTGGTGATATTCACAATATTCTTTTTCATCAAATATATTTCCTTAAGGATGACTATAGTCCAACTCAAGCAGTGGAGGAAGAGAGATAAGGTTACTATTAAGTAGTTGTTATAACACCACTCGAGGTGGCATAAGAAATTTAGTAAAATGTTATCAATGAGTTTGAAGATGGAGATTTTTCAGTTGAGAGAATGCATTAATAGTGACCTTGGCATCAACTTGGGGCTCAATAGGTTTACTCTTGAAAGTATATTTAATTTACAATTTAGGATTAGAGTAACTAGAAGATCGGTCACTATATTTGAGTTTACTCATAGAAATTAGCTTGCCTTTACGATCCTTAAGGATACGAAACATGTGATCAAAGGAACAAAATGTATCAAATATTAATGAATCTTGGATAGGAGGTAAAAGGCTTTGTAAAAATAAATTTTATAATTTAGAGTCGGATAGGACATTTTTCATTTTGGTGAGATTAATCTTATAATGCAAAACATAGTCACTAAGGTATTCATTAGATTTTTTGTTTCATTTTAGCCATTTGTGAATAGGAGATTTTAGTACCAATATTAATAGAAAAAAGTGACAAAAATTTATTTGATACTGTAGTAAAATATCTTACATAATAAAAAGGTAAATCATAGAACCATTGCAATGCATAATCTTGTAAAATTTTAGGAAACAATTTTGTTAATAATGTATCATCAAAAGTGTAATATAACAAAGAAACATGAAATGATCTAAGATGTGCTTATGGATCTTCCTTACCATTGAAAAGAGGAATTTTAGTTCAAACAAAACTAAGAGGAAGAGGATAAGATGTAATCTTAGATGTGAGAGGAATATGTAGAAGAAGTGAGGAATCCACATAAGAAGAGAAGGTAGTGATGCCTTATTGTAATTGAAGAACTTGAGCCTTTAGATCATGCACCAAGGAGTATAAGGCATGGGTTCCAGAAGATGAATTAGGTTATGAGAAATAAGAGGATAAAAATGAGTAGTAGACATAGGTATGGAGGCATTGAGACTAGATGTCCTCAAGGAAATGGGGGAGAAGAAACTAGAATAGAAGATGTACTAATAGAGGAAAACCCTAATCTTCTAAGTATGATCTCATGAGTGTAGACACAAAATCACACACTTACTATTGATATCACACCTCTAAGTATGCTATTATATGCATGATTCCTAAGCTATAAAACTAGGCATTAACAACACTTTTTTTGCTTTTACATTACTTTATCCTTTTGATACTCTTATCATTTAATTTTCTGGGATGAAAAATTTACTTGTGAACATTTGGATAATGTGTGAACCATCTCTATATTTTCTATTTTATCCTCCGAGCATGCTGGACACTACCACCCATTTGAGACAAGATATCTTAGATGATACTGTCCCCTTTTGGGTGCTTATGTTCTTTTACATTCTTTTCTCAAATTTGAAATGCCACATCATTTGTAATATTTTCTAAATTACCATCCATCACTTTCGGTAAACCTTTTTGGTTGTTAATGAATAAATTAAAACAAGGGGATCATATATATATATATATATAGACATGAATTACTATTATTAGGGGCTAGACAACTTGGGTTATTACTTACTATCTACTACTTGGGAAAAGAGCAATATTCAAGGAATGCATTATTCATTTCATAGTAGGGGCTATTTTTCAATTCCATCTTACACATTCACCTTGGGGGAAGAGTATTTGTATCCTACTATCTTGGTGTGATTGGAACAAGGTTTACGAGCCTCTTTATCAGATGATGCCTGGCCTCACTTGGAGGATATTTCTTTGGGTGCGATACGCTGTTACATGAATGTATTAGTTAGTTTTTTTGTAGACATTATCAAGTGCAAAAATTACCCAAAACTCAAAATACGACGGGGTTTAGCAATACCTGTGCCAAAAGTCACAATGTCGAGACGATGGGATGTGAACAATGAATGAACCCTCCTCCTTTTGCCAAGTAAAGAGAACTGTAAGAAAATACAACTAGACAAGAGATATTAGATAAATACGACGATGAGTTGTTCGACAAAGGTGGATTTTAGGAATCCAAAGGGGCTTCCTTGAAGGATGTCAGCTTGTTTTGATAAAATTAAGTGAGTCAATAAATATGATAAGATAAATAATGATAAAGATAAGGATAGAAGCTAGAATTCAAGGTGAAAAGGAAGATCATGTTCCGCTTCGTAGGTGGCCCAGGATAGAGTGGAGAAAATATGAAGGTCTTTAAAATAGTCGTACTAGTAATCCAAAATTTCTTGTTGGATGGAGGAATTCAATATGTTCCTCAATGTATTTTAAGGTTGGTGTGAATTTGATAACACACAGAGTAATCTCGTGAAGGATATCAAATTGCTCCCACACGAAGGGTTGTTGGATGATCAAGAGATCATAGATGCTCGTGATTGGATGAGACTAACTAGAACATTCATATACAAGAGAGAAATGCTTGCAACAGACATGTTAAGTCCATAGGTATGGAGGACAATTGATAAAATGTAATAATTTGACAAATAAAGCTAAATTAATAGCAATCGTAGGCAATTCAAGGGAATCATGGACGATTGACGAGAATCGTGGGTGATTCCTATAAAAAGATTGATTTTCCTGATAAATGAGAAACTGATGGAAAACAAAGATTTAAAATGATTGTTTTTACTTATTTTGATGTGAAAATAGGCTACAGGTAGTAATAAACATATAGAAGATTACCTTTTAATATGAAAATGCATGCATAGATGCTTACAAAGGTTTATTGAGTTGGGGATGTTGGTCTATTGATTTCTTGATGATGTATAGATGCTTCAATTGTTCATACTGATAAGTTGTGGATCCTTGGAGTAGAAAAGTTTTTTTATAAGGATTGATGATATTTAAAATGGTAGAACTTCGTTGTTGGTTCAAGAAATCTTGAGAGTGAAGATGCTCAAAGGCCCAAAAGTTCTTTGAAACATGAGTTTGGGATCCTATTTATAATCATGGGTGATTTGTTGGAATTTCTTGCGATCCAAGAAATTTAGAGGAATCCATTTGGAAGTGGTTTCAACCACTTCCAAAATGGGAATTTTAGGTATAGGGAAGAGGTTAGGCAAGATTGGGAGGTTAGGATGAAAAAGAGTTAGGATAAGTTAGAGATGGTTAGGAGGTTTTGATAGGTAAATACAATTTATATGGGGTACAAGATGATTTTACAGACTAAGTAGGGTGGCTTAGATAATGTTTAAAGTGATAGGTTTAGTAGACTAATGTATGTATGTAGGTGACGAAAACCTTTGCCCCTTTTTGTCGAGTGGTTTGTGATAGTCAATATGCTAGACAAAAATGGTTTGAGATGGTTTGCTTTGGGCTTGGATGGGTGATTCCCCCTCAAACTAGGGGTGATTACAATGAAGTACAAATGATCATCAGTTTGATTGAGTTGATTGGATGAGATAGGTTTGTTTTGTCTTGTTGTGTGCCAACTCATAGGATTGAATCCTTGCAGGTCTTCATAGCTCCAAGTGAAGACATCTGGAAATTCTTGACAAAGTGTATGAAATCTGATTTCTCCTATTCAGTGGCCACTTTGCCAATTTGAAGTGTTTTGCCTTCCCCAACCAGAATTGGCTCTGAATCTTCTCTCTTGACCTGTATGTTAGCCTTTTCCTTACGGAACTGGTCGTTAGGGGTTGAAGATAGACTCCAACGTTACTAAACCTTTAGGAAGCTTGTTTGTCCGCCGCTGCACTACTTGATCTCCATACTGCTACTCTAGTCTATCCTGATTTCTAGCTGAGAATTCAGCTTCTTCTTGCAAGAAATTTTACGATCTGTTGATTGCTCTCAAACACCTGCCAGTTTGTGTTATTATCTAGGACTGTTGGCCTCACAATCTACATGAATATGTGGTTGCGTTTTTTCTCTTCTGATGTTTTCAACCACAGTCGAATGTCTTGCTCCAATTGCTGCGAGCCTATCTGCGGCTTCATTTTTCTTCCTGGGTATGGACACAATGTTGAAAGCTTCAAAATCCTCAATGAGGTCCCTTACCCTATTCTTATAGCTCTTCAGCAAGGTCGTTTCTTTGTAGCATGTTGTCCCCTAACTTGGTTGACAATTAGCTCACTATCCGCCGAAACACCTGCAAGTTCTTTATGCCTTTTTTCTTGGCCCAATGAAGTCCATGAATCAAGGCCTCATATTCAGCTGTGTTGTTCGAACAAGAAAATTGGAGAACGAAAACCTGAATAATACTTGATGTCCTGTGGTGAAATCAACACTGCACCACCTCCAGCACCTTGCCTGCTTCTCGAACCATCGAAGAATAATTTCCAAACTTTGTTTTCATCCTTTTGTTCAGGCTGAATGATGTCGGGAATGGGTGAATTTTCTTCGTGTATACAATACAAGCCCAATTCAGATTCTTCAATTTCCTTGTATGGGTCAAATTCATGACTCTTGTTTGCCCATTCATCCAAAGTTAAATCAGGAATTCCCTCGACCTTAGTACCTGCTTCTAGATCACTTGAACACTCCTCCTGATCAAAAGCTGAGCAATTTGCATTGATAGGATTTGGTACATGAGGCTCAATATGGAAATTGGCAATTGGTTCTGACCTGATTGTTGCTTTGGCTCCATACCTTGTCCTAAAAATCATGTGTGACCAATCTGCATATAAAAATCCACCGATTTTTTGCAGTGAAGTCCCTTGATAGACACAACGCAAAGAGTGGCAGAAGGTCAATCACAGACACATCTTACAGAACTGTAACATTAGGACATGAATGTAGTGTTAGGCTTAACCCCTTGATGACTCCAACAGTTCCTACTGCCGTTCCATCTAGCTGCACTACTCCTTTCAGCACTGGCTCATACTTCAAACCCAGTTGATCCGCTATTTGCTTTGGCATCACTGAACTACTTGCCCTGAATCTATCATGCAGTTGTGTACCAAGTGGTTTCCAACAATCAATGAAACATAGAATGGTGGAGGCTTCAAATTTTTTCTTGTCTGGCCCCCATCATGTTGCACTGCATTAGTGAGAACTTTCTCATGTCCCTGATTTGATACATTTGTGGCAGACCAATTAGCCATTGCAGCTTGCAATAAATCTCGTTGCCCTGGGATCGCCAGTGATTCCCACATGGAAATGTTCACATGTGTCTTCTTCATTTGATTGATGATGTTGAAGGGGGATGAATTGTCCTTTTTTGTCCCTTACTTGGTGCAAACTTTTCTGGAGCTTGAACAGGTGCATGTGTTGCTACAACAGGTACCTTAGGTTGATTTTGCACATTTGGAGCTGCGTTTGGTCTACTGACCCCTTGTTGTGTAAGAGCGGGCTGAGAAACAACTGGATTAGATGGTTGTCCCTCTTCTATGTTTCTCTTCTTCGACCGTGTGTTGGCAGCCACGCTTTGAAAAGGCTGTTGGTTAACTCCACAAAAGTCTTCCGTTTGCCAATTGGCCAACGTGGTCTCTGTTGGAGGTCCCTCTTGTTGCGTTTCTTGCTGTTGATTCTCATCCTGGCTTGGTTCTTGAGGAACACCAATGGTCTGCACCATCAAGGCCTGATTTAGTGCGCCATTGAAACATGCTGATTGATTGTGAGGTAGATTGCAAGGGTAACACCAGTTGTACTCTTGTGCCATGTTGTTTTGTGTTGGAACTAAGGCTCTTGAGGATGTCGTTGTATTTGGATCATACGGTCGAAATGGCCTGGTAGCTTGAGGTTGTCCTTGGTTTTGGTTTTGATTTGCAGCCTGAGGTGGTGGTGGTCTATTTTGGTTGGTATGGGGGCCTAGCCTGGTACTGTGCTTGAGGCTGATACGGTCTAGCACTTTGAGCTTGCTGTCTTTTGATAGTCACTAGCTCATTTCCAAGGTTCTACAGCTGTTTCATAACCTCCTGCAATTCCTTTGAAGTATTTGAAGAAGTCGATGCCTCATTATTGCTTTGATTTCTAGGAGTTGGAATGGGATTCAAATCTGGTGCTTGACTGGTTGTAGGGTTTCCCATATCTGGATAGAGAGGCATTGGTGGCCTTGGTGCAAGCTTGCCAGCTTGGATCAAACAGTTCTCTGCTCTGATAGCTATGTCATAGGCCCCTGGCAGCGTTGTTCCTCCCATTGATTGGATCATCATGGCTATGTCTGAATTCATAGCCTTTAAGAAATAAAGGAATGCTCCTTCGGTGGTTGGCCTAACAGCTATTGGAATCCTGTCCCATGTCCGTTGGAATCTGAAGTTGAAATCTGTCATTTGTTCATTAGGAGCCCTTTTGATTGTTGTCAATTGTTCCAATAAGGACAAATTGTCTGCCCTCTCCCCGAACTGGCTGCAAAGAGCTGAACAAAGTTGGTTCCAATTCGTAATAGACCCTGCTGCTAGGCTCCTAAACCATTGTAAGGCCTTGCCTTTGAAAGATGAAGCCAACAACTTGACTGCAACATCCATTTCATTTATTTCGTGGATTGCACATGCATTAGCAATATCCTGGATGTGATCAATAGGAGTAGTATGATTTTCTCCTGTGAAATAGGGGATATTCTTTAGCGCTGCAACTGGAATTTGATTCTGAGCATTTAGGGCAAGTGGACTACTTCCCGTGAAATTGACAAAGGGATTCAGTGGTAGATGTTCCATTACGATTGGCCTAAGAACCCTGGTTGATGCGAGAAAAGGTCTACCAGGTGGAGGTGTAGACAAAGTCCTGTTAGGTGGAGATGGTGATCTTTGTGGTCTTCTTCCTCTCCTTCCTCTACCTGGTGATAGTTGCAAGTGGAAAAATAGCCCCTCTTCTCGAGTATCAGACCTGGTTCGAATTCTTCTCATGTGCCTGGGTAACTTTTGCTGCTACACCGTTGAATTCTATCCCTTCGGAGTCGCCAGATGTGTTAGAGAACGAGCCTCAAAAGACTAGATTTTGCCAAGTTACACACCAAACCTGACAATATTAAAAAAATAGAATTAAAACTTTTTGAAGGACCCAGAGGATACAAACTTCAATTCGGAAATCGGTCTTGTTGTGCAGCCTGTGATCCCCGAAAAGTACAGGCGGAACTCAGGTCATGCAATACAACTCACAAAACCCGAATTGCCATGTGTCGGAACATTGGGACATGCCTGACACCTCCAGAATACCCAAAATGACTGTTGTCAGGAATAGGACCATGCAATGCATCCCCCAAAACCTGAAATGATTGTTGGGTCTGCTTTGATGTTCTCAGACCTTGAAAACCCGAAACACCAAAAACCATGAAATTTTGAAAGTCAAAATCTCAAAAAACTAAGAATACCCTTTTGAAGATTACCCCCAGATCTACAAACTGGTGAAATTTTGACTTGTTTTGAGCAAGTTAAGCCCTTGAAAATTGATTTTGGAGTTCAGCCTGGAAGGTGCAAAATCTGAAATTGTAAAAACTGCAATTTTTTAGTCCAAATTTCATGAAAACTCCTTCAAATCTTTATGGAATGACCTCTTGGTCCCACCGGGCATGCCAAAACTATTGATGTCGAATCACAGCACCCCTGGGACTCTGCAACTCGATGGGTTGAGACTCTCAGTGCGATTGCATAACATGGAGCTTTTCCCAAGTGTGGGACCTTGCGAAATCGGAAAAGCTCTCCAGATGAAGGCCGGTTCCTATTCCTCTGTTCAGATGCACACGTAAAAATGCAGAGGGTTTACTCAAAAACCTAATCTAACTTGCCAAGGAGATAGGGTAAGAAAATGCATAAAATAAAACCTAAACTACAAAGGTGATGCACCGAGGAATGAAGAACACTTGTCTTGCCAATAAACACAAACCATAAAAAATGCAATGCAAGATCATACACAGATAACCAGATTTACAGTGAAAGATCAGGAGGATGCAAATGAACACATAGAGAGGGTTGATAATCATCCACAGACATGCATTAATTTGCTCCAAAGATTGATACAACACACTGCAAAATGCCAAGAGGCAAAGTTGCATTACAGTTTTAAATGGGAGGTTTTTTACTCCACAGATTCACCTGCCAAAGAGAAGAAGGGAGGGGCAAAACAAGAATGTCCAACCTTTTAGAAAGAAGCCCCTCCTTACAATTTATAGGAGGAAAAAGAGAGGGAGAAGAGAGGAATTCGAAATCTACCCCAACCACCTCCAGGAATGCACCTAACTCATCTCATTATGGCGGTAGGTAAGAACCCCAACAAACCCAAAAATGGCAAACTGTCTTTTGAATTTTTAAGAATTTGTTCTCACCCAATTAAAGATATCCAGTCGTAGTTGGACAGAGGACCTTGTAAGCTTTCCAAAAAGTCCAACATTGCATGAATCTGAGCTCCCAGTCAAAAGTTATGGCCATCTGAATATTTCCCGCATCAGGATCTTCTTGCCTGTCGGGTTCGGAATGTTGCTCCTCTGCATTTGCATCGGGTTTGGAGGGATGCCTTGACATGTGTTTGATGCTTGTGTTTTCATGCGCCGCTTGTGCAAATATGTTTGTGTCGACAACCTTTGCTTCGGGGTACAGAAAATGGACTTGCATGTATCGGGTTTGGAAGGTCGCTCGACATGTTTTGTGCGCCAAAGGCGCATGCATTTCCCGATGTTTTCTTGACATCTTTTCTGTGACTCCAAAGACCTGCAAATATGTTTGTGTCGACTAATGTTTACGTGCGCCACTTTACCTGCGCCAAGTGCGCATTTCTCCGGTGTCAACATTCCTTGTTATGCGCCATTTCCGTGCTCGACATGGGCGCATCCTTTGCTTATGTCGACACTCACCTTCTGTGACTCCGTGCGCCGATGGGCCCAGGCATGTTTCGGGTTATGTCATAACTCTCAAACATCTGTGCGACACTGCCGTGCGCCATTTTCATCCTTTCTTATGTCGACACTCATTTCTGTGACGCCACTTCCGAAACCATGGGAAGGAATTCCTTTGTGTCAGGTTTTCTGACCCCTCCGGCATGCTTTCTTTTGTGTCAGGTTTTCTATATTTACCCGGGGGGAAGATATATACAACAAGAACTACACAACTCAAAAAGAAAAGGCACAAAATTATTAAACATAAACAATAAAGGCCCAATAATGACAAACAAAACAAAGACAGATGTCCTGCTACAATGGGCCGATCCAATTAGGGGAAAACTTTCCATGTTTACTACTTTCCAGAGTAGTGACATTTGGATTTTCTTTGAGAATGAGATCACCTATATTAAAGTCACATTCCTTGACATGTTTGTTATATGAGAACTTGATACACTCTTCATAGACATGATGAAGTTTGAGAGCTGTTAGGTGACGTTCATCTAACAACTCTAATTATGCCAGACATTCTTGACGATAATACTCATTAGGGATAAAATCTCTGAGGGATATGCAGAGTGATGGGATTTTAATTTCAAGGGGAAAAAACTCCTCAGAGCCATATAATAAAGAAAAGGGTGTAGCACCTATAGCAGTATGGATGCTAGTACAATAAGCCCATGGAGAAAACAAGATCTGGAGGTGTTAATTGCTGCCTACTTGATTGAAAGTTTGCATAATAATTTTGTTAAGTGTTATGTTAGAGGCGTCGACTTGTCCATTTTCTTGTGGATAATAAGGTGAAAAAAATATTAGTTTGATGTTGAATGTGTCACATATTTTCTCAACTTATTTATTCTTGAAGGATTTTCCATTATTAAAGACTAGATTATGAGGGATGTTGAAGTGACATATGATATGTTGATAGATGAAGTCAACAATTTTGTTTGCTTTAGTAGATGCTAAAGGAATAGTCTCTACCCATTTAGTGAAGTATTCAGTGGCTGTAATGATAGAGTGATGTCATTGTGATGAATGAGGGTTGATGAGGCTAATGAGGTCTAACCCCCATTATGAGAAGGGCCATAGATCTTGAGAGGGATGTAAATCTTGACTAGGAATGGAGTGAGATTAGCATGTTGATAACACTTAATATATTTCTTAACATATGCACAATAATATTGATTGAGAGTAGGCTAGTAATATCCCATTTGTAGGACTCGTTTAGCGATGGACATGCTGTTAAAATTTCCACCACATATACCATCATGGAATTCTTGAATAAATTTAATAGATTCAAGAGATTTGAGAAATATTAACAAGAGGCTATCAAATCCATGCTTTTATAGAACATCACTTATGATGATATATCAGGTGGTGCATTGAAGAAAAGATCACTTAGCATTTTTAGACAGGTCAGGGGGAATTTTGGATATGTGAGATAGTCAAATGTTTGAGTGTACCAAAGATCTATTGGATTACTTTGAATGCGATTGATAGAAGGGAGTTCATTTTTATGGGATGGTTGATCAAGTTTGTGCACAGCAAAAAATAATTTAGAATTGTTGATTGATAGGGGGATGAGGGATGCAAGAGAAGCCATGGTGTCCCTAATTTTTTTGAAGACTATGGAACTGTTTGGATGGTATAAGGATCAAAATATTCTAGGAGGAATTCAACAAAGGTTTTTATATTTTTGTAGAATTTAGTTTTTAAATTGATAAATTCCTTCGATCTGATTGATGACAAGCTATGAATCTCCGTATATGTCTAAGAATTGAACACCGAGCATAATTGCAGTTTGGAAACCCATGATTAGAGCTTTGTATTCTGCCATGTTATTAGTACATTCAAAATTTAGTTTGAAAGATAGATGGATAAGGGTCCCCCAGGGAGGTATGATAATGATACCGACAGCCCCCCCTCATGACACTTAGATCTATTAAAGAAAAGTGTCATTTTAATAGGAGTGTATTCATGATCAATAATGTTAATAGATTTTTTAGGGAATTGTTCGTGAGGTGATTGATTATCTGAAAGGGGGGATTCAATGATCTGATCGAGGATGGTTTTCCCCTTAAAAGAATTTTGCAAGATGAATTCAGGGTCAAACTCTGTCATGAGCATGAGCCACAGAGTGATGTAGTCACTGTGATATGGCTTGGAGTATATGATTTTGAGATGATTGAAGCTAGTAATGATCTAAGTCTTGTGATTAAGTAGGTAATGATGGAGTTTGGATGTTGTGAAGTAAAAGGCACAAAATACCTTTTCATCTTTAGTATAATGAGTTTCGTAGTCATGGAGAGTGAAAATTATGATGGAGCATTTATTGCGTTGCTATCAATCTTTTTTCTTATTATCTAAGATGGGAATATGTGGCACAATCTAAGCGCACATTTGAAAGATTTTGTATTTCTGTCTGGATGGAATGAGGATTTAATTTATTCTCTCTTTTTTACGCAATGTTTATTTTCTGAAAACGTTTATAGTTCGAATGAATGAAAAAATCTATTAAGGTTAAATTGGGGGAAAAAATAAAAAATCTAAAAATTGTGATATTTGCCACTTCAAAAGGGAGTACAAGTGTGATTGAAATTTTCTATTTCTTGTTTTTTAATATATTTTATTCATTTTAAAAATTTAAAAAAAAAATTGTGATATTTCTTTACCCTGAGTGTGGAATTTATTGTTCTGTATGTCAAGATCTAAGGACTTGGAAAAAGGTGAGTGAAATAGATTAGTAACTTTTTGAGCTTGATTTGGGTCATTTTTTGAGTGTATTATAGTAAATGCGGGTTCTGAGGAAGGTAGTGTGTTTTAGGAACAAGCTCCTCCAGTAATTGCGTTTCACATTCCCTGCATCTTACTTTCCCTACATTTAATTTTTGTGTACAATATGTGTTATGTGGAATATTGTTTTCCTTCCATGGAGAACTATTCCTATCTTGGGTCCATGTTCCCCACAGTCACTGTTGTTCCCCATAATGCATTGTGAACTCGCGAATCTATTTGTTTTCCCTCAATAGTTGTGTGGATTATTATTTCATGGGAGGCATAGGTAATGTCTTTCCCATTTCCCATTGTTCCCTATCAAACATCATCATGAAATCCATTGGCCATTCCACTAAATTCTCTTTATTTGTGGCAGTTTGTTGAGGAAGACATAATTTTTGGGAACTCTTGCATTTAATGGCCTTGTTCTGTATGACACCCCAGTTCCAATGTTGTAGGAGCTTCCCTGTCTTTCTGAACTCCATTATTTGCAATTCAGCTTTGTACAAGCCTGAGTTTTCCAACCCAGCATATTTTGGAACATATGGAACTCGCCTTTGCTTGGGCCTCTAGGTTCCCAAAAAAAAACTGTGACTTATCTATAGCATAAAGGGGAAAAATTGATTAAATAAGTTCCAAATTGCATTCTATTTGAAATGTCACCTGTATTTCACTAATTGGGGTCGCCCAAGCTAACCACTTTTTTGAGCTGTATTGTTATAAAATGGGGTAAACATCTCAAACCACTCATTTTCACCTATTACTGGAGTGATGAATTTCACTGATGCACTTCTGTTTTCTCTACCCATGTGCCCTAGATGAGTGTATTTGGCTGTAACTTCTGGACTCATGTTTTTATTATCCAGAGATTTCGAAAATTCAAATTGTATTGAGCATTTGGAGGCCATGAAATTGAGCTTCATTATTTCCATAATAGAGATGAGTCATTGCATATGCCTTTAATTCAATTTAGTGGAAATTTTGACGTTTCACTATCCTCTCTCATTCAATTTCCTGAAAATCATTGTTTAGATTCTATTTCTCTAAAATTTTCTTCAAGCTCGCCATTCTAACCATGAAGTTCCAGATATGGGGATGGTATGAACACATTTCTTCCTTGGAGACCCATTGCCAAACATGGCAGGCTGATAATGATGTTAGACATTTGAATTTAAGATGATTTTTCAGGCCAAATTTCTGAGGATACTCCCACATATGCGGCACAATGTATCAAGAATTATGGAATTTCCTATACCATGGTTTAGGATTCCCCTCTCTTAGTCCAGTGCACTGATATTATTTTAGCCCATTGTGCCTCATGTGTTAACTGACCTAGAAAACCAATGGAAGTTAGAGATCCTCAAGGCCAAGTTATTTCCAAACTTGATGCCAGTTGTATAAATGCAACCCTAGGAATCCCTACCATTTAATACTCCAACACGTTTGACTAAGGCCTATGATCAGAATATTTTTGAGAAAGATAAAGATAAATATAGGGAAATGATAGCTAAATCATGGTTCAAGGCCCAAAAGAGAGGAGACTTCCAAGTTTCCTAAGGTTATGTATATGTCATATTTCAAGGAAGAACTGTATGATATGATCACCCTACTAGAAAGATTGATAGGCCTACCTTCTACCAATGAATTCCAATTTTGGATGTGTGTGTACATCAACATAATTTGTGAAGGAAGACAAAGTTTGAATTGGGGGGAGATAATCTGTGAAAACTTAAGTGAGAAACTAGTGAATGTGCATCAAAGTAAAACTTTTCACATGAAATCCTACCTTATGTATACAATTCCAGCCTATAGAGTGTGGGTAGGGTTGTCTCCTCAAGATGATAAAAAGAATGCACCATTCTATGAGTTTTATCCACAACTTAGTTTTGAAAATAGAAAATTTCATTACAGGAGGGTAAATGATGTTTTCACAATGTTAATAGTTAGTCTCTTGGAAGGAAACACAACTGAAAGAGTGTCTACAAAAGAAAAGCATATGATTTCAACATATGAAAGCCTCTTCATCTAGTTTAGAAATTTTTCCTATATTAGATTGGATGGTTTTGAAAGTGCACCCAAAAAATTTCCAATGTATTGCAGTGATAAGGTTGTTCTCGTGGAGGTCTATGTAGACAATTAGATATGTTGCACAAGACTTGTCAGGATAAGAAAATCAAAGGCATCCAGTTTCCTATCTCCTTTCGAAACTACACATGCATATCTACCCTTGATGCACAAAATGTGGAGAGAATAATTTTTGAGTTCAAGTTTCATACTTATCAAAGAAGATCTTCCTTTGATATTAAAGGATTAATTTCCAATCATCTAAGAATGTCCTACCATCATGTTTCCCACCATTGAAGACTACTAGGAAGATTGTACTGATGAATATGAGGTAAGGAGAAGGTATTTTGGGAGAGTTTTGTTACTAAAAAATCAAGGATTTCAAGGTGTATCAGGTCCCTGCGGACTTGGAAGATGATAATGATGATTTTTATTCTATGGAATATATCAAAACCATCCAACACATGCCTCTCCCAACCATTGACTGGTCCTAAAAGGAGAGAGATGATCCCTTTGAGGTAAATAATTCATGTCTTATAAGGAAAAAAAATTGGTTTAACAAGAAAATGAGGGAATATAATCAAACTATGAAACAATATTCCTCTCAAGAGATTCTTCTTCACACAAGGAAGATTCCATTCCTCCTCCAAAAGTTCTAGTTCAATTGAATCCTTCCTCCTCACCCTTGGATTCCTCAACCAAGGTGTATGTAAAAAGGATAAAGAAAAAGAGGTAGAAAAGATTGATGAAATGCTTGAAAAGGAGGTAGAGCAAGAGAAAACTCAGGAATCAATTGAAGAAGTTGCTCTTACTCTTGAGAAAGTATCACAGCCTTTGAGAGAAGAAGTGAAAGCAATCGAGGAAGGTAAAGGTGAATCATAAAAACCCACTTAAGAACAACAAAAGGTTGAATTAACACAAGAGCCTGAAGAACAAAAGAATAATCAAGAGGAATAAGATGAAGAGGAAGAAAGTGCTGAAGAATAAGAGCTAGAAACTATTGAACATGATCACTATAAAATACAATAGTAAGCCAAAGCTTGATGTTAGGATACCAGTATTCTTATTCTATTGAGGTATCTACTCTCGATAGGTGTCCACTACTCAACCTCTTGGTCCACCCAATTTCCTTGCATTGGCCCCTCCTCTAGCTCCACCTTTCAACGATTCCTTCACATGGGTCCAACCCATGATTGACAATAGGAAGAGAAAGTCTTCTTCTAAAATTATTGCTCCTAGTTTTGATCTATTAGCTACCTTGCTAGGCACAAATCCTCTTCCTCCACCAAAGAAGGCCAAGACAACCTCCCATTTGGTCTTTGATTCAAAAGGACAATAAATTCTGGAAATTTCCAAACCAAAGAGATTCAAGGATGAAAAATATATCATTGTGGCATATCTTATATTGATAAGGATATCACTTGGTAAAGCTACTCCTGAAGGGGAAGTATAAAATCGTAAGGAAAAAGTTTCTAAGGTGTTTGAAAGAGTAGAGAATGGAAAGCAGACACAAGAACAATTGAAAGAACAAGATCAAGTTCTTTCTAATTTCATAAAATATGTCCTCTCCACTGTCAAAGTCCCTTTGGATCCCACTCCTCTCTCCTCACTACCTCTTGCAACCATCCTTTCTGAAGCAGACATCAAGGCTATAAAATAATTTCATAATCATGTAGCAGTTGGAAGAGCTTCTAAGGATTGGATTCAAGGAATGTTAATATCTGGGTTGAGTTTTATTGATGAAGCACTCAAAGTGTATGATAATATCTCCACGGCATAGGATTAATTCAATTCCACAATCAGTTCCATTGATAAAGAGATAAAAATTTGATTGGATAGTATTCAAGATTTGAGAATCATGAGCACAACTGATGAGAAGATTTTGATATCTCATAAGATATTTGATGATTCCAAAAGCAACCTATCCTAGAAGTGGGTATATAGTGTTGAGTGGAGGATTAGAGTTCTTGAAGATGCTGCGACTACATTAAAGAACATGGTGCAGAAGGAATAATCATTCAAATCAGAAATATATGCTGATCTATAGACTCTTCACTGTCAATTTTATAAAGTCTGATAATTCTACAGAGAGAAATCCAGTTGAAGAAGTCAATTCTAATTTCAATGCATTGATAAAAGAGGAATTGTTCAAAGTCAGAATTAGTTAACAAAGAGAATATGGAGGAACTCTCTGAACTGCATAATGTTGTGGTGGAAGCCACCAAGGGCCTAATACAGAATCGGGGAATTTCTCAAGAAATGGAATACTCCCTTGGAAGCTGGTTAGATTTTATGTCAAACATATTCATTCCAAAAGTCATGGAAATATCTAATGTTGTAGCCAAATTTCAAGTTCATGTCCTTAAGATTAAGGTTATAGCTGTGCCATTGATTAATGTCCCTTCTTCTAGTTCTTAGTCTTTTTCTATCTAAATTGTTATATTTTGAAGTTGGCTTTATTATTTTGAAAGTGAAATTGTAAAATAAAGCCAACTTATGTAATTAATTAATTAAGTGTTTATCACTTAATTAAAAGAAAATTAGTTAGAAATTTGGTTACAACCACCCCTCAGCCTATATAAGGATTATTTTTCATTGTAAAGGGGGTTGGATATTGGTGTTCTTGGATGTAGATACATAAATTTTGATCAATACAGAAGAAGACACTTTCTCTCCCTTATCTATGTTCTTTCCTTTTTCATTTCTTGAATCTTGTGAATGTGAGTATTAAAATATATGAATCTTGAAATTTTGTGTTCAATATTTTGAATATAGTGTGAGGAACTTTTTTTTCTATCTGCATTTATATTTCACATGGATTTTTTCATATGTATTAACTCACATATTCTATAAATCTCTTGCATGCATTAGTACGATATGATTCTACAGTCTCTATATCTGAATGTTATTCCTTCTTCACTTTTTTCCTTACAGTAGTGAGTAATGTTGTATATAACCAAGGATAATACTTGTATTCTTGACTATTGTGGGTTAGATTGAACTTTGTTTCCCTGATTCACTCATCTTGCTTGCTGAGATGTGTAGCTCAATTACTTAAGTTTAGCATGCTTATATTAAAATTACAGGAAAATACAGTAACCGACATCATTTATGAAGGGACCGACATTGATCACCTATGATCGACATTTGTCAGAGCAAGTAGGAACTGCAACATCGGTTAATTCTAACCGAGATTCGGTTACCTGTGTATGAGTTTTTTATTTAACTCACGGGAATTAGATCTAATTTTAGTATTAAAGCAGATATATTAATTATAATTACATGGCTAAGTTCCCTAAGTTTGTATAGGCCTATTTATAAGCTATGGAAGCTAGGGTTTAGAAGTAACAATTGTAGAAGTTAATTATTATTGTGGAAATAATTATGAGAGAGAATTCTTGGAGAGAAGGAGAAGTAAGATACACATACACAGTGAGGAGTACATAATTTAGATGTGTGGAAGACCCTTCTCAAGATCTTCATTGTAACCCACTGAAAGCTTTGAGATAATAGATTTGGACAACAGTTTCTATAGTGTTAAAATGATTTCACGATTGAGATTCAACTCACATTTGGAGCTACAACTCTACTATTTTAACCAAACAACCACTCAGTCTTTGACAAACTACACCTTCTTCTAGAAGCCACATACTCCCAAATTTATTGCATGTATGCTTAGATTTGATATATTATCTGTACAAGGAGTGCTAACCCCAAAAAATGGTATCAGAGCTTTGTTTGAGGCTTTTGTGTGTTGACATATTTACTCATGGAGGGTTTTCTGATTGAGTGGGAACTACAACAATGGCAGAAGAAAAAAATACAAGGTAGAGAAGTTTGACGACCAAAATTATCAATTATGGAAGATGTACATTGAGGATTATCTTTATCAAAGAGATTTGTTTTTACCATTGGATGAAAAATCTAGACGTACGAAGATGACTGATGAAGAATGGAATATTCTTGACATTAAGGCTTTGGGATCTTTAAGATTGAGCCTGACATCATCTGTGGCTTCTAATATTATAGAAGCGACATCTACGGTAGAGTTAATGAAATTTGTTGCTAATTTATAAGAAAAAACTAGTGCTTCAAATACATTTTATTTGATGAAGAAACTATTTAGTTCTAAGATGCATGAAGGTGAATCTGCATCTAGTCATTTAAATGATTTCTGATCTATTGTAAATCAGTTAAAATCGGTTGATATTCCATTTGATGATGAAGTGAAAGCACTCTTATTCTTATGTTCTTTTCCTGATAGTTGGGATAACTTGGTAATGACCATTAGAATTACAACATCTGCTAATAATATTTTTAAGTTTGATGACGTGGTTAGTATAATCTTGAATTAAAAAATTTACAGGAAAAGTATAGGGGAATCAACATTTGGAAATGATTTGAATGTAGAAAGCATGGGCAGGAAGAAGAAGAGATCCAAGAGTAAGAATAATGGGACATCAAAGTCTAGGAATAACAGATCTAAATCTAGAGGTAAGGGAATTACATGTTGGAATCATCGAAAGAAAGGATGTAAAGAAAGATTACTGGTCAAAGGATAAAGAGAACCAACATCCAGAAAAAGGCAAATATGTAAATATTACAACATAGGTAATGCAAGATGCTCTTATTCTTTCTTTGAATAATAGAATAAAATCACGAGTTTTAGATTCAGGAGCTTCTTTCCATGTAACCCCTAATAAGGGTTATTTCAGAAATTATGTCTAAGGTAATTTTGGGCATGTTTATTTGGGTGATGATGAACCTTGAAGTATTACTAGTAAAAGGGAAGTTCATCTGAAATTGTTTAATGGAAATACATGGGTATTGAAAGATGTGAGGCATGTGCCAAGCCTTAGGAGGAATCTTATTTCTGCAGGGGAACTAGGTGAAGCTGGTTACATGCTTACATTCATAGTTGACTCTTGGAAAGTCACCAAGGGTGACCTTGTTGTGGAAAGAGGTAAGAAGATAGGAACATTATATTTATCTACCTATGTTACTGATTCCTTTTTTGTATTATCTATTTTAGATTCAGAAGCATGCATGTGGCATAATTGGTTGGGCCATATGAGTAAAAAAGGAATACAGACCTTAAAGGCTAAGGGTAAGTTATCAGATTTGAAAGATTTAGATCTTGATTTCCGTGAGCATTGTGTCTTTGGAAAGAAAAAGAGAGTGAGATTTCTCAAAGTTGGGACAACTAAGGAGCATAAATTGGAGCTTGTACACTAAGATGTGTGGGAACCAACACAGGTAGCTTCTCATGAAGGATCTCATTATTATATTACTTTCATTAATGATGCTACAAGAAAGGTATGGGTTTATTTTATTAAATGTAAATATGATGTTTTTGAGACTTTTATAATATGGAAAGCCCTTGTTGAGAATGAATCAAATTCAAAGTTAAAGTTCCTTATATTTTACAATAGTAGTGAATACTATAGCAAGGATTTCAATGATTATTATTCAGTAAATGAAATACGTAGAGAAAGAATGGTTCCAAGAACACCATAAGAGAATGGTATTGCAGAAAGAATGAATAGGACAATAATGGAACATGCTAGAAGTATGAGAATACATGATGTATTTCCCTTGTAATTTTGGGCATAAGTAGTTGATACATCAGATTATTTGATTAACCGTGGGCCTTCAATTTCACTAGATGGAAGAATAACAGAGGAAGATTGGATCGGAAAAGAGGTAGATATTTATTTTCTTAAAGTTTTTGGTTCAGAAGATTTTGTGCATGTTGATAAGGGAAAATAGAAAAAAGTTGGATGCAAAATTCAAGAGATACATTTTCATTGGTTATGGATCTAGCGATTTTAGATTCCATTTTTGGGATTTAAAGAATTCTAAAACTATTAGGAGTCATGACATTGAATGGAATGAAAAGGGAATGTACAAGGATCAAATTTTGGTACCCAAGGATGAACCGATTGAGAAGTTTGTGAATGAAAATGAACTCTCAGATTTAAAACTCATACCTATAGGGTTACACAGTAACCGATGTTATTTGATCCCTGAACGACATTGGTCAACTGAATCGGTATCGTTTACAGAAGAGCCAAACTGAAACTAGTTAGCAGAACTGACGTTGGCTATAGGTGACTAACGATGATCACTGTTAGAATTGGAAATTTTTTTAGGAGGTCTAGAATGAGCCTCTGGTACCCCAAAATTCTGTGAGAAGGTCACAAAGGGTAAGTAAACCTCAAAAAATATTTACACCTTCTCTATCTTATTTATTATTGATTGATAATGGTGAACTAGAGAGTTTTTAAAGTATGGCACTTAGCGTGGGAGGCTCAAGAAAGGATCACGCGTGAAGAAGAGAGACAGATTCGGGACTTAGCCATTTTCACGATGAGGATCTATTTTTGGAGATAGCATGTGGAGCACACAAACCGGTCAAAGACTTGCGCGACACACATTGGCTATTTTTGGAGGATCAGCTACAAAGCACTTTGCATGGATACATGCTGAGAATAGATCTACTACTGGTAGTTAACTAAAAGCAGTCTATTGTTAGCGCACTTGCATGTGTGGCTATTTTTGTAATGATGTGTGGCTAATAATAGCATGTGACCTATTTTGGGATTAGATAAGCGGTGAAGGGAAAGTCCCCACCCTTATAAATATGTAGTGAACTGTGTAGCATAAGAGAGATGTGAGAGCTAAGTTATTGTGAGGTTATGTTACCAAATCTGATTTGCACATGAGCATATATTACTGTTATTGTAAGGAAGCTTCTGTGTATTACTATATTTAATATAATGGGGGTTATTGGCTGAATCAAGGTGTTAATCATGGTTATAGTTTATTACTGCATAAAGGGTTTCACTATGATTATTGTTTGATTCATGATACTTTAAGATCTAGATCTAGGAAATGCTCTGTAGAATGTTAGATTAATTATGGATCTGAATGCTTTAAGTCTTCATCATGCTAACATCCTACAACAACAACCCTAAAGAGGGGCCTGGTACCTTTGCATGCTTCGGGTGAGTGCTCAGTCTAGGCTGAGTGATGTGCCAGCGCGCCTGGGATTTTACTGGTGAATTCTAGGCTGCATCATTGGTTCCATTATCGGGACCTCTTTTTCAGTTGTTTTCAGGATGGTTCATGATGAAGACATACCGGTTGACCCTAGCAAGTGTTGAGGAGTGGATACATGATCTGGAAGAAGAATACACATGGAGGTTCAACACTGGATCTGAGTTTAATGCATGTGCATGGGTGGAACAAAATCTGTATGACAGTTTGTATGAGAGCTTCTTTGCTATTTTTCCAGTAGAATTGTATGAGTGGATGGTTGCTTATGCATCTAAATGGAATTGGAGGTATCACACACTTGTCTGGATGCAGGAAGAATTTTAGGCCCTTTATGATGCTGATCTGATTTGGACTCGCACTGTGGATACGTGGTTCCATGGTGTTTTGAACAGTTATATCTTGGAGTACTCAATTTCCACTTATTCATGCCCAGAGGTAGCTGAATTCCAGTTTTTACGATATCCAAGGGGAACTTACCTGCAAGGCATTCCACTGGCGATCAAGATCCTGATGGTAACTTTGAACTTGGAGAGAAAACTGATGGCTAACTAAAACCCCACCGCATGCAAGGGTGGGAGCAGGTTTGGTGAAAGATGGAAGACCTAGTGAGTAGAAAGGAAGAGAGAGGAAAGGTGGCTTAAGTATAATGAGGTGTGCATGAGAGGGAGGTAGAGAAGCAACAAGAGGTTGTAGAGAAAATGGCGTTGTGGAGAAAGATAGTTCGGGAAGGAGTTGAAGTTCACGCAGAAGATGTGGAACCCAAGCCTCAGGAACTCCCCCATTTGGGAAAGCATGATAGAGAACCCTCCTCAACCTCACGTAGAAGCATGCCAACAGAGATGACTTGGGCCATGGGTGCGCATGTGAATCCACCTGGAAACCTTGCCCTTGCGCTTGGTTTTCTGGCATCCAGTACAACAAACAGTCAACAAGCTAATTCAAGTAGTGGGAGAGCAGGAGCAAGTCTTATAAGAGGCACAACGATGGTGGTGCAAACGGATTCATTGTTATATGGGAGTACCTTTTCAGGTGTATCATCTACATAGAATTTAGGTGCACAGATTTTTGGACTCTCTTCTTGGAGTAGTAACACTTCGTAGACTGTCAGAGTACAGTTCAGTACTACTATTGGAACACAGGGAAGTACATCTTCTAGTCTGACCCTAGCTACAGGTTTGGGATCAGGAGGTATAGGTGGCTCTAGCTCTGGTGGATTTGGTGGTTCTGGAGGTAGAGGAAACACATAAGGTTCTGGATCAGGTGGGAAAGGTCTGCACCAACCCCAAAATATTTACATGGAGATGTCTCTTCATCTTCTAGAGTATAGGGGCATAGAAGATGTTGTGAACATGTACACATGTGTGAAATATTGTGGTGCGTAAAAGGAATCATGGCTTCTGAGCGTAGGGAAAGCCAATTTGCTACTACGTTACAAGGGCGCACACAGCTGGTACAGAAAGTTTGACCCTGATCAGACTTGCGTAGACTATACAACTTTAAAAGATGCATTCCTTAAAGAGTTTCACATCCCTGAGTTTGAGTAGAAGAGTATAAGTGCACTCAAGGATATTAAGTAAGGCACTACTGAAAGTGTCAGAGAGTATGATGCCCATTTCAAAATGCTGTTATCTAAGTTGTCTTATGATATTCATGCAAGCCAACATGCACAATGGTTTGTTGGAGGACTGATTACACCTTTTAGGAGGGCACTATCACATAAAACATACATTGATCTGCGTAATGCACTTGAAGAAGCCTTACGCGCTGAGGCAGTTGGAAGCATAGTTACTGGGGTAAGCCCATTTTTAGAAGCACAGATCGCAGCTATGGAAAATTAGTTGGAGAAACTATCAAAAAATTCAGCACACGAGACACACATAGGGATTTGGTGCACAAATTGTGAAGTGGAAGGTCACACAAAGGATAGTTGTCCCCACAGATCTGTGCACTCATTGTTGTTAGACTATGAAATATGCCATCTAAACCATGATGCTAGCCACTACCCATTACTACAACACGTGATAAGGAAGAACGTTTCATGCTACTGTAAAATCTATAGGTCCATGACTCATGACACGGAAGACTATCGGCTGATTGGTCAGATCCAGGATGCTATAGATATTGGTGTATGATAGATAGAGTTTCAGATAACTCTAAAGGCAAGAATGAGCATCAGGATCAAGATCACAATCAGGCGTGCTATGATCAGAATGAAGGGAATTTTGAAGGCAGTCATGGCAGAGGTTGAGGATACCATGGTGGATTTGGAGGATGAGGCCATGGTGGTGGAAGAAGTGAGTTCCCTCATGGAACATGTTATACATGTGGATCTCCTGACCACTATAGGTGTGAATGTCCTCAGAATGTTACATGTTATTTCTGTGGAAAGAATCATAGTTATGAGGAATGCCCAGACTTGTATGAGCATCTTAGCAAGTAGCATAAACAAGAAAACAAAGGTGCAGGGATGGTTAGGATACAACGCATTGTGGAAAATCAGTGGATGCCTAAGTTGGAAGCAGATTCTGAGGCATTGCAAGTAAAGATCATGACCCGTGCTGAGGTGGCACATGCTAGAGATGCATTGCAGTAGAAGCCTACCATCACTAAAGAGGATGTACTACATGCACGGTACCCAGATCCTTCCCATCAGAAGGAGGTTTATCAGGAAACCATGGAGGTACTCAGGAATCTTCAGGGTGAAATACAATATTTAAAGGAGCAATCATGGAAGATGGAGCAAAAGAAAGCATCAGAGATGTCCAAACTGATATGGATGACTTAAGAGAACTATGTAATTTATCATGCCATGAGAATATCATTCCACTGTTGGGGAATTGGTTAAAGGGAAACACTCCATGCATAAGTATTGAGACCAGATGACAGATCCTGCATGTAAATCTTCCCCCTCATAGCCTAGATTATGACAAGGAAATCACTCTGAATGTTGTTGTGGATGGGTGGCTATTGAGTAATATATTGATTGATATAGGCACAGAAGTCAATGTTCTTACTTTAGATGCATGGGTACAAATGGGGAGGGCCCCATTACAGCCATCCTCTAATGTATTGTTCATGGCTAATCAAACTAAGGCCACTCCCATCAGAGTTTTGAAAGATGCATCTATTACCATACAAGGAGCCAAGTTCACAGGAGATTTTGAGGTTTTAGCACTGGCAGAGTCAGATAGCTTCCCATCTCTATTGGGGCATCCTTGGTGCTATGCAAATAATGTTGATCTTTAGTTCAACAAGGGTTATATCAGCTTTGAAAACAAGGAGGAAAGAGTTATTATCCCTTTAACAGATGGAAAATCTGTGCCCTATGTTGAGCCCTTGAGTGAAGAATACTTGAATAGGATTTATGTATGTGTCATCTGGGATCTAGAGATGCTTGAGCCATCTAATGAAGGAATAATTCAGTGGGAGGATGCACAGTCTATTAGTGATACTACAAGTGTTGCTTGTGACAATTGGGCTCATAGCACTTATGAGTTGGTAGGGCACGAAGTAAAGAGCATATTTCCTAAGGGAAACAAACCAATTTATGTCAGGAGAATAGGTAATAACTCAGTACCTTGTTACATCGGAGATGGAGATCCTATGGTGTTCCTGCGTGCCATAGAGGAACAGTGGCTAGACCTGCTGGAAAGAAGAAATATGCTAACATATACACTACATGGGACAACAACGCGCTGGTGGGTGGTCCACAAGGATAATCTTGTAGGATGGAATGAAATTAGGATTTCTCTTGCTACTAGGTTCTTCAGGAGCAATGCACCTACTCAAATATGCACTTATCATGGTAATCAACCTGTTCAACACCATGTTCAAAAGTGTGAGAGACTCTGGACAGAGGGGCAAAAAGCTTTACCACCTTCTCTCTGGGTGCACAAGTTTTATTCCACTTTACAAGGTTGCACACGTGCTTGGTATGTCTATGTCAAACTCCATAGAGAGACTGGAAATTGGCAGGGTTTAATTGCAGGAATGACTCAGATGTTTGACTTCTTCTCTACCAAGCCTCTGGTAGAGGAAGCATTAAAGGTCATAAAGTGCTTAACTATGGGAGATAGTGCCAAGGCTGAAGAACTCATTCAAGAGTTATTTGATGAAGGAGACTCAGGAGTGTTTTTGTTGAAGAAACAAAGGCTGATGCCACACTACTTTAGTGCACTTGCCTTGAGAAAGAAAAAGGAAAAATGGTCTACTTAGTGGATGATGAAGAAGTAGAAAATCTGGATGTAAACCATTCAACAGGTAGGCGTGAGGTGTTGGACAGTGCAGATAAGACCATGCACACCTATCATGAACCTATGAAGACAAAGAAGGTGAATATTGGATCAGATGTTGAGCCTAAGGAAGCCATAATTGGAGACTATTGGTCAGACTCTGAAGTGGAAAAAATCATAGAGCTACTATGGGATTATCAGGACTTATTCCCTCGAGGGTACCATGAACTTAAAGGCATGCATGAATCATTAGGAGAGATGAGGATAAATCTTAAAGAGGGTGTGCACCCCAGTTAGAAAGAGACCCTACAGGATGAACCCCAACTTGCGTGAAAAGGTCAAGGAAGAGATTGACAAAATGTTGAAGTTTGGGATTATCAAGCCCCTCGATGAGTCAAAATGGGTTAGTCCAATGGTGATCAGTATCAAGAAGGATGGTAGGATTAGGATCTGTGTGGACTACAGGGAGTTGAATGCTGCATGTGTGACTGATCCCTTTCCTACGCCATTCACTGAGGAAATACTAGAAGGTGTTGTAGGGCACGAAATCTATTCATTTACAGATGGGTTCTCTGGGTATCATCAGGTTAGGATTTCCCAGGAGGATCAGGAAAAGACTACTTTTACTACTGAATGGGGTAGCTTCACCTATACTGTGATGCCTTTTGGTCTGAAAAATGCACCTATTGTATTTTCAGCGCATAGTTGTTCAAGCATTCAAGGAGTTTATTCACAACTTCTTACAGGTTTATTTAGATGATTGGACGGTGTATGGATTAGTTAAGGATCATTGTGACAATCTACGCTTAATGTTTGAAATATGTAGATAGTTGAGTATCTCTTTGAACATCAAGAAGTGCATATTTGCTACACCATTTGGAATACTGTTAGGACACATAATCTACAAGGAAGGTTTGTTGGTTGATCCAGCTAAGGTTGCAGTCATTATAGGCCTAAAAGAGCCTACCAGTCAAAGTGAGGTGCATGGATTTTTGGGCCATACAAGATATTACAGGAAGTTTATTAAAGGATATGCCAAAGTTGTTGCACCATTGGAGGAGTTACTGAAAGGGAAAGGTATGTTCTACTGGGGAGAACTACAACAATGCGCATTCGAGACATTAAAGGAGAAACTTACTATCATGCCTATTCTGCATTTTCCTTCATGGGACCAACCATTTCATGTACATGTGGACGCCTCTGGCATGGCCATTGGCACAGTATTGGCTCAACCTGGAGAAGGTATTATAGATCATCCTATCTATTTTGCTAGTAGAAAGTTGACTCCTGCAGAACATAATTACACCACTACAGAGCATGAAGCTTTGTCAATGATCTATGCGCTACATAAATTCAGACAGTACCTACTAGCTACACCATTTTTCTTCTATACAGATCACATGGCATTGAAGTATTTGGTAAACAAACCCATTTTACAAGGGCACATATGCAGATGGGTACTCTTATTTCAAGAATTTGACTTCACAGTTGTGGTAAAACCAGGGAAAAGTAATTCTGGACCAGACCATTTATCCAGAATACAGTCAGGAGAAGAAGCACAGGTAATTGAAGATACCATGCCAGATGCCCAGTTATATAGGTTACAACACGCACCATCAGAATTAGAGGACATTGTTGTCTTTCTACGAACAGGCATGACACCAGAAGGAATGAAATCCTTAGAGAAGAAACAACTTGGTATACGTGCGACACCCTATATGTTGATTAATGATGACCTGTACAAATTAGGCAGGGATGAAGTATTGCATCATTGTGTACTGGAACATGAATTCATAGACATCATGGAGGAAGCTCATGGTGGTATTGCAGGTGGCCACTATGCAGGTGATGCCACTGCGCATGCAAGATTCTACTCACTGGATTATGGTGGGAGACCCTGTATAAAGATTGTAAGGAATTTTGTAAGGCATGTGATCATTGTCAACGTCTTGGGAAACCAGGTCAATGAGATGAAATGCCTCTAAGACCTATTGCTAGTGCAAAACCATTTGAGAAATGGGCTATCAATTTTGTGGGTCCTATTTCACCAGCCATGCGCAGGACTGGATCACGTTATATCATCACTTGCACAGACTATCTGACAAGGTGGGCAGAAGTAACACCTACAAAGGATTGTACAACAACTACAACAGCCAGGTTTCTATGGGAGAATATTATTACAAGGTATGGATGTCCTTTAAGTTTGACCAGTGATAGGGGCACACATTTTCTTAATGAGACAATCAGAATTTTATTGGATGAATTCATGATTGCACACCATAAGACTACACCCTATCATCCTCAGGAAAATGGAACTTGAGGCATTCAACAAAATTTTGAGCCAGACATTGACAAAAATATGTGATGTTGGAAGGAAGGATTGGGATGATAAAGTATTTGCAGTACTTTGGGCATATAAAACAACATATAAAAGGTTGAACAAAGCCACACCATTTCAGTTAGTGTTTGGCACAGAAGCAGTTCTTCCTATGGAATTTATGTTACCATCTTTGTGTATTGCGAGTGCTGGAGGTCTAGCTGATGAGAAAACATTAGAAGAATGGATTGAAAAGTTAATCAAGTTGGATGAGCACCGAGCAATAGCACGTTGGAGTTAGAAACAAGAAAAGGCTAGGTAGAAAGCATGGCATGACAGGCACATTAGGGATAAAAGGCTTGAGATAGGACAAGATGGTGCTCCTTTATGATTCTAAGTTTTTGTGCCATCTAGGTAAACTCAAAGTACATTGGTTGGGGCCATATGTTATCACTCACATACTTGAAACAAGCACCTGTCAGTTAGAGGTGCTTGATGGAATACAGTTACCCAGTTACTTCAATGGGAGTAGGCTGAAGCCCTACTATAAATAAGTCTTCTTGGTGTTTGTAATAAGGCAGTGTTGCCATTTAGATTAGGTTTTCAATTCTAAATTTCCTTAATGTATTTCCTTCTTCGTCGCTATGCTTTGTCAATTTAGTTGGTGTGTTTGTGTAATAAAGCACATTTACGTGCCAAAAGCTAATTCCTATTTTGAAGATTTTTATGCGCAGAGGACTACACATACCCTTAGTGTGGGGTAGGTTATTGATATCTAGGTACAATACTGATGAAAATAAGTACACATGAAAGGAACTAACTGCTACAGGGTGCTATTCAAGTTGAAGAATTAAAAAATTATCTTCTGGAAATGAGGACCATAAGTGGAGATGAATGAAGAAACAAGTATAACATGAGGTAAGCAGAGGCCATGGGAACTACCAAGGGAAAGTGCAGTGGTGAGGTACTCAGGTGCATGGAGGCACGTTGAAGAGAAGTCTGTGGCTAGAGGGTAGGAAGGCACGCTAGAAGGTTATAGCTTGGGCGCGAAGATGTACCACATGGAAAGAACAAAAATGGTCAATTAATGAGAGGATTGTTGGTAGGTGAAGGAGCAATAAATGCACTAAATTTTTGAAATTCTATATAAGGACGAGATGCGAGTTCATTTTTACCATTGCAATTATGAAAATTTGAAAAGACCTAAGTGTGAAAGAGTCGAGAAATCGTGTTGAGGTGCGAAGAGTGTGAAACCAGACATGGAGAGGAGGTTTGTGCGAAGGAGAAGCTTGTGTTCCCATAGGTGAAGGGTTTGAGAAAAGTAGACATGTTACAAATGAGCTAGGGCACGTGATTTCCACTAGGGCATGAATATTTGAACTAGGGTTTCAACTTGCTCGATTACAGAGGGAAGAAAAGAGAGATTTTTTAGATGGCACCGAAGAAAACACCCACAACAGGAGTAAAAGGGAAGAAGAAGGTCAAAGTGGAAGAAGAAATTACTCCCGAGAGTAATTTCTCAGAAATGTAGTATCCAGAGGGTGTGATTGTGGGACAAGAATGGGATTCCCATGTCTGTCAATGTAAAATCAGTGATTACAACCATTGTACATCAGATAATAAGAATGAGCTTGATGTGTTATTGAGAACAAAAATGAAAAAGTGCACAACAAAAGATATGCCGGTGTACGATGACGCTGGTGAAAAGTTATTAAAGCAAATTGGAGTCTACCAGTTGTACGAGCTGCCATACTTTGGAAATTATGAACCATTGTATCGGTGGCTGATGAGCAGAGTCCATGAGGACTTCTTCTACTTCACCAGACGAAGGGTAAGAATCATAGCTGCCTTGATTTCAATAGTAACAGGACTAAGGGCTTCATGAGTAGATCTGGAGAGTGATTTAACTGATAAGGCCGCAATCTTGGAGACAAGGAAGGAGATGGGGTATACCAAAGGTCCGCGTGGCATGGACATCGACAGATTGAAGAAGTACCCAATAGTTCAGGTAGCTACACACTTGGTGACAAAGTTGAATGACCAAGAAAGGTGGTCACAGGTAAACACAATGTGGTTGCACATTGCAAAGAAGATGTCTGAAGGAGTGGTCTACAATATCACAGATCACATAGCAAAGACAATAATTGAAGAAGTGCAGACAAGTGAAAGAATAAGTTTTGGCACTATTTTATTGTCTTTGGTGTTCATGGAGATTGGAGTGCCCGATGGGCCAAAAGAGAAGATTTGGGAGTACCCCATGGAACACAAGTCTCTGGTGGAAAGATTTCAAAAATACTTGTGTGAAGGATCAATGGGTGGACCATTTAAGTAGAGGGTAGAGATGTGGTATGACAGGCTCCCTGCGGTGTTTGAAGAAGAATGGCACATACCCAAGGAGTTTCCTTCAGTGGTGGGTAAGGTAGTACAGTTTGTAATTTACCAACATTTTTGCATCACACTGCGATTTGCCATGAAGGACGGGGCTTGGAGCCCATGGTGCAAATTACCATATTCCTTCACAAAATATATTTCCAGGCATCAGTTCACCAATTTCAGATGCGCACTGCCTAACCTTCAATGCAGAAAAGGTAGATTGCGACTACCACACTCTAAGAAAGAAGTATGTATATCCAGGGTGGAATGCCTACATTGAGAGGCTCATCTCAGATATTATAAGCATGAAGCCTGTAAGCTTGGAAGTTGGGGACACTAGAGTAAGCACTTGTGTACCTTCAACTCAAGCCCAAGCTGGAGAATAATAAGTATGTGGAGAATGAGTTCACACTCCCAGGGCTGCCAAAAGGTAAGCATACAATGGAAAATGTTCCAGTGCCTAAGCCCACAGAGACAATACAAGTAGATGATGAAGAAGAGGAGCATGAAGATAGTGGTGGTTTGGAGCATAGAGGTAGAAGGAAGCCTCCAAATAGGGAAGAAGTTGAGCACGTGACTACTCCCCCCCAGCCATGAGAGGGAGATGATGAGGACTTGGATGCAGTCCAAGGAGAGCGTCATTTCAAAAGAGTATTCAAGAGAACAAGGACCCAAGGTGCTACTCCACAATCAGTGCGTAGATCACCTCAACTCTCTCCACAAAAGGAGACAACTGAGAAGAGAAGAAGGAAGTTGAAGTTGAATGAGGAGGTGGAAGAGTCTGAGGAAAGCACACCCAATTCCCCTACACCTCTAGAGAACGTGGAAGAACAAAAGGATGAAGAAATGAAGGATGGAGAAGAGGGAGAAAAGGAAGCAGATGAGACAGCAACTGAGAATGCTTAGGACACAACAAAACAAGCTCTAAATCTTGAAGCCCAAGTTCCTAAGGGGCCAAGAACAAAGAGAACAAGTGGGGAATATGTTCCACCAGTCATGGGCTATGTTGAGGACACAGGTAAAATTGTCTATTCTTGTTTTTAGAGCACAATGACACACAAGGAGTTGTATGGCTAAGAGATGATGGATGAAGAGATGGAAATTGTGTGCACAAGGAAGTAGATATCATGGTTAATGAACACACACATGGATAAACTAGAATTTGATGTGTGTGAGGAGTCATACGTATCAAGGAGGTTGAAAAAGACACCTTAGGCTAGACACATAACAATCAAGCCTATTTTTATGTCAGATGAACAAGTGAGCAATGATTTGGTGAAAGTCTTGACAGAGGTGGCAAGGCAGAATATGGATAAGGCTGCAACAATTAGGGTGCTATGAGAGGAGATCAAGACTAAGGATGTAGAAATAGCATGCCTAAAGCAAGAGAAAGACTTGGCACAAAAGAAGAATGTTGTTTTCATCAGCATGGCAGAGGAATTTGGGGACAATATCATGAAAGAAAAGCCACATTTAGAGCCAAAGGTACCCAAAACATTTCCTTCAGCAATGCATTATGTAAGTACCTTGGTGGACTTAGTGCTTGAAGATGAACCTCTGTGCATGCCAACGCCAAAGGATCCAGTGTAGGAAGTAGAGCGGGAAAAGGCTTCAGTGATGTGGAAGATTACATCATATGAGGGGTTGCTTCAGAGCTCGTAGGAGGAACTAAAGAAGGCAGATCAAGTGCTGAATATTTGTACAGTGCCAGAAGCCATTATAAGAACCAGGACCATTTTGGAAGATAATGAAGTCCTGAAGGCCATGAAAGATGAAACATTGGGCCTCACAAAATGATTAGCACTTGTCAAAATAGAAGTGTGAGGCCCTTACAGAAGCACAAGAACCACACAAGGAAAGGCTGGATGAGCTTGGGAAACTCATCGTGTAAAAGATGGACTTATTAGAAGGAAGGATGACTCTAATGTCTAGCATTGTGTTGGTCTTGTAGAATGAGAAAGGAGAGATTGCAAAAGATGAGTTAGAGTCAATTGCAGTGGATATCCCAGAAAAGGCAGAAGCCACACTCAATGATTGGTAGACTTTAGAGGTGGAAATAAAAGAAGAATATCCAGAGTTGATTCTTTAGGTTGAAGCAGAAGATACTACAGGGTAAAGACATTCTTTTATTCATCAAAATTATTTCTATTCTTCTATTCATATTCTTTGATTCATTTTGGAGACAAACCATTGCCGGGGTGGCAATGCAATTAGTGTGGGGTAATGTTGATCAGTTAAAGTATGACACTTAGCAAAGTACATACAGGCTCAGGAAAGGATCACACACGAAGAAGAGAGAAAAATTAGGGACTTAGCTATTTTTCACGATGAGGATCTATTTTTGGAGATAGCGTGTGGAGCACATAAACCAGTCAAAGAATTACATGACACACATTAGTTATTTTTGGAGGATCGGCTATGAAGTTCTTTGCATGGATACAGGATGAGAATAGATCTACTACCGATAGTTAACTAAAAGAAGTCTATTATTAGTGCACTTGCATGTGTGGCTATTTTTGTAATGGTGCATGGCTAATAATATCATGTGACCTATTTTGGAATTAGATAAACGGTGAATGGAAAGTCCCCACCCTTATAAATATGTAGTGAACTATGTAGCATAGAGAGATGTGAGAGCTAAGTTATTGTGAGGTTATGCTACCAAATCTGATGCACGCATGAGCATATATTACTATTATTGTAAGGAAGCTTATGTGTATTACTGTATTTAATATAATGGGGGTTATTGGCTGAATCAAGGTGTTAATCATGGTTATAGTTTATTACTACATAAAGGGTTTCACTATGATTATTGTTTGATTCATGATACTTTAAGATCTAGATCTAGGAAATGCTTTGTAGAATGTTAGATTAATTATGGATCTAAATGCTTTAAGTCTTCATCATGCTAACATCCTACAATAACAACCCTAAAGAGGGGCCTGGTACCTTTGCACACTTTGGGTGAGCACTCAGTCTAGGCTGAGTGATGTGTCAGTGCGCCTGGGATTTTACTAGTGAATTCTATAGATGTGAAGACAACTTTCCTTCATGGTGATTTAGATGACAAGATTTATATGCAACAACCACTTGGGTATGAAGTCAAGGGTAAGGAGAAGTTAGTGTGCAGGTTGAAAAAGAGCCTATATGGGCTCAAACAAGCTCCAAGGAAATGGTACATGAGGTTTTATAGTTTCATGCATCAATATGATTATTTCAGATGTGAATATGACCATTGTGTTTATTTTTCAATAAGCTTGAAAGTGGGAGCTATATTATTTTGTTATGGTATATGGATGATATGCTTATTGCAAGATCTAATATACATGACATTGGTGAGATTAAAGGAAAGCTAGCTCACACATTTTCTATGAAGGATTTAGCATCTAAAAAAAGAATCCTTGGCATGAAAATACATAGAGACATGAAGAACAAAAAATTGTATTTGTCTTAGAAGGAGGATTTAAAATGTAGAATTCAAAACCTGTAAGTACACCTATGGCTGGAAACTTCAAATTGAGGAAAGATTAGTGTCCATTGAGGAGGCAAAATACATGACACGAGTTCAAAGTTGGGAGTCTCATGTAAGGTTTATACCAGACTAGACATTACACATGCAATGGGAGTTACACCTGGCTGGAAATTTCAAATTGAGAAAAGATCAGTGTCCTTCATCACATGAGGAGGTCAAATACATGACACAAGTACTATATGCTTTAGCAGTTAGGAGTCTCATGTATGCTATGGTTTTTACCAAACTAGACATCGCATAGGAAATGGGAGTTGTGAGTAGATTTATGGCCAATTCAGGTAAAGATCATTGGAAAGAAATTCAATGGATACTCTAGTATTTAAGAGGGACATCTAGAATGAAATTATGCTATGTAAGTTCGAATATTCTTTATGTGGTTATATTGATTCGAATATGGCTGGAAATATGGCTAGTAGAATAGGAGCACTACTAGATATATTTTCAAAGTAGGCAAGACAGAAGTTAGATGGATATCAAGATTGCATAAGCTTTGGATTTGTGTACTACATAGGAATAGATATGTTGCAGCTATAGAGGCTAGCAAAGAGATGATATGGATGAGAAGGTTCATGGAAGAGTTGGGAAAGGAGAAAGATGATTACAAATTATTTAGTGATAGTTAGAGTGTAATAAATTTGGCAAATAACTAAATGTTTCATTCTATAATGAAACACATTCAATTCAGATATCACTTCATATGACAACAAGTATTGGAGGATGGGAAATTGAAACTAGAGAAGATTCATATGAGTGAAAACCCTATGGATATGCCAATGAAGCCATTAGACAAAAGAGAAGTTAGAGCTACACTCCACTTCTTTTGGTCTTCAAGTTTGAGACTTGAAGAGGAAGAAACAAAGCAAATGAGAGGATCCAAGAATGACAATGTACAAGTATAGTGCAGTAATTTATCTCTAAGTGGGAGATTGTTGAGATGTAGAGCTCAATTACTTAAGTTTAGCATGCTTTATCAAATTTCTGGAAAACACAGTAACCGGCATCGATTATGTAGGGATCGACATTGGTCACCTATGACCGACATTGGTCAAGAAAGTAGGAACCACCATCTCTTAGGGCTAACCGACATCAGTTACCTATGCGTGAGTGTTTTATTTAACTCACAATAATTAGATCTAATTTTAATATTAAATCATATCTATTTATTGTAATTACAATGGCTAAGTGCCCTAAGTTTGTATAAAGCATTTATAAGCTAGAAATCTAGGGTTAGAAGTAGAGAGTTAATTATTATTGTGAAAATAATTGTGAGAGATTTTCTTGGAGAAGAAGGAGAATCTTGAGAGAAAGAAAGTATTGTACATCGTGAAAGGTGTGGAAGATTGTAAATCTTCATCGGTATATCTTCTGAAAGCTTTAGATAATATATTGGCTTGTTTCTTGGTGCACCAGAAGTAGCCCACACTGGGTGAACCACATTAAATTTGGTGTTGGTTTATATATCTTATTTTGTATATTTATTTTGGTAGAATATCCATTTTTATTGCATGTATGCTTAGATTTGATATATTATCTGCACAACCTGTGTGGTAACCCCAACATTGCTCATGGGGTAAGATATTTTTCTTCAACAGTTTGGAAACCATTTTGGGTAGCATCTACCTATGAGAATATTGAAAATATAGAACCATCCCTAGAAGCTATCCTCATTGGGCACAGATTCAATCAGATTGTCTTTGTAAATAAGTTTTCAAGTTTTTAGAAACCATAAGAGCCTCCCTATAAAGAGAAGGTATTATTGTCCCCTGGACTGTTGATTGTGTTAAATAAAAATTTTAACCAATAACTTGTGAAAAATAACTATTTAAAGTTTACGAGAGGAGGCATATTAGATGATGGATTTGACTCAATTGGTGGGGTCTACTTCAATACACATAGATAGAGTAGCGATGAACCTCCAATGAGTTTTCAAGGGAAGAACACCAAAGACACACTTAGTGGGGTACAGGATACAAGAAAAGTATTCAATGAGAAGGTTTGAGAAGATATATGTCCCATTAGGACAACAAGATGAAGTTCCTACATTGCTTAAATTTAGCCTAAGAGGTCATCAACATAGTATTCCAAATTTTTATGCAGTAATGATCATGAAAAATGGTCTACTCATTGAGCATCAAACTAGAGTGTCACCACATGGTTTAAGTCCAAAGGGCATCACTCGATAACAAAAATTCCCCCAAGGAGTGAGGACCAGTATCTCCTATGTTGGTCAAATCCCTGGTGATGAGAATTTTATCCTATCTATTCAAGAAGCCACTTCTTAAGTTTAGAGAATTTCATGGCTCTTGGTAATTTGATCAATGAGCAGATTAATGTTAATTCGCCAAGCTCAAAGTCATATTTGGGACAAACGAGGTCTAATTTTTTTATCTTCTATGCAGAACTCAATTTTCCCGAGGCTTTGCTCTAATGGGAAGTCAAATCTAGAGACCCAATGTGGATAGCCTATGTGTATCTGTAGACACTAGAATCAGGCACTGAAAGGAGAAATTCAGTAGTCTCTTTTCACATGATACTGATTCATATCATCCCTAAGTGAGAGCATTATTAATTGATCACTATTTTGGTGCCTCCATTTCCTTTTATTGATCTCCATTTTTCTCTTCATGCTTCTACATCAAGTTCTTAATCCTAGTGTGATTCTTCTAAAACATTACCTTAAGGGTAGTAATTGACAACAGAGCCCAACCATTATTCAAGTGCATAGGTGCCAATTATAAAATCCTATCAGAAACTTTATGAGCTCTAAGAAATATCTTGCATTATCATAGCATAATTGTTTAGGTAACCTTTCAAACCTTGTTGGGCAATGTATCCAATAAAATCAAGGATAGATTCATTAACTTCTTTGAGTAGCCAATTATGAAATTTAAGTCTAGGGACTGGTATAAATACAAAGCTATGTTGCAATAATAAAGGACCAAACATTTATTACTTGTACTATGATCAGCTAGGTTGCATCTAAAGGCATTACCAATAAAACTCAAACATCCATCTAACATTCAATAAACAAGGGATTGTATCCTTCTTGACATGGGACTGAAGTGGGAGGGCCACCATCTTACTTTTACTAGTGAAGAAAGCATATCTCTTTACATATTTTGACCCGTATGATGAGCTAATTTCTTGTTATCAAGTGTGACTCACACAAGATCCACGTAGGGCACGATTCTACATACATACACGCAGAACTACATGGATTTTGAAATGTAGTGCAGTGCCTAGATCATAAGTTCACTTAGTCGGAATGACCGCTAAGAATTAGTTGGAATCAGCATATTGCATCCTCAATGAATCTTAGCATTTGACTCCGTCAAGGTTTTACTATAGGTTTAAGGTAGAACCCCACCAGATCAAAGTATAAGGACATAGATAGTGACAATCTCAGCTGCCACATTTTTACTTTGCTTAACACTATGAGGATATGACGCCAGTGGATAAAAATTACTTTCTAAGGTTCTGAGTAGGCACAAGTGCCCAGAGAAGGTCTACAGTGCCCTAGGTACCCCTGACCCTATTCAGGCACCCTAGTCCTAGTATTTCCAGCTCTCGTATAATTTTTTGGGCTTGGTTGTGATATTATCCCCTTCTGTCCCTACTCCTATTCTCCAACTCGACATAAGGAGGTTTCTTGATTGTCTTGAGTATCAGCTAAGTATTTTAACCCTCCTCTTACAACTAGGGTTTTATATTTTTTTATATTACTTGCTTGGGTCATATTTGTACTTCATTGCATATCTATTTACTACATTGTTACATATTTATATTTAACATTTATTCATTTAAATATTGCTTAATTATATGATGAAATTAGCAGAGAGTAGACATTGTAAGTCTTTGTTGATGAGAAGAACTATGTGAGGGTGCATCCTACATAGCTTTTGTTTAACAAAATTAGTGTTAGGATAGGTGATGATATTGTGAGAAATGATGTTAGGGTCAATACTCAGCATGTAACTATATTTTAATCCATGATCCTTTAGTGTTTGACTATGTATAGAAAGCCACTGGTTTCTCTGAAGCCATTGTAATTCTTTTGAATGTCAAAACCATGGATCAACTGTTGACTATATCAGCCCCATAAACATATAGGATGAAATATTTTTAATAATCATAGTTGATAATGAATGGGCGCTTGTGTAAGTTTCAATGTGTTGATCTTGGTACATATTTATTTTAGAGGTCATTGTCTATTTAAAATTCACATTCTTCTTGAGCATCTATTGGTAATCGTGGCATTGAAGAACGTCCTGCAAAATTAGGCGAATGAACTTCCTAAAAAATTTAGGTAAAATACCAGAGGAAGGGTATTTTAGATACCATCCTTATGAGTTGGTAAGGAAGAGGTCTTAAAGTAATAACGTGAAAATCTTTCAAAAGTCAGATGGTGATGTCACTCTTTGAAAAAACTATGACCCATGGGATCATTACCCTGTAAAACTAAAAAGGTGGTACTGGTTTTGGGGTTAAGAGACACTTCAAAATGGTGCTTGTGGAGGATCTTTCAGGCTGATTTTTTCAAGACCTGACCCATATGGTATTTCACTCTCCTTTGAGAAAATGATTTATATCATCTAAGTAGATGGATTCGATGTTCATAAAGTCTAAGTATAAAGCCCCTAAATGTACATATCCATGGAGGTACATTTGAAATGTGGCACCCACATCTTGGTTATATACCAAAGGGAAGTTTTCTCATATGCATATGGTTCCCCATTTGGCTAATTACTAGAATGTGGAGTCTTATGATTGATACCTCTGTCTCTAACCTTGATCTGATCAAATCCTAAGTAGACCATCAAGGACATAGAAATATCTGACATTAGGTTCATACATGGACTATTTTTGGGGTCTTACAAAATGTATTTCCATATAGGGTATATGAATTAATGATCCTTTAATGAGGACATGTTCAGGTCCCTTAGTGAAAGGCTACATAGAGTTATATCATCGTCCATTCTTAGTGTCCTAAGGACAATTTGACCAAGTTAGCCACCCAAGAGGTAAAGGACTCATTATGGGGAGTTAGAATTCATTTTTTCCTCAATGCACGTTTTGATCAGCTCTTTATGTCATGTGAGGGGCTTTGAAAGGGTTTGGGATCTGTGTAGGACACTGACAGTTTCTACCCTAATTGGCTTCAGAACTAGGATCAGGATCTATGAAGTGTTGATGAGATATATCGTATAATATGTAAAACCATTAAGGTCCGTACTAATAAATCCATGAGAAGACATCATTGAAATTTCCCTTACATAAGGAGATGAAAGACTTGCTTCTCTGAAGGTTTATCAATGTTGACCTTGTTGGTAAGATGAGGAGTTCCTAATGTCTTGCAGCAATGGTGACATGATTAATAGCTCACAGCATGGTAGGTGACTGTTGTTATATTACGGTCCTTGAGCCTAGTTGAAGTTCATCAAAATCAATGTGATTATATATTGCTTCAACGTATGGTGCCGTTATCAACCATTTAGGTATCTTAATGATTAGCTATCATTAATTTGGATCACCATAACCATAATCGTAAATTGTGGTATTGCTGGTTGTAATGAGGAGAAATCAGAGCTGTCATTTTAGTTTAAGATGGCGACAAATTGTTTATCAGTGTATCAAATAAATCTATCAATGACTGTGGATCATCTGAGAATACTATATGTCTCACAACCATCTTAGTCATGATGTTCTTTACCTTGTCATGACATGGTTACAACTAGGTCCCAAATTGATGAATCAATAGTCTTTTCAAAAGGTGTAACAATGCTCAAAAACCTCCTATAAGAGGTCCCAAAATCTGTAGCCTAGTAAGGCTTACTTAACCACCACTTCTTTTTCTGCAGCTTCTTGCTTCATTTCTCCTTAGTTTTGGCCTTTAGTTGCACAACCGCCGCCCTAGTAGGGTGAAGGTCCTGTAAATGCCGCTTTGCATAGGGCAGCAGTCATATACGATTTTTCTAGAATCTTCACCTGAGAATTGATGTGTCAATAAAAAAGCTTACATTCACTAATTGAGAACGTTTATCACCCCTGATAGCTGATTTCAAGCTTGAGTGAATGGCTAATCTAGTGCATCTAATTGTGAACAATAACTGATCTAATGCTAACTTCATCCCTTAAAAATGTATTTGTTTTGTCACCCCATGTATGCCAAGTGTGTTATTACACATTACCCAACCTACCTTAGATCATAAACAATCAATTTATATGTTGTCTCTAAGTGAGGAAATGTGTAACGACCCAAATAATTTCACACACAAACAACACAGTAAATACAGGATAATTTTTTTTTTTTTTTTGACACATAACACGACACAACATGCCACCACCAAGGTCACAACTAACTCCGCGGATAACTCAATACAAGGATGACCACAAAGGTAGCACGGAAATGTTCACACCCACCAAGGATGGTTTACTTTTCTTTTTGACAAGACAACATAAGAAGTCCACCACATAACACACCTACAGATAGGGCCAAGCCACAATGAGAATATTATTGAGGGTTATTTATTTTTATGAAACCTCTTTCGATCCTTAACTTCAGTCTTCTAAGACTCTAGATATGATTTGTACAATGCTAAGTTACTTAAAATTTACTTTGAAGAGAAATTTGTTCTAATTCTTCTCTATTATGGCCTTTATTTGCTTAATTCGTTTATCAAGAAAAAGGAGTATTTAAATTCCACAAGGCCATCTGTTCACCACTAACGCTACTAAGACTTGTTCTTGCCCACAAGACAACATGGTTTTAAGATCAACACACTTAAGAGAAGAAATACAAGGTGCCTTGGAAAAAGGTTAGAGGGAGAAGGTCGAGATGAAAACATCTTTAGGGCCTCATTAGTTATTGCCAGTATTTAATTGAAGCTAGAGCTCTTAACAAGAATTATCAACGATTTTACTTAGGCTTCGCTAAATGATTATTACCAAAGAGAAAAATTTACTTTCCAAATGGCGGTGAGAAAGATTGTGAGATCTCCAATTTGTTTTCTCTTAGCTTATTAAATCTTTCATCTTCTAACAACTAACAGTTCATTTCACCTTAGGGTCATTTTACAAATTTCACCATAAAAGGAATAATGTTCACTAGAGGAGCTAGGGTTATCATGTTATATAATTTTACTTGCAAAGATAGTCTCGCCTATGATTTCTTTAAAGAATTCCTTGCTCTCAAGTTGGTAACCTCTACGTTAATTTATTTAAATATAACTTTTAGTTCAACTTTTATAAGTATTAAACAACCCACGTTATTTTACTTATGTCACATTATTAATAAGTCATAGCAAGATTTACTCAACATTTCTTTTCAAGGGTAGAGTTTAATAACACTCATTCACCAGAACAAAACAAAGTTACATCCATACTTAAAATACCAATATTCCAATAAGGTCACTCAACAAGCAGTAACCAAATTTTCTTAATATTTTCAATGATGGTCAAACAATACAAGGTTTCCAAAGTTAAGATGACAAAGTCCACAAATACATTATACTAAGGCCATGATCCTCTCCTACATTTTCCACTGTATGTTATCAATAGTTGAACAATATAAAAAGGATTCATGTAAGAACTTCTCAGCTGAGGTTGATGCACAAGTTTACAAGTCTATCCCTCATCTACTCGCTAAAATTCCATTTGCAGCAAATATTTACTAGAGTCAGTTCGCTAGAACTGAGCATGATAAGATATAAACCTCACCTAATAACTTATGCCATCTAGCATTTAAATAAATGAAAGTTTGCAATACTCCCTATCAAATAATTCCTAATCATGCATTCAAATCTTAACTGCACATCTCATGATAATACATTTCATACCCATCATTGATCACTTCCCTAAAATCTGCTTACATAAGAACGAAAATTCCAAGTGGCTAGAAGATATGCAACCTTAACCTTGCATTTAATCATAATTAAATTATAGTAGTAATAATAACGCTCACCTAATACACTCAACCTACTTCACATATATAACTGTCCAACAATATTATCTTTTAATTAAATAAAAGCACCAACGACATTAAGCTTCTATAATAAATACAAGTGTCAATCTTATGATAATCATCAATATTACCCAAGTATCAAACCTTTATACATAATCAAGGATATGTAAGTATACTTTTGATATTTATCTCACAATTTAAAGAATATATTTATGTAAACAAGGGTTCCACAATCAGTAAGTTCATATATTATTTAGATATCCTATCGGTTGTTTATTATCATGTCTATATATGCCTCTATTAGTATAAGAGTCCAACTCAGAGGAATGAATTACGAACAACAATACCGTCATACTTTGTTAATGAGTAGAAGGTACATTTGGCTAGCTAAAATATGTAAGCGTGGTCCAAGCCACTATAAATACAAGTATCAACATTATCTCAACTCCCAATTGAGATGCAAGTATCAATTTTTTTTTAGCTAACATAAAAATCATCGTAAATGCCAGAAAATATTCCACGCGTTAACCAAGTATTGAAATAACATATTTATCCTTACTGGTTACCTGATAACATAATATATCATATTATATAATTCAACCTCCACTTGCATATCTCAATTTATGGGTATTAATCATTGTCCTCTATAATAAAGTTAAATAATGTCAGGTCGACTTCTATCCTTAACGTCATATAAGGTATGTACAGTCCCATTATGGTAGTTGTCACCTTTACTTAAGGCTGTGTATGAATCCATTTTAGGGTAGTTCTCATAACTTCCCTATTCATCTGTTTTCCTACCAAAAATCATTTCAACAAGCTTTGAAGTCAAAGTATAGGATAAATTTATAATCTCATATTTCAAGCATTGTCTGAATTCATATGCTTGAGGGCCATCACATGTCAATCAAACTTGAAGAATGTACACATCCATGAGAGTTCGATGTATCCAATATTACTTTAACTGATTCGAAGATCTAAGAAGTGCCTCAAACTTAAGCCATATAGTTATCCACACAAACTAACGTCTTGAGTGCTTACCATATTCAAAAAGGTCACAAAATAGAAACCCCATTAACACATGCTTCAGGAGCGTTCCAATCTAAAAATAAGCTCATAGTAATAATAATAGTAGAGGGCCTGGTGAGGGGTTTTCAATAATCCCCAAAGTAAACGATAATCAAAGGAGTCAGATAGTATCTAGAAAGGACCAGTAAAACCAGTACGACTCTCCCCAAATGGAAGCCTCCAATCCTAATGGGGGGGGGGTTTATATTATTATCAAACCACATTTAAAGACCAACACAGTCCTCCGAGAAAATTTCCCGTTTTCAAGCCATGTTATACATAATAAAAACAAGATAAGAAAAATTCTAAATCTCATTCACACACCACAATATTTTCTACAGAAACCACTGTTCATAGGAGTAATCAAGGTAAAATGATAAACCGACTTTATAAGATCGATAAGTGAGAATCACTGGAGAGAGATCAACTCATGCAATTATGATTAAAAGTCATTCGAAAACCCATCTCTTTTTGGGCATCTCTTTCCAAGAATGAGTCAACATATATATGTAAATAATTATTAAATAATATCAAGAGTCCGAACGTTATTTACTTAGTAAAAGGATAACGCAGCAACAATCCAAAAGAAACTCACATCTACAGAATTCAAACAAAATTACAGAGATTGATTTATCTAAATGCTAAAGGAAATAAATCATCAAGAGAGAGGGTTAGGGCTTATCATGCCTTTAATGTGCTTCCCAAGACAAGGGCACGCTGAAACAGGCCCTTGAAGGTAGTAATGAGCCGAGGTTGGCTGCTACTAAGAACACCAATTTCTGAAGACCAAGTATCACCGTTACAGCATGCATAGTGCCCAAGTATACCACCAATCAGACCAGTAACCAAAGGTGCCTTTTCTGAGTTCAAACAGATATCATTCCAGCCTGTCAAATATGCAACTCCTAATGCTAGTGCTGTGGCAATCGAACTATTCACTAGCACTTGCATCCAATCCTGTTGGCCTCCCTCCTTGTATTCAACATCATTTTTGCACTTCTTTTCAGTACCAAGCTTTGTGAGCTTTGAGGATGTGAAGAAAAACACGAGGAGGAGAGCTCCAAACCTGTAGGAAGCCATGATAGATGCTGACATTACCAGGAACCCGACAAAACCACCCGACAGATTTAAAGACTTCCGTCGAACAACCCATCCTGCTATGAATAATGCAAGCACCACACTTATGAAGGCTTTTATTACCAGGCCCTCCTGGTAACACTCTTACTGTCACTTAATCGATTTTGACAAAAAATATCTTGAAGGAGAATCCCGAATTTGAGGATGCATTCCATACTGAATAGATAACAAAATAGTTGGACAACCTGCTTGTTGGAAGCGCTCAAAGAAGCTTCTACTGTACTGCAACATGCCTGCTGCCTAGCTAAAACTGTGTTGTAGGTTGTTACTGTGGATCCCCGACAAGAACACACCTCGCAACACCTAAAGAAAGTGGAGGAAACACGCCTACTTCACTAGTTTGTAGATTCATCTATAACCATCATAGCAGACCCACGCGGCCAACAGGGAAGAGTTCCAACAGTCCTGCGCACTCAGCAAAGCTTCCTCCACATTTTCCAAACGCCCATCCAGCATTAGGCGTGAGCAAGATCTAATGCGGCCAGGGAAGGAAAAAGGGAGGCATCCAGGATCTGCGCACCAGCATAAGGCGTGAGGGGGTTTTCATTGCGGCCAGGGAAGACAAAAAAGGACACGCCCAGGATCTGCGCACCAGAAAACGACCACACAGCAAAGGAAACTTGCAATAAACTCACAAATGTGAGCTTTTCATCTGGGCGCGCGACCCCCAATCCACTGAGCATGCAGATCCCCAATCTACTGAGCACATAAATCCCCAAAACAAAGAAAACATGGCTAGCAAGCCATAACAGCTCATGAAGACAAAGCACAGGTAAAAACCCAATAAGATTTCACTCACGCTTCCCCAGATCCAAGGGAAGGTCCAACACGTTTTTCCCTTTACCAGGCGGTGCAAAAATGACAAGCCGTGTCTTCCTCATGCAGCCATTTCGAAACTATAGTGAAATCGTTCAGAATGTCCACCCGTTGACAAGGAAATAATGTCTGTCTTGGGGGGGAGATCTGTGTGATACGTAAATCCTAAATTCTTCCCATTCGAGCACGCCTTAGAATATTTTACAAACCTAAACCATATTTAATTTGTTCGCCTTAAATGCCGAGTAGGGTAGAGCTTCATCCTCATTTCCCTGCATTATTTTATGTAATCTCTTATCAAAATTTAACAACAGGGTTGGTATCAAATCGACGATCAGAAGGCGAGGTTAACGTCGACCGATAAATAAAATTATTATTATTATTATTATTATTATTATTACCACTTATTAATACTTATTAATCGAAATAACAAGAGCCAATGAGAGGTCAACATAAGCACCACAACATTAAATGCTTAGCGACATGGTCATCGCAGAACGGGGCATTACACCAAGGGGAAAAAACCATTTTGTGTATTCTTGTATTATTGAGCTACCATATTCTTGCTAGAAATTACATAGCCAAGCTCTGTTCACTTTTGTTATCTTTCTTCCACCTGTATTGTTACCAAACTGCTATCAAGCTGTCATTTCTCCATCATCTTCTCACTACTGCTTCTACTACATTCCCAATCCATTGGACTCACATGAATACAAGAAATTGAAAAGACAAACTTAGGGGAAAGAGCATAAAACAATGGGATTTTCCATTGCTCTATATTTCTAGGTTGGGGTTAATGTTAGTTTTCTTCATTTATTCATGTTATTATTTCTGAATCACACACACACACACACACACACACACACACACACACACACACACACACACACACACACACACACACACACACACAAAATAGAGTATAAAAAGTTAGTTTCTTCACTGCAAATAGTTAAATAAGATTTATATCTTCCATAGGAGTTTCTACTGATAGATTCTTCCTTCCCTATCCCTATGGGTTTAGAGGGAAGTATATCTAGAGGAATCTTTCTTTGCCAGCGTAGAGATAATATATGTGTCATAGATTGTGGTTTCCCTTAGATTCTCACAAATTCTATCCGGGAGGTTACATGGGAAGAAAAGGTTATGAATATTTCAATCTTCCCATGTATCTGAGATAGGAGAGGATTTAACAAATCCATAATTACTTATTGGAAATTTTTTCATTTACTTAGAATAGATTAGAGAAGTTTTAATTTTTTAAAATAGACTAGATTTTCTTTCCACAAATAAGCAACGATATCTGGTTGTTTTATTTGTTTTAGGATTGGTTAATTAAATTAGAAGCAATTCATTTCCTCTGTACGTATTGCTATTCCAGAAAAGCACAAAAACATATATTTTATTAGAATAGTTGCTTAGTATTGTTTTATTTCATTTATATCTTGAAAATAACAAAAAACATAGAATAGCTTTAATTCAATTAATTAGTTGTTATTCACTCAATTAAATTAGATCCTTGCAATACATGACCATAAACAATCCTAAAAAATAACGCATATATGAAAGTGATCCACAAGTACCACAATTGAATGGTCTGGAGCTCATTACATACATAGATACATGATTATGTCTACTTTTCCTTAGAACACAAGCACGATACACTAAGAAAATTGAAAAATTAAATGTTTTGAACATCACGGATGACAAGGCTTATGAATACTAGACCACCCCTAGAAATATGGTTTAAACGTACATGACCATACAAGGACCACAACTGCCAAGAGTTTACGGTTGTGATCCGTGGGTTTCCAAATAGCAAGGGCCTGAAGACAAGTTGGACCTCGACACATGACACTCATTAGTTTGTAAGTCATCACCACTTCCACCAGACATCCTTTGATAGCTAAGCATTTTGAATGAAGAAGCTCACTGAGCCCTCACATTTTTGACCGCTCCAGCCAATCAACCATAGGGCTATCAGGATCCACGCCTCCCTTGCATATTCTATGACCTTGTCTGGAAATAATTAGGAGGCACCTATTAGTTTTCCACACATTTCCCAACCACTAGAAAGGATCTCTACAGAGCTTGATATTGAATGGAGTCTCCATGTAGCTATTCTTTTAGATCCATTTATCAGACCTATTCAGGTTAGAGAGGCCTTCCTTTCCTTTGACGAGTAGATCCTGTTATTGTGCCTAGAGGACATTATTTTTCCTTGAAAACTTACCCACCCAATTTACACACACTTTTGTCCACATATCACATTTCACTATCACTAGCTATCCACACATTCCACATCGGGTCCCGACACGACCTTAGGAGGTTGAGTGTAGTTGAAGGTCACGTGTCAATTTTCATCCATACAAATTGGTGAATTTGAGGTGAATAGATAGTCTCTTTATGTCTCCATTTCTTTCTTCCATTTTACTTCTCTCCCATTATTCTACGAGTATTCGTATACCCCTCAAATATGTTGGGACAATATGGATACAGTTGGCCCAATTTAGGTCTCGAGGCTTTTTACTATCAAATGGGTAGGAAACAATAATCGCCCTCACTATCTGCATGGGAGAGTACTACTCAACTAACCTTCATACCTCTCAAAACCCTCCTCATCAAGGGACCAACCATGGCTCCTCAGTAAGAATTGAGGATATTGATAAACTTACACATATGCAACAACCTAGAATTTCAAGTTCTAACAATATGAAATTTGCCAGAGAGTCAGGCTCATCTCCTCAGGTTTTGTTTAGACCACCAATCAGTATGTAGTTTGATCAACTCCCATTACTAGACGAGTAGTATTTATCACTTTATGCCTTAAGTGAGCAATGATTCCAAAATATGAATCAATATCTAGATAGGATGTAAGGACATATTGATGTCTTACTTTAGAATAACACTTATACCCCTCCCATAACAGAAAAAATTCCTAATGAGATGTGGCCAAACAACAATGAATAATTCATAACATGATATCACACTCCTTTGCAACCTAACAAAGTTCAACAACGTTCGCTAATGCAAAAAACTATGCCCTCATCAGGTGAGGTCATATCGACATTGGTGGACATGGATAAAGAATTGGAGCTTGCCCAAGATACTCATGCTCCATTAGTTACTGGGAAAGGAAATAGTCTCCATCATCAATAGAACTTTGGCCAATTACCTACTGAGCCAAATCCTTCTCTGGTTTATATGGGAGTTCTTGGCCATGAAGATATTCTCACACAATTGAGCACCTTGGGTATACCACCTCATGCTACGTACATATACCCTCAACAGGAACTAGTTGGAAGTGCATTCTCAAATGCCATCCCAAATAGAAATACAACATTCCCTAGATTTGTTCCTCTTGCTCCATACTAGGGTAATGTACCCCCATATGTACACATGTATTGCAAATCACCGTAAGGGGACATTTACTCTTTTCCCAGTCCATATGGTCAGCCACATGGGATGCCTTATGCCTCTATAAACATTTACGTTGCACCATATCAATAGCCTATTCCACCTCCACCTCCCCATCAGGGGTCATTGATGGTTGCATCTTACACAGTGGGGACCTATTCTGAATATCTAAAGGAGCCCTTGGAATTCACCATATGAAGTGTAATGCTTCTGCTACCTTTACTAGATATTCCTAAATTTAAAGGGGAGGGAGATATAAATGCACATATCAAAGCATATGCCACCACCATTCGAGAGCTGCTCCCATGGGATGCTGTCATAGAAAATATCTTCCCTAAGAATCTCAAAGGCATCACTATCAAATGATATTATAGGATACCTGAGGCTTCAATAAATTCCTTTAAACAACTCGTGTCTAAATTTATCAAAGTTTTTGACATGAACAATTTGCTAAGGACAGGAATTAGGGAATTCCTACATATAAAGCAAGAGCATTGTGAGTCTTCTGCGCATTTCATCTAGAGATGGCAGTATGTCCTCTACTCTTCAACAAACACGCACAACATGGACCAAACGGAGATATGAGATCTATTCCTTCACTCTCTTAACCGGGAAATGAAGGGAGAAGTCCAAAAATTCCCTCTAAGGAGTTATGAATAGGTGTTGGAGGGTGCTCTCTGTATAAATCAAACAACAATAGACAATGGTTGAAAGACCTATGGTTTAAATGAGCTATTGATCACTCCTAATTAGGGTAATTCAAGTTACCTTAATAACACAAACAATAACCATGGACCTAAGGTCCTCAACAAAAACCGTGGTGTTACAACCGATAGTGTTATAGATCAAGTGAAGAAACAAAATCTTGTTAACACCTCAAGTGAAAATAATGTCAACAACAACAGAAATGATAACAATAAGAGGAGTAAAAACTTCTCTCCTATAATCAATGTGGTCAATTTCAATCGTACTCCACCCCAAAAAAAATAAGTTCAGGCTCAAGGACCTAATCAATACCCAAGCGGGTACACAAAAAATTATCAAAATCAAGGGCAACAACCTCCGAACTTAAATTATAATAACCAATAGTTGAATAACAATTATAAATTTGGACCGTAAAAAAACACAAAACAAAGATTTCAGGATTATGATCCTGACCTGTATTGCAGTTTCCATAAGGTTTGAGGACACGATTCTAGAACTTGTTGAGACTATAACAAGTTACTACAATGCTGACAAGAAGACCAAAGGTAGCTCTTTATCAAGATGTTTTCAGAAAATCCTACAACACCAAATCAAAAAACTTGCATGGGGCATGTATCCCCTTAAAATACACTGCTAAGGATCTTTAACAATCCCCTTTCGACGCGTCCTAACAATGGTAAGTTAGACCCTAACAACACAAAGGTATCCCAATGGGAAACAATTATCATGAAGCTTTGAATTCATCAAACCCATCGATGGCACCTCTGTTGGATGGTCACCAATAAACTAAGATAGTGGGTTTGGTAGAGCTAGAAATCGAACCTCAAATAAACACTGCTACAAGAACCCAAGATTACTCTTTATAGCCCATTCCTATTTACACAGCTATATCAAATGATGTTTATGAAACACTTTCGAAACCGGTGGGGGCTTATGACTTGATAAATGATTTAACAAAGACCTTTTCTCACATCTCCTATTAGGAAATTAGTGTTCATAGTGTGAACATATGGTTTTAATATTAGTATTATTTAATATTTAAATAATATGTGAGTGTGCACAATTAGTTGTCATTCACAACTCATAGATATAGAAACGTGTGAGAGTATCTTGGGATTGGGAGTAAGACTAGGGAATAAATGAGAGATATGGGGATAAAATGATAAGACTTGACTCCATGATTTTAGGAGTGAGAAATTGTATAAAACACCCTCTCATATTCAATAGAAATTTCTCCATTCTATTTACATTTGGTTTTTATCTTATGTAGTTTTCATTTCATGTGTTGATTTCAATTAATTATTACTTAATTTATTTATGCAAATCTAGAGATTTAGCATCACCGGGTATCCAAGCAGGATAGAAAGAGTTATAAAAGTCATTATAGGATAAAACCACATCCTCTTGAATGCAGATATGAGATTTTTGAAGCTTCCATCACCATTTTTTGGATTCTGATCTTAAAAAAATGATTGGTAATTCACTTTTTCCTCAAAAACCCAGATTTGTAATTTTCTAAAACCTTTTGTGTTTGTTTATTTGTATTATGGGATACTTTTGTCAAAAAATTATAGAAACCCATTTCTTATTTTAAGAGAAATCGTGGAAACAATTCTGACATTTCTAATTATTCTGTAAAATAATAGCGACTGATTTCCAACAATAAAAATATGATATGTTTTAGTATTTTGGTTAAATATAAAGCTGATTATTATTATAAGGGTTCATTATAGGTTGAAACTAACACCTAATAAAATTGTAAAATGAGCCTCAAAGACAAATTCAGCTGATTTAGCATCATCATGATGGAGGTAGGAGGCAACAGAGGAAGGAGGGTGATTAGCGCCTCTCATCAGTCACCAACGATGGGTCCACATTTTGCTATGGTGACTTCATTTTCAGTTATGTTTTTGTTTTTAGCATGTGTGGTAGTAAATAAAAACATATGGATAATTCCTGTTCATAGTTAGTAACATATTTTCCTATATTTTGTTCTCTTTTGTAAAATATGGATGGGGAAACGTGTACGCTGCTATGAAATTGGTTAGTGGTCCACTAGAAAAACAATTTGAGAGTTTGTGAATCTCTTCAAAAATCACATACATAGTGGTTAATGGTTCCACTTAAAAACCTATTGGAGTAAATGGTAGTATTTGAAAACCATCGTATTGTAGAACATGAGCATGTATTATACAAAATTCACCCATGTTCACACTAAGGGAGTGAATGTTAGGATATTAGTGTTCATAGTGTGAACATATGGTTTAAATATTAGTATTATTTAATATTTGAATAATATGTGAGTGTGCACAATTAGTTGTCATGCACAACTCATAGAGATAGAAATATGTGAGAGTATCTTGGGATTGGGAGTAAGACTAGGGAATAAAGAAGAGATATGGAGATAAAATGATAAGACTTGACTCCATGATTTTAGGAGCAAGTAATTGTATAAAATTCCCTCTCATATTCAATAGAAATTTCTCCATTCTATTTACATTTGGTTTTTATCTTATGTAGTTTTCATTTCATGTGTTGATTTCAATTAATTATTACTTAATTTATTTATGAAAATCTAGAGATTTAACATCATCTCCTTCTTGGATTTTTTGAAGAACTCCCTTGCTCATAGAGCTACTTCATTGGAAGTATTGTGTCTTTGACATTTGATCAATGTCACCCTTCCTCTGCAGGAACAAATAAATCACATAGAATTCGATGTCTATCCTCCTGGGAATCCAAAAAGAGATGTTGGATTTGTATTTGACATCAGTAATATGCCAAAAGATGTTGAATTGACATGTAGAGGTGATCTGAATCTATATTTACAAGTTTGGATTTACAAAAACTACGTAAAGTGTGCAATGATTGGTGATGGGGAAGCAATCAACATTGTCCCCTTTTTTGTTTCTCCAGAAGTTAGGGTACAGAGAAACCAATTGCTCTTCAATGAGAAACATGCTGAGAGGTTATGATAGCCTAAAGGTGACGTTGATTGTAACCATAGTGATACTAGTTACCCTGGGGCCCAAGAAAGTTCTTATAGAGTTTTGTATTATAGACTGGGAAACCAACTATAATATGATTCTTGTCTGTCCTTGAATACATCACATGAAGGAGATCCTTTCCACATTGTTTTAGGAAGTTAGATTCGTACACTTGGGGAAAGTATTTGTTGCACAGGGTGACCGAAAGCCCTTTGACATTCACCTTGATAACCTAAAGAAGAATCCTGGGATACATTCTGAGTTTGATCTCCTTGCAAACCAACTAAACAAGATGACGAGTTCAACACCAGAGCAAAAAATAATTCCCACAACAGAATTAGAAGCTACTTGCTTGATCAAAGGGATTCATGTGGTCAAGGATGAAACTACTGTCATAGAGATAATATCAACAAGAACCATGGAAAACATTTTTGAGTTGTTGGAGAATGATTTTCCCATTCTCCTTCCATTCAATTCCATGGGCATAGGACATGCTTAAGGACTCGAATATCTTCCTGCCGATGGGGTTTGCATGGTTGAAGTCTCAAAAACAAAGGAAGAAGAAACAAAGGAAGAAGATACAAATAACGATCCAACATCAATCTTCCCAAGCAAATTTTGGAATCTTAATTTTTATGGAGTAAAATGTCACTTTGGTGCTGGGGCAGGTGTGATTCTCACTTCTCTTGAGGGGAAGGTCATTCCTTTTTCCTTCAGGATAGATTTTGAATGTACAAAAAATGGTACAAAATACGAGGCTCTTCTTCTTGGTCTCATAGTAGCCAGAAGGATCGACGCTTATAATATTAGAGTGTTGGGTGATTCGCAACTAGTCACTAATCAAGTTACAGAGGTATATGAGACTAGGGTGGAAAACTTAAAGCTCTATAAAACTATTATACTCAAATTAATTAAGGGTTTTGACTTCATTTCAATTGAAGAAATCCCACATGAACAAAACCTTCTCGCTGATTTGATAGCTAATTCTGCTTCCTGCTTCTGTCAGAGAAAATAATTTGAAGATACTAACTTCATAGTTTCAGTTCGCACTGAACCATTAGTTCGTAAAATGCAAATGAATCCAATATTGGCATACGTTAAGGCTTAGAATGAGCATGCTACCCTAGATTATATAGAAAATGATGAGGTTATCTTGGGATACCTTAACGCTTATATGAATTTACATCCCCAACATCATAAGAGAGGAATTTCTCTCATTTCTTACTCTTCCTCCTATTTTGGAGATCACACGATTGACCCTTATTCCTTGGAAGGCACTAAGATTTGTGAGATAGAAGAGGAATGGGAATTAGAAATACCTCCAGCCCCACCTGAGTTTGAAGAGGTTAATGCCTCTTTGATTAAATGGATGATTGATATCAATATCGGGATGGAGGAGGACCCAAAATTTTTGATGTTAGGTTCCTCACTAACTCTTGAAGAAGTATATATACACATGAAAATTCTTAAAGAACATTCAAAAGCCTTCATGTTTTATTATAAAGAAATGATAGGGATTTCTACCCATGTGGTAGTCCATAATCTAGTGACCAAGTCTGATGTTAAGCCCATCAAGTAAAAATCCAGACCTATGAAACCAAAAGTACCGCTAATGGTCAAAGAGGAAGTTATGAAACTCCTATAGGTGGGGTTGATAAAACCTAATGATTAATCAATGTGGGTATCTAACATCATCCCCGTTCTTAAAAATAATGGAAAATTTTGAATCTGCATTGACTTTTGAGATATAAAAAATCATGTCCAAAGGATGATTTCCCATTGCAGTCCATCGATATTATCGTTGATCTAATAATTGGTTATGAGTTATTGTTTCTTATGGATGGATTTTCTAGTTACAATCAAATTAGGATATCCAAGGAAGATCAAACAAAGATTACCTTTATTACTCCTTGGGGAACTTATTGCTATGTGGTCATGCCATTTGGTCTCAAAAATGCTGGTGCCACTTACCAATGGGAAATGACTTACATATTCCATGATCTAATTCATAAGTATGTGGAATCATATGTTGATGAAATTTTGGCTAAGGAAAAGAAGCTATGAAATCACCCTGAGGTGCTTCATACCATCCTCTATCGTCTAATTAAATACAACATTACATTGAATCCATAAAAGTGCATGTTTGGTGTGACAGGAGGGAAATTACTAGGATACATCATCTCTTCACAAGGGATCAATGTAGATCCAAAAAAAATCTGAGTGGTACTAGAAATGATCCCACCATCAGATGAGTTAGGAATTAGGTCCTTTCTTAGAAATCTCGGTGCAATCTGAAGGTTTATTCCTGATTTGAAATTTTCCATTCATTCGATAAACAACTTGTTAAAGAAGGATTGCTGCAACATCTAGACGGATGAGTGTCATGAGGCATTTGAATCAATCAAATGATTCCTTCTATTGCTTCCCATGCTAATGCATCCCAAATAATATCACCCTCTCATTTTATACTCATGGGTTACAAATGTATCATTAGCATGCATGCTAGCACAAAAAGATGATGACAAACGTGAGCGTGCAGTTTACTTCATGTGCCGTACATTTCTCGACTATGAGATGCACTATACATAGGTAGAGAAAGAATGTATTACTATAGTATTTTAAACAAAGCGGTTAAGGAATTACATGATTAACTAAGTAACGAGGGTCATTGTCAAGACAAATCACTTATGGACGTTTCTAACACAGGTTTCTTTATCTAAGAAACGTAGAAGTTTTATGACTCTAATGGGTGAGTTTGAATTAACGTTCATTAACCAAAATTCCATCAAAGGAAAAATCATCGCAGACTAGTTAGCTGATAACCCATTAGATGGAGGTGATCTAGTTGACTTGTATTTCCCCGACGAATGCATATACTACGTCAAAACCAAGCCTCCCATTTCTATGTGCCTATGGTATTATGATATTATTAATTTTATTATGGACCACACATACCTTGAGGGAGAAAATTTGAAGCAGAGAAGATGACTACAGGTCATATCCGCCAAGTATGTAATAATAGAACAAGTTCTTTATCGCAGAGCTTTTGACAAAATGTTGTTAAGGTGTGTTGATGAGGAAGAATCTGAAAATATCCTCAACGGAGCCCATAATGGGGTCTGTGGGGGTCACTTCGGAGGTCACGCTACCACTAGAAAGATACATCGGATGGGATACCTTTGGTCTACATTAGAACATGACGTAGTAGAGTATTTACATAAATGTCACAAGTGTTAAGAGTTCTCTCACAAGATCCATATACCAGCCCAGGCTCTGCAGCCAATTGCAACACCATGGCCCTTTTCCACTTAGGGATTAGATTTTATAGTGAATTTCTCTCCCTCGTAAATAGATGGCCACAATTTCATAATCATAACCACTGAATACTTCACAAAGTGAGTAGAGGCCATGCCTCTTACCATCGTACTAGGATGTGTAATTGCAAAGTTTAATTTGAATCAGATTATCTATAGGTATGGGGTCCCACAAGTCATTATATTGTATAATGGCACGTCTTTCAAGAATGAAAAAATACATGAGTTATGTGATAAGTTTAAGATAAATCACCACATAGATTTTCTCTCTTATCCTCAGGATAATTGATAGGATGAGGTGACCAATAAGACGTTAAAGTCTATTCTCCTAAAAATTGTAAAGGAGAACAAGAAATATTGACACTTAAAGTTATTTCTGGGCTTGTGGGCCTATATAACATTAGTGAGAACGTCGACGGGGAAACCCCCTGTTCTTTGGTATTTGGTTCAGAAGCAGTTCTACCACTTGAAGTTGAAATACCCATTATCTGGATATCACTACAATGAATCTTAGGAGAAGAAGGTTATCATGAGGCAAAAATATCTGATTTATAAAGCCTCGATGAAGCTTGACTCAATGCTGAACAAAGAAATAGTATTTATGGTGATGTGATGGCTTGCTAGTATAAAAAGAAGGTCTACAAATGTGAATTATGTGAGGGGGATCTAGTGTTGAGACTTGATACATGGATAGATAAGAAAACCGATGAGGGAAGGGAATTCAAGTCATAGAGGACTACAAAAAAGGGGCATATTACCTGTGTACACTATAAGGTGAGGAGTTTGGTGAATTTGTCAAATCTCTTCACCTAAAGAGATACTACAAATGATCCATTTGTATTTCCACATGTATACCATTACATCCTCATTACATCATCATTTGATAGCTCATTCTGTAAAATTTGTAATCAAGGAATTTATTTTAAAGCAACTTTCAAAAACTTCTGAAAACATTGGCAATAATTTAAATCACATCTCTTCAAACATTCATAATATTGTCATCAACATTTCATATTGCTTCATTAGTTCAACAAGACAAGATAAAATTTTGAAACTAATCCTACTAAGGACTGCATACTTGGCTCTGCATATAGCTTCCTTCTACCATAACTATCTTTGCCCATAGTTTGTTTCATAAGCATCATGATGTCATATCTTACCCCAAAATACCTCTTTGTTAGCAAAAGCATTCTAAACATTTTCATCTGGGAAGCATGTTCACCTATCTAATCCTTCGGTGTTGAGCCCTCGCATCTTATTGGTTGCATGGGGTAGAGGCTAGGGAATATCTCCTTTCCAAAAACACAACTTAGAAACTTAAAAAAATAGAATATATATCTCAAGTCAAAATCAATACAAAATTTTCATTTACACACTTCTTTTACCCACCAACCTTCGGTGTTGAGCCCGCACCTCTTACAAGTGGCATGAGGTTGGGGAAGAAAGGAAGTTCCCTTACTTGCCTATGCCTTATCCTTGGTCATGATCCCATGCTTCCTACTAGTAGTATGGGGTAAGATGCAGGGGGTATCTGTAAATACATTAGTAAGTTAAAAGACATTTCATTCAATAAAAAGTTCTTTGAAAATCCCAAGAAAAGTGAATTATATGTGTATGTTCCAAGAGAGTTAAAACTTTAAAACCATATTTTGTCAATCAAGAGGCCATCTACAGATCTAAGTCTAGATAAACTTACAAGAAATTTACATTCTATGATATGTAGTAAACTATGTGTAGAGTTAGGTTGTAGGTTCCTAATTGGGTTTATGTCAAAATCTTTTCTTTCTCTCACCATTTCTATCTCTATCAAAATCCTACAATTTGCATCCCTTCTGGCTCTTGGTGTTGAGACCTCACATCTTACTGGTTGTATGGGGTTAGGAGTGGAGAGAGTTTGTTTTATTATCATATATTTATTCATCTCACATTTCCAATACAAAAATAAGTACCAAACATTAATTAAAAAACTAAAGTTCAACATTACATCGTGCTTGCATAATCAACACATATCAATATTACAAAAGAACATATAGAAACATTCTGTCAGCATATCATTATCCATTGTATGCATTCAAAAAATCATATAAAATAAGAGATTCTAAAAATAGAAGAGTACACATGCAAAACAAACCATAAATGAAGTCAACTCTATTCAAAGGATAACCAAACAAAAAAGAGATATCTATATATATCATAGTGAATCAAGTTTGTATACAATGCCATCAAACACTAGGTGTGGTCAAAATGCTCGCAATGAGTAAAAAATAAAAAAAATCATATATATGCCTAAAAAAATGGCATCGATGCAATAAAGACTCAACAACCTATCCTTTTCTTTGGGAACCCACAGATGGTGCGTGGCTACAATTGAGACTTCTACTGCACCTCCGATGTCACAAATGCACCGAGTGATGAAAGTTACCATGAGATCGACCACTAGTCACTACCTCGCTCCATGAGTGGCTCTGCATCTCCATCCTCTCTTCCATATCGTATGTGGAAATCTTATTATCTCAAGAAGTAAAGATCTCCACGGCCTTCAAAAGAGGCACAAATACATATGTATGCCACTCAACCTATAATGGCTGTCCTGAATCCTGCTGTGGCTCCAATGTCATGAATATGCTAAGTGATGCAAGTGAACATGAGATTAGTCACTACTCGCTTCTTTGCTTCGTGAGTGGCTCTGCCTCTCCATCTTATTTTCCATCTTGTATGTGGAAATCTTCTTATCCTGAGCAGTCAAGATCTCCGTGACCTTCCAAAAAGGTGCAAACACATCTATATGCAATTTAACCTACAATGGCTGTCCCATATCCTCTGTCAGCTCCACATGGGTCTTCCTTGAAGGAATACAAAATTTATCAACACAAAATCGATGAATAAGATCTTGCTAACTGTCAGTAGTGGCTTCAAAATAAAGAAAAAAATGGTGAGTTAGAAAACATTTAAAAATAAAAAGAATTACAAACATAGTGTATTAACAATTGTAGTGAACAAAGTTGAGAGAAGAGTATCTACATACTTGAATCTCCTAGTATCCATGTAGCATTAGCTGGTGCAGCTAGTGGTGGTGGTGTTGCAGGAACCTCTTATGCACCCCCTTCTCATAGAGAAGCATGTTGTCCCATCAAAGACTCCTTATCGCCCCCTCCCTCATGAGGAAGTGGCTCCTCCAAAACCAAAGTCTCCCTCTCCACCACCTCCTCCTCTCTCTCTACCATTGATATCTCCTGGGTAACCATCCACTCTGTGTCGCTATCCTCCTCCTCATCAAAACCTCTACTCTAACCTCCTTACCTGTCTCCTTGCTAGCCTCTCTCGTCAGTTTTTATATCCATGTTTGTGTTGGCTTTCTCCTCCTCCTCCCCACTACGAGCAGGTGCAACATCAATATGGAGAAGAGCCCCGGGTGCCCTCCATGCCCCAGGAACTAGCACCTTCTCCAAAAATATAAGTACTCTCTGGTATCACCATCTGTCCACCCTATGTAGGCCCTTAGGGCCATCTCGTGAATCCCTAACAACTCTGATAAGATAGTAGGCATGGTAGGAAAACCACATCATCGTACGGTAGCCAAAACTATTGAGGTACTCTGGTGGCAGGGCGGGCCTCTATCCTCACGGATCTATCTACTAACTGTGAGGTGGTAGCACATGTAATTAGTATGGTCTCCTCTTGACCCCACAATCCAACCATGTCCTGGTAGGGTCTCTCAATAAAATCAATCTGTATTTAATGTAGAAACAAGATGATGTGGCCCTCTAAAAACTGACAAACCTGTCCATCTCACGGCCTTGAAGGCCCCTAGATCCTATACACCAATTCCCCTCTAATAGGGGATGAATCACTCATACACCTAGCTCATCACTAATGTAGGATGGCTCAAGGATTTCCCCTTGAGCCTCACCACTCGATACAAGTCATGGTATGTAGACCCCAAGATGTCCACACCCCAAGAAAACATCCTCCCATACTTCTCATTCTACCTAATAATTAGATCCCAATAATACAAGATCTTTTCCCCATCCTTGTCTCCTACCAAACACGAAGCCAGAGTACCAATGATAGCCTTGTGTAGGGTATGGATAGGTTTGGTGGATAGAGAAAAAAGCCTCATACCATGCTTAGTGACCTTTGATGCCCCATCATCCCCCATGTAGGAAGCCCATTGTCTAGATCTCATGGTGATCCCTACAATCTCTAAGGTCAATCATCTTCTATTCACAAGTACACCAAGAATCCTTTATACATCCTTAAGAGTGATAGTCCACTCTCCTCTAACACCTGGAAACTAGAAGGTGTTCCCTTCTACATCCTAATAAGATGATAAATCACACAAAATCTGGCTAACTGGTGCTATGTGTAGCACCTGTGCGATCTTCCATATACCATCCCAATGTAATAAATCTACCTCACCCTGAGTTAGTTAATCAAGGATCCCTAGTTTTTAATCACACTCTCTCTTGTGGCTTCAGCGGATGTATAAATCCTTCTGGATCCACTAAAACAAGAAAAAGAGAAAGTTAACAAAATATTTCAATAAGCAAGCTCATCAAAAACAATATAAAATAACTTAAAATCCAAAAAAAAAGTAAAGTAATCTAACTTGGTCAAATTAACTCTTTGTCCTGACAAACACAAAAATGCCACCCTGTGCAGCGCTGTGGTTTTGTAACTGTTGCCTAGCCAAGGTGGTAGTCCTATAACCGCCTCCCTGAGCAGGGTGGCAATCTTATGACCATCACCCTACACAAGGTATCAGTCATGTCCAGAATGGACGAGTCGTCCCCTTTAGCCTAAAAACTAAAAAAAAACACAAAAATGGACCTTTTCAAATAAAACAAAAGCTAGACCCACCTATACTACCCCCTAGGGAACATTTTCACACAAGAAATTTTGAAAATAACTCCCCATAGGCTTATATTTTCAACATTTTACATTTTAGGTTTCAAAATAAACAACTAAAAAATGCTAACCTTTGTCTTTGCTGCTAGGTCTCTAACTCGCGGAGCCATGATCACATCGTTTCCCTCGTCATTTTGACTATACTCTTGATCAAAATGGTCACCGTGGGTCCAGATCTCCAAAATCACTAAAGGGGATATGTGTAAATGAATTGAAATGAATGGTTTTGTTATGTATATGCTTTATTTTAACCTCATTTTGAGTGTGTGTGCATTACAAGGATGGAGCACTGGCACAGGTATACTTTTATCCCCACGCAGATGGTAAGTCCTCTTGTCATTTTGTTTTAGTGTTTATTTTTCAATACTTTCTCTATCTACACTTGAGTTTTTCTTTTGTATTGCATGTAGTAGGAGCTAAGATGATGACATTTTGGCACACGAGTGTGTCAGGTATAGATTTTAACTCCCCATTTCAGGAACGTCATACTCACACTCTACGTTTTATGCCTCTTCATGGCTAAAACGCTTCTCCGAGGGGGTAATATATACACACCCAAATTTTCATGTGCTACATTGTCAAAAAATGGTTACAAGAGGTCCCCAATGATGATTCATGTCTTTTCTAAAGGTGTTCAAGCTCCTAAACCTCCTTACAACTTATTTTTTTAGCCCAGTTTTCCTTAACCACTTCTTCCTTTTCTGCAGCTTCCCACATCATTTTTCCTTAGTTTTGGCCTTTAGTTGCAAAACTGTCGCTCTACCTGGGTAGCATTCTTGAAACCTCCACCTAACCAGGGCGCTGGTCCAATAACTGTCCACTATGCACATGGGCAGTAGTCCTATGCAATTTTTCTAGAATCTTCACCTGAAAATTGACACATGATTGCTTCATTTAAGTTCACATTTTTAGCACGTTTATTACCCATTTTAGTTGATTTCAAGCTTGAGTGACTTGTGGAAATATCCTCCTCTACTTTTTATTTTTGATTGACTAATTAACTACCTCTTCATGTGTTGATGTGGCATCCCATGGCTTTCAAGTGTGTTAGTGCATAGCCCAGCCAACCTTCTATAAAATCATCGCGTGTTCTCAAGCAAATAGGCCGAAGATCATTTTGTGTATTTCTTGTATTGCTGAGATACCACATTCTTGTCAAAAATTGCATAGCCAAGCTCTATTCACTTGTGTTATCTCTCTTCCACCTAGCATTGCTACCAGACTGATTTCAAGTTATCCATTGCTCTAGCACTTTCTCCTTGTTGCTTCTACTACATTCCCAATCCCTTGGACTCACATGAATATAGGATATTAAAATGGAAAAATGAGGGACAAAGCATAACACAATTGGATTTACCATTAATTTACATTTCTAGGTCAAGGTTGATGTTAGTTTTCTTCATTTCTTCATATTATTGTTTCTGAATCATACGCATACATATATATCATAATGTATATATATATATATATATGTATGTATATATATATGTATATATATATGAAATAGAGTAGAAAAAGCTAGTTTCTTCATTGCAAATAGTTTAATCAATTTCAAAGAAGATTTACATCTTCCATAGGAGTTTCTGTTGATAGATTCTTCCTTCCCTATCCCTATGGTTTGGAGGGAAGTATATCTTGAGGAAGCTTTCTTTGCAAACATAGAGATAATATATTTTTCATATATTATGGTTTCCCTTATATTCTCACAAATTCTATCCGAGAGGCTGTAGGGAAATAAAAGCTTCTGAAGATTTCAATATTCCCATGTATCTGAGATAGGAGAGGATTTAACAAATCCACAATTACTTATTGGAAAATATTTCATTTAATTAGAATAGATTAGAGAAGCTTTAATTGTTTAAAATAGATTAGATTTCTTCTGCACAGATAAACAACTACATCTGGTTGTTTTATTTATTTTAGGATTGGTTAATTAAATTAGAAGCAATTTATTTCCTCTGCATGTACTGTTATTTAGAAAAGCACAAAAACATTTATTTTATTTAGAATAGTTGCTTTGTATTGTTTTGTTTCATTCATTTTATCTTGAAAATACTAAAAACTATAGAATAGTTTTGATTCAATTAGATTAGTTTCATTATTTGTTTAATTAAAATTAGTTGTTATCTTTTAATTAAATTATATCCTTACAATCCATTACCATAAACAATCCAAAAAAAGAATGGAAACATATGCCAGTGATCCATTGGTACCACAACCAAATGGTCCCTAGTTAATTATGGACATAGATACGGAACTCTATCTTCTTGTCCTTAGAACACCAGCACGATACGCTAAGAAGATTAAACAATTAAACATTTTGAATATCGCAACACATAAAGCCTACGAAAACTGGACCGCCTAGAAATAGAGTTTAAATGTACATGACCATACAAATACCACAACCACCAATATTTTTTGGTTGTGATCCATGGGTTCCCCAACCACAAGGGCTTGAAGACCAGTTAGACCTTGACACATGATTACACTCATTAGTTTTTAGGTCATCCCCACTTCCACTAGACATCATTCAACAGCTAAGCGTGTTCTAAATAAGGAAGCTCATTGAGCCCTCACATTTTGGACCTACTCCAGCTAACCAACCATAGAGCTATCGGGATCCACACCTCCCTTGCATATTCCATGACCTTGTCTGGAAATCATTATAAGGTGCCTATTTTTTTCCACACATTCCATAACCACTTAGAAAGAATTTTCGTGGAAGCTTGATATCGACTAGAGTCTCTGTGTAGCCATTATTTATGATCCATCCATTAGACCCAGTTCAAGTTAGAGAGGGCCTTCCTTGCACTTGATGAGAAGATCCTGATATTACGAGTTGAGGTGATTGTTTTTCCTTGATAACTTGTCCATCCCATTTACACACACTTATCGTTTACATATCACATTTATCTATCATTAACCATCCACACATTTCCACATCGGCTTCCTTAGCACAACCTTAGGGAGTCAAGTGTGATTAAAGGTTGCGTGTTGATTTTCATTCGTACAAATTTTTGAACCCAACGTGAAGAGCTAGTCTGTTTTCAATTCAATTCCTTTCATACATCTTCTCCTTCTCCCATAATTTTGTGGGTATTCATATACCCCGTAAATATGTCAATACAAGAACACATGCCATATGACTGGCCCATTTTTGGTCTTGAGTCATATTACTACCATATGTGTAGCAAACAACAACTACCCTCACTATTTGCATGGGAAAACAACTAGTCAACTCATCTCCCTGCATCTTAAACTCCTCCTCCTCAAGGGACCAACCATGGATCCTCAGTCAAGATTGAGGAGATTGATCAACTTACACATGGAAAAATACTTGAACTTTCAAGTTCTAACAATATGACATTCATTGAAGAGTCATGCTCATCTCCTTGGGTATTGTTTAGACCAAAAATCGGTATATTTTTTGATCAACTACTGTTAATATGTGAGGAGTGTTTATCATGTTATGCTTGAAGAAAGAAATTCTTCCAAAACATGAATCAATATCTTGCTAGGATGGAAGGACATGTTGATGTCCTACTTAAGAAAAACACCTCTACCCCTCCCATAATAGAAAATATTTCTAATGAGGGGTGGCCAAACAACAATGAACAATTCATAGTAGGATATGACACTCCTTTGAAACCTAAAAAAGTTCAACAATTTGCACTAAATAAAAACACTATTCCCTCATCAGGTGAGGTCATCTCGACATTGGTGGATAGGGTTAGAGAATTAGAAATTTTTCAGGCTACTCATGTTTCACCTTCTACTAGGTAAGGAAAGATTATTCATCATCTGTATAACTTTGGCCACATGCCTACAATTCCAAATTCTTCTCTGGTTTATATGGGCTTTCCTGGCCCTGGAGATCTTCTCATAGGATTGATAACCTTGGGTATGCCCCCTCACACCATGTATGGATACCCTCAATGGAACCAAATAGAAGTGCATTCTCAAATGCCATCCTAACTAGAAATGAATTTGGCTTTGTTCCTCCAACTCTGTAACATAGTAATGTCCCCCCCATATGTACACATGTATTCCAAATCATCAAAAGGGTACATGTACTCTTTTCCTGGTCTATATTATCACCCACAGGGGGTGCCTTATGCCTAAATAAAGGTTTACATTGCACCATATCAACAGCCTATTCCACCTCCACCTTCCCATCAGGGGTCATTGATGGTCGAGTCTTATGTAGTGGGACCTATTCTGAATATCTAAAAGAGACCTTAGACTTTACCATACGAAGTATAATGATTTCATGACCTCTACCAGATATTCCTAAATTTAAAGAGGAGGGAGATCTAAATATGCATATCAAAGCATATGCCACCACCATTTAAGAGCTGATTCCATAGGATGCATTCATAGCAAAGATATTCCTTAATACTCTTGAAGGAATTACTCTCAAATGGTATTATAGGATACCCAAGGTGTTAATACATTCTTTTAAACAACTAGTGTCTAAATTCATTAAATCTTTTGACATGAACAAGTTGTTAAGGACAAGAATTATGATCTCCTACATATAAAACAAGATTATAATGTGTCTATTGTACATTTCATCTAGAGATGGTGAAAAGTCTTCTACTCTTATATAAATGTGCTGAACATAGATCAGATGGATCTCTGCAATCTATTCCTTCACTCTCTTAATCAGGGTACAAAGGAGGAATTTCAAAAATTCCCACTCAGAATCTATGAAGAGGTGTTATAGGGTGCTCTCCATATAGATCAAGAAGTAATAGAAAATGGTCTCAAGACCTACGGTTCAAATGGGATATTGATAACTCCTAATCAGGGTAATTCAAGTTACCCCAACAACGAAAAACAACAACCAATGACCTAAGGTCCTAAAAACAACCAAGGTGTTATAAACGAATAAAATAAACCAAATTTTTGTTAACACCTCAAGTACAAATAATGTCAACAAAAACACCATAAATAGTTAAAATCATAAGAGTAAATTTTTTTTCCTATAATCAACGCGATGGATTTCAATCATCCTTCACCTTAATAACAAAAATTTCAGGCTCAAGGCCCTAACTAGTACCCTAACAGTTGCCAAAAAAAAATCAAAACCAAGGGTAATGGAATTTGAAATTCAATTATAATAACCAATAGTTAAATAACAATCAAAACTTATGGACCGAAACAAACCCAAACCAAAGACATCGGATTATGATTCTTACCTTTATTTTGGCTTCCATAAGGTCTCAAGGGCATGATACCATACACCTACTGATACTATAAAAAGTTCCTATAACACCTACCATAAGACCAAAAACAACTCTTTGTCAACATGTTTTTGGAAAATAGTATGGTGCTAACTCAAAATACTTACATGGGGCATGTATCTCCTTAGAACACACCAGTCAGGATCTTTAACTATCCCCTCCCAATGCGACCTAATAATGGTAAATTAGGCCTTAATTGCTCAAACAAGGGTATCTCAGTGGGAAATAATTGATCATGAATCTTTAACTTCATCAAACCCATTAGTAACACCTTCATTAGATGATCACCAACAAAATAAGATCATGGGTCTTAGTAGAGCTAGAACCCAAATCCCAAATAAACACCGCTACTAGAACTCGAGGACTATTCTACACAACCCATTCCTATTTACCCATCTATATCAGATGATGGTCATGAAACACTTTCAAAACTAGTTAGGGCTTATGACTTGATTAATGATTTAACAAAGACCTTTTCTCACATCTCCTTCTTGGATTTGTTGAAGAACTCCCCTATTCATAGAGCTATTTTATTGGAAGCATTGGGTCTCTGACATTTAATCAATGTCACTCCTCCTCATGAAGTGTAAAGATAAATTACATAGACATTGATGTTTATCCTCTTGGGAATCCCAAAATATATTTCATATTCATATTAGACATCACTAAGATGCTAAAAAATGATGAAATGACACGTAGAGGTGATCTGGCTCTGTATATAAAAGTTTATATTTACAATAACTACGTAAAGTGTGACACTAATCTGATAATGGGGCAACAATCAACATTATCCCATTTTTATTTCTCCAGAAGTTAGGCTATAGAGAAATCAATTGATCTCTTAAAAAGAAACACATTGAGAGCATATGATAACATTAAGGAAACACCAATTAGAACCATAGTGCTTACGAGTGACCCTAGGGCCCAAGAAGGTTCTTACAAAGTTTTATATTATAGACCAGGAAACCAACTATAATATGATTCTCATTCGTCCTTGGATACATCGCATGAAGGAAATTCCTTTCCACATTATTTTAAAGAATTTATATTTCTACATTTAGGGAATGTCTTCATTACACATGGTGACCTGAAGCCCTTTGAAATTCATGTAAATTAACCTGAAGAAGAAACCTAGTGTAAATTCTGAGTTTTATCTCCCCACAAACAAATTAAACATACCGATGAATTCAAAACTAGAGACAAAACTGATTCCCACAACGGGATTGGAAACTACCGGTTTTGATCGAAGGGATTCATGTGTGCTCAAGGATGAAATGACTTTCATAGATATGGTATCAACAGAAACCATGGAAAATATTGTCAATGATGTTGGAGAATTATTCACCTATTCTCCTTCCATCAGATTCCATGGGCATAGGACATGCTTTAGGACTTAGTTCTCTTCCAGATGATGGAATATTACATCTTTGAAGTCTCAATATCAAAAGGAAGAAGATAGAAAGAATGATCCAACATCAATCTTCCCAAGCAACAGTTGGAATCTTAACTTCGATGGTGGAAGTTCCACTTTGGCACTGTGGGCAGGTGTGATCCTCACTTCTCCTAAGGGGAAGGTCATGCCTTTTTCCCTTAAATATAGACTTCAAATGTATAAAAAATGGTACAGAATATGAGGCTCTCCTTCTTGGTCTCATTGTAGCCAAAAGGATTGGCATTTGTAATATTAGAGTATTGGGTGATTTGTAGCTAGTCACCTAATCAAGTTTTAGAGTTATATGAGATTAGGGTAGAACACCTACACCTCTATAAAATTATTGTACTCAACTTAACTAAAGGTTTTGAATTAATTTCAATTGAATCCATCCCACGTGAAAATAACCTACTCATAGATTTGATAGCTACTTCTTCCCGCTTCTACCCAAAAAAAAATTAGAATATACCAACTTCACTATTTCAATTTGTATCAAACCCTTAGTTCAAAAAATTCCCACAAATCTGATCTTGGGATGCGTTGAGGCCGAAACATGATCTTGCTACCCTAGATTATGTAGAAAACAATGAATCTATCTTAGGGTACCTTAACACTTATATCGATTTACATCCCCAACATCATAAAAGAGGCTTCACCCTCATTCCTCACTCTTATTCCTATTTTGGATATCACATGATAGACCCTTATTCCTTTGAAAACCTTGATATTTGTGAGATAGAATAGGAAGGGTAATTAGAACTACCTTTGGGCCCCACTTGAATTTGAAGAGGGTACTGCCTATATGATTAAAGGGATGATCAATAGCAATATTAGGATAGAAGAGGACCCAAAAATACTTGAAGTTAGGTTCTTCCCTTACTCCTGAAGAAGTAGAAATACACACAGAATATTCTTAAAGAACATTCAAAATCCTTCGTATTTATTTACAAAGATATGACAGGAAGTTGATTCTCATATAGTAGTTCACAACCTTATGAGAAATTCGGATGCTAAGCCCATCAAGTAAAAATGTATACCCATGAAACCAAAGGTGGAACTAATGGTCAAAGAGGAAGCTATGAAACTCTTATAGGTGAGCTTTATTAATCTTTTCGATTACTCAATGTGGGTGTCCTAACAACATCCTCGTTCTAAAAAATAACAGAAAGATTTGAATTTGCATTGACTTTTAGGATATCAAACAAATCATGTCCCAAGGATGATTTCCAACTTCCATGCATCAATGTTATCATTCACTCAATAATTGGTTATGATCTGTTTTCCCTTATGGATGGATTTTTTGGGTACAATCAAATTAGGATCTCTAAGGAAGATTGGAAAAATATTACCTTTATCACTCCTTGGGGAACTTATTGCTACCCAGTCATGTCGTTTGATCTCAAAAATTTTGGTTCCACTTACCAATAGGAAATGACTTACATATTCCATGATCTCATCTATAATATTGTGGAATCATACATTGATGACTAGATAAGGCTAGAAAATATTACGATCACCCCGAGGTGTTTCACATCATCCTCTCTCATCTAATTGAATACAACGTTACATTAAATATAGAAAATGTGTGTTTGGTGTGTGACAGAAGGGGAATTACTAGGATACATCATCTCTTCATGAGGGATTGATGTAGATCCAAAAAAATTTTGATCAGTTCTAGAGATGATCCCACCATCAGACGAGTTTGGGAATTAGGTCCTTTCTAGGAAATTTCAGTGCAATCTGAAAGTTTATTCCTAATTTAACCTTTGTTATTCATCTGATAAAAAATTTATTAAAGAAGGATTGTTGCAACATGTAGATGGACAAGTGTCATGAGGAATTTGAATCGATAAAACAATTCATTTTGTTACCTCCCATGCTCATGCCTCCCAAATAAGATCTCCTACTCATTTTATATTCACAGGCTATAAATGTCTCATTAGCTTACATGCTAACACAAGAAGGTGATATTTAAGCATGAGTGTGTATTTTACTTCATCATTCGTATGTTTCTTGAATATGTGATGCACTATACATAAGTAGAGAAATAATGTCTTGCTATATTATTTTCTATAAAGAGGTTAAGGCATTACATGCTTAACCAAGAAACAAGGGTCATTGTTAACATAGATCACTTACAAATATTTCTGACACAGGGTTCTTTATCTAAGAAATTTGGGCATTATCATGACTCTAATGGGTGAGTTTGAATTTAAGTTTTTTAACCAAAAGTCCATCAAAGGAAAAATCATCACAGAATGGTTAGCTAGTAACCCATTAGATGGAGGGAATCTAGTTGACTTGGATTTCCCCAATGATTGCATATACTACATTGAAACTAAGACTCCCATTTCTATGTTCCCATGGTATTATGATATTATTAAATTTATCATGGACCATGTGTACGCTTGAAAGGGAAACTTCACAAAAAAAAATGGCTAATTGTCATAGCCTCCAAGTACATAATCATAGAACAAGTTCTCTACCATAGATACTTTGATGGAATGTTGCTAAGATGTGTCGACAGGGAAGAATCTATAAATATTGTCTATGAATCCCATAGTAGAGTATGTGGAGGTAACTTAAAAATTTCATGCCACCTATAGAAAGATACATTAGATGGGCTACTTTTTGCCTACATTAGAATATGATGCAGTATAGTACGTGCATAGGAAATATGGCTAATTGTCATAGCCTTCCAAATACATAATCATAGAACAAGTTCTCTACCGCAGATACTTTGATGGAATGTTGCTAAGATGTGTCGACAGGGAAAAATCTAAAAATATTGTCTATGAATCCCATAGTAGAGTATGTGGAGGTAACTTAAAAGTTCATGCCACCTCTAGAAAGATACATTAGATGGGATACTTTTTGCCTACATTAGAATATGATGTAGTATAGTATGTGCATAGGTGTCACAAGTTTTAAGAGTTCTCTCATGTGATCCATATACCTTCGTAGGCTCTACAAATGATTGTAAAACCATGGCCCTTTTCCATGTGTGGCTTATATTTGATAGAAAAATTATCTCCCTCCTCAACAGATGAAAACAATTTCATAATCACAACAACTGAATACTTCATAAATTGGGTAGAGGTCATGCCTCTTACCACCATTCGAGGATGTGTAATTGCAAAGTTCATTTTGAACCAAATTATGTGTAGGTACAAGGGTCCTACAAGTCATTATCTTTGATAATAACATGTCTTTCAAGAACGAAGAAGTATATGAGTTATGTGAAAAGTTCTAGATAAATCACCACATGGCTTCTCTCTATTACCCTCGGGACAATGGACAAGATGAGGAAACTAATAAGACATAAAATTCAATTCTCCTTAAAATTATAAAGGAGAACAATTGTGAACGGCACTTAAATTTATTTGTGACCTTATGTACCTATAAAACATTAGTAAGAACTTTGACAGGGTAAAACCCCCTACTATTATTTTGTATTTGGTTCACATGCGGTTTTACCAGTTGAAGTTGAAACACCTAGTCTATGAATTATCACTACAAGGAATTTTAGGAGAATAAGCTTATCATTGAGGCATGAATCTCTGAGTTAGAAAGCCTCAATCAAGATCGTCTTAATGTTGAGTAGCAACATAATGTTTATGTTGGCATGATGGCTTGTCCTTATAACAAGACGATCTACTAATGCGAAATATGTGAGGGATATCTGGTTATTGAGACTTGATAGCTGGATAGATAAGAAAACTAGTGAGGGAAGGAAATTTAGGCCCAAGTGGTTGGGCCCATATGAAGTCATAGAGGACTATAAAAATGGGGCATATCACCTGTGTACACTAGAAGGTGAAGAATATGGTGAATCCATCAATTATCTTCACCTAAAGTGATATTATGCATGATCCATCTGCATTTCCCTTATGTATACTATTACATCCTCATTGTATTATCATCCACTAGCTCATTCTATGAAATTTGTAATCAAGGAACTTATTTTCAAGCAACTTCCAAAAATTCTAAAAACATTTGCAATCATTCAAATCACTTCTCTTAAAACATTCATAATATTGTCATCATATATTTATAATAACTTCATCAGTTCAACAAGACAAGACAAAATTTTGACACTAATCCTACCAAAGGCCTGCATATTTGGTTTTTCCTATAGCTTCCTTATAGCATAGGTTTATTTTCCCATATTTTTTTCTAGAAGCTTCATGATGTCATATATTTCCCTAGAAAAACCTCTTTTCTAACAAAATATTTCTAAACATTTTTTCCTAGGTCACTTGTTCACCTATCTCAACCTTTACTGTTGAGCCCTTACATATTACTAGTTATGTGGAGTTGAGGCTAGGGGCAAGCTCTCCTTCCAAAAATTACAAATCGAAAACTTTAAAAAATGTATATATCTGAAGTCAAAATGAGGACAAAATTTTCATTTACACACTTCCTTGCCCCACCAACGTTCGGTGTTGAGCCTGTGCCTCTTACAAGTGGGTGTGAGTTTGGGAAAGGAGGGAAGTGACCTTACTCATCTATGCCTTTTCCTTGGTGATGAGCCCAAGATTCTTAATAGTAGCATGGGGCAAGGTGTAGGGGATCTTTACAAATAAATTAATAAGTTAAAAGTAATTTCATTGAATAAAAAATTCTTTGAAAATTTTAAAATCCCAAGGAAAGTGAATTAGATGTGTATGTTCCAAGAGAGTTAAAACATTAAAACCATATTTTTTCAATCAAGATTCCATATACAAATCTAAGTCTTGATAAACTTACAAAAAAATTAAATTCTAGGATATGTAGTAAACTATACATAATTAGGTTATAGGTCCCTAATTAGATTTGTGTCAAAATATTATCTTTCTCTCACAATTTCCATCTAACAAAATCATACCATTTGCCTCCCTTTTGGCTCTCAGTGTTGAGCCCTTACATATTATTGGTTGTGTGGGGTTGGGAGTGTAGTGAATTCATTTTATTATCATATCATTTTTCATACATATTACAAAACTGAAAAGAAGTATCAAACATTTCTTGAAAAATAAAGTTCAACATTTCATTATTCTTGCATAATCATCACATATCGTCATTACAAAAAAAGAAGAAAAAAATCATTCTTTTAGCATATCACTATCCACTACATGAATTCTCAAAAGAATACAAAATCAAATATTCTAAAAATTTGAGAATACACATATGAAGAAAACCATAAATGGAGTCAACTCTATGCAAAGGATAACCAAACAAAAACGATATATTTCTATATATCATAGTCAATCAAGTTTTTATACAATACCATCACACACTAGGTGTGGTCAAAATGCTCACAATGAGGAAAAAATTCAAAAAAATCATATATGCCTCACAAAATGGCATCAAAGAAATAAAGTATCAATGGATTATTCTCCTCTCTTTGAACTCGAAGATGGTGTGTGGATGTAGTTGGGAATATTGCTGTGGCTCTAATGTCACGATTACATTGAGTGATGTAAGTGACCATGAGATTGACCACTAGTTGTTGCCTCACTCTATGAGTGGCTCCACATCGACATCCTCTCTGCCATCTCATATGTGTCGATCTTCTTGTCCTGAGCAGTCAAGATCTTCGTGGCCTTCCAAAGAGGAGAAAACACATCTTTATGTCATCTAACCTGCAATGGTTATCCCACATCCTCTGTCAGCTCCGCATGGTTCTTCCTTGAAGGGATCAAAAAGGTATCAACATAAACTTGATGAATAATATCTTGTCAGCTGTTAGCAATGGCTGCAAAATAAAGAAAACAACGATGAGTTAGAAAACATTTAAAAATAAAAAATAAGTACAATGCGTAGTTTATTAACAATTATAGCTAACAAAGTTGAGAGAAGAGTATCTACATACTCAGATATCCTAACATCCATATAGGATCAACTGGTGCAACTGGGGGTGGTGGTGGTGCTGTAAGAACCTCCTATACCTCCCCTTCTCTTAAAGAATGATGTTGTTCCATCACAGACTCCTCGTTGTTTCCTCCCTCATAAGGAATTTGCTCCTTTGAAACCAAAGTCTCCATCCCTTCCTACACCTCCTCTCTCTACCATAGATATCTCTTGGGTAACCTGACACTATGTGTTACTATCCTCCTCCTCATCACCACCCTCTTCTTCTCCAAACTCCTCTTTAACCTCCTCCTCAGTCTCTGTCTTTGTGTGGGCCTCTTCCTCCTCCTCCCTAATGCGAGTGGGTGTAACCTCAATTTGGTGAAGAGCCCCTAGTGCCATGCATTCCCTGGGAACTAGCACCTTCTCCACAAAGATAGGTACTCCCGCTATCACCACTATCCATCCATATAGGCCCTTATGGCCATCTCATGCCTCCCTAGCAATCTGATAAACAATAAGCATAATAAGAAGAACATCATTATATAATAGCCCAAACAACTGGGGTACTTTGGCGATAGGGTGGGCCTCCACTCTTATGGATCTATATACTAACTATGAGGTGGTAGTACATGCAATAAATATGGTCCCCTCCTAACCCCACAATCCAACCATTTCCTGGAAGGGTCTCTCAATAAGATAATTTTTCATCAATGTAGAAACAAGCTGATGTGGCCTTCTAAGAAATTACAAACCTGTCCATCTCGTGGCCCTAGCAGCCCCTAGATCCTATACACCAATTCCCCTCTTATAGGGGATAACGCGCTCATACACCCAGCTCATCAATAATGTAGGATGGCCCAGGGATTTCCCTTGGAGCCTCACCACTCAATATAAGTCATGGTATGTAGACCCCAAGATATCCACACCCCAAGAAAACATCCTCACATATTGCTCAATCTGTGTAATGATCATAGCCCAACAATACAATATCTTGTCCCCACCCTTGTCTCCTACCAAACGCGAATCCAAAATACAAATGATGGCCTTGCGCAGTGTAGGGATAAGTACGATGGACACAGAAAAAACCCTCATTCCTTGCTTGGTGACATCTGATGCCCCATCATCCCCCTTGTAGGAATCCCACTGTCTAGTTCTCGTTGTACTCCATAAAATATCTAAGGTCAATCATCTCCTAGTCACATGTACACCAAGAATCCTGTAGAAATCCTCGAGAGTGATAGTCTACTCTCGTCTAACACCTAGAAACCAGAAAGTGTTTTGGTTTGCATCCTAATAAGACAACAAATCACATAGAATTTGACTAGTTGGTGCTATGTGTGGCACCCATGTGATCCTCCATATACCAACTCGGTGTAATAACTCTACCTCACCTTGAGTTAGCTAAACAATGATGCCTAGAATCTAGTTACTCTCTCTCTCTCTCTCTCTCTCTCTCTCTCTCTCTCTGCTCTAGTAGATGTATAACTCCTTCTACATCCACAAAAACAAGAAAAAGGTTAATAACACATTTCAATAGGAAATCTCATCAAAAATAAAATAAAATAGCTTAAAATAAAAAAAAGTAATCTAACTTGGTCAAATTATCTCTTTGTCCTAACAATTAAGAAACCACTACCCTATGTAGAGAGATGGTTTGACAATTGCCACCTGGCTAGGGTGATGGTCTTGTAACCACCACCCTGAGCAGGTGGCGGTCCTGTAACCACTACCTTGCTTAGGGTGGCGGTCCTGTCTAGAATGGATGACACGTCCATTTTGACCCAAAAACTAAAAGAAGCGAAAATGGACCTTTTCGAATAAAACAAAAGATAAACCCACCTAGGACACACCCTAGAGATCATTTTAAGACAAAAAATTTAGAAAGTATCCCCCTAAGCTTAGATTTTCAACATTTTACATTTTAGGTTTCAAAATAAATAACTGAGAAATGCTAACATTTGTTTTCACTTCTGGGTCTCTAACTCGTGGAGCCATGATCACATTGTTGCCCTCATCGATTTGACTATACTCTCGCTAAAAATGGTCATCATGGGTCCAGAGCTCCAAAATCACTAAAGGGGATATGTGCAAATGAATTGAAAATGGATGGTTTTTGTTATATATATGCTTTGTTTTAACCTTGTTTTGAGTGTATGTGCTTTACAAGGTTGGAGCGTTGGCCTAGGTATACTTTTATCTCCACACAGATGGTAAGTCCTCTTGTTGTTTTGTTTTAGTGTTTATTTTTCGATGCTTTATCTATCTACACTTGGATTTTTATTTCATCTTGTAGGTAGTGGGAGTTTGGATGGGGAAATTTTGGCACACAGGCATGTCAGGTATAGCTTATAACCCCCCATTTCAGGAATGCAATACTCAAACTCTATGTTTTACACATACTCATGCCTAAAATGCTTCTCCAAGGGGGGATATGTACAAACCCAAATTTACACGTGCTACATTTTCAGGAAAATGTTACAAAAGGTCTCCAATGATGATTCATGTCTTTTCCAAAGGTGTTCGAGCTCCTAAACATCCTTGTAACTTATATTTATAGCCTAATTTTAGTTACTTAACCACGTTTTCCTTTTCTGTAAGTTCCTATTTCATTTCACCTTAGTTTTGGCCTTTAGTTGCAAAACCGCCACCCACCACTCTGCACAGGGTGGTGGTCTTGTGTAATTTTTCTAGAATCTTCACTCGAGAATTGATGTGTGATTGCTTCACTTAAGTTCACTTTTTTAGCACGTTTCACACCTGTTTTATTTGATTTAAAGTTTGAGTGACTTGTGGTAATCTCTTTTTCCACTTGTTATTTGTAATTGATTGTTCAAACTACCCCTTGATGTGTTGATGTGGCATCCCATGGTTGCTAAGTGTGTTAGTAAAAAACCCAACCAACCTTCTATAAAATCACCACATGTTCTCAAGAAAATCCACAAAGATCATTTTGTGTATTCTTGTATTTTTGAGCCGCCGCATTCTTGCTAGAAATTACATAACCAAGCTTTCATTACTTGTGTTATCTCTCTTAGATCCTTGCAATACATGACCATCAAAAATCATCAACAAGAATACATATACAGAAGTGATCCATGGGTACCACAACCAAACGGTCCCGAGCTAATTAAGGACATAGATATGAGACCCCATCTTCTTTTCCTTAGAACACTAGCATGATACACTGAGAAAATTGAATGATTAAATGTTTTGAACATCGCAGTCAATAAGGCCTACGAATATTGGACCGCCCCTAGCAATAGGGCATAAATTTACATAACCATACAAGGACTGCAACCACCAAGAGTTTATGGTTGTGATCTGTGGGTTCTGTAACCACAAGGGCCCGAAGACCAGTTGGACCTTGACACAGGACTATGCTCATTAGTTTTTAAGTCATCACCACTTCTATTAGACATCATTTGATAGCTAAGTGTTATAAATGAGGAATCTCACTAAGCCCTTGCATTTTGGACTGCTCTATCCAATCAACCATAGGGCTATTAGGATCCACGCCTCCCTTGTATATTCCATGACCTTGTCTGGAAATCATTACGAGGTGCTTGTTTTTTTTCCACGCATTCCACAACCACTAGAAAGGATATTCACATAGCTTGATATTGACTGAAGTCTCCATATAGCTATTCTTTTTTATCCATCTATCCGACCCATTCAGGTTAGAGAGGCCTTCCTTGCCCTTGATGAGAAGATCCCATTATTACACGTAGAGGACATTGTTTTACCTTAACAACTTTCCTAACCCATTTACACAAAATTTCATCCACATATCACATTTCACCATCACTAGCCATCCACACATGCCACATCAGCTGTTCCAACACAACCTTGGGAGGTCAAGTGTGGCTGAAGGTTGCATGTCAATTTTCATCCGTATAGGTAACGATATAGATTGGAGTGCTTTGATCATACCTTGTCGATGTTGAGGTGAATTTTTCACAAGATCTTAAAGGTACATATTTAGTGGAGCTTAATGAATTTGTTTGATAATGGTATTTTATACAGAAGTGGTGGATTGAGTATGTGGAGTGGAAAGGATGGATACATTAGCCTTGGCAAGAGCTGTTGGATTAGATGATTCAAGAGCGAGTGGGATGGAGACCTTAGACTTGATTTGATCCAAAGTATTAGGGTCATGGGTATGAGTTCTTGTAGTGATATGTACTATGTCAATTTGATGAAGAGGGGATTTCTTGAAAGAGTCCCCACCTTCGGTAAATGTGGATGATGATCTTGATGTAGTAGTCTTAGGTATCTGATGGGTTATTTATGATGGTTCTAGATATATAAGGAGAAGGAATTTATTAGTAAGGCTTGAAATGACATCGTGAAGGGATTTACTATCCTTTGCAGAATGTCCTTGTATACAATTATAATCACCAAATGATTTGAAATTATACCAGGAGGGATTCCACCCTTGAGATCCAAATGAATTAAGAAGAGGTAAGGTTATGATAGACTATTGGATGAGCCTTTCAAGGGTTATGAGGTGGAGGTTGAGGTAAATGATGGTTGTTTTGATGATATGGGTGTTAAAGCGACCATTTTCTGTGTGACACCTTTATATGCAAGTGGGGGAATGATTTTATACTTTGTAATACTGATTAATAGTTTTGACAAGGGGTGTGGCTCTAAAATAGAAGCCATAAATTTTGTATATGAAGGGATGTGGAGTTGCGTAACATAATTTTTAATATTATGCACATAATGGTGAGTGACATGGTCATCGTAAGAGATTTTCACACATTGTAAGATAAGTTTATTTTCTGAATCTTGTGAAGATATTTTAGATGGGTTTGAAGAGAATGAGATAAATGTGGATGGATTTTTGATATTTCTGTCAGAAAGACTAGGAGACCTACATGATTTGATAGGTTCTTCTAGTGTGGAAACACAAGGTGTAGTGGATGATTTTTTTTCTATTTTGGTGATGAAATAATGTGTGGATGATTCAAATGGTGCTTTTGTGATGGGAGCACTAGATGATGAGGGTGTAGATGATCAATCTTTGATTATGTTGATGGTGTGATGAGAGTGGATGAAATTAGACTGTGGTTGACTAGTGGACAAGGCATGGTTTGTAAAGGTCTATTTAAAAATGTCCAAATTTTGATTCAGAAGTGAATTTGGGTTATCTAGTTGTAACTCACCTTTTTCGATAAGATCCTTAAGGACATTCCTGAATGAACAACACCTTTTGATGTCATGGATTTTGAACATATGGTATTTATAGTAATCATTCTCTTGATAACATAAGGGTTTTGAAATAGATGTGTAGATGGGGTGAATAGGAGGAAGGGTGATCATACATACAACTAAGAGTTTATAAAAGAGTGCACTATTTGATTCATCGAGAGGTGTATAATTACATTGATGATGGGTGCGTTGGGTGGTTGAACGTTCCTTAGAAGAAGTATTTATGATGAATATGTTTGTTGATGTTATAAATTTGTTGTGACTAGAGGATGGTTTGAATGAAGACTTAGGCTTAGGCTTCTTTGATCTGAGTTTAACCCTACCATCTTCAAGAGTGTACTTAACTTAATAAAATATGAATTTATTTTATTAAAATCTAGAAGCAATGACTACTATAAATGACATATAGATGCTAGGAAATTTATCCAATCTTAATTATGAAAGAAAATGGAAGAGATATGACACTTACCTTGATTTTCTTATCCCAAAGTGTGCTTGGGCTAAAGAATGTGATGAAATAGAAATAAATACTGTCACAACAAACCTTAGAAAAATGAAGAGGAGGTGGAAATTCTTAGACACGAGTGCCTAGGCAAGAAAATGCACACATGTAGACACTCAAGACCTCTGTGGGGGCACTAGAGTTACAAAAAAGGTCGAAACTTGGTTCTGATGTTATCGCTAGGGTTTCACACTTTTTTTCCCTAGGTCACCTATATATCACACTTCGATAGCTAAGGTACCTGTAAACCTACACACAAATATCCTCTCGTAAAACCCTAAAAAAGACATTAAATTCTAAAAAATAAAGATGCAAAATGAGGGATTAGACTATCCTTAGCTATTAAATAGTGAAATTATGACTGAGAGATGCACTACATGTTAGACCCAATGTAGTTCTATGTGCTTGTGTGTGAAATAGTGCTCCTGGGTCAACCTCGTACCAATGATGTCAAGACAACATGTAGTAGCTAGATAAAATGAAATTGTGTGAATGGAATATAATGAACTCCCCTTCCTATGTAGTGTGTATGCAGAATAATGAGCCCAAGATGCATCCCTTCAATATGTAGCTAGATAACCATTGATAAAAATTTCCCCCCTTTATTATGGTATATATGTTGTGTTTATATAGGGATATCTTACTTGAATTTTGACACTAATGACCCAACATGATGAATAGAACCTCGGGATATGAGTCAAAAAACTGAAAAGACCAAACTCAAATATGAAAAATAAGATCAAACATAAAGAGGGCACAAGCACCCAGGATTGACAGGAGCACCTGGGTGCTCATGTTCAGTCTTAGGCGCTAGTGTCCAGAGACAAATCAAAACAAATGAGTGGATACTAACTGATAGGGATCCCTATGACCTGACCAGAACTTGGTGTATGACAGATAAGTGTGAAAGATAAAAGAAATAGAAACAAACAAGATAAGTAGATGGACTAGGGAATGAATTAGCAGTGAATACTTTTCTTACGTAAAATCCATATATAAAACAACATACTTGGTGGTATAGTAAATAGTAGTAAGTGCATGATTTTATGTCTAAATATGCTCCCCCTTATGTTATTTCAATGAAATTCAAGTAGTGTAAAGGAGGTAAGGAACATACATGTGAGAAGTCTAGAGAATTACGTGTTGTAGAAGTATGCGCAAAATAAGAACATATAGCGTGGTGAACCATGGATCATCGTGTCAATCCATGCGATGTAACAAGAGACGAGGGACCATTATGAGGAGGAGTAATTAAGATCGATGATTTCGATACTGAATTATTAGAGATTTCAATTTTGTCATTAATGGAGATGTGTTGAGCTAGGGAGTGATCAGTTCTTGACCTGGTTTCGTGTGTGTGAAAAACTAAGGATTTGGGCGTCCTGTCACTAGAGGAAGAGTGTAGAGAGAGAGGTCTAGTTTTACTCTCCAAGTTTAACTACATCCTCAAAGGGTCTAGTCTCTATAGATGGATAAAGATTGGATTATGTTCTTTAGGATCCATTTTTATTTATTTTGATCAAATGTGAATAACCCATAGAAGAGTAGAATAAGAAAGGCAATGACGTATCATTTCCCCCTCCAAGGGTGTCACTATAGTGTATATGAGATGGCTTCCTTATTAGGTCATCTGGAAAATGTAGAATAACTTCACATATTAGGTCATCTAGGAAAGTAATGATGTAACTCCCAAGTTAGGTCATATGGGAGGATAAATATGTTGTGTTACGTCAATTGATTGATGTGATTTTAAACAGTAGAATGTTTTTGTTATTGAGAATTAAATGTGTGTGATTGATTGATTGGTTACTCATGGATATATTTTACATTTGTTTCCCCTAGATTAGGTCATTAAGGGGAATCTCTAGAAAGTGGTGTGAAATGTCATGTTATGTATGAGCAAATTTTTGATAATGAGAAGTTAGAAAATGTAGAATGATCATGTAATGATGTGAGGGGGTTTATGGGATGCCTTGATTGTATGCCCCCACTTTAAAAAAAGGGGGGAGTGATGATGAGAAAGAAATGCTGAGCTGAAAGTAATCACATAATGATGTAATCATAAAAGTGTGTATATTGAGTTGAAATTGTTTCGATGAGGAAGACAATGTTTGTGGAATTTGTATAATACAATAGTAGGTAGAATTTTTAACATAACAATGAAAATTAAAAAAGAATAAAAATAGGGTTGCTCAAGCTATGATTGAAATTATGCAATGTGTATTAGTTCGGAGGATAGGTGTAAATAATGACTATAGCGCAACAGGAAATCGAAAGTTACTATAAATAGTAATATGAAAAAGTGAATAGGCAAGTCATTTGATTATTACGTGAGTGTGATTTTGAAATCTATGTGTGTGAAGATGCCTCTAGTGAGAGCACCCTGATTGAGTCGATTTGAGATGGTGGTAGTAGCTGTGGTTTCAAGTATAACAACTGAGCTAATAAGTGTGATTTTTTTTGAAAATTGTGTTGAAATTAGTTATTTTTGAGGATTTTTTGCAAAAAAAATATTTTTGAGTTTCTAGTTGTTTCGGACCTAGGCAAGAGTGGTGAAGGCACTAATGACCTTCAGGACACCAATGCCTAGACATAGGTGCCCACATCTTGATCTTGGGTGCTAAAAACCTAGAAGGATTGTTGTTAGATCAGAGTGTGGAAATTGATGTTTGTTGATACTATTGGTAGGTGTATTTACATATGTATGAATTTTTGATGTCTTGTTTGTTGTTGTTTTGTGCTGTGCTAAGGGATATTCATTCATAAGAGTTTTGTGGTGGCCATCATTTGAGTAAATTGATAGGATTGGGTTTTTCAAATGATGAGTGGGACGTTCTAGACCGTGCTGACCTATGACACATAGTGAGGATGGGGGATGTGTCCCATAATATGCATATGATCACAAATTTGTGTGAGAGATGGTGTGTAGATACTTCCACATTTTGGATTCCTATTGGAGAGATGAAAATGACTTTCGATGATGTATATCATATAATATGATAGCCTATTGTTTGTGAGAGGGTATAAGCGATGGCCACAGAGGATGCACAAAGACAGATGAGGACTGCTAGGCGGTACTTTACAGGGACCCGAGTGCATAATAAGGTCCATATCAATCTTGATGCTATTTTGAGGTTAGGGGTTCCACGATTACAAAATTTTATAGCGATTGTTGTTGCTTCTTCAGTTACAGTTGAGGAAGGTGGTGTAGGCATCTTGTATAAGATGCGTTCTATTTTCTGTCATATAGAGGAGGATGAGACAAGATATGCTTGGGCACAATGTGTATTAGCCCATTTATACATGGACCTATATAGGTTCACATAGGAGAAACATGGGGGTAAACTAGTAGCCACCACTTTGTTACATGTGTGGGCATATAATAAATTCCTTAGATAATTTTAAAATTAGTGATTTTAACCAATGTGAGGACTTACAGGTGCATGGTACTTATCATGACCCTATTGGGATGGGTGATTTCAAATTAACTCATTAAGGACTTTGGAAAGTAATTACGTAGTTGCAATTGATATCCAAAACATACTAAGTAATATTGTTATGATAATACTATTACCTAGCTTTGATTAATTTGAGGGTATGGTAGTCATCTAACCTATTCATATATATACTTTGTAGCATCAATGGGGTTGTCAAACCAAGATTGTTGTGCAATGCAATGACAAGATGAATCAAGATAAGGGCTATGAGCTTAACATAATAGGCTAAGTATTAATCATGTGATTGTATGACCTCAAGGTTGATGAGGATTACTAGACTGATATAATATTATTGCTAGTGGTCTATAGACATTACCCTTGTAAAAATATTCTATGGGGGATTTATAACTAGCTTGAATCATTATATATGTTGAGTAATTGATTTACTAAATATGAAAATAGCTTGTGTTATCATAGGGACTATTTGACTCATGCATGAATGGGTTTTGTGTATTGAGTTAAAGTGGATAGTCTGACATCCCGGTCAAATTGACCATGCATTGTTTAAAAGGGGTCATTACTGAGAGTTAAGTTTTGATGTAGACCTAAAATTACCTAACAATGATTAAATAATCTTATTGTTTGAATTGCCAAGGTTCTAAGCTAATGTTAGGTTTCACACACACACACACACACACACACACACACACACACACACACACACACACACACACACACACACACACACACACACACACATGTACACACACACACACACACACACTCACATGTAACACACAAATTATTGCTAAGATATGATGTTTACCATAACAATAAAATAAATTTCTTCAAAGAAAAAAGGGGCGAGTTGACTATTTTAAAGGGTCCTGATGAGCCCCTCCTCACATAAATGTGTAAGGGTTAGTAATTTTAACCATGATGGTTTTCCATGCAAAGTGGTAGATAAGGATGGCAGTGGAGGTATGAATAAACATAACTGATATAAAATTATTGCATTAATTAAAATGCAAGGAATTAAAGATTTTGGGGGGGATTCATAGGCAGATGTTAGTTGGAGTTGAGTTTTACTTGTTCACATTCCTTTCTAGAGTTTTCTTTCTCTGCATATAAACTGGGAGCTCTTTCTAGTTAAGCTCTCTAGCAAATCGATGCATGTTGTTTTAGTGGGCTATTTTGGGAGTCTGAAGACCTATTTCTACAAGTTGTTTCATTGGATTTTGTCAGTTTGAAAAGCGGTGATTATCCTCAGACTTCGTACGAAGAGGAAGTGCTTTGGGGGTTTTGAATCCATAATGTGTTGTCTTGCCTTGGCACTTGTTGAAAGTGGTGAAGATTTCACAAGTGTTTTATAGAAGAATGAAGCAAGAATCTCTCTTCTTTATTGTTGATAGCTTTTTCTATTTTGTATTTGCATTAAAGAAATTTTGCAACAATGAATCCCTAGTTGATTTACTATTATGGGTATAATTTTATATAAGTATTTATCTATGAAGTTATGGAAATTGCCCAATTGATTCACCTAGTAAACTTGGATTTCTGATAGGAATAATATGGAAAATATTACTATGCTAAATTTGGGTACTGTCATATATTTTTATTCCAGTTTTAAAATGATATCACCATTTATTTGTATGGGTTGTTTCTAAAACATAAATTCTTATCATTTTCATTTTCCATTATTACCGATACCCATTTTAAAATGGGGCTTCTGTGTTTATCATACCTTGAATTATTCGAATCACCCAGTAAATTTGGGATGTTGTTATGATTAAATGTGGCATCTATTATGTGAAATATGGTTTCTGCCAGTTCTTTGTGATAGTGGGTTTATTGTAATATTGTCTTATGTTGATTGGGTTATGATTTAATCTTTTTCAATTATTATCTAATTCTTTGGATACCCATACTATAATGAGGCTCCTGCATTAAATTAGATTATGACTTGACATTTTGGGGTTATTATATATTTATCATCCACTACAAATATATGGCTGTTACTATATGATCTCCTTAGAAAACTCAGGTTGTAATTATTTAAAATATGTTGAAAAGTGTGCTAAATACTATGTTATAATTTTCAGGTAGATCATTAGGATGAAATTGTGACTCAAAGAAGATCTTGGGTATTCACTTTTTATCTTTTTAATGAACCTATATTTTGCTCTTACTATTGCATATGGCTATTGATTATCTATGGTTAGTTAGATACCCTTAATGGGTATTCATGATATTCACTTAATAGGTTTACACCCTTTGAGGTTTGGGTTGAGTATCATTTGACTAATAAGAGGTAGATTCGTATGGGGTTTAGGTGAGTATCTTTATCATGAAGTGATAACACATTAACCTTCCTGACATTTAACCCTTGCTACTCTAGGTTGAATCCATTTTGTTGATGGTTCCGAGCTGCATTCTAGTAATGCATTCAACTATTGTATATTGTTGATGATTTAGTTAATGTTTAAATGAGTTGGCTTTTGGTTGATAATCTTCCATCAAACCATAAATTATGCCTAGCCTAGCTAGATGACATATGGCCAAACTAGACTTATACTTAGCTCTCATAACTATGATATGATAATGGATTATCACGACCTTTTGGTCTAGTCATAGTGATGTATTGAGCCTTAGGCTCATGTAGATCAATAAGGGATATCTTTACCAGTTTCATGTTTTCCTTACTTGATTTTAGTTTAGATATCATTCTTAATTTTGAAGGTTAGACGCTTTTGTTTACCTATTACAAACTAAACTTGGGCTCACTTAGAGCCTTACCCTTTGAATGATCATCAATCGAATGAATTTACATCACTATACCTAGTGAAGTAAGGTGTATTTATTCTTTCTCTTTTCATTGTCACTGAGAGTTGTCTATCTGGTAGTAACAGAGGCATAATGGTGTCGTGGATTAGTGAATCCTTAAGGAAATGTGTTGTGAATAATCAAGTCAGTTATTTATACTGCTTTCATTACGAATGTGATATTGGTTACATCACTTTTAATAAGTGATGAATATTTGATCACAATATGTTGATCAAGTTGTTGATATTCAAGTATATTTGAATTGCTATATCAAGTTACTATTGCCTAGATTATACTAAAGACTAATGGAGTATAACTTATTTTTAATTGATCAAGTTTCAGATTATAAAGACCCTTACTTTAATGATTGATTTAATATTGGGAGGAGGTATAATATAAGATAGATCATGATACAATGGTAGTATGTTGATTACACTTGAAGTGTAAAGTTATTTAGTGGACAATGGAGCTAAAGTTATTATCTGTTTGATTTCTAAAAAAATGACTTGAATATCAGGTCAAACTATTAGATAGCCTAAACATGAGTGTTGACCAGGTTGTGAGTGTTAAGTTATATTGAACATTTAATTAAGTACCATTGTGTAAACGTAAAATTGATTGTTTGACTCAATTATAAAGTGATTAACTTATTCTAGAATACATGAACAAGATAAAGTTAGTAGGGACTATACTTATCTTTTATATCAAACTATTGTCTTCATATCTGGAATTGAATGCTTGAACAAGTATTGTTGTTTAGCTTGTACCAAAATGATTGTATAAGTTAATGTTTATTTAGATCATATTTGATTACTTGATTTCTTGAATGCTTGTTGGTGTCTTGATTTCTGATCTGAACCTTTATTTATTATTATGTCTTCTAAGGTATAGAAAGAAATAATGAAAGAAAAATTTTAGAATGCCATTTAGATTATTCTATGTATCATTATATAACCTCTGCATTATTATGTTGATGTTATTAATTGTTGCATTAAATCCTTAATTCAAATACCAAATGGAAAGAGTTGTCAGTGGAAAGAAGGGATTTTCTTGCCAGTTCATGTTGAACTAACCTTGTTAACAATTTTTGCAAATGGTCTAATCTAGTTTGCATGGTGAGGGAAGATGAAAGAAATTATATGTTGATTTGACCGATTCAAGTTGAAATGTATTTCTTAAGTGAAAGATTGTGATTGAGAAAATTACATATTGTACTTTTTAAAGTTGAAAGAAGGAAATGAAAGCATGATTATTATCTTTATTTTTGAAAGAAAATGAAATTATTGTGTTTTTTACATGTTAAGAATTATCTACTTTGGAAAGTTGTAAAAGAAGGGTTTTAAATTGAAATGTTTCTTATCTTGGAAGCTTGTAAAGAAAAATAGATTTTTATAATTATCGTGATCGAATACATTATATTCTGATTTGTAATTTCTGCAAATAGTAAATGTATAAATGTCCTATGGTATTTGTAAAACCATTCCAAATTATATATTGAATGAAACATAAGACATACTTTTCAATACTTACAGTTAAGTTGTATGAAGTAAGGTTTGTTTTGATGATTGAATTAAATCATACTAAGTAATAACCTATACTTCATAAGTTATTACCTTACTTTGGTTAAAGGAAATGTCTTTGGGATGCATGATGAGATCATGTACTCTCTTATTATAAGCTTTCTTCTTTTTATTCAATGGTAAAATGGAATACTTGGGCTGTTACAAAGTCTTGAGCCTAAAACATGCCCGTAACCAGCTAAAGGCTCTTCTTGACTATTATTAATCATATAAATAGAAAGATAAAAGGGTCAATAGATAGTTGATAGTGTAAGCATGCTTTGAATGGTTATAATAAGGTTATAAGGTTATGATAACTAGCTAAGAAAGTAATGACTAAATACGTTGGGGATGTGGCCTTAACTTTCTCTTCCTAAAAACCAAAACTAAAATGAACCTTACTGGGAGGTATATCCATCTCTGTAGAGATATGTTGTTGTTAACACTAAGATGCTTAACTAGGAAGTTATGAGACTCCTGACACATTAGGGAACTATGTGTAGGAGGAGTTCTTCTTTATAACATGAAATAAGGTGTAACATATTAAGGAATTATTAAAGAATGGTGGGACATGTTAAGATATTAAACTAAACCTTATTAGTACTTTATAATCTCAATATTAAGATAAGAGGTTAAGAGGTTAGAATAGAAGCGGTGGGTCCATAACCCACAGGTCCGAGGATTGAAACCTTGCTCCTAAATAGCTTTTTAAAAATATATATATCCCTTAATAAAATACTTGGATATGATTATCTTAATCTAGGTTATAGGTACGATGAAATACTTGTAATAATTCAATATAAAGGTTGAATATGATACACTTAAAGTATAATCAAGTCTAAGAAATAAATTGTATGGACATATTGTGACTTTTGGGACATTAACTTACGAAAGGGTGATAAATCACCATTGCAATATAGACATATAATTATCATGATCCAAGAGTGTTGCATCTACAACAAAAATAATCTAACATATATGTGCCTTATGATTGAAGTGGTGTTGATGCAAATTCTATTCTAGTATAATAAATTGACCTTGTAGTTGATATTGACTCAAGGAGGAGGAAATGAATACTAATAGGTAAGAGGACCTATAAACCTAGTAACTTGGAATGGACATGTTATAATTGTTATATGGAAATGGTAAACATAGACCTACACTCCATTGGATAAGTATAGATGTCAAAGAAAATGACAGGAAGATCCATTAGGATCAATGATGTTTCCTTATTGGTGGTAACCTTACAAATGAAGGGATTGAAAGGTATCTCAAGAAATGAACCTTAGTTAGCATAGATATTAATGCATAAGACACTCAAGAGGATTAGTATATCACTAACTTGGGTGACAACTATTGTAGAGGATGATACAAATGCATGTATGATAGATACTGATTGGCAAAAAGGTGAAAAGGTACATCTGGACAACATGATTCAATGAGATTGAATATATGTTGATTAAATGAAAATGATACAATCTATCATATCTAATAAACAACATGTTAACCCTGTATGTTATAGATATGGGTAAATTACAACATTGATAATTGCTTACTCACTTGATAAAGAGAGATAATCATTTACACAGTTTGGAAAAGAATCATTATTTGTGTAACAATAAAGATTGGAAGTACAGTACTAAGGTAGTGAGCTAAACTTATATCTGAAATTTATAGGTAGAAAAGAATGTAAAGTACTTATAGGAACTACATTTGACCTATTGGAATACAATGATGCAGGACCCTAGGTACGATTCATTCGTGGTGAAAGAGTCATGGAATCTAAGGTAACCTGTCATGATTAAATTATTTAAGATACCATGTTCCAATTTAGGACCCTTGGTGGTCAACTCACTATAGAAGCTACATGTGGTTCATATCCATTTAATGATTATAGTCATTATTTGGATATTGTTTCTTAACAACTATACTGAGTCACCTCATCAAGACCCTGAATTGTGACATGGTAATGCATTAAGTACAAGCTTCATTAAAGTTACAAGTTTGGATTGTACCTCACAACACATACCCCGATGCCAACTTAGAATGGCTATGAGAAGGGAAGTGGTCCAGTAATGATGAAAATCATTATAGGGGCACCTACCTTCCCACATGCATTCTAAGCTGTCATAGTGGCACATCTTCCTTTTGGTAACTATGGATTTGTACCTTGTACAAGACTTGTAGTTATTATGGAACCATTATTGAATGCTAATCCATATAACTGAATAAGTGATTAGGTGAGATGACAAGTTCTTAATGGCGAGTGTGCCATCATGGAACTGAGCATGGCATACATGTCTCTGAAACTTTGATCAAAGTAGTGTAACTACTGATTACACTGTCATGATTTCACCAAGATCTAAGTTGAGGGATGCCTGATGGGATTCCATGGTGGAACCCAGGTAGACACTTAGAGAGCATCACTTAACTATCATTTCTTGATAAAGGAAAAACCAAAGGATACACTTGTTGTATTGGCTTGTAAAGAGCATTGAGAGGGATCGAGTAGGATCTGTATAATCTCATGTAGCTACACATGGTTTATGACAGTTATCAGAAAGCATTGCATTGATGTTTATGTTGGATTTAAATATATGGGTAAGTAGTTGTATATGTAGTGGGAGAACCACTGGTAGGAGGAGGAGAGGGGTGGGCACCTTCCCATGGTGGGGATGCAGTGACATCGACGATAGTGGAGCATGAGTATATGTGTATTGTTAGTTATAGATATTTACTCATTTATTTTGAGTTCATCGTCTTGTGTGTATGAACTGATGTGATGTTTTTGTATTGTTACAGGGGATTCTTATTGGTCATTAATTATATAAAATTATATCTGAGCCTTGACGTGGAATGTTCCCGCCAATGTGCTCATTAGAGGTGGGATGCTAGAGAAGGTAGATGTCATTACGGGTGAGCATGCTCATCTATTTTATCAAGTGGAAATGGTGTTGGCTACTTGTATTATGTTATCGAGTGAGAGGGATGAGGCACGATAAGAGACACAGTGAGAGAGAGAGAAGCTATGGGTGGAGGTACGCTAGCACATGATGTATTTGTGAGGTTTTTGGAGCTATAGGGTCGCTTTAGGAAGAATTCGATTGAGATTACTCTATTAGGTAGGGAGGTAGAGATGTATAGGGGCCGTGACTAGTGGCGTAGATTGAGTGGTGAAGCATCTAGTTCTATAGCTCCCGTGGTTATAGATAGTGATAGTGATGGTGAGATATGATGTATATGTATGTAGGGGCTTGCCCCCAACAATTTTACTATGTAACTATGATATTTTGATTATATATACAAATGGATGATTTTCGTTATTGAATTGTGTTATATTGATGTGCTATATTGATATCTGATGTGTCGAGCATGGTTCATATGTGTTGATTTGATTTGCATTGCATAGTTATTGATGTTGATGAATTGATAATGAAGTTTTAATTTGATCATAGATAGATAAGTAATGAGATAGTGTGTGCGATAATAGATAGTGTATGGAATATATATAATGTGATTGCACCATGTGATGATGCAAAATTATAGTGTATGTATGAATATAGATGTAAAAGAGCATGTAAATAAGATGATTGTAAAAGTGTATCTAAGCTTGTGTTATTATGATGAAGAGGGGAGAGGATAATAGTGATGCCCCCCAGTGTGTGAATGATAAGGTTCATTTATATAAGACCCCTCGACAGTCAAGAATGAATTGTAAAATAAGAGCATGTCATCAAGAAATGATTTGATAGTGTGCGCTAGATAAATAGAATGATGAAGTGTGTAACACAAGACATGAAATAAGGTAGTTATTATAGCATATCACTCAACAGTCATGCGAGAACCATCAGAACACGAGTGCATCATCGGGGGGTGAGGTGAGGAAAATCACCTACCAAAGACCAACCAGGCATGGAGTGGTGAAAACATGTGGAATAGAAGTGACATGAGTGTATGAAACAAACTAAATGCATGATGAAATGGTGCTAATGATGGGAGACGTAGTGGTTGGGAGTGCAGAAAATGACAGATTAAGAATCCAATGTGTAGAAGTAACAATGTGTGGCGGATGAGATAGTGTGGTAGTGGATGAATGAGATGGAGAGTACACATATATAATGATCTGCGGTGGTGGATGAATAATGACCTTAGAAATAGACAAAGGATATAAGTCAACATGAGTAATAACACACTTACATGGAATTGGAGACATATACCACTCATGAGAGTGAGAGCCAAAATAAATGACACCCTTATCTTCTAACTGTTGTAATCTATCATGAAGCAGTCATTATCACGATGGCCATTGACATGATTATAGTTACTATAAGGTAGATCACTGTAGTGTTACAAGCAATGAGGTGGATGATGCTGATTAGAAGGTTAAAAAATCAAATGCTTGTCAAGAAAGTTACACAACACATCACGAGTTCTAGTATTATGAGAAAAGTGTAATGGCTCCTGTGAAGGAGATGCAAAAGTTTGAGGTGGATCCCTACGAAAAGGAGGAGGTGAAGGATGCTTATGTAATGGATAAGACTGTTAGGAAATATATCTTAGTTCTCCATTTGTATGGGTGAATAATAATTACATGTGTAATTATTATTATGGTAAATTAGTGAAAGTACATTTACTATGTAAATGTAAATAGTAAATGTAAAATGTGGTTAGTATGTGGTAATTTAGTAAGTTAGAATAATAAAACAATTAGTGTTGTTTTATTATTATATTGGTGAGAGGTTGAAACCATATAGGTATATAGTTGTATATGAAGACAAAGGTTGTTGTGAGGATTGTTATTATACATATCCTATATAATGGAGTATATTGAAATAGTGAATAATAAAATAAAATATAAAATATAATATAGATTTTTTGATTTCAATTATTGTCGGTGTAGCTATTTCATGGATTCTTTGTATTAGATCAGAGTAGATTTTTACATTTGGTACCAGAGTAGGTCAAATCTGTCTCGAAGAAGATCTTGTAACATTTGTTTCACGATCTGGGTTTCTCCAAAATTTTACATGTGCACCAATATTTTATGTAGGCAGCTAAAAAAGAAATTTCAGATGAACCCAGTTCATTTTTTGGGAGAAATGTTCAATTTAATATACAACACATTGATCACTGTTGTTTTTTGAAGAAATCAGAGAATCAAAGGTAATTCAAATCTACATTCATTTTTTTTTGGATATTTAGATTCAGAAAAATGGATACACCATTAGATAAATTTAATGGGCTGAAATTCCATACATGGAGAGTAAAAATCCAGATGAATTTAATGAATAAAAATCTATGGAGGATAGTAGATGGAAACGATAAAGCACCTACAAATGTAAACAAAATTGTAGAATGGGAAACTAGAGATGAACAAATAACAAATAAAATTGACTATAACTATGAAGAATTTCTATACTAAGTGAATTTCTTGGAGGAAGGAGGCACAGGAGGTTGGAGGTCATTCAGTAACCTCTCGTCAGTCACCACCGACGGGGCCGTATCAGCTATGGTGATTATTTTTTTTATGCAATGTGTTCCTATTGTTTCTTTGTATTTCTAGCAGAGTGTTTGGTTGCAGTGTTCCTATTGTGGTTTGCAGAATAAATGAAATTTCAGATTGAGGGGGGAACATGCTCTCAATATTCCATTTCTAGTTTTCTACATATCTGGTATTTTCTATATATGCAGCAGATTTCAGTAGAATTTCCTATGTTATTCCCTGCAGTGAGATGTGATGAGGGCTAAGAATAATACTTGGCATATCATGATGTGGTTGTAGGTAAACCACTTGAAATTTTTTATTTTTGGTTTGTGGTACAACATTTGTAAAACCACCATTTTTGGTTGTTGGTAAACCCTATGCAAAACCATCACCCTTTTGGTTTGTTGTACACCACTTGTAAAACCACCATTTTCGGTTGTTGGTAAACCCTATGAAAAATCATCACCCTTTTGGTTTGTGGTAAATCAGTTGCAAAACCATCATTTTCAGTTTATGGTCAACCCTGTGCAAAACAATCTATTAGGTTTATGATCATCCTATAAAAATCATCAGATCATGAAAGTAGTGCAAGTACAAGGCAAGTTTTCCTTCCCCATGTTTGCACTAAGGGGGGGGAATGTTAGGAAATATATCTCAGTGCTTCCATTTGTGGGTGAAATAATAATTACATGTGTAATTATTATTATGGTAAATTAGTGAAAGTACATTTACTATGTAAATGTAAATAGTAAATGTAAAATGTGGTTAGTATGTGGTAATTTAGTAAGTTAGAATAATAAAACAATTAGTGTTGTTTTATTATTATATTGGTGAGAGGTTGAAACCATATAGGTATATAGTTGTATATGAAGACAAAGGTTGTTGTGAGGATTGTTATTATACATATCCTATATAATGGAGTATATTGAAATAGTGAATAATAAAATAAAATATAAAATATAAATATAGATTTTTTGATTTCAATTATTGTCGGTGTAGCTATTTCATGGATTCTTTTGTATTAGATCAAAGTAGATTTTTACATTTGGTACCAGAGTAGGTTAAATCTGTCTCGAAGAAGATATCGTAAATTTTGTTTCACGATCTGGGTTTCTGCAAAAATTTTACATGTGCACCAATATTTTATGTAGGCAGCTACAAAAGAAATTTCAGATGAACCCAGTTCATTTTTTGGGAGAAATGTGCAATTTAATATACAACACATTGATCACTGTTGTTTTTTGAAGAAATCAGAGAATCAAAGGTAATTCAAATCTACATTCATTTTTTTTTTGGATATTTAGATTCAGAAAAATGGATACACCATTAGATAAATTTAATGGGCTGAAATTACATACATGGAGAGTAAAAATCCAGATGAATTTAATGAATAAAAATCTATGGAGGATAGTAGATGGAAACGAAAAAGCACCTACAAATGTAAACAAAATTGTACAATGGGAAACTAGAGATGAACAAATAAACAAATAAAATTGACTATAACTATGAAGAATTTCTATACTAAGTGAATTTCTTGGAGGAAGGAGGCACAGGAGGTTGGAGGTCATTCAGTAACCTCTCGTCAGTCACACCACCGACGGGGCCGTATCAGCTATGGTGATTATTTTTTTTATGCAATGTGTTCCTATTGTTTCTTTGTATTTCTAGCAGAGTGTTTGGTTGCAGTGTTCCTATTGTGGTTTGCAGAATAAATAAAATTTCAGATTGAGGGGGGAACATGCTCTCAATATTCCATTTCTAGTTTTCTAAATATCTGGTATTTTCTATATATGCAGGCAGATTTCAGTAGAATTTCCTATGTTATTCCCTGCAGTGAGATGTGATGAGGGCTAAGAATAATACTTGGCATATCATGATGTGGTTGTAGGTAAACCACTTGAAATTTTTTATTTTTGGTTTGTGGGTACAACATTTGTAAAACCACCATTTTTGGTTGTTGGTAAACCCCTATGCAAAACCATCACCCTTTTGGTTTGTTGTACACCACTTGTAAAACCACCATTTTCGGTTGTTGGTAAACCCTATGAAAAATCATCACCCTTTTGGTTTGTGGTAAATCAGTTGCAAAACCATCATTTTCAGTTTATGGTCAACCCTGTGCAAAACAATCTATTAGGTTTATGATCATCCTATAAAATCATCAGATCATGAAAGTAAGTGCAAGTACAAAGGCAAGTTTTCCCCATGTTTGCACTAAGGGGGGGAATGTTAGGAAATATATCTCAGTGCTCCATTTGTATGGGTGAATAATAATTACATGTGTAATTATTATTATGGTAAATTAGTGAAATTACATTTACTATGTAAATGTAAATAGTAAATGTAAAATGTGGTTAGTATGTGGTAAGTTAGTAAGTTAGAATAATAAAACAATTAGTGTTGTTTTTATTATTATATTGGTGAGAGGTTGAAACCATATGGGTATATAGTTGTATATGAAGACAAAGGTTGTTGTGATGATTGTTATTATACATCTCCTATATAATGGAGTGTATTGAAATAGTGAATAATAAAATAAAATATAAAATATAATATAGAGTTGTTGATTTCAATTATTGTCTGTGTAGTTATTTCATGGATTCTTTGTATTAGATCAAAGTAGATTTTTACAAAGACTAACTTGCTTGTGAGGTGGAGGAGATGGAGACTGTGGATGATGCTCAATAGATGGGAACAAAGAATAAATAGAGGATTTAACAATAACAGTGATAAGAGGAGGATCTATAACATGTGTAGAAATGAGATCTTGTTCTATATCGACGACCTTATAACATAAGAGTGTGAATGATTCACATGTGTCATATTACAAGTTATCTTTTAAAGTAGGAATCAAGCCATGACAAAAGATGAATTTATTTTCTAAGTCAGTGGCCTAAAATACTAATTGATGCATGCAAGAATTGAAACACAAAATGTAATCAAGGATAGGTTTTGTCTTTCCCTGATGTAAACCAGGTAAGTGATCATGTGTGACTCTACAACCATTGTTAAATATGAAGCGATGAAGGAATAATTCTTCCATCTCATAATAATACTAATATATCAAAAAGGTAAATGTGTGTACCATTGAAGAGCATCAACAATAAGGCTATGACAAAAGGCTTTAATTAATAATCGATCATTAAAGTAGGAAGCCATAGCTATATGATAATTCTTGAGATGTAAATATGGGTTGCTAATACCATCAAAGCATGAAAATGTAGGCATATGAAATCCTTGAGGAATGTTGAATCGTGAATCTTCTTCAGAATAGGATTTCCATATAAAAAATTATTATCAATGGAAGCTTGATAGGCCTTGCTTTCAAGTGTGGGAGATTGGACCTAAGATTATAATTGACCAACATCATGCATGAGTGATAAAATATCTTGTGATGGAGTATTATGAGATGTAGATGGTGTATTGCGCTGTTGTATCTTTCCATTATGAGTAATCATAGGAATATCAGAAGAAGAAGTGGAGGATTGCAACGCTATAGGCACTATAGGTGTAGGTGTGGAAGAAGAAATGAGTGGTGAAGAGAATGGAATATTATTAGGATCATTAGGAATATCATTGGAATAATTGTTATAAGGTGAAGTAATGGAAGAAGATGAATCAAAATGCATGTTGCTAGACACAATATCAGAAGAATATGAAAGTGGAGTGGGGGAATCACATTTAATATTATGAAAATAGGTGGAATCATTAATATCATGTACCTCATCAATGTCAGAAAAATATTTAGAGGTAAGGATTTCATCAAGCATATCTTAAATGTATAATGTAGAAGAGCTAGTATGAGATGTAACCTTATAATCACTAGAATCATTTTTAGAAATGAAAGGAGTATGAGATGTAGCTATACAATTATCTTGACTAGTATTAGAAGCAAGATCATGTACATGTACATTGTCATTATGTGTTGTAATTTTACTACCTCTATCAATGTTGGGCACATTATCAATAATCTCCTCATCTAGAGTTGCAACAAAAATAGAATAAGGTGGATGAGGCCTATTAATGATATGATAACTAAGATGACATCCTGAAAATCTTGTTGGATCTGAAAAAATACTAATGGTAGAATGATTAAAACTAGTAGGAACATTGTATTCATTGGTCAAAATATGTCTTCGAATCTCATCTAGGAGGGTAAGATTGTGATAGAGAACACAAAGTTCAGTGACAACTGCTTCATCATAGATAGGGTTCATAGCCTCATGAGGTATAACTTGGGTAGGAGGAGAAGATCTGCTCTTAGCCATTAGGGTTTTAGTGGATCCCATTGAAATTATTTCTAAGATATGGGTTCACCAAAATGATTTAATAATTTTTTATTTATTTTATTAAAATATGGAAGCAATGACTGCTATAAATGACATAATTAAATATAGATGTTAGGTAATTTATCTAATATTAATTATTAAAGCAAATGGAAGAGATATGGAACTTACCTTGATTTCACATATCCCGAAGTGTGTCTGGGATGAAGAATGTGATTAAATAGAAATAAATGTTGTCACAATGAACCTCAAAAAAATATAGAGGTGGAAATGCTTATACACGGGCACCTTGGCAAGAACATGGGTGCTTGTGGGCACCCAAGACCTCTATGTGGGCGTTGGATTCTGATGTTGTCTTACGGGCACCCAAGACAACATGGTTCTGATGTTGTCTTGGTTCTGATGTTGTCACTAGGGTTTCACACTTGTTTTCCTTTGGTCGCATGTATGTCACACTTAGATCACTGAGGTAATTGTAAACCTACACACAAATATCCTCCTGTAAAACCCTAAAAAATACATCAAATCCTAAAAACAAAGATGAAAAATGAGGGGTCAGACTATCCTCAACTGTTAACTAGTGAAATTACAAATGAGCATTGTACTACATATCAAACCCAATGTAGTTCTATATGTTTGTGTGTGCAATAGTGCTCCTAGGTCACCCTCAAGAAAATTCCACTAAGATAAGGAGCAATACCTAGATAAAATGTGAATGTGAGGATGGAATAGAATGAACTCCCCTTCTTATTCAGTTTGTTTGTAGAATAATGACCCCAAGATGTAGTCCCTTTGATATGCAAATAGATATCCCTTGATATAAATTTCCACCCCTTTATTATGGTATGTATGTTATGTTTATATAGGGATATCTTGATTTAATTTCGATATTAATGACCCTACATGCCGACTAGTACCTTAGGATATGAGTGGGAAAACTGAAAATAACGACCTCAAATGTCAAAAATAAGATAAAACATAAAGAGGGCATGGGCGCCTAGGATGGAAAAGAGCACCTGAGCATTAGTGTATAGTCTCAGGAACTAGTGCCCAGAGACAAATGACAAAAAATGAGAGGAGACTGACCAACAGGGATCCCTGTGACCTGACCAGAACTAGGTGTATGAGTGACAAGTGTGAAATATAAAATTAATATAAACTAATAAGACAAATATATTGACTAGGGAATGGGTCAAGTAGTGAATACTTTTCTTACGCAAGATCCACACATAAAAAGACATACTCGACAGTATAGTAAATAGTAGTAAGAGCATGCTTTTATGTCTACAGTGTGAAGTTCGAGTTTGGGAGCCATAGTGAAGGCTTCATCAAACATTTGAAAGGACTATATTTGTAATGTAGATGATATATGCTTGGAAAAAAAGAGAGAAAATAACTCGATCAATTCAGTATGTGGGAGGGAAAAGGATATTTGATTAATAATACCCCTTGAATTGGTGATGAAATCTATGATAGACTCGTCTTTGAATTCCTTGATGGCGTATAGATTGTTGATAGTGAATTTACGAGTGATGCTAATCAAGAAGTGTTTTAAAAGAGTTACACGAGTTGTGAAAATGAGAAGAGTGAGTATTGGGGAATACTGTTGTACTACTCTAAGACAGGTCTGGCTAAGGACATAGGGAATATTCTCAACATAAGGTCTTAGTCGTGTACAATGAGATAACAAGCATTTAGAAAGGCCTGAATGTGCTATTGAGGGTCTTCTTTTCTATAGAATTTGAGGATCTTCGGGATTTCCAAATATGGAGGATATGCTTTATATGGTATGGATGGATGAATGGGCCTATTACATATTTTTTCATAAGAAAAAGTGTTCGTGGGACCTAGAGAGGAAAATTTAAGGATGGAGATCTTGTTCATTAATGCTTATAATTGATCATTTTGTGATGGTTGTAGCTGATAATTGAATGAATAAGGACCTATTTGATTGTATATAGGTGGTTTTGATTGTTGGTATGGCTGGTAGGAAAAGGGATATTATGTTGGATAGGGTTATTCATAGGAATGTTGTATGCGAGTTACAAGACTATGGGTTATAAAAATTGGATGTATCAATATTAGATAGGCATGAATTTTTTTAACATGGGTTGTGAGTGATAGGGTATATATTGGAAGGGGATTGAAGTGTGGATGAAAAATTGAGATTGTTGAGGTATGTGCTGAGAGAAGATAGGGGTGGTTGATGAATGCTGTGAAAAGGGGTGAAAACTAGAGATGGGACTCTTCTTAGTGAGGGGTTTTGATGTTGGGATAGAAATGAAAATGTTTTTAATTGATAATGTGGGTTGTTGAGATGGGATATGTTGGAAAAAAATTAGTGGGATGGTTATTTAAATTTTAAGAGGCGTTTGGATAGTGGAGGAGACTAAAGGACTAGATGTATATGAGGCTATGTTGGTGTTGTTTTGGGATGAGGTAGCACCAAATGAGACATCTGGTGAGGATGATGATTTTTTATTAGTTGTATCTTGTGAGGAAACAAAGTTGATATTAAAATCACTGATGGGGGATGAAGATGTGGGATTTGACATTTTTGATTCACTGGTGGCGGGATAAGGATGGACTTGTTGGATGACCGACTCATGGTTAGGATTAATAAGCTTGAAAAATTTGTAAGTAGTGTTGGTGAAAATGGGTCGTTGTTCAGATGTATATTTATCAATAAGGACACCCTGAGAAACTAGGCAAGCATTAAGGGCAACGGGGTTTGGATCCAGGATCTCAATGAAGACTAGATACCCACTGTTGAAGAAATGAGGACTAGGTAGATCGAGGATTTTTTATGTGGTGGATTTACTATTAGGAGTGTGGGGGTTGTTGTTTTTTTGTTGATGGTGATCGATGTTGATTCATGATACGAGGAATGTCATCAAGGTAAGACTGGATGTTTTCCAAAGAATTTTGTTAACGATCAACCATGTTTTCAGAGTTATGTTTACAGGACTATTTTCGGGTTAAGACCATGAAAATAAAAAATAACTAAAAGAGAGTGAAAAAGAATCTAGAGAGTTGATTATAATTAAGAAAGAAATTCACACAAGAGAATTTTGTTATCTTAATTAAGTTAGAAAAGGGTGAAATGTGAAAAATGGTTTATGAGGTCTTAGGAAATGACAATCTATAGCTGGTTTTAGGAGATGTTAAATGCTGAAGTACTTAATATACCCAAAGGTACGTGAGACCTAAATTTGTGTTAATGTTGATACAAGGCATGGTATTGGGGCCTCCTCCCTCACTTCACAGTCCCAAAATGATAAGGTTGTTAGGTTCTTAGCCGATATATCACCCAACAAATTATTTATACTTGGCTAGAGCACCAAGTCAGCTTATCCTCTTGGTGATGAAATCTAAGTAGGTCCACATGGGTAGGAATGTTTTGATGCAGATTGTGTTTAATGTGATTTGTCTGTGTGTGAGGGAAGTTAAGTGAATGCAATTTGTTAACCCCCTAATCAAACTATATGATCAAGTAGATATAAAGGGTTCATTTTAAATCCTGAAAAAGAAATGTTGATTCAATGAGGAAAAAAAAATACAAGGCTTAAAAAAAAAAGAAAAAAAAAATGTACCTATGGTTGCTTTCTGATTTTTTATTTATTTTAAAAAATTTTATTTTTAGCTCAATTGAAATGCAAAAACAAGTACTCTAGAGGAGGAAAATTGCAACGGTTAGATGAAAAAAAAAAAAAAAAAAAAAAGAAAAATCCTAAAGGAAAACTGATTGAGTAATCAAGAAAAATCCACAGATATCATCAGTGATTTCCAAGAATTGTGGGAGATTCACTAAAATCGTTAGATATTTACAAGAACTGTTAACGATTAGGGATAAAAGAACCCAAGAATGGTTGTAAGTTAATTTTAATGGAAAAGAAATGGAATAAGGGTCCCACCAGGTGTGCCAAGAATGTATTAGGTAGTTTTCGTGTAGACGATATTAAGTGTAGAACGTACCCAAAACACAAAATATGACAGTGTTTAGTGATACCTACATTGACAATAACAATGTTGGAATGATGGGATGTGAATAGTGAACAAACACTTCTCCTTTCACTAAGTGAAGAGACCTGCAAGCAAAGACAACTAGACAAGAGATATTAGATAAATAGGATGAGGAGATGCTTGACAAAGGCTGATTCTAGGAATCCAAAGTGGCTTCCTTTAAGGATGTCAGCTCATTTTGATATAATTATGTGAGTCGATAAAGATAATAAGATAAATAATGATAAATATAAAGATGGAAGCTAGAATTTGAGGTGAAAATGAAGATCCTATTCTGCTTTGTAGGTGGCCTAGGTTAGAGTGGCGAAAATATGAAGGTCTTCAAAATAGTCATACCAATAATCTATAGTTTTTTTTGGATTTCATGGAGGAGTTCAATCTGTTCCTCAATGTCTTCCAAGGTTGGTGTGAATATGATAGCACACAAAGTAAACTCATGAATGATATTGAATTACTCCCTCATGAAGGGTTGTTGGATGATCAAGAGACCATAGATGCTTATGATTTGATGAGACTAACCTGGTATAGTCATCTACAATAGATACCTGCTTGTAATGGATAGATTAAGTCTAGAGGTATGGATGACAATTAATAAAATGTAATAATTTGACAAAGAAAGCTAAATTAATAGAAATAGTAGGCAATTCAAGGGAATCGTGGGTGATTCCTATAAAAGGATTGATTTTCTTGATAAATTATAAACTGATGGAAAATAGATATTTGAAATGATTGTTTGTAACTTTTTTGATGCGTAACTAGGCTATGGGTAACAATAAACAAATAGAATATTACCTTTTAATATGAAAATGGTTGCATAGAAGCTTACAAAGGCCGATTGAGTTAGGGATGTTGGTCTATTAATTGCCTGATGATGTATAGATGCTTCAGCTGTTTAAACTGATAAGTTTTAAATCCTTGGAGTAGTAGAGTTTTGTTGTAGGATTTGTTGATAGCTGAAATGGTAGAACTTCATTTTTGGTTTAAGAAAACTCAAGAGTGAAGACGCTCAAAGGCCGAAAAGGTCTCTAAAATAATATTTTAGGCTACTATTTATAATCGTGGTAGATGTTTTGGAATTGCTAGCGATCTGGGAAATTTGGAGGAATCTGTTTGGAAGTGGTTTCAACCACTTACAAAACAAAAATTTCAGGTACATGGATGAGGGAAAATGGTTAGGGAAGAGGTTAGGTGAGTTTGGGAGGTTAGGATGATAAAGTGTTAGGATAGGTTAGATATGGTTAGGAGGTTTGGATAGGTAAATAGTTTACGATGGGTAAGAGATGATTATATGGATTCATTAGGGTGGCTTAGATAATGTTTAAAGTGTTAGGTTTAGTGAAATAACATATATACATATGTAGGGTATAGGTGGGTGACGAAAACCTGATGTCTACACAAGAGAAACCTAGATTTAAAGGACACTATCCAATCACACACACAAACACACACACTAGAAATACATAGAATCTAAAATGTAGTGGAGTGTATGGTGAAAATCACATTAGGGTGACCATTAAGGTCAATGTGAATCAAACATATGCATTATTTACTTCATCTAATGTTTTATTGATCCTTGTATAGGTAGTTAAGGTTTTGTTTTTTAGGTTCAAGTATAATAGTGAAACCCTAAAACGAAGTTGATGTGACAAAAAGAGAAAGGAAGAAGCCAATTTCAAACCTTGTTAAGATAAACAACAACACATTTACTAGAACACTAGTGCCCGATTCAGACACCAACACCCGAGCAGTCCTGTCCTTATCTAGGATGTACTATCTGAAGGAGTTCAGATCCTAGTTTTCTAGACGAAGCATTTTAAGTCTAGGTCCATCCTTTTCAACTAATTTTCTAGCCTATAATCAATCCAAATGTCTAAATATAATCTAAGTCACTCCTATTTCACTATTTTTTATACTTTTTTGTTTCTTACATGGCCGATATTTCTTGTTACTATTATATTCATTTGATCTCAGTCCTATGATTAAGATTTAAATATAATTAAATCAATAAGAATCCCTATCATGAGAAAGTTTGGTATCCAAGAGGACATCAAGGAATAGTTGTACATACTAGGATAGAACATCTTGAGTTGTTCTTGATCAATAATAGTATCTTCATCATAGGAATGGTCATTGTTAGAAACTTTTATGTCTTCCTAGGGTAATTAAGTAGAATTGGATAAAGGGTTGTCATTCAAAGGTATAAAGGAGGCAATGAATTTGTAATGCTTATGAGTAAGAAGTGGGAGTTTTAGATATTATTGGGAACCAAATTAACCACTACATGTATTAGGCATGAAATGCAACACCAAGGACCACTAGGGTTAAGAAGAATGAATCATGAGAATATAAGAATAAAGATACGATGAAAATCACATAATACTTGATTTCAAAAAATGATTTAACCTAAATGCTTAAATTTACAGGGGTAGTAATTGATGCTATATTATCTTAATAAATTAGTTTCCAAAGTAAATCAAAATAATATCAAGATAACACATGAATGAAGATAAATAGTGATAGAAAAATGAAATAAAGTACTAGTAATGTGAGGAAGAAGAGGACTTAGCTAATATTTTGTACTATGTGACAATTTGGGCTAATTGGATGTATATAAAGGGTTAGAAATAGTTTGAAAAGGATTTGTATTTAAAACTATATCTTGTGGAGTTTCATGGACTAAGGCATATGACACGACCCAAAGTGTATAGGTGTTGTGACCCTTTCTATATGACCTATCCCTTTATGATCTCTTGTCCTAAAATTTTTAGGGTTTGTGCACTATTTTTTGATCTACTCCTATCTGCAATATGGATCTTTGACATTGTACAATGCTTACTATAGAGCTGATTGAATCTTCGAAACCCTATATGGTGAGGGAGTATTCTAAAACAAATGTTAGTTAGGTTGTGGGCACCCCTGTGCATCACCAACACCACCACTATTCCAAAGAGGGATAAAAATGAATGTCATATTTGTCTAGCATGTGATATCTAGATTGTATACAACCATATTAATAACCAAAAGCTTGCAACAATGTGATTGTACTTGAACCTTTTCCTTAGCTAGACTTCACTTTGATACTACGCCTTTTTTTATTTCAAAAGTGAGTGAATGAATACTCTAGAATGAGTATGAAAAGTATATGAAGCTCAAGGGGGTCTTGGAGTAGATTTTCTTGTGATTAATCATAGTGTTTTCTCATTGGAATGCTAGATATTGAATAGATATAATCCCCTCTTTAATGGGAGATGAATAAATTACTTATATATGTGTTCTAGATATGGAAAAATAAGATGAAGTTGACTATAAATGTACCAAAGAATTTAAAATCAATAAAGTTACCATTGGAGGGAAAGGGACCAAAGTGGACAGGTTGGTCCATAAGATATGGATGCTACGACCCTTTAAAAACACTATGGTCCCATATATATGTGTGAGTGATTTGAAAATTGGGATTGTAATATGTGAGGGTATAACATGATTTGATGAATCAATATGAACATTATGTGAAAAAATAGGTTGTGTGTACAAACAAGAATGAGTGAGATATAGCTAAAGGTAGTATAATTAGCCAAATTGAGCAAGTGTGGGATAATGCAATTTATTTTTATAATTTATGTTGTTACAAGACATGAATTACCAAAATGAATGTCTACAAATGCAACCTACAATCATCTATTGAAAGAATAAACCAAATTTGATCTATAACAGTACCTAACTAACAAAACAATGGTAGTAAATTACAATCCAACCTATCATTGAGATTAACCCAATAGTTATCCATGTAATGAGTGGGAGTATCTGTAGTTGATGGGCATTGTTAAAAGAAGGCCTTAGTTGTATGTTACATTTTCAACGTAAATATATACTAACCAATGATTAAACCATTAGTTAGTACAAATATTGTAAATATATCTATGGGAAATTTTTTCGATATATATTAATCTTAAGGCTCTTATCTTTTAATTTCAATGTACTATAATTATTATTCTCCACAAAATAATTATAGTATTCATTAGATGTAATAATTTCACATTTTCAATCAATAAAATATTACTATTTCTATATATCTTAATCATTTCAACATTTGATATTAAAAAAATAGAAGTCCTTGAACATGAATGTAGACACTCATATTTAGTATTTACACTTTGGAAACTCTTGATTTGACTATGCTCTTTTATTATGATAAATATAACTTCTGGATTCATACTTGGAAATTTTTGAGGTCTATTGTTTAGCTTGTTTATCCTTACAAACTAACATGTCGACACATCCTAATAATACACTGCAAAAAAAAAAAAGAGTAACATTAGTCTATCAAATCCAAACATCATGTGACACACTTCCTACTCCCAGTTAAGACTATACAAATTATTCAGGACCGTACGTCTGGTCATGACCTACTTGTATGGTCTTGGACCAACATGTCTTCCAACTACACTTTAAAATTGATATATTTTGTTGTGACTTATAATTCATCTAGGTCAGAATTTTTTAGATAGATCATCTATGGAACCCTATATACGCAAGTAAACACTACCTCATTTTCTAACCTAGAAATTATAAGGTAATGCACTAGAGCACTCCTTTTATATACTTGCAAAAAGCATCCAAATCTCTCTAAATATTTCAATAACACATTTAAAGTCATTAAGGCAACACCAACATCATGTATGAAGCTATAAACCAAGTCAAGGTAGCTATATCTCTCATCTATAAGAACTCAAACATCCTCTCTCCACGTATTTTAGAAATTTCCAAGTCAAAACAAGTATGGTCATTGAAGGGAACTAAGTATATTAGTGATGTTGTTTGGAATTCAATAATCCCACTAGAGATCAAGTATTGTTGAGTGTAAGTATTTGAGATACCCGAAACAAAGAGTAAAAATGGTTGAGGCAAGGATCATTCCCTGGGTGACTTTGATGGCATAGACGCCCCTTACTCATAACTTCTTAAGCTGAAGGTGATCACTAGTTTAGTTGTACACTTACTCATAATTGAAAATATACTATATGATTCTTCTGAAGCATGATAAGAGATGTCAAAAATATATGTAATCTAGTGCCTAGTTGAGTGCACTACTCATAAAAAAAAAGCATAGTCAAAGCAATTTCCAAATCTGATTGATCTATCTAGATATCACATGCTAGGTGGAGAACGACATGCATTTTAAGGCCTCTTCGGAGTAGTTTCAACGTCGGTGGTCCATGGGGTTTCCCATAACCCTTATAATGTTTATTTTATAAGAATATTCATCCATGGCTAGGGTTTGAGATGATGATCAATTCATTCAGAGAGCCTCACTACATGTGTGACAACTAGGGTTTTATAGTGACAACCAAATATAGGAAGATGACCAACCCAAAAAGTTACATAAGCTAATTCAGAGCTCTAAGACTGTACAACAGGGTTAGGACCACACATTATGGTCTTGGTAATTTGGTACGGTTCTGACCTAGGTTGATTTATAGTATCAGCTGTGAAGGTCATCCAAGTTCAAATATCCCATTTTCACTATTACACAATCTCATGCCTGTTGAGAAGTCATATGAAATCAGCCAAGTGCCTTCATACCTCAATTTTGAGATATCAACTACATGTTAGGTTGATTGGTGTATGGAATTTATTTCTATCAAATCTGAGTTGTAAATTAGAGATAATATTCATATTTAAAAATATTTCTAAGATCTATTTAATCAACTCTAATATTATCTAAAACCTAATTAAATTGACCTAAAATGTAATAAAGGGTTAAAAAATTTTGTGAACCCACTTTTGATTAAATCCTTATCCTAATATAGGATCTTCTTAGTTCCTTGTGTATTATGCCTATTGATCTTTCAACCCTATATACCATAGGGGTAATTTTATTGTGCCTTCTTCATTAGATTATATTATTTCAAGGTGTACATGCTTTCCTCATATGCCCTTTGAATGCAATGCCCAAATTTCCAATTAACCTGTTGAACATCTTGAGTTTTTCCCTCCTATTTGCAAGCATCGTAATTCCCTGACCTCATTTCCAATGCATATTGTTTGCAATCCTTCCATTCTTGAAAAAGCTAATGAGGTCCCATTACATGATATTGAAATTCACAGTGACCATTTTGAAGAATTTTCCCATGATGGTAATAACATTATGGACATTAATTGGGTACAACTTGTGTCTAATTAATGTGAAATTTTTTTTTAGAATCCTCACCACATTGAGCCTATCATTAAGATTCTTCTTATTTCAAAGCTAGTTCATGATCAAAAAAATAGTGAAGAGTCCCTTTTTTGGAAACCCCAACCTTCTTTAGATTTACTGGCATTTATTCTTCCCACATATGTGGTTCTTACTCCTTTGGGTGCATCTCATCTATAAATGCCCAATGTCTCTATGTCTAATACTGTGACCATAATTATTACTACACATCCCACATATACTCCTCATGGTTCGCATATATCTTCTTCTAGTGTGAAAAATATTGAAACCCTTGTTCATACTTGATAAATTTTTTTTATAGTTTTAGCAAGGTGCATCCACTTCTTCTAATGATATTGATTCCACACATTTACTTCATAATCCACTTACACCTGAAGTGGTTTCTTATCCATTACATGTTAGTTTTATTGCTCCTAAATTTTCTATATATTATGGCAAAGGGGATATCATTTAGAATCTTCACTCGTTTCATGTTGTTTATTTCGTTATGATTATAGTGACATATTTCTTACAAATATTTCCCCCCAAAGTCTTAAGGACTTCACATTATAGTGGTTTTATGCTCTCCCCACTCACTTTGTGTGTGTATTTACTATTTTAGCAAATTTATTTTTGGTAAAATTCTCTATCAATATTGAGGAAAAAAATTTCTATGCATAATTAGATCAAATATTGTTAATTTGGATCAGACTTGACATAATAAAACAATGACATTTCATTTATCTATTGATTAAAATATGCTACATATATGCTTACAATCTCCTTTAATGTATAATTCAAGCCTAACGATAAATTATTCACACATCCTAATTTATGTGAGTGGTTATAATCACTACTAGAATATCTCACATAAAACTAAAATGACTTGTTGTATAGTAAAAATTACTTAACAACTCTCACAAATGTAATAACCCATATAAATGAAAAACTAACATTATAATTTCCTAACATCCCCCCTAGTGCAAACATGGTAGAAACAGAATCACATGTATTCTGTACTTTTCCGCCTCTATGTGCTTATGACCTTGGCACATAACTTGAACTAAAGGTAGATAAGGAACTCATCAACTTCTCATCAACCATGCATTTTTAGGAACTAATTTGAAAAAACCAGTGTGGAAAACATGACTAGAAACCATCTAGTTATTAGCCATTCACTATGGGGAACAAATTTGACCTAGTCAGTATGGGAACTCAATTATGAACCATTTGTACAACCTCCAATGGTTTTACAAAGGTTAACCAAAAACCTAGGTATGAACCGTAGTTCACCCTCTTTAAGTATAATGATTTTTTTTGTCCTTGTCCTTCCATTTTTCCACAATATCATTACATCAGGGGTTTACATAGGAATAAAAAGCTTAAACAAGAATGAAAAATTGTTCTTTTTACAAAACACACAACAAAAACTGAAAATGAAACACACAACTAAAATAAAATGCCACAACATCATTTTGTAGCCACATCGTTTATGGATGACGAGAAGTCTCCAATTGACCTCCTTACTATGTTGCATCCATCCTCCTAAAAACGTGTTACTTACTCAGCAAATGTGATCTTGAGACACATATGTTTCCAACTTTTGATTATTATTTTCTCCCCCCTTGCAATATGAAACAATTTTTATTGGAATTCGTGTTACATCGAAAATACGTCAATAAGGAAGTTTTTTATTTTATTTTCTAGAATTTTGACTCATAAACTTTGACTAATTTTTACTATGAAGAGATGATAAAAGTGAAAAATTTGACACACACACACACACACACACACACACACACACACACACAAATATAATGACACAATTTTGATAAATTTTTAGAATTACGCTATTTGGATTTTTGAGGAATTTTTTACACTACTAATTAAGAAATCGATAAAACAATAAAAATGACAACCACTATATAAACCAGATGGACATGACATGACATATGAAAATGTTGAATGATAATCAAATGTTTATTTCAACCAAAAATATGTTTAAAAAATATTAAAATTAAAAAATTAATAATACTAGATTACTTTCTATAATATAATTGAGACCACTATATTAAACATATTTAATTTAACTCTAAAGACTTTAAACAAGTAAAATTAAGGACGTGACTAATTACCAACCCTAATTTGAAGGAGTGTAATGTCAACTTTATTAGAGGATATGATCTCTAAGTGTTGGTCGATTCTTCCAAGGAGGGATTCGTGCTCCACAATACCATGAGCCGAGTGAGATTTAGATGCAAGTTGTATCTAACGAGATCAATACTGATGATTAAGCTAAATATATAATATATGGGCCTAATATGAATGCTATAGTAGCAGTAAATGAATAACAATTAAGTACAACAATGAATACTCAAGCAATAATTAATGAAACCCTAATTGTAAAGAGAAGGTATAAATCCTTGGTTCGCAGAATTTTGGAGAATGCATAGAGTTAAAAAATGGAAAATGTGAAGCATTTACCATCACAATGGAGCATAGAAAAATGTAGATCTGAGGAGATAGGCTAGACTGGGGTACCTGGAGAGGTACAGGGGCACCAGTGGGCAACCTAAACTTGTTTATGGGCGCATGGGTATGCAGATATGCTCAAAAAACCTCCTCTGAGGTGTCACAAGGTGTTTTTATTTTGTCTCCTTTCGTCACTCCCAAGTCACACCAAGATCGCCAAGCTCGCCAGAAACTTGCAATGAAATATGTACCTATAAAACCATAAAATAGACATCAAATCCTCAAAAAGAAAGATGTAAAATTAGGGGTCAGATTTTCCTCAACTGTCAAAATGGTGAACTTATCACTGAGTACTACACTACATCTCAAACCCATTGTAGTTCTCTATGTGTGTGCAAAATTATGCCTTAGGGTTCTCTTTTTTGTGTCATACTTGGATAAAAAGCAAGTAGATGGATGTAGAATGTAATAAATGTCTGCATGGAATAAAATAAAATTACCTCTTATAAAGTATGATGTAGAAAACCAGCCCTTGTGTCCCTTGTGATGGAGCTAGATGGATGCAATGAAGCTCTTAGATGCCTTGATGGATGTAACCTAAGGTGGTGGTAGCTAATGCTTATTTCTTGGTCCCTTATTATGATCACGTAACTTTATATTTATACAATTCCCTTGCTTGAATTTCGTAATTAACCCCAAAAATTCTGACTATAAAAAATATAAGATGCTCAAAGGGATAGAAAGGACACAAAAAGTGTGAGAAAAGTATTAAGGGGAGAGGGGTGCCCAGAGAGGATGAGGGCTCCTAGCGCAGGCGTCATGACTGGGCACTGGTGTCTAGGATGACAAATGTTGAAGACTAAAAAGGTAGACTAAGCAAGTAAGGGTGGAAGAATGAAAATAGTAACAAAAAGCAAAAAATGTGGCCAAAGACATGGGTTGATTAGTACTTTTCTTACTTAGGAATCATATGAATAGTAATATGTGATCAAGACTAGATAATTACCTAAAGGGCATGATTGTGTGTCTACATTTTCCTCCACTTTATGCTGGTGAGAGGAAATCTTGGTAATATAAAGTAGATAGAGATGTGTACTTAATAACCATGTAGATCGATGTAAAAATCATGCCAAGGGACTAGAACAAGATTGGAGTGCCAAAAATGTGAAGCGTGGATGTTAAGTAGGAGAAAGTGTAAAAAGTGATGATGAAAATAAACCTAGGGTGGAAATGCATGTGTAGATGTCACAATGTACATGTTGTTGACGACAATGTTTATGATGTTTTTGTTGTCGATGTTGACTACCCCTTCCCATACAAATGGACCTGGAAATGTGACAAGTAGTCAAATATGCGTATATGATGAAAATATGTAAAAAGTGTGTAAGGAAAGTATGTAAAAATGCTGAAAGTGTGAAAAAGGAACATGTGTACCTGATCTATGATGAGGAAAGAGTGTAGAAAGGATCCTATAGATGATGTCGACATGTAATTTTTTTGGGTGATATCACGCCAATGAAATGGAATAAGTGTAGGGAGAATAATCTGGTGGCATCCTCAAACCTTTAAATGTTTCCCACTATATAGATCACTATTGCAGGTGATGTGTATAAATGCATGTGCTAAGGAATATCTGCCTTGTAAAATCCATTGTGTATGGAGTTTTGTATACTTTTCTGCACTACCAATTACTGTGTAACTGCCCCCTAGTTTTAGGTATCCAAGAAAGGCCACTATATTTCCCCTGGTTTTAGGCATCTAAGAAAGACCAATGTGTTAATGACCCAAGTTTAATTCCAAGCCCTGTCTAAAACTGAAAACTGTGTTGTACTAGCACTGTGATGTGATGTGTATAACACCGTATGGGGTCATTGATTCACCCAAATTATGCCATCCCTTGTTTGGAGTGCATGTGACATCACTGAAAGAGTATGCGGCCTAAAAGAGGACCGACTGCTATGTTGAAACTATGCCCTGCAGGGGGAAAAGGGAATGTGCTTGGTAGAAACCAAGGCACATGAAAACAAAGTGATTGGGAAACAAGCGTTAGTATAAGCAAACATGCATATAAAATGTAATCTAGTAGACGTGAAGATAATATGTAATCTAAGATGCAAGTAAACACGTAAAAAGATAATGTAGACAAAAAAAGTGATTTGCAAACATGGGACATAACTCACGATGTCAGAAGATTATCAAGGCCATAATGGATGAAAATAGACAATCATGCACACAAGACAAAGGGAAAATCTTGTAGATAAGAGTAGATAAAGAGAAAACAATGACAAGAAATGAAATAGATAACCATGGAGACAAATAGCCCCACATAACAAATGTTGCACATGAAACACCTATTAACATGTTTTGAAGATAAAAGTATGTCAAAGCATGTATAATCTGATAAAGTAGTGTGCTATGAAACAAAATGAAACAATAAAACATGTAGTATATGAAAGCGGATGCCCCCAGGAGCCACTGTGGTACTGGTACTAGGTACTACACCAAACATCCATGTTATGTGTAAGGGATTTGTAGAATCTGCGATCACAACTAGAAAGGAAAATGAACATGCATGTGTGTATGATAAATATAATGACATACAAGATATCTATCTAGAATGTGAGATAAGATGAATATGTAAGAAAAATTAAGCAAGAGTAAATGCAACCAAGATATGTAGTATGTTGTGGATGAGATGGAATGAAATACAATATGAATAATAGGATCTAGATGCCCTCGAGTGGATGTGTATGTATGTAATGAGGTTCATTTATTTATTCCCCCTCAACAATCAAGAATGAACCATAAATGAGAGTGAGTCATCAGGAAATGTCTTGAATGATGTGTCTTATGTAGAAGGAGTTAGTTGATCCATAAAATTCTACTTTTGAACTCTATGAAATCACACATTTATGTTGTTCTACTTTCAACTTTGGAAAATGATAGTTTTGATGAAGATTAGATCTTTAGTGACTAATTAAATAGTGATTAGGACATAATTTTAGAGAAATTATAAAAGAATTATACACACAACACATGAAGTTCTATCTTGGAAACCCCCAATGAGGGAAAACCAGCCGGGAAGGGAAAATGCTCTTTCTTCACACTTGTATTGGACAATTAATCAAATTGTACAGATTACAATAAGTATGAAAAGAATTAATAATGTAAACCTCCTCTCTAATTAGTTGTCTTCTCTGTTTTATTACATCTTTATCCTACAATTCCACTCTAGCACTAAAGAATCTCTGCTCACTTGCTCTCATATTAAACTTAATAATTTTCTTCTTGATCTCTCTAGATCTTTGAATGATCAATTATCTTGCTCCTCCTTGTATTTATAGCCTTCTCCCATGTCCTCCCATGCACTGGAGAATGAGAAAGGTTAGGGAGGGAAGAGGCATAGTCAGGTGCTTCAAATTCGCGTCCATTCGTGCTTCATTCTTCTTTTCTATTCAAAAGTGTCAGGACTGCCGCACTGAGTAGACCGGTAGTTTCAGAACCAACACAATGGCAAGGTGATGGTTACAGGACCACCACCCTATACGGTGGCGGTTCTACAACCACCACTCTGCACAGAGTGGTGGTTCTGTCCAAAACCTCCGTTTACCTCATTTTTTAAAGTTTTTTATTTCTCCTTCTTGGTGCTGATGGAACTGATGAAGTGGTGTGTTTTTCTGGATCCCTATGGATCATACCTCCCCTATTTATGAGGCTTTTGGTCCCATAAAATATTAATGGGGGAGTGGTAGAGGAATAAAGTCCCTCTCTTTCTCCTTCGAGTACCACGAGGTTTTCCTTGGAGTCTTCTCTTGTCCAACCTGCTAAGACTTCTATGGATCTCTAGATTTCTACTCCAGTGCTACGTCCTCCTCCGAGTTTCCTCAAGTACAATCCTCTTTGGAAGGAAGATTTTGTATGTTTCCTTATTTTTCATGCATATATGGATTTATTAGGTGTGAGCTCTTGTAACTTTCTATCGCATGCATCTACATGAAGTGTGGCCTTAAGGTTTCTTTTCTAACCTACTCAAGTATGGCAAATGTCCCATACTTTAGTGGTTTAGTTCTTCTTGCTTGTATTTTTCTCTTGATATGGATTTGTTGAATCCTCTCCATGTACACTGATGCTATAGTCACCATTGTTCCTTGTATCTCATCTTCTCCTTGCCACCCCATGGTCAGGTAGGTAGATACGGTAACTGCATAGTGGAAGTTTGTATTACTCCTTGAATGAGCAGTTCTTGTGGTGGCTTCTTCTACAAAAATTGACAATTGTTATCCAAAATATCTGTGCTCTCAAGTCCATTTTTCTTTTATTCCAATGAAAGTAAACAAAACTAATTATTTTCTTGAATAATTCTTGGTGCTTGGTTGACACTTACCATAGCCTTCTTTGATTTTCTATGGTGTGCCTGGATGTTGAAACTGACTCCTTCCTTGACCCATATGTACTAGTTCTCCCTCCTTGTGAACACAACATCTCATAAAATTAAGGACTTCCAAAGACAATGTCAAATGCATCAAGTGGAATGATATCAACCTCTAATACATCAATATATTGGGTATTTATCCCAAACAGAAACTTACACTTTCTTGTAACTTGTATTTCTACACCCTTCTTCACCCATCCCAATAGGTATGGATGTGGATGGAGTTGAGTAAGTTTTAGTTTGGGTATTTATCCCAAACTAAAACTCACTCAACTCTTCTTCTTCTACTCCCCCGTACATGTTAGTGGCCATGCATCCCATCCTTTTGTCTACATCTGAATCATCCTCAATATCCACCTCTCCTTATGTTTTCATAGTGGCCATGGATTTATTGGAATCATTTGTCTTATGATTTGGGTGTAATTCCGGATGCAAATTCCAACATGTGGTGTCAGTATATCCATTTATATCACAAATCTTACAAAAATTCTTAGGATCTTTACAAGTGTGCAAGGTAGTAGTGGCATGTTTACCTTTCCATTTACCTCTACTACATGTATTCCCTTGTTCTTTTTCCTGCTGAGCCATTGACTGGTCTCCCTTTGGCTTTGTTTCTCCTTGCTTCTTCTCATCATCAATTTAGTATGCTTGTATACAAGATTCATTGAGATCCTTGGGATTCATGGAGATTACCTTCCTTTGAAGGTGAGTTTGAAGTACTCCCAAATACTTGGTCAAAATGTTCTCATCCTCCAAGTCCATATTAAGCAATATGGCTTGTCTCCAAAATTACGTAATATATTCTTACACACTTTAACCACTGCCTTGCCTAAAGTACTTCCACTTAATCATCATGTCAGTCTTATGGCCAATAGGATATAAGTTAGCTCTAATCAAATCTTTAAAACCCTTCCAAGTACTAACAATAGGATGTTTCTTATTTTCACAAGTGGCTAGATGGGTTTCCCACCAAACCAGAGCATGAACTTCCATTTTGAGACATGTAAAGGTGATCATTTGTGCCTCAGTGACATTATGCACACTAAAATAGACTTCCAAATATTTTATCCATTTATATAGTAATTCTACATCTACTTTTCCTTCAAAATTCTTTATTTCAACTTTAAAAGGTGTATGAGAAGATTTTACATTTTCTCTTACAATTGGAGTCTCTTATTCACACGCTTCTCATTCTTACCTTTGTGGCTCTTTCTGATACAAATGTTTTTGGACAGTGTTTGAACCAAGGATTCCATGGAATCTTGCTTAGTCGAAGCCATCTTTTGCAGATCTGAAATCTCTTCTTGTTTTCTATACAACCTATGCATCATGGTCTCTAGCATTTTGACTATACGAATCAAGTTCTCTTCATCCATTTGAGCTCGAATTATCTTTTTCCAATTCTTCATAGAAAATTTTGGCTCACAAGGTACAACTTTTTCACCTTTAGAACTTGTCACTATCATACAAATCACAAGAATTAATAGAATAACATAGTCCTGAATATATAATCAGCTCTGATACTAAAATGATCCATAAAATTCTAATTTGGAACTCTATGAAATCAAAAAATTATGTTGTTCTACTTTCAACTTTGGAAAATGAAAGTTTCGATGAAGATTATATTTTTATTCACTGATTAACTAGTGCTTAGTGTTGGGAACTCAGGACTGCGGAATAGTGCTATGATTTAATAACAAACAAAATCATGCACATAGGATCTAAACAATTCCCCAACATCTACAATAGTGGAAGTATAAAATAGAATAATCCAAATCAATACAAAGAACGCACACATAACACAACATGTACCATGGTTCACCCAATTTGGGCTATGTCTACCAAAGATATAGATCTCATATATAATATAACAAGAGTACAAACCAACTGTTTAATACAAGACTACAATGCATCTCTTCAAGAGTATCTCCTCTCCTCTAGATCTCTAAACGGATCTCCATGAGTGCACTGTAACTGTGACTCCAAACACCACCAACAGATCTCACATAACTAGGAACTACTACATCCCTAAACTACTACCAAGTTCTCTGTGGATCTGCAAACAAGACCTCTCACATGGGTCTACCATATGTGCAACTATGACTGTGCACCAAGAAGTAAGTCTGTCTCTCCATCACTGCATAACCTGTGCAACATGAAGAAAACCTCCTCTACAATATCTATATCTACATGGATCAACAATACAAGACTAGATCTACATAGATCTATAATACAAGATCTCACCAACATGTGGATCTACAAGAAGAAACTCTACGTGCTTTACATACTATGCAAGGCATTACAATGAGACAATAACTATACAAAGGAAATATAGTAAAAGACATTACCCTCTTCTCACCATTCAGATGTGCCTACTATTTCCTTATGTCCAGATCCTCTCCATGGAGACTCTATCTTCATGTAACCTATTTTTTCTTTCTCTTCTTCTTCATCCTCTCAATCTAGGAGAATCAAGGATCTAATTCAATCCTTCTCTTAATTTTCTTTCTAAACCCTATATTTCATGCTTATATAGATGTTTATAAACTTAGGGCACTTAGCCATGAAATTACAATCAATAGATATACTTTAATGCTAAAAATAGATCTAATTCCTAAGATTTAATCAAAACACTCCCGTACAAGTAACCAGCGTCAGTTCTCCCTAACTGATAGCGGTTCATCTGCTTACCGATGGTGGTTCTTATACTGATTGATGACAGTTCTTATGCTGACTGATGATAGTTACACCCTGACCGATGTTGGTTACTGTCAAAACTAGTAACATGTAAAAGTAAGCTATTTGTGAAGCAATTCAACTCCACAATCCTAACACTTAGGATATAATTGTAGAGAAATGCTAAAATAATTCTACACACAACATAATATTTTTTATCCTGGAAACCCCCAATGAGGGAAAACCAGTTGGGAAGGAAAAGTACTCTTTCTTCCCACTTGTATTGGCCAATTAATAAAATTTTACAGCTTACAATAAGTATGAAAAGAAGCAACAATGTAAAACTCCTCTCCAATTACTTTCCTGCTCTATTTTCTTACATCTTGCTCCTACAATTCCACTCCAACATTGAGGAATCTCTGCTCACTTGCTCTCATATTAAACTTAATAATTTTCTTCTTGATCTCTTTAGATCTTCGAATGATCAATTATCTTACTCCTCCTTGTATTTATAACCTTCTCCCATGTCCTCCCATGCATTGGAGAATGGGAAAGGTCAGGGAAGGAAGGGACACAGCTGGGCACTTCAAATTCATGTCCATTTGTGTTTCATTCTTCTTTTCTATTCAGAAGTGTTAGGATCACCACCCTAAGCAGACAGGTGGTTTCAGGACCACCACCCTAGTTGGGCAGTCTTTATAGGACCATCGCCCTGCAGGGTGGTAGTTCTATAACCACCACTCTGCACAAAGAGGTAGTTTTGTCCAAAACATTTGTTTACCTCATTTTATTTAGTTTCTTCATTTCTCCTTCTTGGTGTTGATGGAACTAATGAAGTGGTGTGTTTTTCTGGATCCCTATGGATCATTAGTGAATGAAGCACATAGGGTTGATTGTAGAATGGTGATGTGGAGATGATATTAAATGCGAAATAGGGATGAGTGTTCTGTGATGATTTATCCTCAAGCGTATATCACTATATGGGTGTGTAGACACCTAAAATACACTTTTTTAATCTTATGTCTAAAAGAAAACTAATTAATCTCATTCTTACGATTTATGTTATAATTAGTGATTTATGCTAATTAACTAATTTTTCTCTCTATCTTGGTTAATTAACAACACTTCGTTGATTACCTAACCTCTTTCACATTCAAGATGCATTTTTTTGACACATCATAAGTCATAATCCTCTTCCGAACAAACAATTAGCGATTAGAAGCTAATTAAGCCTATTTACCCTTGTTTTGATCAATAAACCCTATTATTGGCTAAAACCCCTCTTCCGACCATTAAAAATCACCCCATTCTCCTCCAAGACATCTCAAAAGTATTTAAAATCTTATCATAGGCTCTTAATTGACCCTAAGTGGTTAATTAAGGCTCCTCACATACTAATCACTTGTTAATTCACTAATTATGATTAACAAGCCTTAATCTGTTTTATCCTTTTTAGTCCCACATGCACCAAGATGCAAATTTTCCTCAAATAGAAAACTATAAAAAATACTAAGCACCTACCTTAAAATTGTACACCATACTTTGATTAGTATATCATATAAGAAATATGATTAAGAGCCTTACTTCCTTCTTGGATTATCTTGCTCAATATTTTCATCCAAACTTCATGTTGGTTAGTAGAGGGATATCTAATATGGCCTTGTAGCCATTGTTAAAGAGATCCTCTCACCATTTGCGGAGTAGCAAGAAACATAATTTGATTTCCCTTACATCTATTTAGGTCTCTGTTAATTAGCAATCATATCACATAGTAGGGATTCTTGTAGATTGAATGTTTTATTTCATTTAGTTTCCATTAATGCATGATTTTAATCTTTGATCATGATGCTTTATTCTTAAGCTTTAGATTGACTCTAGTCTATTATGGTGTTAGCCTTTACTAGTTAGTCGTATTACAAAAGTTTAGGGTGTTATCATTTGGCGTGCCCATTGTGACATTTCCCCATTAAATTCATTCATCTTTTAAGTTTTTTAGATTAATTTCCAAGCTTTTTTAGAGTAAATTTAAAGTTTTTGTAGATTTATTTCAAATTTTGATAGTTGTTTAAACTAAATTAGTGGTAGTTGCTTTGTTTTTATGTTCTTTGTAGGATCAAGGGAGGTAAAGTGTTGTCAAAATTAGATCACATTGCTAAAGTTTTGAGATTTTTCTTGTCAAAAACCATTTTTTACCACCTATAAGAAGGGACGTGCTATGTTATCCTTCCACACGTTGGTGTTATAAACGGGTGCGCTGTCATCTTTCTAGACATGTTGGCATTAAGATGTCTATGTTTTTTTTGGAAGGGGAACACTGACATTAATAGGGGTGCGCTAGTGTTAAAAGGGCTACATTGGTGTTAAAATGGGCAACTTGGTGTTAAAAATGGTGTGCTGGTATTAACAAGGGCGTGCTAGTGTTACACTAAGTTCATAACCTATCTTTCAGAGGCCATAAATTTTTCTCTCAATCTCGAAACAACTCTATTTTTTTGCGTTGAAAAGGTATTGAAAAAAAATACACAATAATAACATAAATTTAGGATTTAGAGTTACCAAAATTTTAGGGTTTTCATTTTTTAGAAAACTAGTCATTTTCTAATATTTCTAATGCTTTAATGAGTGTTTGTGTTTCCATGATTTTTATGAGTTTGGGATAAAGATTGTGTATGCTCTTCTCTTACACCATTGTGTGATCTTGAAAATGAAAAGATAATTTAAAGCTTCTTTTTATAACATTAGAGTAAGTTGGGAATTTCATTATTCAATTTTGTACTTAAGGGAATGAAATTTTCATATGGTAGTTTTATGATACTTTGATTAAAAATATTTTCATTTGATAAAAAAACTAAGGCTTGTGTATACTCTTCTCTTGCACCATTGTATGACCTTGAGAATCAAAAGCAAATTTAGTTTTCATTTAATAAAAAGCACTTGGATTAATTGGTAATGAACTTTACAATCATTATGGTATTTCTTTAATTTACAAGTTTTTCATTGTTATCTAGCTGGGTTGCTTGTTGTGTATGCTCTTCTCTTGCATCCTTAGACGATCTTGCGAAACAAAAACAACACTTAATCCTCTTTTTATGATATTGTAGATATTTTGGAAACTACTAACTATTTGTATATAGGACCTAATAATTTCCATAGAAAGGAGAATCTAAATAGAACTTTGACTAAACGTGCGTTTTAGGTTACCAAATGGTGGTCTAAACTAAATTTATTAATCTAAAAGATAAAATAAACACACCACCTCTACTCATCACAATGTATATGTAGGTTTCAGTTAAGAGATACAGCTCATCCAATTTAAACTAGAAGAAAATACTTTTGGCATAAGCCTTAAGATAACAAGAGGGATGCTCCTAGGAACTCCAAAGTAGTTCAAGCATGAGAGAACCTTGTGAAAAAAATGAGAAAGTACTCCTCTACCCAATTGATTAGTACACCTTGGAGAGATTAGAGCCAAAATTATATTCACACGACCCCAGTGAGATACAACTGAACACAATTTATTTCTCATTATATTGAAGGGGGTAAACTAAAGCTGGGATACTCTAAAATTTAGTTGGTGTGACTTTCTTGGCAAACCGTGCTCGCAGAGGTAGTTTGTGACACCTAGAGAGAGAAAAAATATGAAGCTTTTGGCTTGGAGATAATTTGACTTGATCTATCATGTACAAAAGAGATCTCACAATGTAACAACTTTGTTGGAGTCAAAACCTTATTATTCAAACAAGGGGAGACTCCATTAAAGTTGAAACCATGTGTTATTTCATCACGAGACCTCTGACATGTTACTTTGTCCTAGTTTTTCACTTTCCCTAAGGCAAGGAAAAACTTTGTGAAAGTTATGCTTATTTTGTTTCATCACCACTTGGTCTACTCCTCTATTTTCTTGTTTCCAATTTTGGGAAAAAATAAAACAACATACACGGATACCAATTGAAATAATCATGTCCTCCACTTTAGTAGTCTACTTGCATGACAAGGTTGCAATGTCGGAATGCAAGTGTTGAAAGTGAGAATGATACATCTTCATGTTCTAGTAGGCCCTTTATCTCACACCCATATTGAGACTCATTATCATTGTAGTTAGGTGATTTCATCATTGAATTCCTTTGAGTTGCTATGATTCCCACATTATAGTCTTACAATTATGATACTTACATCTTTTTTCCATTGTGAAAATTGATCTAAGTCTCTATATTGTATTGTTACACTGCTTGCAAAAGTAATAACTTCTTGATATACTTAGGCTTAGTTTTTTTATCCTAACATTGCCTTGATTTTTTGAGAGTGTTGAGGTTACGTTGTTTTCATCACGATAACATCATTTTGATACTAAAAATATTGCTTGCATCGCAAATCATGATTCACGTGTCCAAATAGTGTTTTTATATTGCTCACAATAATAACTTCCGTTTTCAAAGACTTAGAATTTGTTTATGTCCGAAAATGGTTTTATTATACCTTTTTGGGGGACCGCGTTAAAACTTTCTTAGTATTTAGGTATTTTTAGTTTAAACTAGACCTAAGTGGTGATATTGTGTTGTCGCTATTGAACTACACCTATCTTGGAAAACATAGGGAGTATACTTTTTTTGTGACTGGATTTTAATCTTATACTTCATTGTCTTGTCCTAGATAATTCTTGTCATATATAAACCTTGTTAATTTTTCATTCATTATTCTATGGTGTCCTTGGTTCATATCTATCCTTTGGATTCGTTACCATTTGTTATTCAACATTATTTTTGATGATTTGAAGTCGTTACGCTGCTTGGTTTGTCCTAGGGCCCATATTTGCAAAATATCTAGTTGGTTGTTGTTATGTTGCTCGAATTTACATAGAAATTTATTCACCTTGAAGGAGTTGAATTACCATATAGGTCTAGACATTTGTAATCAATAATGTCAACCATGACTAATTATCACATGGTTCCTCACATTTACAAAAATAGGGAACCTAGGTCCTGGCATTTCCATCACGGATAATCTTCATTTGGTTCTTCACATTAGAGAAGCCATTCAATTACCCATTTTCCACCTTCATATCATAGTCGGTGGTATGGTTTGGATGCTTCTGATCCAAACTATTATTTAGGTTCCCCTCAGTCTTCTGAGGCTTCCAATCTAAATGATTGTTTTGGTTCCTCTCAGTCTTCTAATGATTTTAATCTGAACTATTATTCAGATTCCTCTGATTCAAATCTTGAGTCGAGGTCCTCCATTTATTTATAGGACCCCCTTTATCATTCACCTTAATGACCTCTTCTTCCACCGAAGATATGTGTGAATCAAATTTCTTCCAATCAAACATCAAATTTGACTCTTGAGTCACAATCTTCCCTTTCTTTACAAGACCCCGTTTATTAGTCACCTCAAAAATTTCATCCTCCTTTGAATATTTGTGTGACTCAAAGTTCTTATAATCAATCATTTAAATCAAATCCTAAGTCACAATATCCTTCCTGGATGACTGATCCTATTGGTATACCCAATATATGTCATCTTATAGCCAAACATATACCAATCTATTTCAAAGCCACGTCTTCTTCCACTCATAAGACATCCTAATAAAAATCTACTTCGTCTCTCACTTCATCTTCTTCTATCAATTAGAATCTGATCCCTATTTGGCCCCTGGGTCATGTTGATCATACCTTATTCCATATTCATCAATCTTCTAAAAATCGATGTTTGCGTCCATGTCGAATCATTCGTAAGAAATGATGTGCTAAGATATATTTTTGATGCACTATCCAATTCCTTTATGGAAACAATAAGGTCAAACCTTCCCCTCTTTAAACATGTTCTAGACCTTCCACACTTGTTGGACCTATTTCTTCCAATCAACCTTCTATGGTTAACCAACAACTACCCATACTGATCGATTCATTTTATAATGAAGAAGTGATTGGAGAATTTATGTGGGTACATGAAGATATTCCTCTAAAATATTGTGATCAAGAACTCTCTTTAGACCTCAATACGTTTGCGTATTGTGAGGAAGAGGTGGATTCCTTTTATCACAAAATAGAGGAAGACCTTAGGATCATCGAACTTAACCTCTTCTTATTCTTTTGTCTTCACATTCTTCATTACGTGATGAAATACCTGGGTCTGACATTGATCCACAATGTATCTTCTCATTACCCAATCATTCTTTATCTATCAAGATTCCTCAATCAAAATCTCACCTTAGGTCACCACCTGGTAGCCCGTCATATTCTTCTATATGCGGGCCACCTCCAATAATGCCTTCATAATTTATTTGGGGGTCAATTCCCGGTAGTCTGTTACCTTCTATTCTTGGGCCATATCCTAGTATCCCTTCATCTTCAATCTATGGGACACCTCCTGGTAGCTCATACTCTTCTATACTCAGGCCACATCCTAGTAGCCCTTCATCTTCAATCTATTGGACACCTCTCGGTATCCCATACTCTTTAATTCTTGGACCATATCCTTTTCATCCATCACATTATCCTTATATCAATGATTATGGAAATCCCAACATCATTTCTCACATAAATTCTAAACATCCACTTTATTCTCGCACTTTTCAGGATCAGACAAGTCACATATTAGCTTATAGGAAACCTAAACAATTTATTTATCAAGCTAAGATAAAAAAATTCCAAGAGCTCCAAAGCTCCCAATAATTTAAACAATGATAAAGTTCATAATCAAACATAGTTAAAGAATGCACACCAACGTAACAATCAAGTATGGTGCAAAGTGCATAAAAATTTGGATAGGTACCTTAACCTCCCACATACGAAATCCATGTTTCAAGATAAATCACAGTCATTTGTTGAGTACAAGCTCACTATGATCATCGAAATCAAAGATAATATGACTCTTGATAAGCAAACATGCTTAATCTCCCTTATCAAGGAAATCATGAACATTGTTGTTGGATCTTATCACATAGATTTATATTGATTGGTCCCAATTTCCCAAAATCTATTTTTTTTTTCAAAAATACAAAAAAATGAGAAAACATTAAAACAGTACCGAAAAAAATCAAAGGTATAAAGATTAAACATCGCAATCACATATTGTATACACATGGATGTTTTTTCTTCCCTTTTTTCCCATCCCTCTACAAGTCATCCACCATTTTCATCCCTTCAATGATATTTTGGTTATTCTATTCACACGCATTTTGTGACATTTATCTCTATGGTATCTATTTGACTTTGAGTCTTTCATTACCTTAGTAAATTGAAGAATGAATGACCTCGTAGGGATATTATCACAAAAAAAATCTAATAAACATGTTGCGAATAAATTTTGGATGTATTTATTGACACTAGCTAATGGTTTCATCACAATCACTTCCACATCCTTCCATTAAGCCATAAGTGATTCTTAACCCCTTGTCAAAAAAATGAAGAGAGCTGAAATACATTTTTAGAAAGAAAAACAAAATCAATCAAAAAGAAAAAATCTAAAAGCAAAAGCAAATTGATATATAACTCTCTCTTGGGTATTTACAGTAATCTCTACTAGGGCTATGGACATCTGACTAGCAGTAGAGAAATGTTGTGATTAGAATCAAATAAATATCCACTGAGGTTATAGACACCTGACAAGTAATGGAGTAATGTACGACTCTCCTTCCACCATCTATTCACAAATCGAATTTGAAAATAAATCATTCTTATACATTGTCTAGGGTGTCTTCACTTATTGTCTATCAAATATTCCCTCAAAGAGGTAATTCATTTCCACGTGCACACACTGGATCTCAATGAGATTATAGGATTAGTATGTTACTAAGTGTCTTTTTTTTTCAAACTCTTACTTTATTCTGTATCTTGTCTCATGATTTTTGTCTTTGGTTAGTCACCTTTTTTCATCACGGGGCTTCTATTTACACTTTACATATCCTTTCATAAACATTCATTGTTCTTCTACTTAGTTTAGAACATCCATGTGTATAATATTTCTTATTTAATATGTTTGAGGGTAACTTTATCCCTTCTTTTACTAAAACTATCTTCTACTTATTTCTATCAATCATTTCTCAGCCAAGTTACAATGGGGGCATCCTTGCTCTTTCCTAGTACTTCATGGGTTTAAGTTCATCGTCATGTTGAACCTATCTATATTGGCCCTGATCTAACTTTTGTGTGTGCATAGTTTGCCTTTTTATATTCCCATCTAACGCTAGGGGAAACTTTGCATCTTCACCTTCTTACACATATGCATGGCATTCTGCCCTTGTACATCCCATCCAACGCTAGGGGCATCCACAATTCTTGGTTTTCTTGCTCATAGCTTTGGAAAAATCTTAGAAAATCACAAAAAACATTCATAAAACTTTTGAAAACCCTAAAATATTCAAATATGTTAGTGAGAAAATTCAAAACATTCATATATGCCTCCATATAAAAATAAAAAACAATATAACGTTGTCTCAAGGTAAAAATCCAAACAAATTGGTAAATTTTCAAAAAAAAACCAAAAACTTCAAAAATTTAAAAAATTTCAAACAAATTTCTAAAATCATTCAAAACCCAAAAAAAATTGATAAAATATTTTTAAGAAACTGGTAAACAATATGCATGCAGCTGAAGCTTGTATCAAATGCATTTTCCTCGAACATTGAAATTTGTCCTACAAAACATCTTTATGAGATTCTTGCTTGTTCTTGTCTCAAATGACTCACAGATCATTTTGATCTACCTCCATTGAAAAAGTTGGCTTGCTTACTATGTTGGTACTCCCGTGCAACAATGAGTTTCTAGACGTTGTGTCATATTGTACGAATTATTTTTCATGTTACCGATTGTGTCCTCCATTATTCCCCTCACATGTATCCTTGTTTGGGGAAATGTTTTAAACCCTTGTCATTAAAACATGAACATTCGGGAACTGAATCTTGATAACAAAAACCTTGGTGCAACTATCTTGAACATTGTTTGTTTGAGTATGTGTGTTTGTACTTATTTCTCTGTTAGGTTAGCTGGTTTTCTTTCTCATATTGCATTGCATTATGTATGTTGCATAGAGTTACGCATTCTTAGCAATGAACAAATGTTAGTAATATATCCTTTCATGTTATTTTACACTTTTGTTTATTTTAATAAGGGTCGATGATTTAGGTCATAGAGGAAACATGATGAAACAAATTTCTTTATTGAAACATTGGATGTAAAAGCTATTCCTGTATTCTTCATTGTCATGTCTTATCACTATTATTTTTTCTTCCAAGACACACGGGGAAATAAAAATCCTTTTTATCCCTATCCTATTTCTTATATCCATTTCAATCATAGTTTTGATTGTTGATTGACTTCTTCTATCAACCCATCAACACTCGAGGGGGCATCCTTCATTCTACTAATTTTTCTTAAAAAATTTACTTGTTTATGATTTTATACTATGTTTGAAGTGACGTAACTTACTTCACCTCAAACAGGGGAAAATGTAAACACCTAAAATATGATTTTGCAATCATATGGCTAAAATCAGACTAATTACTCTCATTCTTACCATTTCCATTATAATTGGTGATTTCCACTAATTAACTAATGTTTCTCTCTATCTTGGTTAATTAATGACGATTTTTGATTACCTAACCTCTTTCACATTTAGGATGCCAATTTATGACACATCATAAGTCACAATCCTCTTCTGAAAAAAAATTTGCGATTATTAGCTAATTAAGCCTATTTACCCTTGTTTTGATCAATAAAACCTATTATTGGCTGAAACCCCTCTTCTGACCATTAAAAATCAGTCCATTTCCCTCCAAGACATCTCAAAAGGCTTCAAAAGCTTGCCATAGCCTCTTAATTTACCCTAAGTGGTTAATTAAGGCTCCTTGCATACTAATCAATTGTTAATTCACTAATCATGATTAGTAATCCTTAATCTAATTTATCCTTTTTAGTCCTACATGCACCAAGATGCAAGTTTTCCTCAAACAGAAAACCATAAAAAGGACTAAGCACCTACCTTCAAATTTTACACCATACTTTGATTAGTATATCATATAAGAAATATGATTAAGAGCCTTACTTCCTTTTTGGATTAGCTTGCTCAATCTTTGCATCCAATCTTCATGTTGGTTAATATAGGGATATCTAATCTGGCCTTAAATCCATTATTAGCGAGATCCTCTCACCATTTGTGGAGTAACAAAAAACATAATTTGATTTCCCTTAGATATATTTATGTATATGTTAAATAGTAATCATCTCACATAGCAAGGATGCTTGTAGATTGAATGTTTGATTTCATTTAGTTTCCATTAGTGTATGCTTTTAAGATTTAATCATGATGTTTCATTCTTAAGCTTTATCTTGGCTTTAGGCTATTATAGCGTTAGCCTTTACTAATTAGTCATATTGCAAATGTTTATGGTATTATCAGGGTGAGTAAGATGTTAGTATGCGTGATGATGTATCACAAGGTGTATATCACAAAATAGATGAACGTGATGTTGGTAGAAAACATGATGATGTAACACAAAGCATATAACACAAGATGTATGGATAATATTCTAGAAAGTGTGATGATATAGTATAATCATATATCATGAAATGCATGGATACAATTCTAGAAAGGGGTGATGATTTTATCCTAAGAGCATATATCATGATATGTGTTAAGAAGGCATTGGCTAAAAATGTCGCATAGTGTGATGAAAAAAAATTATTGATTGATTGTGAAGATTAAAGTGTAGAATGATATAAATGTGATGATGCGAGGTTCAATTTTGATTTGGACCCTCAACAGTCAAGTATGAACCATTAGAATAGAGTGAATCATCAGGTAGTGAGTGCAGTTCATAGAAGAAGATGAGTAAAATGTGTAATATGTGTAGTATATGTGGTCATGAGAAGATTTCGTAAGTATGTGAATCATGTAATGTGTGATAGTGAATGTGTAATGTGTAATGTAAGATGTGTAGATCGTAAAAATGTATAATAATGTAGTGTGTAGAATGTGTGCAATGTATGTGTGTACAAAGCACAGAGTGAGGAGGACGTATAATAGATGAGGATGATGTGTAGGTACAAAAGTGCATAATGTGTGAAGATGTGTAATATATAGTATCTATTGTGCCATGTGTGAGGTTCATATGTATAATATACCCTCAAATGTCAAGTTTGAACCATAGCATAAGAGTGCATCATAGCGAAATGAACATTGTTAGCATGTGGATGAAGATGTATATGCTAGATTATATGTATGAAATGAGGTGAATATAAGATATGTGTCAATGCTAAGGTAGGGGAGAAATAAACGCAATGCCCCCAAAGTATCTGATGAGAAAAATGATCAAGTTTCACTGTTTGAAAGATCATCATTGTACCAATTGAAGCCGACTGGGGATGCATTGGAGACTTGATAGGAAATAATATGAGACAAATCATATAGAGATCCATTATGACACAAAGTGTATATGTTCATTGCATATTCTTCATTGATGAAAGGTGTTGAGGGACACCCATGTGCATATGAATAAGTAATATTTTGAGAATGTCCAGGAGATGAATCACTACCAATAGAAATGTTGACAAATGACATGGGAAAAGTGATAGAAGTGTGACTGGAGTCTAAAGTGCCTCCAATATAATCAATCCAATATTACCAACGTGTCAAAGGATAAGTGTGAGGACTCCATGCAATGAATATTGTATGAGGTTGATCAACATGAAGGAGTCATTGGTAGTGCCGTAGATGTGTACATGCCCATTGTGTATTCTTTGTCAGTGAAAGGTGTTGGTGAGGCATCCATGTGCATACCAGCGAGTGATATTTAAGCATGAATAGCTAAGATTAACTGAATCATTGTAAATGTGAAACACAGTATCAGAAGGGCATAGGGAACAGATGTCGACTATGAATCAGGATGCCAATAGTGCCACCAATGTTGATCAAGCCAAGACTTGCATGTGAGAGTGAGGTGGTGTAGATTTAGATTGCTCAGGAGTAGGGTGCAACAAAGATCTAATAGTATGGACAGAACCCTGGTAAAGTACCATGAGCAATTAGTAGAGGGTGGGGTAAACTTGTCCATTTGATATAAATGAGGAGAACAAGATGGAGGGATGAGAGTCCTCTAGTGTGAATTCAAGAATCAGCCATATGTCATCATGTGTGAAAATGAGTCTTTCTAGATGCTTGATTAGTAGGATTTCGACATGATTAACTGTGATGTCAATAAGAGTTATTCATGAATTACAGTGTGCATGTGAAAGGATTTGTATCAAATACATTGGTATGTGGTTCACTAGATGTAAGAGGAATGCCAACAGGTAGATTATAATGTTCGATGTATAGGAGCAAACCCTACGGGTGAAATGATGACCAGTAGCATATGAGTAGAAATAATTGGAGTGCGATATTAAAGCAGATGGAACACCATCTAAGGTACAAATAGTCCCTTCAAGTGGAGGCAATGTTATATAGATAGTCCATGGTTTACAGATTAGTAGTGGGATGTATAGATAGATGAAGTTAGAATAGGCATAATAGTAACATGGTCTAGGTGACTAAGTTTGCAATGGTTTGAAAGGGATACTCTCAGCGGGAATTGAATATGCTCATACCCATCATGCAAGAATTTGATGCACTGGTGTAAAATAGATGGGACCACTTGCATTGCATGAATCCATGGTCTACCTAGTAATATATTGAATTGAAATGAAACATCTATAACAAAAAAATTTGTGAGGGTAGTCTTAGGCCCAACTCAAATGTGTAATGAAATAGTTCGGATGCATGTACAAGTAGTGGAATCATATCTCATAACAAGAGGAGAATTCTTAGAATTTAGATTATCATTAATGCCCATATTTTAAAAAAGGAAATGAGCACATAAGTTAATGACTGATACATTATCAATAAGTACCTATTTAATGCAAGTGGTGCTGATAATAGTGGCGATAAGTAATGATGCATATGAATTGACATTAAAAAATTGTGATATGTCCTCATTAGTGAATGATATAACACGTGGAAGTTTTTTGAGAGACTGAAAGGGGTATGTGAAGGATACAACAAAATTATCACTTTCTATATGAATAGAATGAAGGGAAACCTCTAATGTTTGACAAAAATTGGGCACACTACACAATAATTCATAGAGAGATTTTCAAGGATATCATAGCCATTAGAAGCAGTAGGAGGAGGTGAAGAAGTGATAGGTGGTGGGATAGAAAGAATTGGAGCCGTAAGAGGGTGAGTGTGGTGAGTAGTCACTACATTGATAAAAGGATCAACTTTAGGTGTAATAAAGCAATGAGTATGCTGAGTATGAACTTACATGAAATCAACAGTGGTAGTAACCATTATTTAAACCTTAGTGGGTGTGAAAGAAGGATATGAAGATTGATTCATTACTTGATAAAGTGAAGACATACTCAGAAGGGATGGCTTGATCAATCGGGTTCACCAAAATGATTAAGCTAAAATATAATATATGAGCCTAATCTAAATGCTAACAATAGTAAATGAATATCAATTATGTACAAAAATGAATACTCAAGTAACTAAGCAATAAATAATGAAACCCTAATTAAAAAAGAGGGTAGAAATCCTTATCGTATAGTTCTGGAGAATGCACAGAGTTTGAAAACTAGAAAATACAAAGCACAGACCGTCGCACTGGAGCACAAAAAATGCAGATATGAGGAGATAGGATGGAATGGGGTGCCTAGATAGGGATAGGGGAAAGCGTGGGTTCCTTAGACATGTTTGTAGGCACCTAGGTCTGTGGAAATACTTATAAAAATTTCTTTGAGGTATCACAAGGTGTTTTTCTTTTATCTCTTTTAGTCACTCTGAGGTCTCACCAAGATCGCTGGGAACCTGCAATGAAATATGCACATGTAAAACCCTTAAATAGACATAAAATCCTAAAAAAGAAAGATGAAAAATGAGGGTTCATATTGTTCTCAGTTTTCACAATGGTGAACTTATGATTGAGCACTACACTACATCTAAGACCCATTGTAATTATGTGTGTGTCTGTGTGGAATTGTGCCCTAGGTTTCTCTTGTGCGTGTCACACTTGGATAATGAGAAAATAGCTAGATGTATAATATAATAAATGTGTGCATGGAATAAAATGAACTTTCCTCCTATGAAGTGTGATGCAGAAAACCAACCCTTGTGTCCCTTTTGATGGAGCTAGATGGATGTAATGGATCTCTTAGATGCCTTGATGGATGAAACCTTAGGTGGTGGTAGCTAATGCTTAGTGCTTGGTCCCTTATTATGATCACATAACTTTATATTTATATGATTCCTTTTCTTGAATTTTGTAATCAAGCCCAAAAAGGATGAATACCAAAAATATAAGATGCTCCAATAGCTATAAAGGACCCAAAAAGTGTGAGAAAAGTATAAAGGGGATAGGGGCACTTAGAGGGGATGAGGGCACATGATGCTAACATCCTGGATGGGCACCGGTGTCCACGATGAAAAATGTAAAAGATTAAAAAGGTAGAATGTGAAAGTAAGGGTGGAAGATTGAAAATAGTAAAATAAAGAAAATAAATGTGTCCAAAGACACGGGTTAATAAATACTTTTCTTACTTAGGAATCATATGAATAGTAATATGCAATCAGGACTAGATAATTACCCAAAGTGTATGATTGTGTGTCTACAACTGAGTTCAAAGGAGTATATATAATGTTCAAAAAATTACAATGCTAATAATACAAAGAGCTCAATGTGGAGGAATGAGTTCAGCTCAATTCAATACGAAGGAAGTCTAATGTGGATAAAAAGAGACTAAGTTGATGTGATAAGGAATCAAATAAAATGTCAATTCCTATCCACTGTAAAGAAACCTATAGCCAATGTTAACAATAATAACAAACCTTAGGTGATGCCACAATCAAAGTTGCAACATGTACAAGTCAATAATTTAATAACCAAATTAGGGGTAGAAATTTATCTAGGAAAGCTCAACACAAGTGTTGAATAATGCATGTTGTGTTAGAAGTAAATCATTAAACACACATATATGCCAAGTACATGTTACAATATTCTAACAATATAAACATGCACTCAAATCCAATTAGAGAATGTTAATGTGTGAAACTGTTCATTGAGAAATTTTGGTAGATGGGTAATGTAAGTCCATATCCATATATAATTCAGAATCTTATAGGATGTAGTTTTCTCTATTATATGCTATAATTTCTATGCCCATATTTATAAATTTTCCTCCCTTATTGTGATATAATACCATCTCTTACTCTTAATCCTAAAAATCTCCAAAAATTAAAAATACAGGAGTTAACACATGAAAATCTCTTCAATCACACACAACCTCCAAAATTACTTTATATGAATGAAGAAATGGAAAACAAAGATATAAAATACCACAGTGATTATTCAAAGTGATTTAACAAATATTAAACTTGTGAAATCCTAATTGCAGAGTCACATGTGATAAATAAAAAATAAAGTACAAATTTGACCTAAGAAATAAGCTAAAGAAGTATTAAACCATAGGTGTAAGAGAGGGAATATAAGACTTAGTTGATTTTGTAATTGATCTTGAAGTATGATACACTGGAAGACTGATGAAAAAGAGGAGGAAACTATGATAGATGCACACAAAAAATTGTGGAAGTGATTATTTTTGTGCCAGACCAATATCACTAACCTTTGTTTCTTGTCACTTGTATATCGTACTATGCCCATAGAGTTCACCTATAACTTGCAAAACAAATGATTTCTTGTAAAACCCCAAAATAAATTAAATCCAAAAAATAAAAATATGCAAATAGGGAGTGAACTTAAAACCGAGCATTGCACTACATCTCAGACTCCATGTAGTTTTTGTGTGTGTGTGTAAAATTGTGCCCTAGGAGGCTCTTGTGTAAGATGCACTTGATAATGAGCAATATCTAGATGTAACAATATATGTAGACGTGTGTATGGAAAAATGAAATTCTCCTCCTATGAAGTGCATGCAGAAAAATAGAGTCCATTTTCCCTTGAATGATAACTAGATGGATGCTTTGATACTCTTAGAATGCCTTTGGATGCAACCTTAGGTGATGATAATAGATGGGTAGAGCTTGGTCCTTTATTATGGTCACATAGCTTTGTATTCATATGATTACCTTGTTTGAATTTCATAATTGATAGCTAAATGGCCCACCCATAAGAAAAAAAGATGCCCAAAAGATAAAAGAGGCCCAAAAGGGGCGGGTAAGATATAAAGAGGTTGAGGGCCCCGAGAGGGGATGAGGGTGCCTAGGCACTAACATTGAGGCTGGGTGATGGTATCTAGAGTCAATAAAGATAAAGAAATGAATATAAGACTAGGATGTGGGGTGTGTAAGACCAAAGAGAAAAGAAAAAATATAGAAAAAGAGGCCAAAGATAGATGTCAATTACTAGTTTTCTTGCTTAGGAATCATATGAATAGTAGTATGTGATTAAGACCTAAAAAAGTACCCAAGTGCGTGATTTACTGTCTAAATTTTCCCCCACTTTATGTTGTTGAGTGAATTCTTGATAAATAAAGTAGATAAGAGATACATACCTGATAAATTTTGTCACGCGGATTGTGCACCCGTTAAATTGTTGAAAGATCCCATGAAACATTGGAACATCCCCAAGGTGTGGAACCTTGCTGCCTTGGAATGAACCTCTAGAGAAGGATGGATTCCTTTGGAACTTGGGACACCTGAGTTAAGATCGATTTGCAAGGCTAAAAATACTTTTAAATGACTTTAATATAATCAATTCATGAGGTTCATGGTTAGAAATAACAAATAAGGAAAATACGGTGATACACAAAGAGTATAACTAGATAATTTTATGATATTCACACTAGAAAGGGTTCACTCAGAAACGATAAAGAAACCATAAAAATCCAATCCACCTTATACTATTTGGATAGGGAAAATAATAAACCATAGACAAAGTAGCATACATTCCCCTATAAGACCCCAAGCATACCTAACAGATAGATCAAATCTGTTCGAACACACAATTAACAAATAATGAAAATATAAGATATGCACATGTCAAGCATCCCTTTCTCTTTGTGACAGTTAATGATAATGTAACTTTATAACATAAGGAATATAATATTTCTACAACTCATATTCAAGATAACCGCATCATTTTCCCATAGATTGAAATAAGATACTCTGAAATAAAGGTGAGTTAATCACTTACACTAAGGAATTGCACATCCACAAAGCATACATTGATTAATTATTAACACAATAAATCAGAATTTTCACAGAAAAATATTTTTCTAAAAGTAATTAAAATGTTTCAAAGTATTCAAATACTCTTCCAATCTTGAAGAGTAACTTCTCAATGATTTATCTCCATTTAAACTTGTGCACTTAACTATTTATAAGTTCATAGGTTGAGCCATTATAACTGAACCTTAGCTAACATATTAATAAAAATAGAATGTAATTAAGTTCCAGGGAACATGATCCCATAAAAATAGAAAAGAATTTGCAAAGGTTTGAACCATTCAACCCTACAACTGGAACTGATCTAGAACTTGGAACTGTCCTTCCATGGCCGCCTAGCTTAGCTTGGTCCTGCAACATTTTTTCCTTCTTCAATTTTCTCTTGTTCTTTCTACCACACAGTCATTTGATGCTTATAGTCAATGAAAAATTTGATGATTCCTTATTCTTGAATTTTCTCTTGTTCTTTCTACCACACGGTCATTTGATGCTTATAGTCAATGAAACACTTGATGATTCCTTATAATTCCTCTTCTTCTGGTCCACATGTGTAATGATTCTCCAAATCCTCTATTTCAATTTCTCTTGCCACTTTAGCCTGGATGCTTTTGAGTTTAATCACCACTTTCTTATGTCGACCTATGAAATTCTGACATGAAACCAACTTGTTAATTGAGTCACTGTTGAAATTCCTAGTTACCTCATCATCTTTATTCACAAAATCCTTGAAAGTTGACTTAATTTGATCTAATAGAAGAGCATCGATATTCTCATTGAATAATTTTCAATTGATATTATCAAACTCTTCTGAGATATCATTTAGAGCATGCATTATTTCCACACATTTGTCATCCAATTTATTAATCAAATCTTGTAACACTTGGGATGTAAATTCCATAGCCTTCTGAAATTTGAAAAGCTTAGAAATATCATCAATTAATTCTTATTGAAGAAGTAGATCTGGATCCTCCTCTATAATCTCACCCCATGTGGTCAAATTCAGATTCAAATTAATTTTATCTTTAGAGAAGGATTCATCCATCCTACGAATAGAGGCTCTTTTGGTTTGCAAATCATTATATATTTCAATAGCTTCTGTGATCAAAGGATTAGATTCTTGAAGCATGTGTTCTATCCATAAATTCAATAATCTTCTCTTTTGACCTATCTTCTCAATCTCATGATATGAAATATCATCCAGAGTGAAAGAAATTTTCAAAGCAGTAGTAGTTGAAGGATCAATGATTGGAGCAGGTTGCGTTACTTTTCTCAACAAGGCAGTGAGCTACTAAAATTTTGCATTTAATTCATCTTTAGAAGCTTTATCATTATCATATTTATTTAATAAATTCCTGAGATCCATTTCCACATCTTGTTTGAAACCTTTGTGTGTTGCCTTACCTAGTGAAAATATGGAAATTTGATAGTCCACTGCTGTGATAGTTTCTTTATTCTTTCCATCAACAGGAGTAGCAATTTCCACAACTCTCTCTCTCCTCATTGGTTTACAGATAGACTAGAGAAAATATTCGGTCATTTGGCCTATCTCCTCAGAGTAGGTTCTAAAACACTTAGATCTATTACATCTACCAAAGGTACTTTCTTCTTTAGTTTTGGAGTTTGGTGATACAACCATTCTAGTATAGCAGTCATAGAAGGAAGTGTAACGACTGATTCAGCACCTGAATTACTAGATAACACAATATCACTAGTAACATTAGTTAGAAATGAAGTGGAGGTGGTAATGATAGATGGGGTGGATGTGAGAATAACATCATGAGTGGATACAATGAGGCTAGAAGTTGAGATGAAAGGAAATGATAGTTATAGAGGGAGTGAAATGGAAACTTGAGACCCAATCATTTCCCCTACTGAGAGGATAGAAAGGGATGAAATACCTGGACCATGGATGGAGATGGAAAAAAAAATGAGTGTAAGAGTAGAAGATAATGATGGAGGAAGTGATAATGGTAGGGAAGGAGGGGGTGGCATATTTTGTGATATAACTGGAGAGTCAATAACCTTAACAACTTCTGATAATGGTACTATAGAGGACACAACCTTAGAAGAAGGGGACTTAAGAAGAGAGTAACTTCCAACAACAAATAAAATGTTCTTAGGAATTATATTGGCCCTTTAGGTAGACCTTTTCTATTTTGTGGGTGTAGGAAGACTCATGGTTGGTTGGGCTTCTGTTCTTATAGATTACTCCAACCCTTTGGGTGAAATTCCCAAGGTATCCAACCAATCATATGTTCTTTATAAAATGGGGCCCACCCTTTCCTTAGTATTGTACCTTTCCTCTTGATACCGATCGATCCATGATAATGGTTGATTGGAAAAATTGTTATCCTTGTATACTAGATCCAATACTTCTTCCTCATCCTCCATATCCTTTGGAATATCTGTAATACCAACCTATCTAACCTCATCCAAAGTCAACGTTTTGTATTCTCATTTCCGGATGATGAACTCATCCTAATAGTGAATCCAAATATCCTCTAGCTAATGCACATGAGAACTGGATAAACTTGTTTCACTGAACTTACCCCAGAAGTAAAAATTGGTTTGGGGATGAAAGTTTTGCAAGGTCACTTCAGACATTTATGCATCCACATTCTTCACTTTATAAATGTTGACACAAGTATATCGACCGATTTAAATGGGAAAATGAACTCCCGCTTTATGTCATTTGTTCTGGATTTTGTGATAATCCAACAATTGTCAAACCAACTCTAACAGAACCCATTTATCAGTAGGGAACCTTGGAAACTTTCTCAGGGAACCCATGAAAATGGGAATCATGATGTACATAAATGTTGGAAACTCAAGGTAAATCAATCCCCATTCTCGTACTTCTTTGAAAGCCTCATCAGAAATCCTTCGATTATACAAATCCTTGTCAAAATTATAAATAAGAACAATGAAGAAGGCATCATTGACTCTACAAAAATGTCTTCTTCCCTCATCCATCGTGATTTGTGGATAAAAATTGAAAATATGATATGCACTTCTAACACCATTGGTATTTAACCCATTAAATTCCCCCATGGCAGTTGCAACATAGACCAAGAAAGAAGTCATATAACAGTTTTTGGAAGACAATACTTTACTCTTTTGAAAAAAATAGAGATGGTGATATGTTATCCTCATCATATGAATTCTTTTTTCTTCTAAATAGTGGCAATGTACATGAACATCCTTTCCTGAAACACTTTTGTAGAAGCAAGACCTGAAACTCTACTCAACAACATGATGAGATCATTTACTTCCTTGATAAAATCTGACCAAAACATTGTTTTAGGAAACTTCGTGACACTTTTGGCCAAGTATCTCTTCATCATGAACTTCGCACAAAATTATGTTTCCTTGTCCAAATGTTCAATTGTAGCTTCTAGTGAAATTGTAGCATAGTCCTCAACATCTGGGAGTTTAAACAAATCTTCAAAAAAGTCAGGGTCTAATCTAATTATGACTTTTCCATCATCATTCCTCACCATCCTAGAATCTTCATCAAAATGTGTTGCTGCGCCCAAGACAAATTTGGGAAAATGCATAGATAAGGGGAAACCGATAGTGAGAGAAAGTCCACTATCATATATAGCCTGCATTCAAGACTTCTTGTTTGGAGCTCTCAACCTTTTCCATAATTCTGGAAAATATACCTTTCCAAGATCAGTATCTCTAATATTTCCTAAGTCTGAAGAAACACAGGAATGAGGAGCAACTCCTAAAAATGTATATCTCATATTTTCTTGGCCTTTTGATGAGGAGGTTGACATTAAGTTTGGATTTCAAAATCCAAAAGGCCTTTGGAAATTTCATAAGAAATACTGTAGAAACCCTGAAATGCTGAAGTCCAAAAGTCTGAAAATATTGTAGCTCTGAAGTGTAAACCTCCAAAAACCCAAAATAACAGACCTCCAAAACTCCAAAAATCAAAACCCTGAAAGTCTAAAAACTGTAGACCTCTGAAATTGGAACCTCTGAAAAGGAAAGAGCTCCAAAAGCCCAAAATTGGTAGACCTCCGAAACTCCAAAAATATTGGTTTTGAAAACAACAATTTATGGACCGCGAGATCACCAAAGTGCACAAAAATCCAATACTTGTGGATATCTAGAGGAATATATCATGCAAATTGGACTGGATGTCTGCACATGTTGGATTTTGTATCTATGGGAATTAGGAGAAATTCTTAAGGAAAATATGGCAGATGACGAGGGTTTCATTTCCAAATAAGAAAAAGGAAGAACAAAAGAAAATAAACAAGGAATAAAACTCAAAAAAAAAAATCATAAACCAAGAAGAAAAAACTCAAACAAAATTACCTGGAAAAAAATTAAAACGAAAAATATTGTTTGTATTATAACGTGATCGCGTTTTGCTTTGGGTTTACCAAGCTGAAACGCACTCGATTTATGGTTTTCTATGTGTTTTTCCACTTTATCCCTCCTAAATGGACATATTACACATTGGAAACAATAATACGAGTGTGTTATAATGATAGCATGTTATAATGCACCTGCATTTCATATTATTGGGGTTTGTCATACCCAATCCAAAGGCTTGGATTTCCAACCCAGAGGTTTGGTATGTGTATTACGTGATTAAAACCGTCTTTGACAGAAAAACATCAAAATTTCACATGTGCACCCCAATATCTCGTGCTTTAAAACATAATATTCAAAAATATATTATACTACGATGTCAAACTCATTTTTACCTTGATGATGATATAATTCTTTCTAAAATTTGATTAGTTTAAGGCTTTCATCTATAATTTCTTTTACTAGTGCCTTGTATTCTTACAAAAACCTATGCATATGTTTTGGTGCACAATTTACGATTTTTTCATCCAAATTAAAAAAAAATGATATTTTTTAAAACTCTATTTTACATGCACTCAAAAAAACTAAACAATGACTTTTTTTCTCAAAGTTATGGGGGTGCACACACAAATATTTCATTTTTGGGATATGTCATATTTTGAAAATTAATAAAAAATTATATATTCATCCAATTTTTTTGAAAATTTAGTGGGACCTCATACACAGTCTTAGCTAACTTTCTACCAAAGGGATTTGAAAAAAAAAATTATACAACTCAAAAAATGGGGGGGAGCACACACAATAGGTTCTTATCTTTTTTACACAAAAATCGACATACTTTAAGTGTGCACCACATTTGAGCCTCTTAATCTCAACCATTTAAAAAAAATTAGTAGTTTAGAAACTAGATTTTAAGATCTATGGTACTTATTCTTATTATTTTGTCAAATTTTGAGCATACGCATGCTGATTTATTCAATAAAGTTTAGGTTTTGCTAATTTCACTAAAAAAGGTGTCCCTTTTTGACCCCCTTTTGGCACCCCATCTTTGTGCACTTACCCTGAATGCTCAAGGAATGTGATTTTTTTAGAAAATGAACAAAGGAGTGTGGTTTCATGTAATGTGATTGTTTCAAGTCATTCTCAAATTGATTTTTTTGAATATTCCTTGGAACACCATAATCAAATACAACTAGCTCGTGTAATGTCTAACCCCCATAACTATCGCTCACTAGTTTAGCTAATAGGTATGGTATTCTAACATATATCTAGAATTATTTTCCACATTTACAATTTTTCTCTCCTAAATGATCACAAAAATCAAATTTAAGAAGAGAGTGTTGTCTTTGGTAAATTAAAATGACTTTTAGCATAACCATTATAAATTGTCTTATTTGCTGCACAATAAAAAAAGATAATTTTTAGTGTTATTCTTTCCCCAAACTTTACCCCATAAAAATGGAAAATATAGATGACGAGCTAGGATAATGAAAAGCCTCCAAAATGAATAGTTTGAACTTGATATTTAGTGATAACTTTCAATTTATACACTTAGGAAAAAAAGTTAATGAAACTCGTTTTTCAAAGACGTGCAAAACACCCTTCCAGACTCCATAACAAAAAATTAAAGATTTGACTATGTTCCATAGCCACATGGGATGCCATTTCAGCATCTGGAATGACTATAGATGTTTGGTTGGCCATTTTTAGACACATGTATAGGAGCTCAGTTGGCCTTTTCGTAGCATTGGATAGTTGTTAAAAGTGGAAAGTTTAATTTGGTTTTGGGCCACAATTTAGGCCCAAATATTGAGAAATGAAATGTTTTCACCTTATACCTCTATTATTTATTTAGGAAAACCATAATAAATCATTATTTTCAATAAAATTATCTTAGAAAATATTTTTTCAAGGGAGTTTTGTATGCCTCTGGTCATTGGACGACAAGGTAAAACTGGTGCAATTACGATGAGTAGCTCCAGAAAGGTAGTCACCATTTGAACCATGGTCTCCATATTTGTGTTCTGTCAATTTCAAGGGGTTCCCTATGGATAGGAGAGTTGATGGAAATTTACTCATGGTGTGTTTGAGTCTCAAAAAATGGATTTCAAACTCATTTTGTAGACCACTTTGGCTAAATTGATCGTTTTCATTAACTTGTTGCAATAACAAGAAAATTACTGAGGGTCCTTCTCCTAGATGAAGAATTATTGGAAAACCTATAAAAATTAGCAAATTAATCTATAGAAATCTTGCATTTCACTTGTTTTGTGAAAAAAATCTTGTGGAAAATATGGTGTTTCTCTCTCTCTCTCTCTTATCTCTTTATCTCTCTCTAGCTTGATAGCGAAATGAAACCACATCTATGTCTCTTACCCTTTATTGTTTCGTAAATGTGCTTGAATTTATTATAAAAGAAAAATAATATATATGAGAAAAATGGTATTCATAGGGGGAATACCATGCTAGTGTTTATTTTTCATTGACCATTTTTACACTAATATGACAGGCTGTAGGTGGCATAAACTAGATTAGAATAAATGATGAAATCTAAGTTTAAAGTTGTTTATTACAAAGAAATGTATTTCAGATGGAATTAGAAAAAGTATATTATTTTAACATTTTTACTTGTACTAATGAAATAAGAAGGATGAAAATTTCATCTATGTTGTATGAATTTTAAGGGACTATGAAATACTATGTGGTACTTCTAGTTCAAATTTATTTGAAAGTTGTATACATGATTATTACGATAAATTCTTGTAATTTTGTGTGAAGGTAGAATAGTGAACTTCAATCTAGAACCTTCTTGTGTCAAAATCTTGGAAAGTAAATTAAGATGTTTTTGATAGTATAAATTGTGCCAAACCTCAAACTATTTCACCTTTATTTGTGTTATTTGAATCATACGTTCATTAGTATAATACATGTAGGTTGGTTAGTGTCTTTCCTAACACTCAGATAGGTAAATTGTAAATGGGAAGGTGGCTGATTAAATTAATAAGATATTTATAACACTATTGGAAAGGATATTGAACATGGTTATATTAAATTCATATTATGCTATATTTTATGTTATTAAGATATGGTCATAATCCTATCCTTCATAGGTTAAACTACTTGATTTGTGTATACACTATTGGTGGATGGTATCTCCACTTATAGGTGATCTTTAATGGCCTCATATTTTTATGAATCTTTTGTTGTGTCGAACCTCTGGAAAACTCTTGGATTGTTACTCCAAAATGACATAATTATCCAACTGAAGGACTTTGTACCTAGTTTTTGACAATTGTAAAAGGGTTCATTAGTAGGATTGTAAGGGTATGTCACGGTGATTTTGAACAATGGAAAGAAAGATAAAATTTACATGGTGTGAAGAAATAATATTACTTGATTTAATAGTATGTGTACGATGATATTAAATCATTGAAGAAGGAAATATAAGTGTGAAACTAAGATTTGATTTATCCATTGTTAGTTGTGTATTAATGGGAACATATGGACATTTTGCAATGTATTATGTGGAACCCAACCTTAATTATAGAATTGTTTGGATGGGTATGCATTTAAACTTAGCTATGACCCCATGGTGGGTTGTAGGTGTCGCAAATAAGTAGTGGTTGATAACTTAAAATTTTACCATGGGAATTGATAGGTGGAAACTCAACTTCATAATGTAAATGTAGGAAAAATAAAAGTCAAATAGGTGAATCTCATAGATGGTTGTCATGTAAATCATAAAAAAAATTAGTAATGACAATTGAATACATGCTTAAAATGATAGCATATATGACTAAAAGTATAAGAGATTAATTTTGATGGCCTAACACAAAAAATGAGAAAAATCATAATTTGTAAAGATAACGTAGGGTTTTGGTGATTGTTATAAGTGCTACGGTTCAATATTTAAAAAAAAAGGTAATTTATTAAGGTTGAAAATTTAATTCATGGGACGCATGTGCATGGTCGTAAGAACTCAACCTATCCTTTCTTATAGTCCTTATTATTTGTATTATGTTATGCTTGTTTGAGTAGATATGGTTGGACATTGTTGTCTCTTTGTGAGATCATACATGCTCAAGAATCATTGTCACCTTTAGTCCTTGTTTATTACCAAAGGATTAATTGACTTAAATGCATCATGAACTATGCGTATAGTCATGATAAAAAAAACATTACTTTCATCTTCATTATGGTTATGTTTATAACCTTCTTTTAGGATCAATAAGGCGTGAAATGTGTGGTATATAGTGGAAATATTGTTCAAGTAAGGGATACCAATCCTAACAGACTAGTTGTCACCATAGTGTTAAAAGGTCATAGTTATCCAAGAGGTGTTATATTATGAGAGGGTTATTGTTCCACATTTAGGGAAGGATTAATAAGGTAAGTCTTATAAAGTTTCAATCGCATCATGAGATGATGATACTTCTAAATAAATAAGGGAGAGTAGTTTGGTGATCATAAGTAAGGAGTTATAATTCCTTGATAGTAGTGTATGGAGTAACCTCTCTAGAATTATCCCACAGATCATGTAGGCCCACCCATAAAGAAAATGAAATAATATTTATATGTGAATACATGAGCTATAATTTCCTTAGTGTGCCATTAGAGGGATCATAGTTACGCACACAAGATATTTTGTGGCAAACTTAGATTTTTCCATGGAAGGAACTCCTTAGGAATCTAAGTGGCTCAGTAAGTGGTCCTATTAATAACTTATGCTCATGGGTTAGTATTATTTTAGGACCTTACATCTTGGTTATTATTATTATTGGGGGGGGTTGATTCGATATATATCCCTATTCAGTGGATGGATTTTGGATGTAGCAGTATGGGAAACATTACGTTGTTTCTTGGCCACACTTTTGTGCTATCCTGAGTATCCCCTTCTTACCAAATTAAGTGAAGGATAAAGTGTGTTTACCCTACTTAATGTACCTATAAAACACCTTGGTGAGAGGTGCATGAAATTTGTGAAAGATGTTTCAAGTTATACTCTTCTCCCTTTTTATAATTAGACTACATGTGAGTTAGACATCGTAGAATAAAGGTGACTAGGAAAACCTTTTTTGGGCTAAGAAACTTAGTTGTGCATGCCTCATTTCCTAAGAGATGGCTAGTTTTTGTTGAGAATCTCACCAAATTTGTATAATATTGGAGCTAAAATTTTCATGTTTAAGAATGGAAGGTGAGATGTATGTTTTGAAATAGGTAGTGAGAGTAAAACATTGAATTTTAACATTAGAATGGATTTTAGAATGAAACAAACCTTTTCTGTATTGTGGAATAGTGTGTCATAAATTTATTCCCTATGATTCTGCATAAACCATACTTCTAATTAATAAAATACAATGCATACAAAAGTAAAATGGTATACCATATATTCACTGGTTCTATGCAAATGTAAGTGTTAGTATTTATGTGTCAAGTGCTTAGGGAAATTGTTTTAAGTGTTACATCTTATTATAACAACAATTTGTTCCCAATTATTTGGTTACTTTTTTAGCGGTAAAATTCTGGGCATTACAATCCCCTTATATAGCATTTAGGAACACCTTTCTTGAAATAAGATATACCTAAAAGCTTATCTCAAACTCCACACTTGAATTTGAAAGGAACAATAAGAAGATTATTCCAAGCCGTGAAGATCTCAAATGATAATAAACACCACATTTGATAAGCTGAAAGGAATTCACTAGAATAACCTTACAAATGATTTGCAAACAATGAGCTAAAATATCATATATGGAAATCCATCATAATCCATTATTCTCAATACATTGAATTACATTACATTGCTCGATAAGAAGGATATACCTATAGGAGGAGGGAATTGCAACTACTACCTAGATCAATGGTGAATAACTCCCACTAACTGATATTGGTAGTTAACCCCAAAAGACTAGCAAGCTAACTCCACACAACTAGTAAGCTAACTCCACAACTAGTAAGCTAACTCTACACAACTAGTACACCTAAGCAAGATAACCCAACAAGTGTAGGGATAACACAAGTGCAAGAATTATCTTGATAAAAAAATAATAGGATAAATAATAACCCACAATAACATAATCCTTAAAGGTATTAAATGTGTAATTCCATTCATATTTCACCAACGTATATGTATTACATGGCCTTCATGGACCTATTATATATCATATTTCCAAGATCTCCCTAAAAAAAACATTATATAGGTCCATGAAAACTATATCACACGAGACTTCATATTAATATCTAATCTTGATGTAGAATATGCATTTATCATTCAAAATAAATTGACACTCCTTCAAAAACCATGAAAACTTATATGGGTTCAAGTGCACAATATTATTTATACCAATATTCCTTACCAATTTATAAGCAACAAGATTATTATTGTTACAAATATCAACAATGAATTTAAAACACTTAACTCCAGACTCGAAAAATGGTTCTAAATAGAGTTTTCCTCTTTACAACTATGTTCTCCTCTTTTACAGGTATTAATAACACCCTCTTTGTCATAAAAAATTCACCATGTTATATTTAATTTATGATACTTGTTGATGCATTACTATTTGCATCTGCATGATGAGAAACATGATTACTAACATCATCCATCCAAATGACACTAATTTGAATTGATTATGGTAATTTAAATGTGTGTTATACAATTTATTCACATTGGAAAAGGGTTCCACTAAATTCTCTACTTTGTTCATAGACTCTACCTCTAGACATATAGTTTTCTCCACATCTCTATGTATGAATCCACTCATGTGAGGTGCTTTCTTATCCTTTTTATGTGTAAATTTGAAAATAATTGTGTAAAAATCCACCTATATACAAGAATTTTCCCTTTTTTCATATGGCAATTTGTTTTATGCATGATAAATTATCCTCATCATTTAGTGTAGAATAATAGGCTTCCTCCACTGATCTCATCCTAACTATAATGGGATTTTCTTGACTAGAAATATGTACTCTATTTTCATACCTAAATATTTTTAATTTTTCATCCTCCACATGGCCACATATGATGTTGAGATGATATAAATCCTCAGCGTACTTATTAACACTCAGTTATTTATAGCACAATTTTAATGAATTATTAAATGGATACTATTGGTAATCTACAAGAATAAACTTAGTCTTCAAATTACATTTATTTATCTTGTCTTTACCTCTTTAAACTCTCTCATTTTTCACATGATCACACCAAAAATATGCATGGCCTTTCAATTTAGTATTTAGAAATCTTACTTTCTTGTTATCTTCCATAACTTCATACTCAAAGTACTCATTTTTCTGTGATCTAGTTTATTAAGTATTTTAGATCTATATTCCTAGGGTATAACACATAACATATATGCATGGTTTACTTCAAATCCTCACGATTACTTACAAAAAATTTCCATCGTTTGCATCAAAATGCTCTTCTAAAAATCCTTTTTCTTTAGTTCCTCTCACTTCATGATTATTTTCACTCTCATCTACATCCAAAATAGCACCTCTCCATTATGGGTCCACATAGCCTTTAAATGAGATTGCATCCTACTTATTATATTGGCCAAGTCATTTAGTCTCAACAATACATTTAATTTTCATTCCATATTTATTTAAAATCCTCTTACATAAATATTTTATAACCTCACACCCTCTACCCAATAAAAATGTTAGAGATTTCTATAACTATATTCTACACACACCCCTAATATGGAGAGAGAAAAATACTAAGGTCAATCATAGAACCTAGATTTATTTTTAGATCAATTTCCTTTAAAGGACTAAAAAATCCTACACCTTTAATACCCTCAATAGGAGTCTCAAATCCTAAGCTTTGATGACAAAATAACGTAGTCATCCTTTAGGTTCACAATTAAGGGATGAATTTTACCTCACAACCCTTGTCAGAGCATACATCACAAAAGGGATATATCAAGAACAACTTCTTCAAATGAAACACACAAAAATATTTCTATTAATGTAAGGAAATAAAATTATAGATTCAATTATATCGCCATTAAACTTAAATTATATTATTCAATGAGAATCCATAAGAATTATGCTAAGAATTCATCAACCCAAACCTATCCTAATATTGTAAATTTTTCTATACTTGTATAGAAAAAATATCTAGTTCATACTCTCAAAAATAGGTGAATTTAATATTTCTCCTAATAATACAAGCTATGAATTTATCTAAATAAAGATACTTTACATGTTCACAATAATATTCTCTCAGGTTCTCATATTTTATAATATTCATACTTTAAATGTAGAAAAGTAAATATACCAATGTGGGTAAAGGTGCCCTCAAGAATATTTTCTCAGGTTCTCATATTTTATCATTGATCATATTATAAATTCTCCCCTTAATTTGATGGGGATTTAAATTAACTATTTTGGATGGTCCCTAATAATGAATGATGGCTCAAGGCTCACATCCACTCCATAACAATTTTAGTGATGGTGACAGGTGATTTAGGTGTGTGTAGATCCAAACATTTAATTGACTAGGATTAGTACCATAAAAACATGGTACTTGGTGGCTTCCATAGGTGTCTAATGGTGTGAAAATAATGTTCAAAACTCAATATAAGCATGTTTATTTTTCTAGTATCAATGGTATACACAAAGAGTGCATATCATGGTTGTAAAAGGTGTGTGTAATTCATTTATATAATATTAATTTCTATGTAAGGCAGATTGGAATAAGCTTATGTAGATTTTTTTTGTATTTGGGGGTTTTTTGTAATGTTGTGTGGTCTTTGTAATCTTGCATACAATTCATATTTAGAAGTCTTAAAAAGGACTTTTTTTATTATAAAAAAAAAATAAAGGAAATAGAGTTTTTTGCGGATTCTAAAAATTAGTTAAAGAAAATGGTTATTTGCATAGCTTTCTCAATAGTGGCATTGTCTATAAACTAGAACTATGAAAAAAATATTTTTTAAGACTAAGTATTTTTTGTTGATGCAAGATTACACATGAACATGAATGATCTTGCATCATACACACCTAGTAAGAATAAAATTGATACCCTACTCAAGCGGTATTCTCAAGGTCTAACATAGAATGAACAAGTTTTTTTACCCCTTCTTATGTAAGCCAAGATGGATCCATGAATTATTGTATTCTACATTTTACTACACCTTCCTTGTGTTCCTTTATATGTATTTTATTCACTATGTTTTCCTCCACTATTATAGTAATTAGAATATCCAATATAATTATATAGGACTCTTTTATTCATTTTTTCTACAACTCATAATATGGGTATATATATGTTATGTTAAAATAGGTGAAATATATCTCCCTTTTAGAAACTTTGGCTCATTTTAAATCTACATAAATGTCTTAAGGATTCTACATGGTCCAATATTCTTCAAATTGATTTTGTTTTAATTTCCTCATGGGAACCTCTCTTTCCTTAGGTGCACAAGAACTAAGTCTCGCATCTTAAAATCTAATTAGCACCTCAAAAAGTTTGTGCATTCTTTGTATTGTAAATTCCTCTTATCTATCTATTTTTATATTTTCTCATGCACTTTATTATGTATTGTAAAAATACCAATACTTATTTAATATTTCCCTCTTCTTGTAGTAACTCCCCCCAGATCTATGACTCCCCTTTGAATTTTTCCATACAAAATATGAAAAGGAAAATTCCTAGTGTTTCAGTTGAGATATTTGTTGTAAGTTAACTCCACCTATGAAAAAATAACATCCCATGTTTGTAGATTCTCTCTTACCAAACATCTCAGCAAATTTCCAAGGATTGTTGATAAACTCTATATGGCCATCCATCTATGGGTGATACATAGAAATAAATTACAACATAATGCTAAGATTCTTCCACAATTGTACCAAAATTTTCCTACAAACTTATTATCTTTGTTAGTTACTATGGTGTGCAACTAACCATGTGATCTCATAAATTCCCTAAAAAATATTTGTAACATGAGTGGAATAATTGATATTCTTGAAATAAATAAAATAATCCATCTTCAAAAATCTATCCAAAAATTGAAGATAAAGGCATGACAATTTTGTGGTTTGGGAAATCCCAAAATAAAATGCATATGCAGATGCCCCCATGGTCTCTAAGGTACTTACATTAGTCAACATAACCCTTTTTTTTGACTAGTTTTTTACTAAGAGCATACTATATACCTATGTATGTATTTTTACACTTCAGTAGCCATATAAAAAAGAAACTACGTCTCACCTAATTGCACCAAGGTAGTATATATTCCAACATGATTTGACATTCCTCTGTAATGTTTGTCCTATATCAAATTCTCCCTTATTTATCCTTTTGGTACACAATTTTTATTTTTTTTACTAAAGGAATTAGTCTATTCATGACATGTGATCAATGCTCATTGGTTATGCACATGATCTCCATGCTTCCACAAATTCCTCATAATCTACATAATTTTCCTTCATTCCCTTGAACCCTATCAAACTCACCTACACCTTGGAAAATAGTACACATCTTCTACTAATTGCATATATGAATCTATTGTATTTTACGCTCTATGCTTGTAGAAAATGATTATCTCTACAAGAAATTGATCCATTTCACATTTACCTAATTCAATTTTCCTTGAATTCTAATAATTTTTTATGCTTGGTGGTTTGTGTAGGGTATGAAATTCTTTAGAAATAAATACTTATTCCACTTCTTTGGAGCTTAGAAAGTGACATAAAAATATTGATCTTAAACTGAATAATTCACTAGTTATTATGTGACCTTCTCCTTTAGCTTATATAATTCATATTCTACATCTATAATCCATAAAAATATCTTCTTGTTGATGAAATACTTTGTCAAGGAAAAAATAGGGGTTATTTTAACACTCACAAGAATGATTCCCTCCACTTCAAGATGGGGTGGCTCCCATTTATTAAAATTTGGAAATTATGTACACTATTTCTATCTTTTGGGGGATGGTCAAAGACCAGAGAAAGTGCAAAAAGGCCCTTATTGTGAATGAAACTATAGGTTAGAGAGGGCATAATGTATGAGACAGAGAGGAGAAAAAGTTAGGGAATAGTGTCAAAAAGGGAGAGGGATTTATGTTATTGGTAGAAAAATAATTCCATTAACTTATAACTTAGAGTAATATCTATTTCAACTCGAAGAAACATACAAACATAAATAACCATGCAAGAATAATGAAATAACAACACTTAACACAAATTTTAATTGATAATTCTCACTCCATGGAAGAAATTTCATATCTTATCACGCCTTACAAAAGTTACCATACATCTGGCTGAGTACAAAGGTGAGAAAATGGAGGAAATCACTAGATAGGAGAAGAATAATAGCAATATGCTCTAGGAGGAGAAAAAACCGATCCTTCACAATAGAGATAAGGCATCGATATATAGTTGAAAACATGTAAATCTTCACACACCTACATGATTACTCACCATCCTTTCTAGAATAAGACATTTTCCTCATTTAAAAAAAAATACTTTTACTAAAGTGGAAATGATGTGACTTAAGTTAATTTTAGAAAAAAATATTTTCCCAATGAATAATTAGAAAACATTTAAGTTCCCCTTGGGAAAATTTGATTGCTACATGAAATAACGAGAGAGAGAAAGAGAGAAGAATACATTAGTCAATAGAAGAAACACATGAAGAAGAGGAAGAGGATCCTTTGATACACTATACTTGAGAAATATTTTGGCTTTCCCTTGTTGTATTGAACCTAAACACTAATTATGGAACCTCCCTTGATATATTGGTGACAATGTCTAACCAGTGATCAAATGCACCTTGGATTACCTTGCAATGTTTAATCCACTTTGGAATCTTCTGAGCTACATATGAGATGGATGATATTATCTAAGCTAAAGTGTCCATGATCTCATCTCCATAGAATTATGGATTAGATAATTCACCTCTTACAATGTTTTTGAACTGATCTTAGAGTTCATCAAGTGACACATACTTAGAGTACAATGAAGGAAACCTCATCCTACTTAAATTATTATTAATTTCCTCATTGATTTCTTGCCCTTTATTTTGATGATGTGGATAATATTCAATATCCTCTATGAGGTCTCTCATATTCCATTCAATTTTCCTTATTTATGTGTAAGAACAATTGTATTCTGGGCTTAGGAACACCTTCCTTTCAAGTAGTGACATTCGATCTATAGTGCTTATTTTGTGAATGACTGGAAGGAGCTCATTCCAATGGTCTGATTCTTTTCTAATAACTGAAAGGACATGTTGCAATTTCTCCATTGACAAGGAAATTATTTTGAATATCTATATTATCTCTAGGAGAAGTTCACATCCCTTGTGTATTATGGAATCGATCCACAATTCAGTATTTTATCTCACTTTTCCAAGCCGCTCCAATTCTTGAACTTCATGCGGGTTAATATTACTTAGAGGATTAATTGAATAGAAGGAAGAAAGATGATGGGAATCAGGATCCAAAAAGGTTTATACATAGGAAGTTAATGTATGCACTTGGCTCAACAATTTCTCTCGGGTTGTTTTACTCTCCCTTATTTATGTAACTACTTTGGTGGTGGTTTGCTTAAATTTATGGATATACACCTCGGGTCCTAATTCACCAATAGGGTACCGAGTAATTTCATAATTATTTATACCCATATAAACTTCATCCTTATCCACCCTCAGTTGATAAAACTAAATGAACTATGATCCTAAATCATCAATTGTGAGATGAGAAGTCATCTTGGGATTCCGAGAAGTAGGAGTGAGATTCCATAGTTTGAGAGATATCTCAAATATTAGAGCCTTCACATTTTCCATGGTGCATTGATGATCATTTATGATGTCCTAAACCCATGAGAACACATGAATATGAGATGAAGATGAAGTGTGCATCGTTGGGATACCTATAGGATAACATGAGACCACTTCTTGATTTTGTGCTAGAGAGGACTTGTGATCATTTCCCATATGAGATTGCATTGGATGCATGATGGAAATTTGAGATGAATGTGTTGGAAACTCAAGTGACTTATAATTATTTATTGCAAGAAAAAAATGAAATGTCTTAGCTCGAGAGAACATGAGTCACTTATTCTCACTGACAGCTTCTTATGAGGGGAATCAGGTAAAGATTCTAGAGATGTTAGTGGAATAACTTGCTTATTTTGAGGGTAATTATCATTCATTAGGCCTAGAAACTCTCTGACGTACAACTTAATCCCTATTTTTTCCAATTTCCTATATCAAAGTGAAGGATTGTGGCTATGCTCATGCACCCTTTTGAGGAACCATTTCTGTGACCTATGAAGGAAGACTATTGGGTGAGTCAAGATGTCAATAGTATCCACCACTGATCAATCTATAGGGGAATGAGATTGATGCGGATGGTATCTAAGTATTTAGACTCAGACATTTCATTTCCATCACCTTCAATGTCTACAGTGACCCATTCAATTCAAAAACACTTCTTTTATTTCATAATCATCATTGAGAAGTATCTTTTCTGAATCTCTATCTCATCTGTACAGTCTTCCCAATAGTTCTCCAGTTTGGGATAACGAGACATGTCAAGATATTTTTGTTTTTCCTCCATATACTACTTTCTATCAAATGATCTCCTACTATAATAGGCATACCAGTTGAAACATCACAGAGAAGCTTCTATATTGCCTATATCTACTGAGTTTCTACAAGAGTAAAATCCTCGTTGAATTGGAATGCCACTCCTTTCCACTTTCTCTCATGTAATTTTATGTTCTCTCTAGATAATTATTTGCACAAATCAATGAGCACTATTTTGTTACTTGGGTACTGCGGAAGCCTTAATGGAGCTTCATCAAATTCTCCAACATGAATGTAGGAGTATGTATTAAACTGTGAGAAATATCTCCTATATTTGTTGATAAACATGATGGATTTTTATTGGATTAGTTTTTCACGATGGGTTTTTGGAAATCTCCCTCAATTTTATCATAACCTAAATGAGTTTCTGATATCCCTAGCTCTGCTATAGAAAATGGTGACAAGGGTGGTGGAAAATCATCTTCTTCTACTCCAATATCTATCTCTGCGTGGATCCTCAATGATGGGGGTTGTTTTAAGGGTTTAGGAAGATTTTTTTCTTAGGTGGAGATGGGTTTTCAAATCATGCTTATTCTCTCAATCGTGTTATTGGTCTTTCTAATAGAAGTCAGGGGCCTATTTCCCCCTATGTTGCTCCATTTGAAAAGGTGGGCTCTGCTGTAGTTTTTGGGAAGCACTCTTATCTTACTGCTTCCGCTCCTTCACTTTATAAGTTGATCTTTGCAGCTAAGAGTGTACCTCTAGTTACTCTTGGGGAGTTAGTGCTTGAGATTGAGGATTTCTTCTCCTCCAATGATTTGATCTACCGCTTCAATGGACTCTGGCCAGGTATTTTGATTCTTCACTTGTGGATCATTATAAACTGTCATCGTATTATTTCTGGTAGGATAGAAATTTACCCCTGTGCAAGGGGTTTTTTATTGTAGATTTTAGCGTAGATGCTGATAGGGATATCATTCTCAAAATATTTAGGAACTACAAAATCATCACTTGTTGATGAAACCATGGTTCCCAACTTTCAATCTACTCACAACCTATTTCACTATTAAATTGGTATGGATTCATTTACCCCATCTACCATTGTAGTTTTAGGGAGAGGAAAGTCTAACTGCTATTGGAAATGCTTTGGGTAAATTTTTATCCATTGATTCCACTACATAATCCTTCACTCAAACTACTTTCGCACAGATTTTTGTGGATCTAGATTATATTTTTGATCTACCTGCTTCTATTGACCTCAAAGTGTTGGATAGGGCTTGGTCATTTTGATATAGAAAATTCTTTAACCTAAGACATCGTACCTCATATTTTCAACTGGTAAATAAGAAATCTAAGAAGGAACAAGTTTCTTGGTGGAATGAATCTCATCAAGGTCTTTTATTTATTGATGTGGAGCCTAAGTTGGCTACTGATTCAATGGATGTTTCTGAAATGTAATAAATTATAAAACTAGAAGTTTCACCTTCAGAGGATAAGGTTGGAGTAATTAAGGTGGATCAGGTGCCAACACTGATTTCAGTTGTTGATGTTGACCATGTTATTACCAGTTTCACTACAGATAAGCCCAACTCTAGTAGTTTGGATTCCTCTGAGATTCAACCTCTAGCTCACTTAGATGAAAATGCATATCCTAATAGGAGTGATGTCTGGACTATAATTAAAAGAAAAAATAATTTTCTTTCTATGCAACTAAGATCCCATGGATGGGATTCTATAAGGTAATATGGTGTTAGTGATAACAATGAGTGTTATAGTCTTCTTTTTTATTCTCACTATTGTTTATCTTTTATTGTTCCCCTTTTTTGTGGGGACTTCATTTTTTTACGCTTAATGTTTTATCCATCCTTGAGGGCTAGTTGTACAAGGATGTGGGTCCTTTCAAAACCCTCAACTTTAACCAATTTCCAAAAAAAAAAACATGCAGGATTTTTATGATAACTCACGGTTGATATCACCATCCAATTTTTAGATTACTACATCATGAAGATGTCATTGACCCTAGCATACTGTCTCTTCTACTATTTCAATATGAAAATGTGGGTAGAGTTAATATATCAGTGATCCGTTTGAGAAGATTTTATCTAGTGTTATCCTGAGCCACTTTTGCAGAGATGTGATGGAGTATACCAAATAGGAATCCATGGTGAATTTATTCATCTTTTAAAGGTTGACCAAATGAGAATACAAATTATCACTGATAATCTAACTAAAATCTATCTTCTAATTTCCCTCAATGGTTATCAACATGAATTGAGACATCCATAGATGAAAATCTTTGGTTGACGATTCTCCCATGAGTTGTTTTAGTAGAACAATGCAATCAGAGATCGCTTCAATGAACTCAAAATGAGAGAGACTTAAGAATATGAGAAAGATTGTGTGGAATCTTCATCTTATTTTTTATCGTCACTCCTTCTAAACATTACTCTTTCTTATCCCACTCCATCAATACATCCTATTTACTTATGATTATTGTGTCCTTGTGTCTCACAATATAGATACATCTTGAGATCCCTTCAGGAGACAACATGGAAATAATGGAATCATTGTCTGCAATAATAGTCTTGATTTCAGATTCATAATTCTTGGCACATACGAGGACCAAATCAGTGTCCTAAATTTCCAAGGGGAAATCAATGGCTTAGTAGAGTCCATTATGGAATATATTTTCAACTAGAAAAGTGAGTTCTTTCTTCCATTCTACACTTTAGACCATTGAAGTTCATGTGCTCCATAATGTTGTCTCTAATGTTCATGTATTCAGAAATAAAGACTAAAATGGGATTGTATTCTGAGTAGTGGAAATTAATTTTATAATTTTTGGGTTTCATAGTCGTGAGAATGATGGTATGATGCAACAAGGTAATTGAAATGGTATTTCAAGATGGTTTGTGGAAAATTGAGATTTTATATGGGGTTAAATGGTTATGGAATATGAATTCTCGTTTAGGCCATTTTGAGGGAAAAAAAATCCAAATTGGATGAGAATAATTTTTTATAAATCTATTTCCAAGATAAAGATACACTCCTAATTTGGTGATGATCCCTCATTGGAAACGATAGGAAATGGGAAAACAAGTTCTAGCTGGGAAGGAAGCTTGAAAAAATGGGATTAATGGAGTATACGAAAAAAAATTAGTCCTTCGAAAGAAAAACACCTTTCCAAATGGATTGTTTTTTTATTCATTTAAGAGGTATTGAGGAGGGTAACCCATGCTCATTTTTTTTCAAATATCTCTTGCGACGTTTGGGAGAAAATGGAAAAAACAATTCTAGTGCAAATGGGATTTCAGAGTGGTTTAGGAAGTTAAAAGTGGTTTTAATCATAAATCATGCATTTATTAATCATATCACGTGTTTTATATCTTTAAACTTAGGTATTAATGATGCGATATTGTTGGAAAAATTTTAGAAGCTCCCTCGATGTGGGTTTTTCATAATGAACAAAACAAATTTGAGGGGTTTTGTTAAAACAAGCTTGGAAAAACTGAAACCTTCAAGAGATAATGGGAAATAAAATACCAAACCATATTAAATGATATTAGAATTAATGTAAATTATTTTTGGAGAGGATAATGTGGTTGAAATTTTGGCAGAATTGACCATGTGATTAGAAGATACATGCAAAACAAGTTCTAGACAAGTTATGTCACAAAAGTGGTTTTGGTGGGAAGGAGAGGTGGAATTTTTTTTTTAAGTGGTTTCACATGCCGCACTTGGTATTTTTTATGTTTTTTTTATTTTTTAGAGGGAAGTGGATATTTTAATGGTATATGCACATAGAGGTAGAGATTGGACTTTGCAAACACAATTGAGTTTTCCACCAAGTTTGCAAACTCCACTTTTAATATATACCTCCACTAGCCTTGGGACCACTTTCAGGGTGAAATTGCACCTCCAAATTTCACCTAGAGAAATTGTGGAGCCAAATGTGTCTAGGTTGAAAGTAGTGGGACCCACATGTCAAAACTCATTTCATTTTTCCTATTTTCTCATTACTTTTTTCTTGTTTTTGGTCAACCAATGAGAGTGAATCACACTTTTGAAGGTGGAGTTTTAAAGTGGAGAATGAAAATTGCGTTATACCTCTGAAATGCCTCCAAGTTCTCAAAGTATTCTAGGCGTACTTAATGACATCATCAAGTCAATGTGGAATTAGACCACGAAGTTCACTTTTCACTACGAGGTCTAAACTTAACATTTCTAATCCGTATAATATATGATTTTTACTAGAAATGGGCCAAAAAATCAAATAAGATATTTTATAAACTCTTAAAATTAGTTCTTCCTTAATTTTTAGTACACTCACCACTTTTTCCTAGAAAGTTGTGATAATGAGTTGAACTACTGAAGGAGTTTGAAATAAGTATGAACCAAAATATCAATTGGGTAATGAAGGGGGGTTAAATGTGATTTAAACTGGTCATTTGGTAGGTTTATAACTATTATTAAGGTGCCTGAAAGCTTCATTACAATTTCCTTGTCCAGAAAGACCACCATGCTTTAGTGTTGGGAAGGTATCATATTTTAATGCTCCAAAAAAAATTACATACATATTCGATCATGTAGTAGACCTTGTAACATTTTTTTTTACTATGACTTGAGCTTCCATTACTATCCATATTTACTTAAACCTTTCATAGAATTTGAACCTTCTAAAGTACTAACATACTCATTTTCCTCAAAAACCACATGGAGAGAAAGCTTTCCCAAGACCATTCCAAATTTCACAGAATCTCTTCTAAATTATACTTTCATGGATAAAACTTCAAGACCTTTCTATTGAATATAATCTAGGATCCTAAAAAAATATGAGGCTCCCAAAATCTTTCTTGTAAGTTGACCTTTAAAAAGAGGAAATTTTGCAATTTTTGAAAAATTTGATTTGTTTGACTAAAAAGAGGTAAAAAATTCAATAGGGTTATCATGTGAAATGCAGGGATATTTTACATGCAAAAAATTATGTACTTTCATATCAACTTAGTGATCATTGTACAAGCAACAATAAATCATCTAATGAAATTTTGGTATAATCTCACAAGTCCATGGAAGATACGAGACTCTATGATACTTCAAGGTGATGGTCAATATACTATATCTTCCATCTACTTAAGATCCATCTTAAATCCTTCATAAAATGTCAAAAATCCAAAGTATATCAACACCTTCTTCATAAAACTATACTTCTTCAAGTTCATGATAGTGAAAATATATACTTAATAGTAATTTCATTTTTGGATCTAGAATCATTGCACATTATCCATTCTCAACCTTTATTTGGTGCCAAAACTAAGGGTACTACACATGGGCTAAAATATTATCTGATCAAGCCTTTTTGAGTAAATATTAAACTTGAATCCTGGTCACTTCAATATCCATATGTGTTAGCCCATAAGGTTTTTTGTTAAGATCACTACTATAAAAAGTTGATTTGGTGGGTGATACTCAATGTATGTGGAAATCCCTCTAGAAAAACCATTTTCATGATATCCACATACACACATATCATCTCCCTCACCTTATATTGTATCTACTCTATTTTTAATTCTTTGTAATTACATGTCTTCTACATAAACCTTAGAATAAACATAAGACACACAATATCTACTTTCATAGCATTTAGGAACACCTTTCTATTGGTGAAATAGTTTGTCCCAGTGCATATTATTGGTTTTCACCAATGGTCATAGGCATAAGCCCATCCTTTTTTGGTATGGGGAGGCTCCCATTATTAAATGTAAACTACCTAAAACTATGGGGTGGTTGTTAGGCCAAGGATCACATAGGAATAACCCCTAGGAATATGAAAGGTCACAAGGATAATGTGGAAAAATGTGGAAAAATGCTTGTACAATGTACATAAGATGAATTTGTTGTAAAGGGAAGGTAAAGAGGAGTAGGATAAATAATGATAAAGGGTCAATGTTGTGAGTGGACTTACAGAATCACATACATTAACTAGAGTAGGTCCACATACTGTTAGAAGAACAGAACAATGTAAGCAATCAACAAGACTAATAAACCAGAGACACAAATTTCTACAGATCCATTAATCAAGGACATAAAGTTCCTTATTTGTTGTAAAAGATCATAATTTTTGAAAAATTTGAGAGAGAGAGAGAGAGAGAGAGAGAGAGTAGAAGAACATAGATAAATGAAATAGTGGAATTATAGCTTTATTTTTTATAGTAGTGGTGACGTAAATTTTAACAACATACAACAATCAACAATTTCTAACCCTTTGGAATAGAGAATCCATTACAATTTATCGCAATAAAAAATGTATTTTCATCTCCCCCACACGAATTTTCACCTTTCCTCATCACTTGTGACCTTTCATATTCTTAGGGAATAAAAGTGAGTCTTTTTCTTATTAATGGAAAAATACTCTTACAATGTTAATTTGAAGGCCACTTAAGTGAATAAGAAAAAATAGTGAAAAATTACATTCTTAATGAATAATTAGAACATGAAGAGAGAGGAAAGAGGAAATATAGAAGGAGGGTTGATCAATCTGATGAAAATGAATCCTTTTTCGATGAATAACTTGCTGACTTGAAGCATTGTGATTATAATATCCTTCTTCTGTGAGATATAAAAACATTCCAGGGCATTGAATAACTATTCAATAACATTGTTATGAGATCTTCACTAAGATGGGAACATGATGATATTATATGATCACAAGGTAGGAGTTAGGATATGAATATCACTACCTTACTCCTCTTGACCTTCACAATTCACCTTCATGACCAAAAGTCAACTCCAATATTCTCTAACCTTTTAATGCTTGTATGTTACTCACTAAAATAGGTCTTTATCTTTCAAATAAAAGGATTTCTTCCTAAATGAAATTATTTTCCTTTGACCAACCATTGAACTAAAATAATGTGATTGCATATGATTCCTCATATGATGTGTGAACACACTTCAATGATTTGAATGAGTGTTTACAAATACTACTAAGTGAATTGCAATATGTGAAATTGAGATGATTTCCCATTTTTTCAAACATAGTACTCCACATGGAGATTATCCCTTACCCTTCCTAGCTCCAAAATTCTCCTTGAATGGAATCAACTTTAGGATGCTCGGAAACCATCTTTATCATATGATCATCATTGAAATAAGGCCTTTTTCAAATAAAATAATTAATCCTTAAGGAAAAATATTTGGTTTAGACCTCTTATTGGACTGAAACATTGTGATAAATTCTCATTCTTATGTGAGATGTAATCACACTCGAAAGTACTAAATACATGTTTAGAAACACTGGCACGAGACATTGCACTGTGTGTACCTACGATGACTTATTGATCCTGAAGCATGATGGTAATGGGTACCTTGGAAGCCTTACTAGTTCATCCTTACTTGTTCCCTGACATGATGTGATTCACATGATGTCCCTTCTCTTAGAAAGAGATTTGAACACAAGGTTAGAGTTAGGATATGATGATCATCACCTTACTCCTCAAACTTCACATTTTACCTTTGAGACAAATACTCGGGGTTCATTTTAAGAGACCTCTTGGAAATTGGAGGTGGAAAACACTTGGTGAATAACCCTGGAACCGGTTTCACTGAAAGGTGAATTTACCAATTTTTTAGAACTGATTTTTTTTCCACGTTTTTTTGAGTTAGAGATACTGAAAAGTTGCACACACTGATCTGTGGTTGGCATGTGTCAACAAGGCTTATTAACTTGTGTCAACAAGGCTCATTGACACATGTCAATAAGGCTTGTTGATACGCATCAATAGGGTTCGTTGACATGCGTCAACAAGCCTTATTGATGCACATCAATGAGCCTTCAAAACCTTAGTTTTTCCCTATAAATACTCTCCCACTAGTCATTTTCATGTTTACACTTTCCGGATCTCAAATTTTCTTGTATACAGGAATCCATTATCTAGGTCAGGTATAATCAATCTCAAGGAAAACTACAATGGTGATTACAAGTGCATCCTAAGCTCAAGACAAAAATCAAGAGGAAAATCTCGTCAACCCACAAGCCCTATCTATGGGAAAGACACTCTACAGAAACCCCTTGTTCCCCCACATCCAGACTGTTTTACAAATGAATTCAAAATACAAGGATTTGATCAAGGCATGTGAGTTTGGTGGGCTTGTTAAGATGCCCCATTTTGAAACACACCATGATATTTTGAACTACCTTCTCTCCTTGTACAATACAAAGGATGACCTGTTTAATGTTACTGTGGACGACATTTGAATATTTCAATTTAGTATCGACCTAGCTGATATTCATCGGTTTACAGGGATGCCATTCAAAAATTTACCCATTTTTATAATGAAGGAAACACTCATCGAAGACAATAAGAAATACCTTGAATCAACTTTTGGTTTCCATGTTGATTGTAAGTGTAAATTGTTTTCATTCGTCATTTTGTATTCATTTTCTAGTTTTTATACAATTTAAATTTATCTTAAATCCAACGGTTTTTTGGAATTTGCAGCTCATGTCAATAAATCTAGACATGGTGTGGATAGGCAAGGAATTGAACACCATGTTATTGCTGCTATGATTTCCTTATTTCAAGATAGAATAGTTTTTTAGGATCGGCAAACAGATATACCAAATTGGGCCATTGCAAACATTATTGTAACTTTCGTAAAGCAAAAATTTGATTAGTGCACCTTTTTATAAAAAAAAATAAGAACTGACATTACAAATGCAAAGCTTTTAGAAAAACTAGTCATTCACACCACAAACTATCTCCTTGGCCTTTATTATGAGGCTCTTTTAAATTCAAAATACAAACTAATTCCTGCTTGCATAGAAGAGGCATTGATGAATTTGTGAATTCCATTTCAAGAACAATAGGTATAAACTATAAAGTTTGTATTTCAACATTAGACTGACAACAAGTATTAACTATTTACTGTTTGCAGAGAATATTTTTAGAGGCCCTTCCCTGAAAAAAGGTGGCATCAAGAGGAATATTCCAACAACACGCTGAGGCATTGGGAGATTCACAATCTGAAATGGAAGTTCACTCATCTCCGAACCGCCAACCATTTGAATTCGTTAAACACTAGAGAAGTAATACCCTTACATGTATTATTTACAAATTCCAAATTTGTATTTTCATTTTCCCATTTAAATTTTACCATATTGAATTGACATACAATTGTATGTTGATGACATTGCAGGGGCTTTGGACCATACACGTGCTTCTCAAAGTCAACCATCTTCCCCACCTCACTTAGTTCAGTCACATGCATTTTTGTCTTCTCAAAAACCACCTCAGCAATCCCAACAATAGATAGATCAAAAACCACCAATTACTACTCCAACATGGCCACCTCAAGCACCGCGACAAGCTACCCCTCAATAATAAGCTATAAATTTTGAATAGTACTTCATTTATATTTATAGTTTTTACATAGTTTAACAGGTTTTCTATGATTCTTCTTGAAAATTTCAACACATTACAGTCCTTCGCCTTCTGTATAAACATCAGCATCACCCCCTCCTCCACCAATAATATTCAAAATTCCAACTAGACGATCAGGAAAAAAGAATATTAGTAAATGCATGCCAATTTCTTCAGCCCCTAGTGGGACACTAAACATTGCCTCCTTGTTTTGAATTACAACCCTCTCACTTAGTGGCTTTCCTAGTGCAATGGGCATATCAGTTTTAAATAATATAAATTTAGATGAAGATTACTTGGGAATTGATATCAATGACCTAACATTATTTTTCAATACATGTGATATGATTCAAGGCCAACAGGTATACTTCTATTTCAACATAATTTATTCAACTTTCATTACATTTCACTTTAGATTTATTTTTTTGAATATTGATTTATTTTATCAAAAATAGGATCAAGCCACCCGAAGGTAGAAAGAAGTAGCAGTCGATCAACCCGAAAGCCCCGATACCTCTCCAACGAGATCATCTTCTTCAGATACAGATGGTGAACAATTTTTAGCTTTTACTTTAGAGAACTTAATTGGTTATGATTGTCAATCCCATATTGATGAGTTTATTCTATGCCATATCATTCAGCTCATAGAATGGGAGAGAAGGGCTAAAGTACTAATCAATGAGACAATAAGTTATGAAAATTATTTGCAAAGGGATAGTTTATACGCTGCAGTCTAGAATCAACTTGTAAAAATGGAATCCTTACTTAACCAAGAAAGTAGTGGGACTGTCATGTATAACAACAACTATAAAGATGAAATTTTGGATAAGACATCAAACAAATTGGAAAATATTAGTGCTAAGACCCAAACATATTTTAACAAATGGTCTAAGGATAAAGATCTGGTAGCAGTTGCATATGCTGAGAGAGATAGAGCGGTTGTAAGTATTATAACTTTCAAACAAATTTTTTGTTGATTTGAAATTTTATTATTTTAGTAATATGTTTAATTGAAATCAATTTTTTTATACAGTTGAAATATGAAAATTTGAAGAGTCAAGCAAAGGTTTTATAAGTTCACTTGGAAACCACAAAAAAATAGTTTATCCGCAATGAAGAATTTGAAGGAAAATATTATTTTCGTTAACAAAAAAATAATACACTGAGGCGGATAATTAAAGAGCATGGCTTTGACCCTGAAATTTTATTCAAAACCAAGGTAGCTTCTGATCCAAATTTGCTATCCCATGGAGATGCGACAAAGCAAGAAGAAATAATTGTAAAGAATCTACACAGTGCTGCGGAAGATCTCATAAGTTCTAGGATTATTTTTTCCATTGGGGAAATGGGTACATGTGGAGAAGCCATTGGGGAAAGGAGTACAAGAGTGGAAAGGGGTAAACAAATTTGAGCGTTGAAAATTTTAATTATTGAGTGTGGAAACTTGAAAAATAGAATCTGTATTTGAAAATTTAAAACATTGAATGTGATGGTCATGGCATTTGAATTTTATTACCTGGATTTGAAATTTGAAACTTGAATATGATAGCCTTTGAAAATTTGAAATACTATATAATCTTTAATTTTATAACTTCCTATATATTATGTATAGAATTTCTAGATTGTATATGGTGTTTATGTTTCTTCTCTACTTGTAATGATGATTGCATTAGATGTGGATGATGACATTAGAATGGAATCATAGTATCATAGATATGGATTATCATGAATTTTATGTGGACATAGATTTATCTTCAAGCACGATCATGGAATATGGATGATGATAATGGATAATTGTTTTAAGAAAATTTGGAATGTAGTACAACGGAGACATTTAAACGTTCTCAAAATCTTCTTCTCTATACTTGTTATGATATGATGACATTAGAATGGATATAGATTATGATGAATGATGATAATGGATAATTGTTTAAAAAAATGGAATGTGTTAGGACAGAGACATTTCTACACATTTAAAATAGATAAATAATTATTTTAATAATAATTGGAGTGTCAAGATTATGATAATGATATGGTGAATTTAATAATAATTGGAGTGTCAGGATTATGATATGATAATGATATGATATATATGGATGATGATGAATTTTATGTGGACTTAGATTTAGCTTCAAGCATGATCGTGGATTATGAATTGTATAATATGGAAAAATCTTCCTCTCTTTATAAAATTTGATTATGTGATTTTATCCCAAAATTTTTTTAAAATATATCAAAGAATTTTGCAAATATAAAAATAAATTAAACATAATTGTAAAAAATCAAGAAATTTCATATGATAGGTTTTAAGTTACCTTTAGTGTTTTAGATGGGTCTGAAATCATCCTTCGTAGTGTGTTAGATCTTTGATTTTAAAAAACTCAACACGAGAAATGGATTAGTAGATAGATGTGTGAGTTGCCTAATGTTGTCAGTCTTGAGAAGTGCAAGCTTCCTTGGATGGATGTCAACCCATGTTTAAAAAAAAAAAGATGAAATAATTGATGAAATAATTGTATTTAAAAAAATGTAAATATATATACCTATAACATCTTTAATGATAACAAGAGTTGAAACAAAATTAAAGATGAAAAAAAATAAAAGTAAGGTCAAGGAGATACCTATTTAAAGCTGAAACAATCCATTATTTATAGCTTCTTCAAAATCTATGTTCTTTTCTGTAGAGTGTGACGATACGCCAATTCCACTCTCATCATTCGGAACAGTTGTATTTGTAGCTGTATTATTCACACCTCTTCTTTTGCAAAGGGAATTCCAATGAACAATTTCTCTATCGAAAGGAAAGGTTTCCATGGAGTATCGAGATACATAAAACATCATCCAACTTTCCATATTTTTATCCAACCTGTTTCTCAGTTTTGATTTTATAAATGATAAAGCACTGAAAACCATTTCATCCTCTACAGACCCCAAAATAATTGTTTGGCATAACTCATATAATCTAAAATATTCACTGATGTCTTCTTGTAAGATAGAACTTTGATAGATTTCTCGCCACATCCTTGTAATAGCACCACTTTCAGAAGGTTTTTCTAAATTTTTATATTGGTTCCTCATTGTTGTTGCAACATTTGTTGTTTAAAACTTTAATAAATCAGCATTCAGTATACCTTTGATTTCCATACCCTTGAACTCTAAAGTATTTGTGAAATGTTCCATTATTGTACCCATGGATTTATGGAAATGATTTCTTATAAAGTTTGCATGACCACCTTCAGTATTCCAAAAATTAGGATTCATCACAGCCATTACTTCAATAATTTTATCTTTGGAGAAATGTTCTCTAATTTCTGATGATAAGGATTCTAATTTTTTTTAAGCTTTATTCTTGTTTAAACTATAACAGACTCAAAGAGTTTACGTTTCATGCGAACATCTTCCCATTCTAATCCTGTAATATCTTGACATTTTTACAAAATGTGCAGCGGTATGTTCCTTCCATTAACATTGATGTAGAGGTAATCGTGGATATTAAATCTCAAATAGTTAGTGGGATTTTTAAGATCTAATCAAGCTTTCGAATTCTCAAAAATAGGTGTATCAAAACTATCTTGGGAATAGTACAAGATATCAAGAATTTGACATACCATTTTTCTCATCTGTATAAAATCCATAATATAGATTGATCTCCCATGTGCATGCTTCATCAATGTATTGATCTCCAACAACATTGGAAGAATACTAACCAATGTAAGCAATGTCTCCAAAGAAGTTAAACGGAACAACAAGTCCCTCGCCCTATCAACTTTATGATGATATTTGTGCATGAAACCAACTAACAAAGGATACTCCTCATGAACTTTGCATGCAGGTTCATACAAAGATATCCATCTCATCTCAACATATTTCAGAATTTTTTTCCCATTTGTAATTCCAATTACAAATTTATGGAACTCAAGAAATCACTTTGGGATGCTAGCCATATAGGCATGAATTTCTCTTATAAGGTATTCTAATTTAGAAAAAAATTCATAGTTTCTTAGCATTTTATACCCTAAATTCATTATGTGAGCCATACAGTGAATTGGTAGCATATATGGGGCCACTATTGTTTGTAATATAATACATAGCCCTGCTTGGTGACCCTACATGATAGATGCACCATTTTCTCAGAATCATACCAAATTCGTAGCAATTTTATAATCAGTCATTCCAGAAATATGTTTCAAATGAGAAACAACTATTTTATGTAGGTTTTTGGCATTATAGTTTTCAACCATTTTCATAACACCCAATAGATGAGGTGTCCTTATATGATTTTCTAAAGTATAAACTTAGATACATACCCATGTAGTGTTGTCAACTATTGTGACTTCATCAATTGAAAGAGAGATAAACTTTGATTTTGGTACATTCTCTTTCAAATCTTCTTTCTCTATCATTGAAAGGAATTTTTCCATTTCCCATCCACTACTTTTAGACCAATGAGACTAAGGTACATTCAACATTCCATTATATTGATACAAAAATTTAAAATTAAGGAAATCTAAAATCGGTCTTCCTTTCTTTAGTATATGAAATAAAGTAGAGAACTGTATGATTTTTGCATGTAGATTTGTTTGATTCATCTTACCAATTTGTGATGTGATCGTTCCTTCCTTTTCCACGAGATGTCTACATTTTTTCTGCTTTGCTTCATAATCCACTACGTATTTAACATGCATGCATTATTTTTCAGTTTTCCACCTATGTGTTTTGATTTTCTATCCATCCACCCCCGTTACAGTCAAATATTGTTTTCCACAATGTTTTTCTATAGTGTTCAGCTTCATTTACATTTTTTGTTGCTTTCCAAATTTCCACGTACATATTATACATGTACATTTAGATAGGATCTCTTTTGAATTAGATGATTATACAGGTTCGATAAATGGAAATTTGGCAACCCAATCAAACTTGTATGTCCTACCAATAGTCCACATATTCTTGTTCATTTTCTATGTTTTACTTTTTTGAGTAGAATTTTGAGCAATATCACAATCACTTGGTTTCCTCTTTCGTGAACCAGAATTTGAATTTGATTTTTGTGTTCCATTTTGCTGAGTATTTGTATGTGTGATATCTTGATGCACTCCTGGTTGCACCCCAATAGGAAGAATATCTTCAAGATCTAGCATCTCAACAGTTATATCTTCAAGATCTGACATATTATCGTAGGTGTCATTTGTTTGATACTGTGCAAAATGCATGTCCACCTCAATATTACCTTCCACACAGTCAGTATTCTGATTCTTTCTGGTGGCAGCTATATGGTTGTTGGTAGTTGCAATATTTGTATCAGCAGAGTTTCCAAAATACTTGAACAGGGACTTCTGAGATTTCTTAGTTACTTTTTGGGTCTTTGCATTATGAGGACTAACACCTTCCATTATTCTAAATAGATTCATGCATCAGCAAAAGAACCAAGTTACGCATCAAAGACAAAATTCCCATTGCGCGTCTACAATACCTCCTTGTCACGTGTCAACTATATCCCTATCGCGCATCAACAACTAACCCCCTTGTCATACATCTGCAATACCTCCATGTCGCGCATCAGCTATATCCCTATCGTGTGTCAACAGCTAACCCCTTTTTTGTGCATCATCAAATATCATCTATCACCCGACTCTAAACTACTAAAAGGCTAACAGTAATCTTTGGTGCTTAGAGTATGTGAGTTCATGGTATTGGTAAGGTACTGGTGGTAGTATCGTAGTATAGTACCTGGCGAATCACCTAGATTTTTATAGGAGATGTTTTCAAATGTAGGTAAAGCTGACCCCAAAAAACATATATACTATAAATTTTAGGCGAACAGGACACCGGCCTGCTCCAAAAAAATTACCTTTTCAAATTTTCCTAAAATGAAATTTTCACCATATTACGAAAATTCACCACTAAAATTATCCCTGCTTTTCACGTTATAGTGCGACCGAGCCATAATGTGAGCGCGTTATGGCCAAAAATCATATTTGTGTCCACTTTTTGGCCCCCCATCTTTGTGGCTATGCCCTTCATCTTCACTTTACTTGCATGCCTACCAAATCACTAACCGCTGCAAAATTGAAAATACCCTTTCCATTTTTCTTTGATGGATTTCCATACTCTCTTTAAAATCCCCCATTTGGCAAAAACAAGGAGGATACTAGTACAAGATGTGGAATTTGGTTTTACAACAACCATTAGCATTTAATTTGTGCCACAAATATCTTATCAACTAACCCATATTATGCATATTGTACAATCTTTGTTACTTCAAGGTCTGTATTTCTTGTAAAACATTTTTCCTGGCTGTGTATGTGCCCTACCTATGCACCCACATTATTATAGGTATTTACTCAAATAGATCACCTATTTTTTTACATTCAACTTCTTCTTACACAAAGGTTGATAATTCTAACAAGGAGGGAGGAATTTCATTGCCAAATTTTCATGACATGCCTCCCTTGAGGAAAAACACCATGTCTAGGCCTACTTCACCTTAACCAAGCAATACAAACTTTCTACATGCCTACTAATAACTAAATCTGTGCAATCACCACAGGTTTAATTGGCGTGTTGAAGAAAAGTTTCAAGTCTCCTATAAGTAAAACAAAAATGAAGCTTCCATGGCAAGGATCTATGAAACCACATATCTTTGATGCATCCCACAAAATAGTCCACATTCCTTGAAAAACAACATAAAATTAAACTCTTCCTTATATTTTTTTTACGCCCAAACCCAGGTTAAAATCTCTCATTTTTGCATAGGCTTAGAGGATGTTGGAAAAGATTGTGGATACTAGTTTAGCACTTGTCATTTCCATTGTTTGCAAAATTCAATGGCCTCTCTCCCATGGCGCTACTACCCAAGAACTATAAAATCTCTTCTCCCATCAAAATGAAGAGAAAAAACCCTAGTTTGTCTATGCCCTATTTCACCCTCTAGATGGGCCTCTTTCCACAATTTTATTATTTTATTTATCATGCTAGAGGTGTTTACAATTCATTACTTGTACGATAGAGATTGTTATAAGTTGAAATCTGGTAATTAAATGGAAAACATAAATTAGGAGGCACTTTTCAAAACGCGTGTACACCACAGTGTCAATTCTGAAAATTTTGTTGAGATCGTATGACTCAGAGGAGGGAACAAAGGCCAAATACATCATCCTTCCATAGCAAGACATCCCAGCTTCCAAGTAGAAAATATGTTTTGATCTTGGACACTTGCTATAATAGTTGGCTTACCCTGACGTGGATTATGGAAGAAAATATAGCAAAAGGATTATGTTTTAACTGTGATAGCAAATATGGACTGGGACACAAATGTGCTGAGAAGAAGTTGTTCTATATTGATGGAGGTAATGAGGATGATGAGGATGCTGAAATTATAGGAGAGGCTGAGGAACCAGTAGAAGATGAAGTAGAGGATCACTAACCTACAATTTCTTGCCATGCATTATCAGGTATTATTACTCATCCAACACTCAAGGTTATTGGCTATCTCAAAAAATAGAAGGTGACAGTGTTGATTGACTCGGGGAGTACTCATAACTTCATAAATAATAAGTTAGCTTCCCGCCTCAATTGTAGGAGAGGCTGAGGAACCAGTAGAAGATGAAGTAGAGGATCACTAACCTACAATTTCTTGCCATGTATTGTCAGGTATTAGTACTCATCCAACACTCAAGGTTATTGGCTATCTCAAAAAATAGAAGGTGACAGTGTTGATTGACTCGGGGAGTACTCATAACTTCATAAATAGTAAGTTAGCTTCCCGCCTCAATTGTTCTATTTACCCAGCTCCAGAAATGAAAGTTATGATTGTGGATGTGTTATCCCGTAAAATTGACAAGGGAAATTTTACCGATAACCATACCGAAATTTTGTTCCGATCCCTCGTTAGGGATCCCTTGCGTTCGAAACGTTATAAAATCCCTTCCCGAGAAATCTGGTTTTTCGAACTTGTCTTTTTGAGCCTCTTTTGGCTGGGCGCATGAAATTGCTATGTAACACCAACTTTTGGTGCACCCCCTTTAAAACCTTTGGCACATGATTTTCAGTGTCAACACACCTTTTGGTGTGCCAAAGCTTGTTGAGCCTTCCTTGCGTGCGCCAAGGCGCATGCGCCTGTGTTGTCACAACGTTTGTTGCGCCCCTTTTTGGTGCGCCAAAGGACGCACATAATCCCATGTCGACATCGCTTTTGGTGTGCCAAAGGCACGCTTGATTTCTTGTTGGCAGGCGCTTTAGTGTGCCAAAGGGCGCATGCCTTCCCGTGTCGACAGCAATTTTCATGCGCTTTTCAAAAGTGGGTGGCGCATTTATGACCAGCTCACCTATATATATGTGTTTGCGCACCCAAAATGTCATTTTCACTATTCGCTAAGCACGTGATTCTCTGAGCCTGTCAACCTCTGCCTCGTCGTTTTCAACGTGTTGTGGACCCGTTTTCCAGGTTTTTTGCTATTTATTCGGGTAAGTGCTCTTATCTCTTCCATATGATTTGTTTTCTGGTTCTTCATGCTTGCTGGTTGGTTTTTGAATGCATCTTTTGAGCTACCCCCCCCCCCCCCCCGTGCTTTCTTTCCTTATTTTCATCTTTCCAAATCTACAGAGGAGGATGTTATTTTGAGGGCATGATCTGAACCCCCCTTTGGATTGAACCATTGTGTCTCCCCAAAACAACCTTGGAAGTATAAGTATCAAAGGGTTGAGCCATTTAAAAGAATATTTTTCCCTTTTGACGCATCGGCGCGTCATGCAACATTATAAACAGTTGTGCACCCATGGCGCATCTGTCCCCCCTGCAGCATGACTAAAAACCGCGCCAATGGTGCACCCATCTTGCCTACTGCATCATTAACTTCTGCGCCCTCAAGGCACGCCTCTTCCATATGCTACAAGCGCTGAACTTGCGCCCCAAAGACGCGTCAACCTTCCTTGCTGCATCACTTTTCCATGCGCCAATGGTGCACCCCGCACCCATGCAACACAAGCTTTATCCGCGCCAACTATAAAGTCGTAAAAGCGTAGGAGCATCCCTCCTTACAGTAACATTCGTGTTGTGCAAACCCTCAGTGCACCACGCCATATTTCCTTTGGCGCACAAAAATTTCCTGTTACACACTTTTCTCATGCGCCAAAGGGCGCACCAAATCACAATGTAACATGAAAAGTCCATGCACCTTTGGCGCATCCTATCTCCATGCAACACGCAACTTTCATGTGCCCTTTACTGAAATGCACTCTACAGTATGCATGCGTCATGCGCCTTTGGCGCCAGTTTAAATTTTACAACATCCTCTTCCTGTGCGCCCTACCTATTTTAGCCCTGTAAGTTGTAATTTTCCTACGCCCTGGGCCTGAAAATCTCTAACTCTTTCTTCTGCTAACATTCCAATGGAAGATCAAATGGCTAATTCAACCTTTTCGGATTGGATCTCGCTTCTTCTTCATGCAGATCAGCAACTAAGTTCGAAAGAACATATGTCTACATCCAGCAGGAGACCCACCAAACCAAAAGGAAAGGCCAAGCTTACAGAGGAAGAGATGAAGTACAAATATCAAAGGGTCAGAATGCCCGAGTCACAGGCCGAATGCAGCATGGACGTCAGAGACTCAGAATTGGGGCATATCGACATGGAGGAATTTTGGGCTAGAACTCATAAAGTTACAAGGAGTCCATGGATGGAAAAACTAATAGGCAGTGCCCTGCACTTCACCGGAGGAATCCCTGTCAGCACCGTCAACAATGAATTTATGATGGTGGTTGCCCAGTGTTACAACAAAGACACAAGATGTGTCGAAAACAGTAAGGGTGAGGTAGTCATTAACCTCACTACCCGTCATTTTGAGATCATACTCGGCATCCCTCACCACCGGCACTTTGTGGCCGTTAGCCAAGCAGAGTGCATCAAGGCCTGGGAAGACAATGAAGACCAATGTATGCAGCTAATGAATGAAGTATATCTGAAAAATAAGAAGGTGGTAACCCGGTGGCCCCAAATCATCCACCGCAGTGACTTCTCAGAAGAGCTCAGCGATACCATTACCTTCCTGAGCAGGGTCTTCGGGCTTTCTGACACCCATTACTTCCATAAATGGATGCTGCGCTACTTGGAAACAATGAACAAGAATTTTCCTGATCAGCGCTTTTGCTGGGGGGAAATTATAAGCAACACCATCTCCGAACAGCTACAACAATTTTGCACAACGGGAGTATTCCATATGAACTCCTATGTGGTCTACGCTACAGCGTCAGAGATGGATTATCCAGGCCCAACCCGAAGTGGAGTTTGGCCTCAGGTCAAAATATACAAGTATTATCCAGAATTAAGGCTGGAGAATAGCATCTCCCAGTTCACAAAAGTTAACGATGTGTTTTTCTATCACATCATCTGCCTGCTGAGGCCGAATATGACTCATAGTCGTACAACCAAAAACATAGTGGCAGCCACGGAGAAATGGGGAGCCCTGTTCACCCAATTTCCTACATTCACCTATCTAAGGGCTGCCAACTTTTTGGGAGAGCCAACCAAGCTACCAAGGTATGCTGGGCCTAAGCTGATTCTGCTGGAACTATCAAGGCAGCTGGTCACATACCATGAAAAATGCCTTAAAAGAAAGAAGGGTGGAACTCCTTTCCCCCTCACAGTGGGCCGATACACATGCTCTACCCACCACAAGGCAAAGGAAATGTTTGCAGAGCTGGAGTTACTCAATTTGAAGCATGACTTCCCAGCTAGGCCTACCTTCGACCCAAGGGGCTACCTGCCAAGAGCAAAGCTTGATCCGATCCATGTTCCTCAGATCGAGGATATTTATATTGACGTCCTCCATGAGGTAGATCTCAGAAGAAAGGATCATTCTCACCTAGCATTGGCAGAAATCATCCAATATGGGGTAGCCATTATCCCCAAAGGCTACCAAACAACAGAAGATGAAGTAGACAAGGTATATAATGATACAGATGGGGATGATTGGCCCTTCCCGGCCATTGATAGAACTAAAGCTCATCAGACAATTGAGGAGAGGGTCAAGGAGACTTTGCGGAGGACAAAACATTGGTGCCGGATGAACGGCCTAATCTACCTCGGGGTTGATTTCACAACCTCCCCATTGGGCAACGCACCTTCACGATCCAAGAAGTAGCTTAAAGGCAAAGGTGTAGAAGGTGAATCCAGCACCATTCAGGAAGAAGCCCCTGAGAGTCCTCCTTCCGCGGCACCCGAGCAGGTAATATCTCTGGTCACACCAGAGAAAGAAGCAGAAGAGGAAGTTCCAATTGGCCCATCCACTCAGGATGTCGGCATTTCTACCACAACAGAGGTCCCTTCTATCCCTTCTTCTTCTCTTCCTTCCCCTCCTCGAGAGACTCAAGCGACCATCCCTTTGGTCGTGTCCTCTGTCCCTTCTTCTACTCTTTCCCCTGCTTCTTCATCTATCTTCTCCTCCCTCACTGATCTGTCCTCCTCCATTTCTTCCCTCATCTCCGGGCTCCCTTCCCTTCCTATGTCTTCCGCAGCTGCAGTTTCCCTTCCTCTCGTGGACACTTCTTCGGCTATTCTCTCAATGTCGCCACCGCGTGTCTCCACATTTTTCCCCTCTTCTACTGTAGCTGCCTCCTCCTTTGTCTCTGGTCCTTCTTCCATAGGACCGGTCTGGATCTCTCAGCAGCTAAGCCAACAAAAGAGGAAAGTTCCCATCGCTCCAATGGACTTTTCAGTGATCCCAGCCAAAGGGGCAAAGAAGCAGAAGCCTGTTACACGCTTCTCTAAAAGTGTTGCAGGTGAGAGAATCATGGAAATTGCATACCCCGATCCCCTCAAAGAGAAAAAGGATCTGTCTCTGACATATTTCACTGTGACCCAAGTCACAATGGGGACATCTTCTAAAAGTCTCCAGGGGGAAGCTCTTTCCGCGGTTGACACCCTCTGTCAAAAGCTTCAAGAGACGAAAGAAGAGAAAAGGCTACTAAAAGAGCAAAACAAATATCCGCTCCAAGCCTTATAGAAGATGGGTAGTGCACCTCCCACAACTGCCGCCGAGACTTCTGAGCTTCTCAGCCAGGAGAAAATCAACGAATATGCAAAGATCGGTGAGCAGGGTATGGCCGTTTCCGCTTGGAGGAGCCAAATCCTCAAAGACAGCGAAAAAGTGATTGCCGAGTTCTCTGACATATACCTGAATATCAGTAAGGCGAATAAAGAACTCCAAGCATTAGCAGGGCCCATATCAGAAGAGTTGGAACATGCTAGACTGCAACACGAGGCCTTCTAACAAATGTTTGACTGTTCAGTTGAAGATCTGGTCAAGTTCGGCGTCTTCGGCCATCCAAGGGCCCTCAACAAAATCATGTCCACTCTGGACTATCAGGTGGATCAGCTAGAATTTATTCTAGAAAAGATTGACAAAGTAAAGGAAGAGGCCCTGGATATAATGCATCAAATGGAGTGAATTGTTCTCAACATGTCTCCAGGGTTGCTCACTCCTTCCTTTACCTTAAGGACAGCTGATGAAACCATCCGGATCTTCAAGGAGATCGCTTCTCAAGGAACGGGGCCAGAGGTCACATTTAACACTGAATCTATCAACAACCTGTTGGCATGTAGGGACTTCGTCGGGTTCCTCATTGAGGCGGAGAAGGACTTTTCCAAACTCCCGGAGAAGCTTATAGATGAGCGGGAGACTTGTGAGGCAATAAGTGATAGGCACAAGGATCCTTCTCAGGATCAACTTGGACCAATAATTAACAAGTTTTTGGAATACTGCGCTCAGTTCCATATCTCATCACCTGAGCAACATCAAAAGCAGGCTACCCCCTTTCGGCCGCAGGATGACGACGAGTAGCTTCTTCTTCTTCTTCTTCTTCTTCTTCTTCTTCTCTCTCTTCTCCGACTTTCTTGTTGAAATGTCTAAAGTATGTTGGCACAAATGATGACATCATCCATGTTGCGTCATGGGATTATGTCATCCATCAAGTTGTCAAAAGTCAACATGACTTTTAGATATTTTGTAAATATCTTTGTAAATAGGTGGTTGGCTCCTTTTTGCCTTCTTTCCTTCTCCTCTTCTATATATATTGGAATACTTGTTGTATTCGAGGGTGAACATTTTTTAGATGAAAATAGAAGTGAGGAGAGAAAGACTTTGAGCTTTCTTGTAACAGAAGAAAACAATAATACAAATATTGAGACTTTGTGCTGAATACCTATGTTATGTGTCAGAACTTTCTTATGTTAGATCTGCACGTGTTTATTCTGTTAGATTCAGATCTACTTTTCTGTCATTTGCTCATCAGTATTGCTTTGTTTATTTATGCAAGTAGGTTTGGCTCTGTTTACTACCAACCCAAAAACATAAATCTTCTGACCTTTCTGCTTTGGAATTCATTTCTTTTCTCCCTTCGGACCTGTTCCTTCTTCCTCCTCTCTTTCACTCCTTTATCTTCGCAACCGGAAATAAACCTACTGGGATGAGATCCCAAACCCCCGAAGGCAGAATCTGTGAGACTTGCATAGATTCTTGCTGGTAGAATAGCAATAAACCAGTTTCACTTTGCTGACTCAAAGAGGGGCTATGCCCTGCACACTGTTGGCTCGTTTATCTATAGATCTGCCCAAGCAACATATTTTCGGACCAACAGGATGGTGGGACAGTCGAGTGCATAGGAAAGTGCCATAGTATCAATCTTTCTATGGGAGACTACATGTTAGACTCACCTATGTTTGCTATTTCTATGGGAGGGTAAGATATTGTTTTGGGTGTCCAATGGCTCACAACCTTAGGTACCATAGAGATGAATTTCCAAGAATTGTTCATGCGATTTCATTCAGATGGAAGGAAAATAAAATTGAATGGGATGGTAGCTAAGTCTCCACAGATTATTAGCTCTCATCAGATGCAGAAGGTTCTCAGAAAAGGACTAGATGAATTTATAGCAAAGTTATTTTCCATACATGTACAAAATATTGAGTCTTCAATGCCACCTGATCTTAAGAAGATTATTGATTCTCACTCATCTATTTTTTACACAATTCTAAAGGGACTAACACAAGTTAGGGATCATGATCATGCCATTCGGTTGATTCCAAGGATCCAACAACTTAACATCAGACCATACAGATACCCATATTCCTAGAAAAGTGAGATTGAGAAAATGGAGTAGGAAATGTTGAAGGTAGGTATTGTTAGGCATAGCCAAAGCACATATCCTTCGCCAGTGGTCATGGGAAGTATGAAGGATGAAACATAGAGGATTTTTATAGATTACCAAGAAGTCAACAAGTACACCATCAAATATAAGTTTCCTATTCTAGCAATTGATGATTTACTTGATTAATTGCATGGTGATATTTATTTCATAAAATTAGATCTTCGTTTAGGGTAACATCAAATTTGAATAAGAGAGGAAGATGATCATAAAAAGGATTTTAGGACTCATGAGGGCCATTATGAGTTCTTAGTAATGCCATTTGGTCTTACAAATTCTCCCTCAACATTTAAAATCTTGATGAACACTATTATTAGACCATTTTAAAGGAAATTTATATTAGTTTTCTTTGATGATGAATTGATTTACGAAAAGACATGGGAATAACATTTGCAATATGTAGATAAAGTGTTGGAATTTTTTTAGAAACATAAGCTTTATGAAAATCCATCCAAATGTTCTTTTGGTGTAAAAGAGGTAGAGTACTTGGGTCACATTGTATCCCATGAAGGTGTTGAAGTTGATCTTTAGAAGATCAAAGCTATCGTGGAATGGCCAAGGTCCAAAAATGTAAAAAATCTCTGAGGGTTCCTTGGAATAACAAGGAACTACAAAATATTTGCGAGGGGATATGGTAGAATTTCATCTCCACTCACTACATTACTAAAGAATGATGCCTTCCATTGGACAAAGATAACCACCAAATCCTTTGAGCAGTTGAAGGAATCCATGTGCACCACCCCAGTTTTGGCTACTACCGACTTCTCAAAAACCTTCATTGTTGAGTGTGTCACTTCAAGATCAAGAATGAGAGCAATTCTAATGCAAGAAAGAAAACCAATTACATTTGAGAGTCACCAATTCAAAGGAAAATATCTTCTCAAACATGTCCATGAGAAAGGAATGATGGTCATTCTTCATGCAGTCAAGCAATGGAGGCTCTATCTAATGGGTAGGCATTTCAAGCTGAAAATTGATCATGATAGTCTCAAATAATTTCCGGAGCAAAGATTATTATTTGAGGAACAACAAAAGTGGGCAGCAAAAATGTCGGGTTATTATTTTGAAATTATATACAAAATGGTTAAATAAAATGTAGTAGTTGATGCGTTGTTCAAAAGGAATTCATCTGCAGACACATTATTATGTGCAATGTCCATGTTGAAGGCAAATTGGCTAGATGAATCAAGATTAGAATCAGAGCAAGACAAGTATACACAATCTCTAATATATAATATAAAGAAATGCTCTATAACATCTAATAAATTTGAGTGGAAAGCTAATACCCTATGGTAAAAGAAAAGGTTATACTTCTGCAAATATTCTGAGTTGATGCATAAGATTCTTTCAGAGATACATGCATCACCTGTGGGAGGACACTCTGGGGTTTTGAAGACATATTATAGAATAAAAAGAGAATTATTTTGGGAAGGACTCAAGGGTGATGTACAAAAGTTTGTATCAGAGTGTTTGGTGTGCCAACAAAACAAAGGTGAAACCATTAAGACACCAAATCTATTGCAACCATTACCAATTTCTAGCTAGAGATGGGAGGAGGTCTCCATGGCTCTCATCACATGATTGCCTTTTTTAGAGGGTAAGAATGTTATTTTGATGGTTGTGGATAGGATCAAAAAATATACCCATTTTTTTTCCCTGTCACACCCATTTACAGCCAGTACAATCGTAACTATTTTTGTTGAGACAATTCAAAAGCTACATGGAACTCCAAAGATAACTATAAGTGATCATGATCCTATTTTCATGAGTAATTTTTGGACATAATTATTTGCATGTTTGGGTATTCAGCTAGCTCATATTTCATCTTTCATCCTCAAGCTAATGGGAAAATGGAAGTGGTTAACAAATTCTTAGAGGGCTATCTACTTTTTTTTGTATCAGATAAGCATGAACATTGGGTTAAATATTGGCTACCACTTGAAAAATGGTGGCATAACAAATATTTTCATACCTCTTCTCAAATGACCCCATTTTTAGCATTATATGGTTACCATCCACCATCTCTTACTTCTTCCTTGAGGCTAAAAACTAAGGTTAGATAGGTTGAGGAACACATTTAACACCAACAACACGTTTTGGCTAGTTTGAAGGAGAATTTGGCATTGGCACAAAACAAGATGAAACAAAAAAACACATCAACACCGTAGTGAAATAAAATTTGAAATTAGTGACTGGGTTTTTATGCATCTACAACCTTACAAGCAGATGCCCTTGAAGCAATAGAAAAAGGACAACAAAATTGCTTATAAATATTATGGTCCTTATCAAGTTCTACAGAAAATTGGAAGTGTTTCTTATAAACTAGAGTTGCCTCAATCTTCACACATACATCCAGTATTCCATATTTCCTACCTGAAGAATGTTATTGGAAAAAAAATTACAGCTCGAAAAGAGCTACCAAAACTTAATGAGGAAGGAAGAATAATTTTGGAGTCAGAGAAGATTCTATAAACACGTACTAAGAGGCTGAGAACTAGAGACATTAAGGAATATCTGATCAAATACAAGAATCCAAGTATAGAGGATGCGACCTAGGAGGATGAATGTTTTTTGCAGCAACGTACGAGATTATTCAACGTTGAGGACATCGTTGGTTTGAAGGGGAAGGGCATGCTACACCCTTAACCTATTGCTTCTATTAGGATATGAGTAGCCAACTTGCGGCTTACCATATCATTTTATTATGTCATTTATACTTTCTCATGCTTAGTAGGTCAACCTTGGTGATGGCCATGACATAGAAATATTATTTATATGGGATTGTAGGTAGTATTTTATGATCATTCTAGCATTTTTGTCCTATTGAATGGTTTGGAGGTTTCCCCCTTGAAGTGTCGAAGCTATTTAAATTATATATTGAGATCATTTATCTCAAATATTGTGTTCTTTGGTGTTATACTATTGCTCATTATCTGAATTATATAAGTAATTTCACTACATGTAACATAGAGAGTGAATGTCGGTGAATGTGGTGCATCATAGGATAGTGACGATGTGTGAGAATGTGAAGCTAAAAAGATGTTTCATGAATGTGCCAAGTGTGAAATTTTTCATTTGTATGATGTGAGGTTCATGTATGGAGTATGCCCTTAATAGTCAAGTGTGAACCATGGCATAATAGTGTGTCATAGGTAAATGACAATACAAGAGGTATATCAGTGTGTGTATGATGTTTAAGAGACTGGATATGAAGTGTAAAGCAAAAAATTATAAATGCAAGACACGTTATAATGCTAGAAGTTGGGGGGTAGGGGGGAGAAAGCATGATACCCCCCAAGTGTATGATGTGAATAGGTATCTGATAAAAGTGAAGGGAAATTATCCTCCACCCGATGCTTACAGATATAAAGGCGTGTGACCAGGCTTTCAGATCAGTGGTGTAGGAGATAGATGTTGCATTAGTGAATGATACCTATGTGCAATGAGACCTAGGCAACGATGAACACCTATGTGGAGAATACTGCAAAGGTAATGTATACTTATGTGAAGGACACTGCAAAGGTAGTGTATAGCTATGTAAAACAGACCGCAGAGGTTATGATAGTATATGCTTAGAGCTTGGTCCTTTATTATAGTCACATAGCTTAAACATTTATATGATTTCCTTGGGTTGATTTCACGTGTAACAAATGGAAGGAAAACCCATAAGAAAATAAAATTGCCAAAGGATAATACACACCTAAAATAAGCGAGTAAAGTAAAGAGAGGTCAATGCCACCTAGAGAAGATGAGGCTGTATGGGTTGGGAATTGGTGTCCACATTCATAACAGATAAAACAATAAAGTATCAACTGCGTTATATGGTGTAAGAGGCCAAGAAAAAGACATGAAACACATACAAAACGCCAAAGATAACTTAATCAATTTCTAGTTTTCTCGCTTAAGAATCATATGAATAGTAGTATGTGACTAGGACCAAGAAATGTACCCAAAGTGCGTGATTTAGTGTCTGCAAACTTGAAAACCACACTTGGCAAAAATATTATTACCTCTATCTATGAATCATATCTATATCATGTGAGAATACACTAGGTTTTGCCCCCTTCTAGGAGGGATTTTTTTCGGTACAGAGCAACAAGAAACAACCATAAAATGGAATACCTTACAAGTTGGTTTATTAGCATTCATGGATGAGATTTGAGGTGCATCCCCACCTGTCAAATGGAAACTTATGTAGGTTTTACTGTATTTATAGACCTTCTTATTATGGTTTTAAGATTTATTAACTACATGAAATTCACCAAAGGGTTAAATGTAACTTTATCTTCATGATAATAAATAAATTAACAATACACCTTAAACAATAAAACAATGATGGATAATAACATGTAATAGTGATTTTAGGATTCAACCAACTTGAAATCAATCAAATATTCTTTATAAATTTTAATCTTAAAAACCTAATGTTATTAACTATTAAATAACTAGATCGCCAATCTTTCATTGTGAATGGTATTTATACCAGTTTAGAGAATAATTATTATGCCGTAGGCATTTACAATTGAATGAGCCTTTCCCTCTCTACAACAATTTCTTACATGTACGATAGAGAAATCTAATGACTAAAACGGACAAGGAAATATTATGAGGCGCTGTGCAAAATGCATATACGCCACATTTCCAATTCTGACAATTTTGTTGACATCGTTCGACTGAGAGGAGGGCACAAAGGCCAAACACACCTGCGACGCATCCTTCACCACTACTAAAATCCCAATGTTCTTCACATCCACATTCGGAACGATCATCGTGGAGCTAGTGTAAGAGACGAACCAATCCTTAAAGGCTTCCTTCCACAGCAAGACATCTCAGCTTCCAAGCACAAAAGCTTTTTGGATCTTGTGACATCTGTTATGATAGGTGGCTTGGCCTGGCATGGATTCCCTTTTTCCATCATAAATCCCATCCACATTTTCCCAATGTATTATTTTCACAGGTATAGATTGTAAAGATAGTGACAAGTAGGTTATTTCTTTTTGGATGTTTTGAGGCAGTTGTCAAATTGTTTTGGAGACTAGAAGGGATTTTATCAAACGTTTCTCACCAGGGAAGTCCTGTTTCTCTTCCCCTTTTTTTGTTTTGTGTTATTTTATCAGTATCCTTACAATTGAATAATATTAAACGAGGTGTTGATGATGAGGAGCGAAGTTGATCGTTGATGGGGTTTCTTATGCTTTGGTTTGGTATGTGGGGGTTTCTCAGTTGAATGGGTTAAGAGAGTATAGTATTGCATGCCATCTACTGTGGGGGTTTTACAGCGTCGGGTGGGGTTCTCTCAGAACTATGTGCAAATAAACTGGGCATAGATAAAAAGGGATTTTTGGGAGGGGAAATGTCTTCAAAGGAGAGGAAGTTGCGGGTGGGATTGAGGTTGCCAATCCCTGCTAGGGAGGACACATTTTTAAAGCCTTTACCATAATCATTGCCTCGTCTGGGAAGAAACATGCATGTTTCCTTCAAGTTGCCCTGTGGCCCTCTTCAGGAAGTTGTGCTAGAAGACCTCTAGAAGATGTCAACTCTTCGATGTGGTAGCAGCTGTAAGGTTTACAAGGTCAAATATGTCAAGACAGGCTAAATCTGTGCCCTCAAAATTATCCAGGAAAAACACAAGCTTGCAATCCGAAAAAAAAATCATGAGAGAGATGGAAATTCTCAAAAGAGCCAATTCTCCACACATTGTGTAGCGTTATGGGATTTTTTATCGAGGTGGGGAAATTTCCTTGTCTTGGAATACATGGACGGTGGAGCCCTTGCAAAGTTTCTTCAAGCCCATAAGAAAATTCTCGAGCCGTATCTGGGTGAGGTTGCCAAGACAGGTATTGAGGGGTTTGTTTTACTTGCATTAAAACAAAATTGTTCTTCGGGATATAAAGCCCTCCAATTTACTGATCAACAAGAGAAGAGAGGTGAAAATAGCCGATTTTGGCGTGAGCACTATGTTGGTGCACACTTTGGTCCCATGTAATTCCTTTGTGGGGACCTGTGCCTGCATGAGTCCTAAAAGATTTGATCGCTATGGTGGAGGATATGATGGTTTCTCTGTTGATATATGGAGTTCGGGATTGTCTTTTCTGGAGTGTGCTATTGGAATATTTCCTTGCTTATCTCTAGGGCAGAAGGCTGATTGGCCTACCTTAATGGCGAGTATATGTTAGAGGAAGAAAGCAGGGTATTTTTCCAAGATTGGTTATACATGTAACATTGGCGTCCATGCTTTCATCATGTTATTTTAGATGTGGATGAATCTAGAAATAAACCTAATTGAATTTGATTCTCGATTTGTTTGAAGTTGTGGCAGTAATCACAAGTCTTTGCAAATTATTCTTCCATAGACTGTTATGATAGAGGAAGAGGGAAGGATAGGCTGTCAAGATTGGTTATGCACGTAACTTTGGATTCCATGCTTGTATTATTTAATCATGGATGTGGGAATTACAAATAAACCTCGTCCGATTTGACTTGAGACAGTTCTGATAAATCTTTGCAGACCATCCCTCTATTTCCTTGGGAAGCTTGCAGATAGAATTTTCTTTACATGCTTAACTTTCGAAGTAGATGGTTTAAATGAATGTTATTTGATTTCACCTATAGACTTGTCCTTCCAATGCCTTCAACCTATAGATAGAATTTTCTTTTGATAAGATTCGTGCACTACTCTGATAGCACAAGAGATTAGGGCATGCTATTAAATCTTGATTATATTCACAAACAAAGGCGTATTTTAGTGTTATTCCTTTTGAGAAGCTTGTAGATAGCTTCTTTAGGGAAAATAATTTAGTAATTCATGCTAAACATAAGAAATTATTTCAATTGGCATATCTATGAGATTTAAAATCAACAGACTGACCAGATGCACATACAATGGCTAATCTCAACATTATTCCCTTTGACAAGTGTGCAGATAGCTTCTTTAGGGAAAATATTTAAGTACTTCAGGGTTAACACATGAGGATATTTTAATTGACATAGATATGAGACTCAAAATAAATAGATTGGTTGTATAGGAACCAAGTTTGGCTTAGGGAAACATTTTACCCTTGGGAATTTTGTCAGTCTTAGGCAGTATCTAGTGGAGGATCAAATTCAAAGAAATTTTCATGGAAGCGTATGAATGTCGATCATTCAAATTCGAGTATCCTGCCCAGATAATCTTGCATACTAGTCATTTAACCATGTTTATGTTACCAACCCTAGGAATTTGAAGTATTATTCATAACTATCTCCAGCTTTTTATGTATGTTCCAAAAATTCCCACATTTTGTCTTATAGTTTTCTGCACTTTTTTATAGATCAAATTACATCAGCTCTATACATTTTTTTTATTTCACTTTTTGTGCATAGAGAAAATCTCGTCAGTTTCTTCTGATTCAGGTTAGAATGCGTGTCAGGGAAATGTGACCTTCCCTTGATATAGATCATGTTAGATAAGCTCTTTATACATATGACCACTATGAAATTCAGAATGAATTATCTCCAGCAGAGGTATGTTTGGTCATGAACCATGGAATTTGTGACAATTAGTATTATTAGGCTCTTACTGGATAAGATTTGATTGTTCAAACTCTCTGGCACTACTAAAACCTTTCATTCCTGCTGATTCAGGTGGAGACTTTGTTGATATTATTTGGTTGCAACATTAAATTTTTTTAGGGGATATCAATGGAAATGGCTATGCTGTCGTAAGCGCAAAAGGTAATGTTATATCAAATATTTTTTTTGGGTCATATAGGTCTGCTTTAAAGACGGGTATATATGCTACCAATGCATCACCCTGAGCAGAGAATATGGGTGAGAAAACAACACTCGCTCAAGACACGTGCATTCTTCCTTCAAAGACCGGCAGATGTTCAAATGGCTAAGATGTATTGCTTCACACTTTACATTGTTTCATGTTTAATTTTGGTTTGGAAAATAAGAAAATGGAAATCAAATCATTTTTATTGTTTCTGACGTCAGATGTATCTTTTTCCAGCATTACAGGGAGTGCAGTGTTCATGATCCCATATTGGATAGCATGTTTCTTTTGCATTTTTTTGTGTGTTATAAAACTGTTTGGGTAGAGGATGCTTCAAGTTAAGGTCATTTTAGCTGTTTTAGTTTGTAAACTAGATCAACTATGGTTCAACTACACATTTCTAGCTATGAATGTTAAGGACATGTTTTCCATAATGATTATGGCGGTTATAAGTTTGTCTCGGATGAATTAAGTCTTGGGAGTATATCTTACCGAAGCAATTATTTTAATCCTAGATATTTATTTTTTAGGTTGATCTGTAATGCCCTTCAGTGATTACCAATTTATTACTGATTAGCTATTTCAGGGAAATATTGGCAACTTTCCATTTTTAGCATATGAGGTTGTGGGAAAATTGTTAGTAGAATAACAAGGAGAGTGATCTTTTGGAGGAAAAATTATGCTTTAAAACATAAATATGGTTAAGTGTTTGAATAATAAACTTTTTGTTCTCACTTACACACCTTAACTCAAGTTTGACCCAAACAAGCTTTACCAGAGTTGAATGAGTGCTGATGTGGAGTTGTGCCCTAAAAAATAGCGGACAAAAGGTAAAAAGGGGGAAAATGGGACACAAGGGACACACAAGTGTGCTTTCCACTAGATGTGGACAAGTGTCACCTTGTGGTTTCATGTTAGTGAGGTGCCGGGGTAGAAATTAACACATTGGGTTGTAATGTGGTTTTTCATGTGTCTAGGGACTAGATGAGAGAGGAGGAATACCCCTCATTTCCCTTTACACCTTGGGGATAATGTGATGGGGAAACATGGGTGAAAAATTGTGTCATGGATTTTCATCTTATGAGAGGGGCCAAGTAGTTGAGAAAACATGCAAGTTGTGACTTCTTAGGTGCAAAAGTGGTGCGAGAAAGTTACCTAGAGAGAAGACCCATGGGGGAGTGAAATGTTTAGCCCCATGTTCCATTTTCACCTTGGGGACAATGCAAGGGGACATATCATGCTAAAAAATGTATCAAGGGGGTCTTCATCATGAGAAAGTGGTCTACTTTTGCATTATGCTCACCTAACCACTCAAGTCACAAATTTTAAGTGACGAAAAACATAACATCCATATGTGGAGCACACTTTTGTGTACCCCATGTCCCATTTTCACATCAGGGAAAATCCAAGGGGACACCAAGGGTTAAAAACTTTGCCCAAGCTTTTTGGAATGTTGATGTCAACCGTCAAGTGCATTTTAGGACATCGGGAGTGCTTTTTCTACCCTGGGAGCATGAAAGGGTATTTTGGGTCAACCCTTATATTATTTTGACTCAAAATCACCTATTGATATTGTAGTGCCCACTTCTCTTTAACATCAGTTGATACTTATTTTGATACGGTTGTTTTCATTATGGATATTATTATGTTTTGAGTTAGTATGTTGTTGGACATTTGATCATGGATTGTTGTTGATCTTGATTTGGTTATGATACATGATGATTATTAGAGACACTCATATGTCGATTAATATTATACTACTGGACATAGATATATTGTGGATGTTGGTCGGACATGTGATTTTGGATATTATGAGTAGACCTAGAAAATGAACATTATATGATGATGACATAGTTGTGAATATAGATTGTATGTGATAATGTTAAATTGTCTTGATGTTGTTGTGATTCACATACTTAGATGATTTTGTGATTATAAATATATCATGTTGGATGTTTTGATATGGCCACGAGGCCGAATGAGGTATTTGTGTTTTGTAGGTTTAAAAAAAATCACAACAAACATCGGGGGATCGGAGACCAACCATAATGGAATTCTAGGTGAATTCAACAAGGTCACCATGGCAACTTGTTTTTTGTGTGTGTTGTATTTTGTTAGGGATTCCCATGGGGGGGATTACCTTTATATGTGACCATGAGTTTTGTGTATTTTGTTAATGTAGTTATTTTTTATTATTGTTGTATGTATTTTATTAGTGACGTGTTACTTTCTTTATTTAATTATGTTGTGGAAAATTAATGTGAGAAATCATATGGTTAAAATTTAAATAAATCAAATTGGGATATGGGAAAGTAATAATGGAAGTCGTTGGCTCCTTGTATTGAATATGTAAGGGATGTGTAAGTTTGTGTAAGAGTGTGTAAGTCAGTTGTTGAAGTATGAAACACTCCACCTCCTTGGAAATTCAAATTTTTCCTTGGGTGCTGCTTTTGGAGGCTTGCGGGACAAGTAAAACTTGTCTCATACCTCTAAATTTAATTTAACAACCATACTTATGGTTGGAGAGGTGATTTCAGACTTTTATAATGCATTTTATTAATTATGTTGTAAGTTTTGATTGCACTCTCTTACATCTTATTTATTTTGCAGTCCTTTGGGGTGTGGACTTTTTGGAGTGTGCAAGTAAATTGTCATATTTTCACCCACCTCTTTATTGTGCTTGGGAGAATGAAATTTTGTCTTATGTTTGGAGTTGAGGATGTGTGATGTGGCATCCTACATGGATCCACATCATCCTCTTCTCTTCCCTCTTCTATATAATTTAAACTCTTTGCTTGTTTTGGGTTGTTGAATCATTTTTGCAAAACTTCCTTGGGAGTGCATTTTCTTGTGTTGGGAGCTCTTGCTTTTGGAAGGAGTTTGGAGAAACTTTGCATGCTTGGAGATTACTGTTTTGAGACTGTGCTTTTGACATTGAAAGCTTACTGTTAGAAGCAAAAGTTACTATGGAGAGGTAGGAGTTTAATCCTTCTTTTATGCTGTTATTTTCTTGTTATGTTGTGTGAATGGTGCATGTTTTGATTTATTGTTGGTTGGCTGGGTAGACTGCCATATGAATGGTGTAGGAGAAGGCTATGGGGAATCCATGTGAGGGGGCATAAAGAAATGTCATTGGCATCAGAATTTCGTGGAGGGAGTTTGGGTCTGGGATCCACCATGGAAAAGAAATAGCTTGCATTTCTTACTTTGTGGGGGGCATAAAGAAATCTGTGGGGGGCATAAGGAGGGATTGTGGGGGGCATAAGGATATGTGTGTTGAAATTTATTGGTGGTTTGTTCTGGTGGATGCCCAATTCCCAATTGGGAGGCATAAGCAGCTTCCCCCATAGACCTTGCTCCTTTGACTTGCATGATCAAGCCTAAGTTTTGTTTGAATATTTTCAAATGCAGTTGTCAACTGTTGTTTTTATTTGAACTGTGTTTTATAATGAATTATGCATGTTGAAAGAATGTTGTGTGTTGTGGAAGCCAGTTGTTGCCATGGGTTGAATTACATTTCTTATTGTATTGTGGTTGGGGCTCGGGGTCCAATGATGAAGGATGCCTTCTCCTTTCATTGGATGTCTTGGTTGGGTGGAGAGTGTTGTCTTTCCCCCACTTTTGTTGTGATCAAACTGGAAGAAAAAGAAAGCTTGCATGTCGTTGTTCTGGAGCAGAAGAAGACAATTTTGTCAACCCCTTGTGAAACAAATTCATTTGCAACCTTTCCCATTTGATGTGGATGAAAATGTAATACGTTTGTGAAGAAAATATGTATGTAATTGGTTATGAAAGTTGTATAATTGAATTGTGAAAGACATTTACATTCTGCTCTGTACATTGGAAATAGAAAGAAATAGAATTCTATGTTATTACAGTCAAACTTTGAAAGATGTAAAGTTTTATAATTGAAATTAATAAAGAATTGAAAGATCTTCTCTCATATACATTTTTTAATTAAATTCAATGTTTCATTGTATGGAAAAATAGATGGTTAGATTTATGCAAGGAAGGTAACTGGAATGTGAGCAGTAGGGAAACCAAGTAGAGAATTGGCTATCTGTGTAGACCCTCTCCAAAATCCAGCAGCATAACACTTCAACAAATTACAAATTTCCCAACCTGTGATACGAATAAAAAATGTCATTTGTTATCATTTTTTAGGTAAGAAGATGTCAAGAACACATGTCGATCAAGAAAAACTATCTCACCTTAACGAGAATAAATCAACATACTATATTTAGCAAGGAGGGAAGAGGAACTCAAGACCAATCCAATAAACTTAAATTTAGACAATTTGACCCAAAAATGCAAGAGAAAATCACGTCGAAATAAAAACACGCGTTCAAAATGTGTGTTTTAATTTCACGTCAGATGGTGACAAAACTGCCCCTATTGTTAGAGGAGAAGTTGTACAACCACCACTTCAGAAACATGAGTGGTTGCGCAACCACCACTGAAATGTAAGGTGGAAAGGCTAAGAAATGATTCGAAAATAAAAGGTGAAGTCCACAACTTAAATCGAAGGGATAAATTGAGTCAAAAGAGGAATGTAAGGGAAAGAAAGAAGGATCTTGATCTCAATTTTTTAATATTGGGAGGATTTTTTGGAATCATTGGAAACGTGTCATACTTCCCATGTTGCACCATGTAATTTTTGGGTGCATACAGTACCATAAATTTAGACTAAAGTTACTTGGTAATGATCAATTAGAATTTACCCCAGCCTTTTCCATTATACATTAATTGACTTAATTATACACGCATCTCACTCAATTTCATACTCCAAATCCCCTAAGTCAATACTTTTCACTCAATTTAGCTCATCAGGAAGCTATGCAGTATATAAAAAACACATCTTCATAATCAATGCCACTTATCTCCTCATTCATACTAGAAACCAAGTTAAACTAATTGAGGATGTCATCTTTGTTTGAAGCACTTCCAATGATTAATTTTTCAAATACGTAAGTTACCTCGGTTAGATTAGGGTCAATTGAGTGGGAAATCATCGACACAAAGAATTTATAAAAGAAAATATCCCTTCTCATCAGAGATATATTTAGCTATCTTAGTGATCTCATACTAAATAAATCTAAGGACATTTGGCCCAAATCATTTCAATATCACTCTTTAGATCACATTAATAGGTTATCACTTTTGAATACATCTCATATTGTTTCCTAAATCATTATCACATACTACAACTCAGCACCAAATATTATTACCAAATTGTTGGAGGCCTTATAAGGTTCTTTCCAAATCACTCTTATTTCTATAATCATACACATTCCTCAAGTGGAGAGCTAAGTATGGCTTGATACCTCTTTAGAGAACTAGTATTTAGTGCAATGATCATCACACTATTGGAGGCGGGGGTGGGGCCAGTCCTACCCAGTCAAACTGAGCACTTACTTTTCAAGTCTATAAACAAAGAGACAAGTGATTCCCTTGGGGGAAAATTTGATAAACCTATAGTCCGCTAGAGTCACACAATCTGGAGTTTTACGAAGGAGTTATGAGGACCAAAATATTAGTGGTAAGGTGAGAACACATTTCGATCCGATGCAAATGATTTAGGAAAATTTTGAAGCAAGTAAAAAAGTCATGTGGAGGACAATTTTTTTGCCTGTTAGACAGTGGGTCATTGTATGATTATGACCTTTGTGTACCTAACTGAAACTTCTAACCCTGAATTTAACCATGTAAGATCCTAATAATTTTTAATAGGAAAAGTATGTTGTGACATCTTGACAAGCTCTCATACTTAGTATCATTGTCAATTGATCACATTGTATGAGCGTGTGTTGGGGAACTATGTTCCAACCCTAAAAGCCTAATTTTCCATTTATTCCATTTCTAAACTAACCCTAGGTTGATTTAATGTTATCTCAAGTGGTATGTTTTAACAGGATTACAGATATCATTCTAGATCATTATATATTGAATTAATTATCTTAATTAGATTAACCCTGATTTTTGCATATCAAAGATAATAAGATCTACCAATATGATAATGTAGATCTCCACATAAAATATTAATAGGCTATGAAAAAAAATTGGTTTTATATTAATTGGAATCTACATAGAAATATTGTTATTATCATGAAATCTCAATGGAGAAACTATGGAACCTGTATAAAGGAGGAAATGGTTCATAAGCATAGTAAAGTTAAACAAATCTCACCTTAAATTGTGTTTTATGTTCTTCTCTACATTCGTAATAATTTGACTTCATTTTTTCACATGTATCTTGGACATCAATATGTAATATTCCATATATTTTCAGCAAAATTAAGTATACCAACTAATGCAAATATGACACCTACATATCATATAATGTCAACAAATAAGGGAAGTACTTAAATTATTAAAATCGATAAGATATTTGTTCACTACATGGCAATAATAGTAGACTTGTGCTAAATCAATATTCCATTTCAATAAGAAACATGTACTACATATGTTAAAAAATAGATGTTGATATTTATGAAATAAAAAAAGTACATTGAAATTAATATAACATATGGTCATGAAAAATAAAGCATTCAAGACATTCCATAGGTAAATGTTTTTGTACATAGTGAAGTAGTGTTAGATCTATATCAGTAGATTCATATTAGTTGGTAAACTACACAATAAATGGTGGTTAGTATAGTATTTTTGTCAAAATACTTAAATAATAGCAGAAATGATATGAGTAAAAAAATTAGGGTTCTTGCATCTTGTCACATCTAAAGATGAGTTAATTGTTCATCGAGAAAATCCCATGCAAAAGCTTGATATATCACATAAAACAACATATCCTTAGGATTTAACTAGCATGTACAAGATAAATAATGCCCTACACGATGAGACATACAATGTGCATTAAAATTTCCTTGATTTAGAATCTCAGATAAACTCAATTTTAATTTCCTTGATGTGTTAAAAAATTCCCATCAATCCATTGCGAAATCAATGACTTGCATGAGCTCCCAAGGGAGTTCTACATGACCTTAGACCTTGTTCATATCCCATCGTGATAAGAGAGTTTTTTCAAGTACATAGAAAGAAAGCATTAAAATCATATAGTAAAATAACTTTTTGAAAGGGATATTATGATTTTCAATTTAATTTTTTGAGTGAACCATGTGTATTAAACAAGTTTTTAGAAATGTACAAGAAGAAAAAAAAAGCAGCAATTCAAGTGCAATAAAAGTTACTTAGAATTAGCTTCTAGCCTCCAAGGAGAAGATACAAATCAAATGATATAAGTGTATTTATTGTTTTCTTATGGGCTAAAAGCCAAATGTGAATGTTGCATTTTAAGATCATTAATTAGCTAAGATATTGTTATCCATGGTGAGAAAATATTAGAAAAAATTTGTAAGTAGTAGCACTCTAACTCTATTTGAACTCAATAGCCTTCATAAGCAACCAGCATCAATGTTAGTACTTGATGTGCAGTTTGCAAAGCTTGAACAAGATTTATCAAATCTGTATATAACCCATGCTAAATAATATTTCAACAACCTTTTCATTATGGTTGTAACCACTCAAAATGTAAATTAGGATTGTGAATACATAATGTGCAACTAGCCCCCAATAGAGTGAATAAAAACAAGTCGTATTCTTGTCTTGCCTCCAAAATATGAGAGTATGACATCTTTCATCTCATTAACATAAACCATTAATGCATATGTAATAGACACAACATTTTTAGTTTGGTCATATGGTTTCAGTTTTGTATGGAAAAGTTTAAAATCAATACAGTTTATGACACTGTGTATCAGAATGGGACGATGTGAGCATTGTACATATTTCATTTGAATTTTAAATTGCTTACATAGAACATGTATAACATGAGTTTTTTCATATTAACATTTAAATCCACTAGGAAATTAAGGCATTTGTATAAAACTATATTACTTTTTACACTCATGAACATAAAGTGTTGAATAAATGCTCCCTTACTCTCCCCCTCATCCCCTTTTGTAGAAAATAAATCATGCACTTTGGGTATCATATTATAGTTTTGATCACATACTACTATTCATATGATTCCTAAGAAAGAAAAGTACTAATTGATCATCTGTCTTTAACCATGTTTTCTTGATTTCTATTTCATATCTTTAGTCTTGCACTCCTCCTTGCCTAGTCTTTCTTTTCATACTTCAGTATTTCTCACTCTAGACACCAACACCCAGCCAGGACGCCAGCACTAGGTGCCCATATCCCCTTTGGGCACCCCGACCTCTTTGTACCTTTCTTGCATATTTTAGGTCCTTTCTAGCTGTTTAGACATTTTATTTTCTTACTAGTCAGGCTTTTTAGGTCAATTATGAAATTCAAAGAAGGGAATCATATAAATATAAAGTTATGTGACCATAATAAAGGACTAAGCACTAAGCATCTAGTTATCGCCACCTAAGGTTACAAAGGCATTCTAAGAGCATTCAAACAATCCATCTAGCTCCACACAAGGGACAAGGGATTGTTACTTCTGCATACACTTTATAGGAGGGGAATTTCATTTTTTCATGCACACATCTATCTACATTTTCTACATCTAGCTATTGCTCACTATCAACTGTGAATCTTGCACAAGAACCACCTAGGGCACAATGATTCACACACACACACACACACACACACACACACACACATAACTACATGGGTATTAGCAATGTAGATCAGTGTTTAGTTATAAGTTCACTTTAGGTGACAGCTCAAGGTTAGTCTAACCTCCCATTTTGCATCTTTATTTTTTAGGATTTGATGCGGTTTGGGGGGTTTTGTAGGTGATTCTTTCTGATTATAGGTTTTAGGAAAATAATAGTGCATAGTCCAACCACATATAGGTGATCAAAGGAGACAAGGTAAAAAACATCTCGCAACCCAAGTAAAATTAGGTTTCTAACATCTTCTGAGAAGTCATAGAACCCAGTAGATAGGTGCTCTGGCACCCCTGACCCAATATAGGCACCATGGTCCTGGAGATTCCAAAAATATTACAATTTTCTAGGTCTGAGGTTGCGACATCCTACTTCTTTTCTCTAGCAATTTTCCAGCTCAACACACCTTCAACATCATTACGAAATCAACTAAGTATTTTATCCCCTTCATTTTCAACTAGGGTTTCAAATTTAAATTGCTTATTTGTTTGGATCAAATTTGTACTCAATAGTTTTATATCATTGTTATTTAGAATTAGGCATCTATTTATTCAATATTTTCTTAATCATTTGGTGAACCCATCTTTTGAACAATCTTGGATCCTCTTTTTTTCTCTCATGGCTCCTAAAATTTCTCAAATTTATTTGTATGATTTAATTTAAATGCATCCTAAATTCCAAAGTTGTTATCCAAAATATCCATAGACACTCATCTGCATCTCCCTAGAGATATGTCGCCGCATCATGTGATTGTTATTCTCGATCGTATATCTTAACGACCCAAGTCTACACGATCCTCCATCTAATCAACCCATGTTTGAAGTCAATTCAAGCTTTGCATGATTTATTTCAAGATAAATTTAAGGGTACAAAATCCAAAATTACATCTCTCAAATCTTAAATACAACATCTTAAGGATGCTTCTCACACTCATGTTTGTTCTCCTTGTATATCTCATCTTCATTATGTGTCCTTTACATGTGCTCATATTAGTGAACCATAAATCTTTCCACTCCCCTTGTCTCTCAAGTTTGATCTCAATGCTAAGAAACAAGGTATTCTTCCACATGTCATCACTCATCAATTAATTAGGTTCCCATATACTCATTTCTATCCTCCTTATAAACTTGTAAAATATTAAGGTCATCCATATTGTAATTATGATTGAATGAATGGACATAATGATAATGATTTCTATGCTCTACATTGAAAAATTGGCCACCTTAAGTGTTATGGTCTTATCTCATTTGCTACAAAAAATAATGTTGCTACATCTCCAATTGCTATGTCTCAATGGGTTCCTAAATCTAGTGCGTCTATATCTCATGAACATCATGCCATCATTACTAATGAAATTCAAGAACCTCCTAAGCACATTCCTCTGTAAATTAGTTTAACTCCACCTCCACTCAAGTCATCTGCGGCACTACTAAGTCAAACTAAGAAACTGCATCCCAAAATCAGTCCACCCTCTTCTCCTACCAAATCTTATGCAGCATCATCAATCTCACATAAGTTCGAAACAATCGATTTCATCGAAGAAACTGCTCCTTATATTGATGACACATTTCAAACTATGTCACCTTAGCATGGTCCTACTATTGCTTCTACCTATCATTGTGTTGGCCCTCTCTCTTATCATGACACATATAATTCTCTCCCAAAATGGCATGGTATATCTCATGTAACCACATAGATCTCCATCATTAGCACACTTTGGCATATCATGCTTATTCTCCCCCACTTCTAGCACTCACTTCTAGTACTATCAATTATTTTTAACAATCTACTATCACACTTAATGCTTTATGATTAATATTTTTAATCACTTTCAAACCCTTTGATACACGCATTGTATCATCATTTCCCTATGACACAATCTTGTGCTCCGGTTCACACTTGACTGTTGAGGGCATAATACATACACGAACCTCACACACTACACATTTCTACACTTGGTGCATTCACAACACATATTTCTAGCTTCACATTCTCGCACATCACACTACCCTATGACGCACTCTAGTACCATTGTTTATACTCAACTACTAAGGATCTAAATCTAAAATGAACCTCACCACATTCACTCACACTCTTTACGCTTTATGTTTTATTGATCTATCTATTTAGCACATAGTTCAAACCATTTCCTGATGACTCACTCTTATTCTATGGTTCATTCTTTAATGTTAAGGGGTATTTTATAAATGAACCTCATCTCACTCATACATAAAAAACCACTCGAGGAGCACGTTTCTCCTATCACATTCATCTTGCATTTCATTCCATTTCACTCACTCACAACATAATACATATCTTGGTTGTATTTACTCTTGCTAACTTATGCTTACATGTACACTTTGTTTACCATGCTAGATAGATACTTTGTATTTCATTATCCTTTCTATATACACATGTGCATTCACTTGTTATTGAGTTGTGAATGCAGACTTCCTATAGTGTTTTACATGCAACATTAATTCTTGTCATTGTACCTCTTACTAGTCCCACTGAGGCTCCTAGGGGCATCTACATTTGTACACATGGAAGGTGTTCTCATTTCATTACATGTTACTTTTCACTTTTACTAGCACACTACTCTATCAATATATACACATCTTGACATACTTTTTATCTTTCTAACATACTAATGGGTGCTTCATGTGCAACATTTTATTTGCAGGAACTATTTGCCACCATGATTGTCTGGTACTTTACTTTCTATTATTTTCCATTATTTGTGGGATTTTCCCTATGTCTTTCTTGTTAATTTTTTGTATGCTTTTGGCCACTTTGGACCTAATTGTCTTGTGACATTGTGAGTGATATCCCATGTTTGCAAGCAATTTTTCGTGGTCTACATTATTTTATTTCTTGCTAGATTATACATTACTTTCTATAAGCATATTTTTCTTTGTTTGTACTAACACATGTTTCTATCCACTTTTTTACATGTGACTTGGTTTCTACTGTGCACATTCCCTCCCCTTGTAGGGTATCGGCTACAAATCATATTTTGGTTCTCTCTTTTGTGCCGCATACTCCTAGTGACATCGCATGCTCCCCAAATGAGGGGGGGGGGGCATAGATTGGGTGAATCATTCACCCCGTTCAACAACACACAGTCATAAGTTCATTCATGCACAATACAAGAATAAAGTAGTCTTTCGTTACAAAAACGACATAGAATCTGACTTGGGTCCTTAGCTCAGCACAAATGCTAGCGCCTAGATAAAGGCATGAGCATCTGGGAGATCCTGAAATTTCTTGGGTGCCTATGACCAAGGGCAATTATAGATTTTTTCTTAGATCAACAGTGTTTTCAGCATTGAACAAAATAGTTTTCATAGTACAGGCACAGTCCTATAGAAATCAAAATGCATTCTATCTCCTTTTTCTTCTTTTTCTACTTGGATTGAACTGAATCAAATTAGAACAAAGTAGGATCACACCATCTCAAGTGGTGTATAAATTTCGGGAACTAGTCAAGGATTGAGAATAACACTAGACCTTTCTCCCCAACACTTCTTCTGTCGTGGCATGAGATCACCCCAAAAACTCATTCTTGGCATGAGATCTCCCAAAAAACTCGCCCTTCTACAACATTTTCAAGACACTTTCTATCCTTTTCACTCATCACGCATCAAGTGCACATGTTTATTTTACTAATATTTCACCTTTTTACACACTTTTTACATATTTGGATTGAATTTTTCATATACACATATTTAACTACTCTTTTTCTCTTCTTTTTGCAAGTTCATCTTTATGAGAAGTAGTAGTCACATCAAGCACAAGTGACAATCACAAAAGGTACAACATAATACAACATCATACACTTCACCCCTAGGGTCACTTCCACTTCCTTAGCCTGCACACTTCATTCTATTCACTCCACATTTTCCTTGTCTCCTCAGCATGATTTCTCCATCAATATACATGGTTATTGTTAACCTTTAAATTTTACCTTGAAAATGTTAAAATTTGATTCAATTTTTTTTTTCCTGAAATCTTTCACTTGGAAGTGTTTTAGAAATGTTTTGAAGTTCTCCAAAATTCCGAAGTCTGACATTTCAGATTTTGGATTTCCGAGGTTTTCTCTTTTGGGGAGGATACAACCAAATCAAAAATTTTGATTCCAAAGTTTCAAACTCTGAAAGTCTGAAATTCTGAAAAATTTGAAGTTTCAGACTTTTGGGATTCAGAAGTATCCTTTGGTAGTTTTTAAATTTTTTGAATTCAAAGTTCTGAACTCCGAAACTTCGAATGTCTAAAATTTCATAACTTTGGACTTTCGGGTTTCGAAAGTCTACATTTCTCATTTTGAAAAGTCTCTTTCCAGAGTTCCAAAATCCAAAACTCCAAAGTTCTGAAATTTTGAAACATCATAATTTCAGGTTTTAGAGTCTTCCATATTTATTTTTCATAATTTCTCCTCCAGGTTTCCAAAGTCTGAAATTTTAAAGTTCTAAAGTTTCAGAACTTTGGACCTTTGGGTATCGGATTCCTTTGTAATATTTTTCATAACTTTTACTCTCGATTTTTGAAGTCTAAAACTCTAAAGTTCTGAAATTTCCAAACTTCAGAATTTTGGAGTTTCAAACTTTGGGGTTCTACGGGCATTTAATTCTCACAAACCCTTCCATGTGTTGGCTTCTGGGCATTAATTTCAGGTATTTATATATAAACTTCAGTTTTTATCTATCATTTTCACCTGATCTTTTTCTCTGACACTCTATTTTTTTACCAAAATTTTGTACTTACGAGGCATCATTTTCAAGGTAATATTGTTTGGATTATTTCTTCTTAGTTTATGATAATTTTGTGTCTCCTTGTTTATTTTCTTTTTTAATTCCTTTTTCTTATTTTTTAAATGGAACCCTCATCATTCACCATGTTTTCCTTAAGAATGTTTCTTGATTTCCACAACTGCAAAATCCAATATGTGCAAGAATCCAATCTAGATTGTACGATATATTCCTCCAGATCTCTACAAGTATTGGATTTCATTCCCATCAGTGATTTCATAGTCTGTAAATTTCTGTTTTCAGAACTTAGATTTTTGGAGTTTCAGAGGTCTGTTATTTTGGGATTTCGTAGCTCTTTCCTTCTTAAAGGTTCTTTCTTTCGAACTTTCAGAGGTTTTCTATTTCAGAGTTTTGGAGCTTCCACCTTCAGACTTTTGGGGGTTTTATTTTCAGAGTTTTGGAGGTCTGCCATTTCGGGATTTCAAAGCTCTTTCCTTTTCAGAGGTTCTTTCTTTTGTAGTTTAAGAGGTTTTCTATTTTGGAGTTTCATAGCTTCCACCTTCAGAATTTTGGGGGTTTTTTTTTCATATTTTGAGAGGTTTTCTACTTCAGGTTTTCAGAGGTTTGTACTTTGGAGTTAGAATCCTTTCAAACTTTCAGAATTCGACATTTCAGGGTTTTTTATAGTATTTGTTACAATTTCCAAAGGATCTTTTAGATTTCAAAATCTAAACCTAATGTCAACTTCCTCATCAAAAGGAAAATAAAATATGAAATATATATATTTAGGAGTTTCTCCTCATTCATGTATTTATTTGGACTTAGGAAATATTGGAGATACCTATCTTGGGCAGATAAATTTTCCAGGCTTCTGGGAAAGGTTGATAGCTCCTAACAAGAAATCTTGGATGCACACTATATATGATATCGGGCTTGCTCTCGCTGCTAGTTTTCCTACAAACATGCATTGTCCTGAATTTGTCTTAGCCATAGCAACCCATTTTGATGAAGATTCCATAATGGTGAGAAATGGTGATGACAAGGTTGTAATTTGATTAGACTCTGATTTCTTCGAAGATTTGTTCAAATTCCCAGATGTTGAAGACTATTCCACAATTTCACCTGAAACTGTAATTGAACATTGGGACAAGAAAATCGAACTATGTGCACGGGTCATGATGAAGAGCTACTTGGCCTAGAGTGTCACCAAGTTTCCTAAGACAATGTTTCTATAAAATTTCATCCAGGAAGTGAACAATCTCATTGTGTTGTTGAGTAGAGTTTCAGGTCTTTCTTCTGCAAAGGAGTTTCACGAATGGATGTTCTTGTACATTGCCACTATAAAGAAGAAAAAACAATTCATATGATGGGGAGAGCATATCAGTAGCTTTATTTGTTTTCAATTGAGTAAAGTCTTGCATTCCAAATTTTTTTACATGAATTCTTTCTTGGTCTATGATGCAGCTTCCATGGGAGAATTTAATGGGTTAAATACCAAAGATGTTAGAAGCGCATCTCATATTTTTCAATTTTTATCCCCAAATCATGATGGATGAGGGAAGAAGATATTTTGGTAGAGTAAATGATGCCTTCTTCACTATTCTTCTTTATCATTTTGACAAGGATTTGTATAATTGAAGGATTTCTGACGAGGATTTCAAAGAAGTACGAGAGTGGGGAGCCATTTATCTTCAGTTTCCTACATTTACATACATCAGGATTCCCAGTTTTTTGGGTGCTCTGGGTTTGCCCTTCTAGGGTTAGTTTTTGTTAAGGAATTATTGTATTATCAAAAAATCTAGAACAAACGACATAAGGCAGGAGTCCAATTTCCCATTTCAATCAGTCGATATACTTGTGCTAGTATTTATAAAGTAAAGAATGTGGATGTAGAAATTTTTGAAGTGACTTTGCATACCTTTCATCCCCGAACCAATTTTGACTACTAGGGTAAGTTAAGTGAAACAGGTCTATCTAGTTCTCATGTGCCTCAGCTATAGGATATTTGGATTCACTATTGGTATGAGTTCATTATCTAACAATGAGAATAAAAAATATTAAATTGGATGAGGTTAGATAATTTGGTATTGCAGATATTTAAAAAGAGATGGAGGATGAGGAAGAAGTGTTGGATCCAACATACAAGGATACTAATGTTTCCAATCAGCCATTGTCATAGATCGATTGGTATCGAGAGGAAAGTTACAATACTAAGGAAATGGAGGGACCCATTTTACAAAGAACATATGATTGGTTGGTTACCTTAGGAATTTCACCCAAAGGGTTAGATCAATCTATAAGAACAAAATCCCAACTAGCAATGAGTCTTCCTACACCCACAAAAGGGAAAATATCTACCCAAAGGGCCAATATAATTCCTAAGAAGATTTCATTTGTTGTTGGAAGTTCCTCTCTTTCTGAGACCCCTGCTTCCAAGGTTGTGTCCCCTACAACACCAATATCAGAAGTTGTCGATTTTTTTTATTCTCTAGTTGTATCAAAAAATATTCCACTTCCTCCTTCCTTGCCATTATCACTTCCTCTATCATTACCTTCAAATCCTACACTCATTTATTTATTTTCCATCCCCATCCATGGCCAAAGTGTTTTCATCCCTTCATGTCCTCTCAGTAGGAAAAATGATTGGGTCTCCAGTTTCCACTTCACTCCCTCTACAGATTTCATTTCCTTCCATTTCAACTTCTATTCTCGTTGTATCCACTCCTATGGCTATCCACACATCTACTCCATCCATCATTACCACCTCCACTTAATTTCCAACTAATGTTACTAGTGCTCTAGGTATTGAATCACTCGTGTCACTTCTATCTACATCTGTTATACCAAAATGGTTCTATCGTCTAACTCCAAAACAAAAGAAGAAGGTTCCTCTAGTAGATGTAATATATATTAGTGTGTTGGAGCCTACTATGAGAAGATAGGCCAAACAAAAAAATATCATCTCAATTTTATCTATAAACCAATCAGGAGAGAGATTTATGGAAATCTTTACTCTCATTGAGGGAAAGACTAAAGAAACTATCATAGCAACAGTGGACTATCAAATTTCCATATTGTCACTAGGTAAGGCAACACACGAAGGTTCCAAACAATATGTGCAAATGGCTCTCAGGAATATATTAGAGAAGTATGATAAGGATAAATCTTCTAAGGACTAACTAAAGGCAAAGTTTGAGCAACTCACTTCCTTGTTGAGAAAAGTAACACAACCCACTCCAACCGTTGATCCTTCAAGTATTACTGCTCTGACAATTTATTTCACTCTGGACGACATTTCATGTCATGAGATTGAGAAGATAGGTCAGAATTGAATATTAGTTAATGGATTGATGGAACACATGATTTAAGAAGTTAATCCTTTGATCATAGAAGCTGTTTAAATATATAATGATTTGCAAACCGAAAGAACCTCTATTCATACGATGGATGAAGCTTTCTCTGAAGATAACAATAATTTGAATATGAATTTGACCACATGGGGCAAGGTTAGAGAGGAGGATAGGGACATACTTCTTCAATAAGAAGTAATTGATGATATTTCCAAGTTATTCGAGTTTCAAAAGGCTACAGAATTTAGATCCCATGTGTTATAAGATTTGATTAAGAAATGTGATGACAAACATGTGGAAATAATGGATGCTCTAAATGATATCTTAGAAGAGTTTGATAACATCAATTGCAAATTCATCAATGATAATATTGATGCTCCTCCAGTAGATCAAATTAAGTCAAATTTCAAGTATTTGGTTAAGAAATATGATGAGGTAACTAGGACTTTCAATAGTGACTCAATTGACAAGTTCATTTCATGTCATAATTTCACAAGTTGACTGAAGAAAGTGGTGAGTAAAATCAAAAGGATCCTAGCTAAAGTACCAAGAGAGATTGAAGAAAAGGATGTGGTGAGTCATTACGCATGTGGGCTAGAATAAGAATAAGTACAAGGAATCATCAAGAGTATCATTGACTATAAGCATCAGATGACTGTCTAAGAGAAAGAACAGGAGAAAACTGTAGAAGGAAAAGATGTTGCAGGGCCAAGCTAAGCTAGGCGGACATGGAAGGATAGTTCCAAGCTCTGGATTACTTTGAATTGTAGGGTTGACTGGTTCAAGCCTTTGCAACTAATTTACTATTTTTATGGAAGCTTGATCCCTAGAACTTAATTACATTCTATTTTTAGAAATTTATTAATTAAGGTCCAGCTGTAATGGCTCAACCTAAGGAACTTATAAATAGTTAAGTGCACCAGTTGAAAATATATAGATCATTGGGAAGTTATTGTTTAATCCTGGAAGGGTGATTTGAATACTTTAGAGCCATTCAATTATATCCAGAATAATATTTTTCCATGAAAAATCTGATTTATTGTGTTAAATAGTTGATCAATGTATGATTTGTGAATGTGCAATTCCTTTGTATAAGTAAATAATTCACCTTTATTTCAGAATATATTATTCCAATCTGTGGGAGAATGATGTGTTTATCTTGACTATCAGCTGTGAAATATTATATTCCTTTTGTTATAAAGTTGCATTATCATTATCATAAGGAGAAAAGGATGTTTGACATATGTATGTCTTATATTGTCATGATTTTTTGATTATGTATTCAAACAGATTTGATCTACCTGTTCTGTATGCTTGGGGTCTTATAAGGGAATTAATGATATTTTGTCCATGGTTTGTTATTTACCCTATATAAATAACATAAGGTGAACTAGATTGTGATGGTTTCTTTGACCTCTCTGAATTTAACCCTTTCATGTGTGAAGATCATAGAATTATCTCATTATACTCTTGGTGTATCACTGTATTTTCCTTATTTATTATTTGTAACCCTGAACCTCATGGATTGAGTAGATTAGAGTCTTTTTTAAATGTTTTTTAGCCTTGCACATAGATATTAAATCAGGTGCCCCAAGTTCCAAAGGAAGTCGGAATTATTTGAAGTTTCATTTGAAGGCAACAAGGTCCCACACCTTGGGGATGTTCTAACATTGCACGAGATCTCTCAAAAAAATTAACGGGTGCATGATCTGCCTGACAACAGTTTTTGGCACACCCAGTGGGTCTAGTTGGTAATTCTCATTGTACTTGCACGAATCAAAGTACCTGGCGACTCCATTTCTCTATATTTCAAGTCTCAGTGTGTTCACTTATGCAAAGAATTCAGACATGAGCTTCTTCCCAGCAAAGAAAATATTAGCATACTGAATTATCCCTATCTCCACCAAGGAGAAAGAGAAGTGATATTTCAACATCATCTCATAGAGGTTGTTTAAATCCTCCTGAAGGAAGGTTTCCTTCACCAAGGAACAATTAACCCTTGGTTTCCATGACAGCCAATGTTTGTCCTCCTTTAAATTCTAGCAACCCCTTGCTATTAGCCCAAAGAGATGCTATTCTTGTAGCTACTCTGAATTTTTTTCCATTTTATACTAGAGAAACAAATGTTACTCCTTTGGAGCACATTTTGGATATAACTAGTATCTGTGTAGTACATAGTATTACAGAGGAAAATGTGGTAGTCAGAATCCTCGCTACCTCCTTTAAAGGTAAAGTACTTCAATGGTTTTAGATTTTGAGCATTGGTTCCATAACTACTTGGAATGAGTTAGGTGAGAAGTTATGTAAGAAGTTTGAAGACAAAAGTGATCATTTATCACTTATGGAACAACTCACGACCATAGAAAGAGCCCCTCAAGAATATATATGAGTGATTTTAATTTCCGTTTCAACAAGACTTGGAACAAAATTCCAACACTCGTAAGACCATCTCCAAGTAATGAATTATTTTATTATTTATGGGCCTTGAATAATGATATAACAGTTATGATCCAATCCATGGGGGGAATTATAGTTCCTGATGTCTATGAAATTACTATAAAGGCCAAATATTATTTGATTCAAATGGGAAGATTATGCCTAGGCCTCCCATGCCTTTGTTTTCTAAAATTGCAAGGAAATAACCAATCATTGCCCACTATTCCATCAAAACCCAATCAATCAACTATGACTGCATCCATTCCTTCGAATGATCTGGCTAAGGTCAATAAGCTGCTACAAACTTTTGGGAATGAGCTTGTAGCAATCAAAAGGTAGAAGTCTCAATATTCTCGCCTGTATCAATCCCAATACCAAGTGGGTCATCCCCCTTTTAAAGGAACCAATTAGTCAAAAAACCAAGCTATGAATCAAGCTACAAATGTTAAGCCTTTAAATTTTCGGAACCATCGTGCTACTAGTTCATCTAGAGCCATACTTCCTATCCAAAATAATCTAGTTCAAGATTATGAATGGTGTTATCCTTGTTCTCATCCTCACAACCAAAATATTTTCCCGAATGGAGTTTTGAGCCAAGCTCTTATGGTCCAAAGTGTATCTGCCCGCACCTGAGTCAACAGTAGGATCATCCTCACAGGAAAGACCAAGAGCAACCTTATGATGAAACCACATTGCTAAACTAGAAGACATATGATTTTTAAGGTTTGAATACTGATGCTTCTTCTAAAGCAGTGAATAATCATTCTAAAAGGAGAGAAATGGAATCTCCACCTTTTAAATTTGGTCAAGCATCTATTTCACAACCTCATCCACAAGTGGCGGTTGATAAGGATGCATGGAAGAAACCACCAGAAACATTTTATAGTCAAGCTACAAGGAAAGAAGGTTCTTCAAGCGTCACGGTACCCAAAAAGAATATCCAAAATGAGGACTCTAATGCCCAAAGAAGTATAAAAAAATTAGGAGAAATTCCATTCACTATTGTGGAAAATCTGAATAAGAGCAACATGAGTGTTACTATGTGGGATGTACTCTCAATTCGTTCTCAAAGAAAATTATTGCGAGAGGATTTGAACAGTTTTGGTACAACTGATGGCTCATCAGGTTCGTGAAGTAGCAATTGCACAACAATTTTATGCCAACCAGAAGGGAAAATTATTAGTAAGGCCAAAAAACCACTTCCATTCTATATTTCCTTGATCATTGGTGATCATTTGGTGCATAATTACATGATTGATTCTGGTGCCATTAGTTTCGTTATGCCCAAGAAAATTACATACGTGTTGGGAATACAATATACTCCAATCTCAAGGGGAGTCATTCAGTTGGATGGTACAACAATTTAGACTATTAGATTCATTAAAGGACTCCAGTTTACCATCCATGTATGCCCCAATTTTTTGTTTACACAAGACATATCAGTTATTGATCTTCCATCTCTCTTCGCTATTTACCTATCACGATATTTCACTGCTAAAATGGGTGGTTACCTATCATCGGATTGGTCAAATATGATTCTTAGAACTCAGTACAGGATAAAGGTAACTGTATGTACCCAAAATTGTAGGGTACTGCACCGTCGGAACAACGTTACATGAGCTCCAATGATGATACAGGTCTCCTCGCAAGGTGTTTAGAATTTGGAAAAGCTCTCCAAGCATGCATTAACATCCTGCATGCCCCACTTAGCCCCTGCGTGCTGTTTTTTCTCTTCTCCCCTCCTTTCCTTTGTGTTTTGGTCTTCAGTGACGAAACCACTGCCCTGCCTGGGCGGCGATCTCGTGACCACCGCCTAGTCAGGGCGGCGGTCCTATAACCGCCACTCTGCTCAGGGTGGTGGCCCTTCATGCATTTTTTAGAATTCTCTTTTTAACGTGACTCGTGTAAATTTTCAACATTTACTAGATTTTTAACCACCTTTTCTTGTATTTATGATTCTGGTTCCCTGGAATAGTGTTTTGGCATTGTTTATGGTTTAAGAGATAAATTTGGTTTTCACCTTTGGGTAAATGGGATTCTATAAATAGCTGGCTTGTGCTCAAGCAAATGGCCCCTCAAATTTGCCTCTGAATTTCTCATTTCAATAGCTTAGCCTTTCAATTTTTCTTAGCATTCATATTTTTGTTTGTTGTATGCATGGTTAGTGTTGTTTAGTTGTTAGAAAGCCACATATTCTTCTTGTGCAAAGTGTTGTTATTATTTCATCTAATCAATTGGAGTAGGATAGTTCAATTTTTAGCAGGAAGCCATAAAAGTTGTAGGTTCTTCTCGTCAAATAAGATAGTTTCAGGTTCTGGAAATTTTATGTTGTATGACTCGAAATAAATCCCGCTAGGAATTGCATAAGCCAAGCTCTGTTCTCTTGCGCTATCCCTCTCCTACTCGCATTGTATTCAGTCTACATCCTAAGCTTCCATTGTCCCAAATATCTACTTCTACTGATGCTAGCATTACATGCTTTTCTAGATCCACGTGAGCATGAAAGAATAAGGAGATCACACTGAGGGGACAAGGCCACACACCATCGGATTCGCCACTTTTATGAAAAATCCAGGTTCAACCTTTCAAAGTTCTAGTTAAAGCATATAAAATAGAGTAGCCAATCATTTCATTTCAGTTAATTTTACTTTCGATATTGTTAGGGAAGCTGTGGGGATTGATAGTTTCTAAGAAACTATGATTCACTCCTCACTTCTAAGGTAAGATTGAGAGTCTTTCAAATAGAATAGATCGGTTATCTGTTTATTTAGAGTAGATCTACAAGCTACACAGACAAGTAGCTATACTCAGTTACTTTGTCTGTTTTAATTATGTTATTAGTTTAGTTGTCAATTGCCAGATATATTAGATAAATTGCTCTTTAAAATTTTGTTCAGTAGCTTATCAATAAAATCAGATTTAGGAATATACATAGATATATCTTGCGTAGCTAATTTATTCTATCATTGGCTAGATTTATATCATTTCCTTCTTGCATGACAATCACGGGACCTAGAGAGCCCAGAGAATACGTATTCGAACCAATCGTGCCTCAACCCAATCTCATTACAGCAATAACTGATATATATCAGAACCTTAGAATCCAAGTCTTTCAAACAACAACAGACCTACAACAAATCAGCTCACAACTGAGAGGACTAAACATAGAAGACGACAAAATGTATATGTTTTGGTTAAATTAGCCAAACTACAAATTACCCTAGATAACTATCCACATGAATGTAAAAGGGCCTGAAAGAGAGAAAATGTTTAGTTGTGATCCTTTGGTCCCACAACCAGATGCAGGAGACATTCTCACTAACATAGACACTAGCTTATGAATTAAGGTTGCAAGAACACCTGTAAAATATTCTAAAAAGATTGCACAATTGTTAATTCTTAACATAGAGGCCAAGAAGGCATATGACTATTGGATATTAGGGATTAGGAACTGATTCCACACATGACCATAGCAGGTCCACAACAACCACGAATCTACGGTTGTGATTCACAAATCCCATAACCCAACAAGTCCAAAGGTTAATCAAAAATTGATGTTGGTTTACTCTCATTAGTATTTAGATCCACTCCACTTCTGCCAACCATTATCACACATTTATCCGTGTTAGACATAGAAGCTAACGAAGCTAAAGATTACTAGACTAGACCAGATAATCACCCATAGAATCTGCTATATATCCATCATCCATCTTATGACCCTATCTGGAGATATAAATGAAACAATCCCAGGTCATTTTCCTCGTATCCCACAACCTATAGATTGGATCACGCCAGAGCTTGATATTGATTGAAGCCTTCGAGCAGTCATCCTTGATGATTGATCTATCAAGCCAGTTTAGGTTAGGAGGGCCTTCTTTATCTTAGATTCACAGATTCCACTAGTGCGCATCGAAGACATAATATTTCCCAACTAGTTTGTCTACATCCCACGCATATTCCATCCCCACGGGCTTTCTCAGCACGACCTTGGGAGGTCGGGTGCGAGGAAGAGTTACTTGTAGATTCCCACACTGGCTTGTCACTTTTCCATTATACAAAATTGGTGAACCCGATGTGAAAAACACAGTTCTTCTCCTTTTCTTTATTACCTCTTTCTTCCACCTTCACTCTTGCCCATTATTCTGTGGGTATTCATATGCCTCCCGAATATTTTAGGATTCGATGCATATGGCAGACCTCTCCTAGGTCTTGAGGCATACTACGCTCAATTGAATAGACAGTCATCACCCTCACTCTCAGTATGGGGTGACAACTATTCAAATAACCAATTATCAACACAAGCTCCACCTCTGAGGACTAGATATAGTTTTTCTTTCCAAATAGAGGAGTTGGATCAACTCACACAAATGTAACAAACAGAGCCTTCAGGCTCAAACAATATGACGTTCATAGGAGAATCTGGTTCGTCTCCTCAGGTGCTACTTAGACCACAAATTAGTAGACAATCAAATCCATACCTAGTTTTAGATGATGAACATTCAGTGCATTACGCCAAGAATGAACAATGCTCTTGGATTATGTACCCACCTATAGGAAGTTTACAAACATGACCTGAGGTCTCTTTTCAAGAAAACACCTCCATGCCACTACCTATAGGAAATTCCCTCGATGAAACTTGGTAGGGAAATGATCAATTCATAGCGGGGTATCACATGCCTATACAACCTCAGAATATACAACAAATGCCACTAAGAAAAAATACTGTGACTTTTCCAGATGAAGTCATGTCAACTTTTGTAGAAAAAGTTAGAGGGTTAGAACTTGCTCAAGCAAGTCAAATATCTCAATTCATGCAAGTAGGACATTCCAATCCTCCACATCATCCTAGCCAAGTAGACCTCCTCATAGGAATAGGCACGTTGGGCATGCCTCCTTAGTATTCACAACAAATACTAACTAGAACCACCATTTCTAACACTGTTCCGGTGGTGAATATGTTACCTCCCAGTCTAGTATGAAATGAGCCATTCCTAGGCAATACTCCTTCATACTTAAACATGTATTCCAAATCACCACAGGGAGATGTGTTCTCCTTGCCTGGCATGTTTTCTCAACCATAGGGATTTCCTTATACCCCTGGAAATGCATACGCTACGTCGTATCAACAACCCATTCCACATCCACCCCCTTAGTAGGCACCATCAATGGTCGAAACCTATGTGATAGGGACTTATTCAGAATATTTGAAAGAGCCCTTAGATTTCACCATACAAATCATCATGCTTCCAAGACCGCTTCTCGATTTTCCCAAATACAAAGGGGAGGAAGACCCGAACGCACATATCAAGGCCTATGCCACAACCATTCGAGAGCTACTCCCTTGGGATGGGGTTGTTGCCAAAATATTCCCCAAAACCTTAGAGGGCATCGCCCTCATTTGGTATTACAGAATACTCGAAGCATCAATACATTCATTTAAACAACTCGTTTCAGAGTTCATTAAAGCATTAGACATGAACAAACTGTTGAGAACAAGAATCAGGGAATTCTTGCACATTAAGCAAGAACATAATGAATCTGTCACTCACTTCATCCAAAGATGGCATACAGTCCTTTAATCTTCGGCCAGTGCTCCAAATATGAGCCAAATGGAATTATGTGATTTATTCCTTCATTCTCTTAGTAGAGAGGTAAAGGAAGAAGTCCAAAAGTTTCCACTAAGGACTTACGATGAAGTGCTTGAGAGTGCTCTCTGAAAAGATCAAGCGGCAATAGATAGCAGTCGCAAGATGTATGGAACAAATGGGAGGCTAATCATCCCTAGCCAGAATACTATGACTTATCCTACTACCACAAACATCAATCAAGGACCTAAAATCCTTAACAAAAATCGTGGCACAACCACAGATGGGGTAATTGACCAAGCTAAAAAGGTAAATGTTATAAATACTCCACTAATGACTAATGATCAACGAAACAACAATTTTACCCCAATAATCAATACAGTGGATTTTATTCATCCACAATAACAACAACAACAATGGCAGATCCAGACACAGGGTCTAAGACAAAACTCAATTGGATATCAAAACTAAAACCAAAACCAAAAACAACAAATGCAAAACTTTAATCCTAATAGGCAATGGTTTGATTAGAGCTTTGGACCACAATATATGCCAAACCAGCAACCTAAAAATTACAATCCTAACTCGTATTGTGGTTTTCACAAGATTCAAGGCCACAACACTAGAATATGCCGTGACTATAATAAATTCATGCAACGTTTTCCAGAGGAGCAAAGACAACTTTTTATAGATATGTTCTTAGTAGATCCTGCATCACCTGTGCCAAACACCTTCATGGGAGCAATTTCCCCACAAAATGCATCCCTCAAGATCTTCAACGATCCACTCCCAAGTCAAAATAACAAAAAATTAAATCCAAATGGGACGAACAAGGGTGTAATGACAGGAAACAATGATCATGAAGCCTCGAATTCACTAAATCCACCAGTTACACCACAATTAGGAAGTCAGCCATGACCCAAGATAGTCGGTTTAGTAGAGTTAGACACCAAACTACATGTAGAAGCTGTAACAAGGACACAAGAGTATTCCTCTCAGCCAAGTCCAAGTTACTTGCTAGAGACAGATAACATCCAACAAATATTAGTAAAACCCGTAGGTGCCTATGATTTAATTAATGACCTACGAAGACCTTCTCTCACATCTCCTTTTTGGACTTATTGAAGAACTCTCCTATCCACAGGGATGCTCTTTTAGAAGCTTTAGGTTTGGGTCATTTAATTAACATCACTCCACCTCCTGAAACATAGGTAAACCATATAGACTTTGATATCCAACCTCCGGGGCAGCCGGATAGGGATACCGAGTTTATTTTTGAAATAAAAAAAAATGCCAACAGATGCTGAGATTGCATGCAGAGGTGATCCGGACTTACATTTGCAAGTGTGGGTTTATAACAATTATGTTAAACACATGATGGTTGACGATGGGGCAGCAGTTAACATAGTCCCCTTCTCTTTCCTTCAAAAGATAGGATATGGAGAAAAAAACTATTCCACGACTCAGAATACGCTAAGAGGCTATGATAGCCTTAAGGCCACTTCGATTGGAACTATAATACTACCAGTTACCTTAGGACCCAAAACAATCCTAACTGAGTTTTATATTATAGATCGGGAAACCAATTATAATATGATCCTCGGCCGACCATGGATACATCGTATGAAGGCAATCCCTTCTACGTTATTTCAAGAAGTAAGGTTCTTACACTTAGGGAAGATATTCATAGCCAAAGGTGATCCAAAACCATTCGATATACACCTAGCTGACTTAAAGAAAAGACAGGGCGTTCACTCTGAGTTTGAACTCCCAACAAACCAACTTAATAAACCGACCAACGTGAAACCAGAAGAAAAGTTGGTACCTACAACAGATCTTGAGACTATGAGCCTAATCAAGACTATCCCAGCCCTCAAGGATGAGACTAACATTGTAGAAGCAGTATCATTAGGAACTACTATGAAGATTGTTGACTTACTAGAACAAGATCTACCAATTTTCCTACCATTTGATTATGTAGGTATGGGATATACCCTAGGAGTAGGTTCTCTTCCAGCAGAGGATCTCTGCATGGTAGAAGTAACCGAAGCAGAAGAAAGTGACGTAGCAAATGTCCCAATGTCCATCTTCCTAACTAAATATTGGAATCTCCATTTTGATGGAGCAAGATGTCATTATGGGGCTGGGGCAGGTGTGATCTTTACTTCTCCCAAGGGAAATATCCTACCGTTCGCCTTTAAACTAAATTTTGAATATACAAAAAATGGCGCGGAGTATGAAGCCCTCCTCCTTGGCCTCATCATAGCTAAAAGGCTCAGTGTTAATGACATCAAAGTATTAGGAGACTCACAATTAGTAGCAAATCAAGTCTCTGAGGTGTATGAGACCAGAGCTGAACACTTACAGCTCTACAAAACAACAATATTAACTTTGAGCAAAGAATTTGACTTCATATCCATTGAAGCAATCCCACGAGAAAAAAATTCTCTTGTAGATTCTATAGCAACCTCAGTGTCACGCTTCACCCCAAACAGTGAGTTAGAAGATACCCATTTCATGGTATCCCTTCGTACTGAACCGTTAGTGAAAACAATGTCAAACCCTCTTTTAACGAACATAGCTGAGAACAACTCTACTATCCTAGACCACGTTGATAGTGATAGAGCCACTCTAGATTACTTAAACACCTATGCAACGTTACATCTCACCCATCACGTAGTAGATTTGTCCTTAATCCCACATTCATCTTCCTACTTTGGAAATCCCATGATAGAGCTTCCCCCACAAAAGAAACTCAGCATATACACAATAGAGAATGGAGATGATCTGGAACTACCTCCAGCCCCACCTGAGTTTGAAGAAGGTAATGCTTCTTTAATCGAAGAAACAATTGATATTAACATTGGAATGGAGGAAGAACCAAAGATCTTGAAACTAGGATCTTTGCTAACTCCAGAAGAGATAGAAATACACACGTGAATCCTCAGAGAACATCAAAAATATTTCACGTTTAATTATAAAGAAATGATAGGGGTTACACCACACATCGCGGTACATAACCTCATCACCAAATCAGATGCAAAGCCAGTTAAACAAAAATTGAGACCAATGAAACCCAAGGTGGCTCTCATGGTGAAGGAAGAAGTAATGAAACTCCTCACAAGTAGGATTCATCAAGCTGATCGATTACTCTCAGTGGGTATCTAATATCGTTCCCGTTCTAAAAAAGAATGGGAAGATACGCATCTACATAGACTTCCAAGACATTAACAAAGCTTTCCCCAAGGATGACTTCCCATTACCATCCATTGACATCATCATTGACGCAACAGTTGGCTTTGAGCTTTTGTCTCTTATGGATGGATTCTCAGATACAATCAAATCAGAATATCTAAATAAGACCAAGCCAAAACCATGTTTATAACTCCTTAGGGAACTTATTGCTACGATGTTATGCCATTTGGTCTCAAGAACTCTAGCGCTACATACCAGTGGGCAATGACATACATATTTCATGATCTTATTCACAAGATCATGGAATCCTATGTAGATGACTTGTTGGCCAAGACTAGGAAGTGTTACGATCACCCAGAAGTACTCCACATCATTCTTTCACGTCTAATAGAATACAGAGTCACACTAAACCCAAAAAATTGTGTTTTTGGTGTGACAGGAGGGAAGCTCCTCGGTTACATTATATCGTCATGAGGGATCGATGTAGACCCAGCCAAAATATGGGCTGTTCTTGAAATGATCCCACCTTCAGATGAATCTATAATCAGGTCATTTCTTGGGAAACTCGATGCAATCCAAAGATTCATCCTAGATTTAAGCTTTGCCATTCATCCAATCAACAATCTACTCAAGAAATATTATAGTATCGATTGGACTAACGACTGCAACGATGCTTTCAAAGTAGTTAAGTGTTTCTTGTTGTCACCACCCACGCTAATGCCACCTAAACCAGACCACCCTTTAATCTTATATTCATGAGCTACCAATGTCTCGCTAGCCTATATGCTGGCTCAAGAAGATGATGACAAGAGAGAACGCATGATCTATTTTATAAGCCGCACATTACTTGATTATGAAACACGCTATACGCAAGTAGAATGAGAGTGCCTTGCCATAGTCTTCATAACCAAATGCTTAAGACATTACATGCTAAATCAAGAAATGAGGGTCATTGTAAAAATAGACCATTTACAAACCTTTCTCATGCAAGGGTCCTTGTTTAAGAAGGCTGGATGCTTTATAACCTTAATGGGTGAATTTGAATTAACTTTTGTAAATCAAAAGTCCGTTAAGGGACAAATCATAGCAGATTGGTTAGCTGACAACCCATTAGATGGAGGAAATCTAGTCAATTTGGACTTTCCCGATGAATGCATATATTACGTCGAAACTAGACCTCTCATCTCTGAATGTCCTTGGTATACTGATATTATTAATTATATCATGAACCATACATATCTAGAAGGTGCTACACTGAAACAAAGAGGGCGGTTACGCATTATTGTAGCTAAATACATTATTATAGAACAAGTGATCTATCGTAAGGCTTTCGATGGAATGCTTCTAAGGTGTGTTGATACAGAAGAATCAAAGAAGATTCTCCACAAATCTCACAGTGGAATATGTGGAGGCCACTTTAGTGGTCATGCCACCGCTCACAAAATACATCGGATGGGCTATTTCTGGCCCACTCTAGAACACGAAAAAGTAGAGTTTGTATGCAGATGTCATAAATGCCAAGATTTCTCCCACAATATTCACATGCCAGCACAAGCTCTACAACCAATCACTACTCCATGGCCCTTTTCTATGTGGGGGCTAGATTTGATAGGGAAATTCTCTCCCTCATCTACAGATGGCCATAACTTCATAATCACAGCCACCGAGTATTTTACCAAATGGGTAGAGGCTATGCCTCTCACCACTGTACCAGGTTCCATGATCACCAAGTTCATTTTGAACCAGATCATTTACAGGTACGACATCCCACAAATCATTATCTCAGATAATGGGACTTCTTTTAAGAATGATGAGGTTCATGAACTATGCAATAAATTTAAAATAAGCCATCATACAACCTCCCTATATTACCCTCAAGCCAACAGACAAGCTGAAGCAATAAACAAAACATTGAAATCCATTCTCCTTAAAATGGTGAAAGAAAACAAAAAGGATTGGCATTTAAAGTTATTCCCAGCCTTGTGGGCCCACCGAACCTCAATAAGAACACCAACAGGAGTAACTCCTTTCTCGCTGGTATTCAGAGCGGAAGCAATTCTCCCACTTGAGGTTGAAATACCTAGTCTCTACATCTCATTACAAGGGATTCTGGATGAAGACGCTTATAGAGAAGCACATCTCTCCCAACTAGAAAGCCTAGATGAAGCCAGGTTAGATGCTGAACAATGGCACATAGTCTATGCTGACTGGATGTGCCGACAGTATAACAAGAAGGTCTACGAACGAGACATATATGAAGGTGATCTCATTCTAAGACTAGACAACCAGATCGATAAAAAGACCGGTGAAGGGAGGAAATTCTGGCCCAAATGGTTGGGCCCATACCAAGTCATGAAGGACTATGGAAATGGTGCATATCTCTTATGCACATTGGAAGGTGAGAAATTTGGTGAAACTGTTAATTCCCTACACCTTAAATGATTCTATGCATAAGTGACTAGCACTATCTATATAATTATATTTACATTGCATCTTCATGTAATTAGGTTCATTTCGTCCACTTGTTTCGTAAAAATCTTGTGATCAAGGAACTTATTCCCAAAGCAATTCATTACAAACTTCTGATGGTATTGACATAATCATCCAAATCATACTTCTTCACTTTCATAGTCAAATCACCCATTTCTGAATAATTTCATCAGACAAAGCTAGATATGACAAAGTCTTAACGGTAACCATACCAAGGTCTTCTCACTTTTGGTTTCTCCCTAGGATAGGTGTCTTGCCTATGGTCTGTTCTAGAAGCTTCATCATGTCACATCTATCCTGTATGCATATCTCTTTAGAAGTAAGAACATACTGACATTTTTCTCAAATAAACAAGTCAAATATAGATCAAACAGAAAATTTTATTTTACACATTTCCTTGCCCTACCAACCTTCGGTGAAGAGCTTGCATCTCTTACTAGTGACGTAGGGTTGGGAAAGGATGGGAATGCCCTTACTCGCCTGTACCTTGTCCATGGTGATAAGCCCACGCTTCTGACTAGTAGCATGGGAAAGGGTATGGGGTGTCCTATTAATAATAAATGTTGAAGGTAGTCAACATACAATTCAAATGAACCTTTGAAATCTTGAGTCAAAAACGAATGAATCAGATGTCCAAAATTCTAAGAGAGTTCAAAACCCTAAAAACCAGATTTTGTCAACCATGTGGCCATCTACGAATCTAAGTCTAGGTAAACCGCAAAGAAAGTAGCATTCTAAACTATGGATTCACTTAAGTAGAGTAGGTTTGTAGCGTCCTAATTTGGTTCCACCAAATCTTTGTCTATCTCTCATCACTACCATTCAACAAATTTCATAACTTGTGCCCTTTCTAGCTCTCGGTGATGAGCCCTCGCATCTTACTAGTTGCGTGGAGATAGGAGTGGGGCAAGTTCATCTGCTCATCATACCGGTTTATCATCACATTTTTTCAAAAACAAATATGAAGTATCAAAAATTGCTTGAAGAAACTAAAGTTCAAAATCATATTATGTCTACATTATCATACATCGGCATCATGATATACAAAAAGAAAGAAACCATTTGTATCATTTGTTCTCCATTGCATACATTCTGAAAGACATATAAAAACAACATTATAATTTACATACGAAAACAAATCACAAGAACATTGATGCCAAAAGTCTGATCCAAAAATTATATATATATATATATATATATATATATAGTCAAATTTCCTGTACAAATGCCATCATGTGCTAAGCATGGTCAAAATGCTCAAAGAGCCCAGGAAATACAAATACATCATACAAACAGTCTAAGAGAGCCAAACGGCCTCTCAACCCCTATGAGATCCATCTGAGGGTACACACCCACGTCTAGGACTCCGGCTACGCTGGCGCTCTGAGTGCATAGAGGGCTCATGGTCCCGAGGAGTAGTTGTAGCATCACCATGAGAGTGACTCCTCATCAGGCACTCTATTGTCCTATACCCTACCATCTCGGTACTGGAGGGAAGTCACCATCTTGGCCACATGCTAGATAGGGGAAAAAATGTCGGAATGCCTACTGGCTGCTGAAGGCTCCCCTACATCCACAGACAACTCCGCGTGGGTCTTCTCCATAGGGATCATCAGGGTATAAGTGCATACTCGAAGAGTTAGGTCTCACCACTCATCAGCAGTCTCTGCAAGCAAAGGAGAAAAACCCAATTAGAAATAATCAAGAGATAGAAACAAATATAAACAAAAGGAAAGACAACAACTAAGGCAATCCTAGCTAAGAACAAATATCAAAAGAAGAGTGATAACTCACTCGGATCTCCGCACCTCCAAGAAGGATCTCTAGGGTTGGCACCTACCACAGATGCCACCATTGACTAGTGCACTCCTCCTATGCCTGGGGCCACATAACATCCTACTACGGACTCATCCTCTTTGCCCAAGCCTTGAGAGAGTGGCTCCTCTGAAACCAAAGTCACCCTTTCTGCACTCTACTCCACCCTCTTCACCTGTAAGATATCCTGAGTGTCATGCCACTCAGGATTGTTGTCCTCCTCTCCGCCTAACTTACTGACCTCAGCCTCAGTCTCCTCCTCCGTCTCCCCCCTATGAACTCCTCAGACTCAGATTATATATCAATGGGGTCATCGCTGCTGTGGGTGGGACCGACTTTAATCTAAAGTAAGGTTTCCTGAGGAGCATCGAATCTCACTCGAGCTCGTACTACCCACCTAGTTGCAATGGGGACACCAGGAGTAACAACTGTCCAACCCCGGCCTCTAGGACCTCCCCTAGCCTCTCAAACTGACCTGTATACCGGTACCACTAGGGGAAGCATACCCATGTAAGGAAGGCCAAACTGCTGGGGCACTCGACCAAATGGATGTACTCCTCCTTCACCTGCATACACCCAAAAACACAAAAAACAAAGTAAGTTAGTATCCAAATGACATTAGAAAAATCATGAAAGTAGATAAGGATGCTAAGAATGCAAAAACAAATTCAAATAAGTGTTATTTTTACATTCTATGCAGGACCGTTACCTTGAGCAGGGTGGCGGTTTTGTAATCACCAACTTAAAGGCGACAGTCTTGGAACCGCCACCCTGATCAGGGCGGCGGTCTTATAACCGCCACCCTGCTTAGGGTGGCGGTCGTGTCCCAAAAACCCACATGGGTTATATACCCTAAAAATGGATACAAAAGAAAAATAAAGACCATTTTGATTAAAACAAGGCCTACCTAGTAGGCGCCCCCCTAGTTGACCCTATTAAAACTAAAATTTTCAAAAAATAACCCCCCCGTGACAAAGATTTCACCATTTTAACATTTTGAAGACAAAAACGGTAAATCAAGAAAAACTAACCTATGATCTCATGGGTTGGTGTTCTACTCGCGGAGGCATGATCACGATCTCACCCCAAACGTTTTGACTATACTCTCATGAGAAACCGTCACCGTGGGTCCCAGAGCTCAAAATCAACCAAATCAACATGCAAAAATGAATAGGAAAATGGGCCCACTTTTATATATATAGCAACCTGACTTGTTTTGAATGCCCCTTTTCACAGGTTTGGAGCACTGACGGAGGTAAGTTCTTATCCCTGCACAAATGGTATGTCCTCATTTCATAATATTAGTGTTTATTTTTTGATCTATTTTGTCTATCTGCACTTGAATTCTCTTTTCATTTTGCAGGTGGCGGGAATTTTGGATGGTGTCATTTCGACACATGAACGTATGGTATAACTTCTAACTTCCATTTCAGGACTATCATACTTAGACCCACCATTTTACGCCTCTTCATGGCTAAAACGCTTCTTCGAGGGGGCAATATGTACGTACCCAAAATTGTAGGGTACTGCACTGCCGGAACAATGTTACATGATCCCCAATGATGATACAGGTCTCCTCGCAAGGTGTTCAGAATCCGGAAAAGCTCTCCAAGCATGCGTTAACATCCCATATGCCCCACTTAGCCCCTATGTGCTTTGTTTTCTCTTCTCCCCTCCTTTCCTTTGTGTTTTTGTCTTCAGTGACAAAACCGCCGCCCTGCCTGGGTGGCGATCTCGTGACCGCCTCCCAGTCAGGGCGGTGGTCCTGTAACCGCCACCCTGCTCAGGGTGGCGGTCCTTCACGCATTTTCTAGAATTCTCTTTTTAATGCGAATCGTGTAAATTTTCAACATTTACCAGATTTTTTCACCACCTTTGCTTGTATTTATGATTCTTGTTCCCTGGAATAGTGTTTTGGCATTGTTTATGGTTTAAGAGATCAATTTGGTTTTCACCTTTGGGTAAATGGGATTCTATAAATAGCTGGCTTGTGATCAAGCAAATGGCCCCTCAAGTTTTCCTTTGAATTTCTCATTTCAATAGCTTAGCCTTTCAATTTTTCTTAGCATTCATAGTTTCATTTGTTGTATGCATGGTTAGTGTTGTTTAGTTGTTAGAAAGCCACATATTCTTCTTGCGCAAAGTGCCATTATTATTTCATATAATCAATTAGAGTAGGATAGTTTGATTTTCAGCAGGAAGCCATAAAAGTTGCAGGTTCTTCTCGTCAAATAAGATAGTTTCAGGTTCTTGAAGTTTTATGTTGCATGAATTTTAATAAATCCCACTAGGAATTGCATAAGCCAAGCTCTGTTCTCTTGCTCTATCCCTCTTGTACTCACATTGTATTCAGTCTACATCCTAATCTACCATTGTCCCAATATATACTTCTGCTGATGCTAGCATTACATGCTTTTCTAGATCCACGTGAGCACGAAAGAATGAGGAGATCACAATGAGGGGACAAGGCCACACACCATCGGATTTTCCACTATTTTGCAAAATCCAGGTTCAACCTTTCAAAGTTCTAGCTAAAGCATATAAAATAGAGTAGCCAATCATTTCATTTCAATTAATTTTAGTTTTGATATTTCCAGGCAAGCTGTGGAGATTGATAGTTTCTGAGAAACTATGATTCACTCCTCACTTCTAAGGTAAGATCGAGAGTCTTTCAAATAGAATAGATTGGTTATCTGTTTATTTAGAGTAGATCTACAAGCTGCACAGACAAGTAGCTATATGCAGTTACTTTGTCTATTTTAATTGTGTTATTAGTTTAGTTGTCAATTGCCATATATATTAGATAAATTGCTCTTTAAAATTCTGTTCAGTAGCTTATCACTAAAATCAGATTTAGGAATATACATAGATATATCTTGCATAGCTAATTTATTCTGCCATTAGTTAGATTTATATCATTTCCTTCTTGCATGACAATCACAGGACCTAGAGAGCCCAGAGAATATGTATTCAAACTAATCATGCCTCAAACCAATATCATTATAGCAATAAATGATATAGATCAGAACCTTAGAATCCAAGTCTTCCAAACAATAGCAGACCTACAAAAAATCAGCTCAAAACTAAGAGGACTAAACATCGAAGATGAAAAAGCGCATACATTTTGGTCAAACCAGCCATACTACAGATTACCCTAGATAACTATCCACATGACTGTAAAAGGGCCTGAAAGAGAGAAAATGTTTGGTTGTGATCCTTTGGTCCCATAGCCAGACGCAGGAGACATTCTCACTGACATAGACACTAGCTTACGAATTCAGGTTGCAATAATGCCTGTAAGATATTCTAAAAAGATTGCACAACTGTTAATTCTTAACATAAAGGTCGAGAAGGCATACGACTATTGGATATTAGGGATTAGGGACTGATTCTGCACATGACCATAGTAGGTCCACAATAACCACAAATCTATGGTTATGATTCACAAATCCCACAACCCAAGGAGTCCAAAGGTCAATCCGATGTTGATGCTGGTTTACGTTCATTATTATTTAGATCCACTCCACTTCCGCCAACCATTATCACACAGTTATCCATGTTAGACATAGCAGCTAACGAAGCTAAAGATTTCCAGACTAGACCAGATAATCACCCGTAGAATCCGCTATATATCCGTCATCCATCTTATGACCCTGTCTGGAGATATACACGAAACAATCCCAGGTCATTTTCCTCGTATCCCATAACCTATAGATCGGATCATGCCAGAGCTCGATATTGATTGGAGCCTTCAAGTAGTCATCCTCACTGATTGATCTATCACGATAGTTCAGGTTAGGAGGGCCTTCTTTACCTTACATTCATAGATTCCACTAGTGCGCATCGAAGACATAAGATTGCCCAACTAGTTTGTCTACATCCCACATGTATTCTATCCCCACGGGCTATCTCGGCACGACCTCGGGAGGTCGGGTGCGAGGAAGAGTTACTTGTAGATTCCTAAGCTCACTTGTCACTTTTCCATCGTACAATAACTATAAGGGTAGAACCAATTTACCATAATCATGTGGAGTGTCACATTACTAGCCCCATAAACGGGAATTATGCCATTTGTGGCCCAAAAGAAAAAGATGTTGATCATGAACCAACTAATCTCGTAGAGGAAGTTCTTGATATGGTGATGGATGAAGTAAGTGTAGATCATCAATACAATCCCTATGCTAATTTATTGGTGGAGGAAGAATTTGGTTTCCTATTTTTGGAAGAAACTGGATTGGGTACATATTACATTCATAAAGAAGGTATGATTATACCACAACTGGTCAAAACACCAAATAGTTTTGGAGGATTGTGGAAATTGTTCTTTGATGGCTCGATGATTAAAAATGGATCTGGTGTTGGGGTTATGTTGATTTCTCTAGAAGGAGATAAATACTTCTCATATTTTTGGCTACAATTTAGTTGCACCAACAACATTGCTGAATACGAGGCCCTTATACAAGGAATTCAACTAGCTCAAAAGAAAGGAATCAAGGATCTGACTATTTTTGGAGACAGTGAGTTAGTTTTGCATCAAGTAATAGTATGTAGTGCATCAAAGAATGATTTCTTAAGATCATATAAGAATTGAGTTTAGGAATTGTTTGAAAATTTTGAAGCTTTTGGGATCCATGTCGTTCCTAGAAAGTAAAATCAAGATGTTAATAGGCTTGCTACGATTGGATTGCAATATGACATACCTGTGGATATCATGAAAGAAGGGAAGAAAATGGTCAAAATGGTGGTCTGACCTATAGTTCCAGATAATTTGAGTAGTTTTCAAGTGTTTGATAGTGAAAAACAAATCATCCTTTTCCTACAAAAGAGGTGAAATTTGTTGCAAAACATCAAGATAAGCTCCAAAAATCATATGGCAATCAAATCATATAATTGAAGAGAAAAAAGCTACCAAAAGGATTAGTTACTCTAGAATCCATCTTCAATTCAGATGACCAAGCCAAAAGACAACGCTCAAACATGGTGGTCAAAGAAGAAGATTTTGAGAAAGTCGAGGTAGCAAGTGAAAAGTTCCTAAAGATTGGTAAAGTATTTCCTTATGAAGAAAAGAAAGCTTTCATTAAATTATGTCAAGAATATCATGACATTTTCACATGGAGCTATAAGGACCTACGTGGTTTTGATCTAGGTTTAGCAAAACATACTATTGAATTGGACCCTCAAGCTAAGCCATTTCGCCAGAAGCAGAGGACGATTAATCCCAAAATCAAGCCACTAATGAGAAAGGAGATAACTAAAATCATAGAGGCGTGTATAATTTTCCCTATTAAGCATTCATCTTGGGTGGCCAATCTAGTTCATGTGTGAAAGAAAAACAGAGAAATTTGGTTGTGCATGGATTTCATAGATATGAACCATGCCTTATTGAAAGATCATTATCCTCTTCTATCAATGGAGAAAATTCTTCAAACAGTAGCAGGAGCTCAAATGTTTTCTTTTCTCGATGGGTATTAAGGTTATAATCAGATTCTAATTCAAGAATCTAATAAATTTAAAATGACCTTCACTACTAAGTGGCGCACATATGCTTATAACCAAATGCCATTCAGATTGTTTAATATCGGGGCTACTTTTCAAAGAGCCATGGACATGGCATTTAAAGGACTAATCAACGATATCATTTTGGTTTACCTAGATGATATAATTGTGTACTCTAAGGATGTCGGTGACCACATTACACATTTGAGAAAAGTTTTCCAGAGGTGCAAGGAATTCAGAGTTTCACTTAACCCTAAAAATGTATTTTTGCAGTGCACGAGGGAAATTTATTAGTGCATGTTGTTCTAGCATAAGGACTATCAATTGATCTAGCCAGGATCCACTCAGTTTTTTCCCTCTCCCTCCCAAGTCACAAAAAGGGACTCCAAAGTTTTCTAGGCACCATAAATTTCATGTGGATTGCTCACTTTGCAGAATTGGCTAAACCAATGATAGCTATGTTGAAGAAAATTATGCATTTCTCATGGACACAAGAAGGGAAAGAGAGTTTTGAAGCTATCAAAATGGCTATTTCTCAGGCTCCAATGCTGGTGAACCCAGGTTTGAAAAATATTTTATCATGTATGCTTTTACAGGTCAAGAGAGCATTTCAGGTATCCTTACTCAGCAAAATGATGATTTGATGGATCAGCCAATTTATTTTTTTAGTCAGTCCCTCAAAGACTATGAGCTCAAATATTCATTTTTCAAAAAACAAGTCTTTGCTGTTATTCAAGCTCTGAAGAAATTCAAGCACATGTTTTCCAACAACAAAATTCACTTGATGGTGTCTCATCTAGGCATCAATGAATTTTTGTTGAACAAAGAGATGAATGAGAATCATGTTGGATGGATCATGAAGGTGATGGAATATGATGTACATATCAAAGTTACCAAAATTTTCGGAGGTAAATGTTTGTGTCAGCATCTTTTTGCAGACATGAAATCGAAAGGTGATAAAGATGTTATGCTCTTAAACACTGATGAAGCCAATAATCAAGTTGATTAGTTATCCAAAATGAATAATTTCCTTTTCTCAGGAGTATATGTTGAGAACATGGATAAAAATCAAAGATAGACCTTCCATCTTTAGTCTATTCCATATGTTCTGGTAGATAATGTTCTCTTTCGAAAGGATTTGAATGGTGTTCTCCTTCGGTGTGTGGGACCAAAACAGGTAAGTAAGATACTAGAAGAGTTTCAAAATGGCCTATCAGGAGGAAATTATTCTACATGAACAACTACTACCAAGATCCTGTGAGCTGGTTATTATTGGCCATATTTGTTCAAATATTTTCATCTTTGGGTAAGGAAATGTAAGGAATGTGCACTTTTCATTGGCAAGTAAAAGTTGGCAGCTCTTCCATTGCATCCAATTCAATTGGATCAACCCTTCATTCAATGGGGGTTGAATTCCATTGGCATGATTAATACTCCATCTAGTCATAGACATAAATGGGTTCTTACTACAACAGACTTCTTTATACGATGGACAGAGGCAGTAGTATTGAAAGAAAGCAATGAGAAGGAAGTTCTTGATTTCTTGGAAACTATAATGATAAGGTTTGGTGTTCTATTTATAGTTATTTTAGATAATGCAATGGATTTTCTTGGTCTAAAGTTGAGTGAATTGGTTGTTAAGAATGGGGTCTACCTTAAGACTTCATCTAATTACTATCCACAAGGAAATGGATTGGCTAAGTCTAGTAACAAAAACCTCATAAGAATTATCAAACACACGATGGAGACTAACATGAGGACTTAACATACATAGCTTAAGACTTCCTTATGGGAAAATCGAATCACACCCAAAAGGGCCATTAGGAATTCTCCTTTCATGCTTTTATATGGAAGGGAAGAAAATATTCCATTATCCTTGGAGTTACCTTCTTTAGAGTTAGCACATCATCTTGAGGTTATGGAAAATGAATCCTTGACATTAAGGTTTGCTGAACTCATGGAGTTGGAAGAAGTATGGAACATGGTTGTGAATACTTTGGAGCAACATTAGGCTTAGGTTAAGAAATATTTTGACAAGAAAGCGTTCGACAATCATTTTCAAGAGGGAGATGTATTTCTCAAATGGGATGAAGATAGAGCCAAACCAGGAAAACACGCCAAGTTTGATGCTCTTTGGAGCGGGCCATACATCATCACGAGTTGCAAAGAGGTGAATTCATTTCATCTATCCATGATCAATGGAGAGGAACTGACCATTAATGTGAATGGGATACATCTCAAAGCTTTATTTTGAGATCATTCCTCCCCTTGTACAGTGTTTGGTTTTGACTTTTCCTCCAAGTGCTTCGCACATTATGTGTTTGTTTTTTTGTTTCTTTTCTTTTGTTTGTACTCTAAATGTAGTTATATTTTAGGACTATTTTTCCCAATGATTTTGTATAATTCTACTAGACTAAAAGCTTAGCAAGAAAACATTCCCTGGGGGTTGCCAAAAATGTTAACCTTTAAATTTTACCTTGAAAATGTTAAAAGTTGATTCAATTTTTTTTTGAAATCTTTTGCCCGGAAGTGTTTTAGAATTGTATTGAATTTCTTTGAAGTTATAAAATTCATTCGTGTCTTACTTCATACTTCATAGGTTTTCTTCTTCGGGGAATAAGATGCTAAATTGAAAATTTTGACTTCGAAGTTCCAAACTCTGAAATCTTGAAAGACCGAAAATTCAGAGTTTCAGACTTTCAGGATTTGGAAGTCTCCTTTGGAAATTTTAACTTTTTTTGACTCAAAGTTCCGAAGTCTGAAACTTTGAAGTTCCAAAATTTTGGAACTCTGAACTTTCAGGTTTTGGAAGTTTATGATGCCCTTTTGAGAAATCTCTTGCTAGAGTTTCAAAGTCCAAAACTTTGAAGTTCCAAAATTTCTAAACTTTGGACTTTCAGGTTTCGGAGTCTCCAATCTTCATTTTAATATTTTCACCTCTGGACTTCTGAAGTTTGAAACTCTGAAGTTCTGAAACTTCAAAAGTTTATAATTTCGAGTTTCAGAGCCTTCTTTCATCTTTTCATTAACTTAGTCTCTCAGGTTCCGAAGTTTGAAACTATGAAGTTCTAAAATTTCAAAACTTGGGAATTTCAGGGTTTCAGACTTTAGGGTCTTAATGGGCATTTAATTCTCACCTACCTCCCCATGTGTTGGCTTCTGGGATTTAATTTTAGGTTTTTCTATATAAACTCAAGTTTTTATCTGTCATTTTCACCTGAATTTTTTCCTTGACACTCTAATTTTTGGCGAACTCTTTGTACTTTCGAGGCATTGTTTTTAGGGTTAATTTTAAGAGAACTCTTGTAAATTGGAGGTGTAAAATACTTGGTGAATATCTCCGGAACTAGTTTCACTGAAAGGTGAATTTACCAATTTTTTAGAACTTAATTTTTGCCAACTTTTTTTTGAGTTAGAGAGACTGCAGATTTACAGACATTGATGCGTGGTTGATGCGTGTCAACAAGCCTTATTGACACACATCAACAAGGCTTGTTGACGTGCATCAATGAGCCTTGTTGATGTGCCTCAATAGGGATCCTTGATTCATGTCAACAAGGCTCATTGACGCACATCAACGAGCCTTGTTGACGCGTGTTAATGACCCATGTTGATGCGTGTCAACAATGATTTGAAACCCTGGGTTTGTCCTATAAATACCCTCCCACTGGTCATTTTCACATTTACACTTTCCGGCTCTTGAATTTCCTTGTATACAGGAATCCATTATCCAAGTTAGGTATAATCAAGCTCAAGGACAACTACAATGGTGACTACAAGTGCATCCCAAGATCAAGACAAAAATTAAGAGGAAAATCTAGTCAACCCACAAGCCCTATCCACAAGAAAGATACTCTACAGGAAAAATTTGTGCCCCCACATCCAGAATGTTTTAAAAATGAATTCAGAATACAAGGATTTGATCGATGCATGTGAGTTTGGTGGGCTTGTTAAGATGCCCCATTTCGAAACAGACCATGATATTTTGAACTACCTTCTCTCCTCATACAATACAAAGGACAACATTTTTAATGTTATTGTGGATGATGGTCGAATGTTTCTATTTGGTATTGACCCAGCTGATAGTCATCGGTTTACAGGCCTCCCATTAAAAAATTTACCCATTTTTACAACGAAGGAAACACTAGTTTTAGATGATAAGAAATACCTCAAATCAAATTTCAGTTTCCATGTTGATTGTAAGTGTAAACTGTTTTCATTCATCATTTTGTATTAAGTTTCTGATTTTGATACAATTCAAATTTATATTAATTCCAACGGTTTTTTGGAATTTGCAGCTCATGTCAATAAATCTAGACGTGGTGTGGATATGCAAGGAATTGTACACCACTTTCTTGCTGCTATGATTTCCTTCTTTCAAGACAGAATAGTTTTGCAGGGTCGGAAAACAAATATACCAAACTGGGCCATTTCATACATTCTTGCAACTATCACAAAGTAAAAATTTGATTCGTGCACCTTTTTATCAAAAAAAAAGAACTGACATTACAAATGCAAAGCTTTTAGAAAAACTAGTCATTCACACCACAAACTACCTCCTTGGCCTTTATTACGAAGCTCTTTTAAATTTAAAAGACAAACAAATTCCCACTTGCATGGATGAGGAGTTGATGAATTTTTCAATTTCATTTCAAAAACAACATGTATAAACTATAAAGTTTGTATTTTGACATTACACTGACAACATGTATTAACTATTTACTATTTGTAGAAAAGATTTTTGGAGGCCCTTCCCCCAAAAAAGGTGGCATCAAGAAGAAGAGGACAAAAACACGCTGAGGCATTGGGAGATTCATAATCTGAAATGGAAGTCCACTCATCTTCGAACCACTAACCATTTAAATTTGTTAAATTCCAAAGAAGTAATACCCTTACATGTATTATTTACAAATTCCAAATTTGTATTTTCATTTTCCCATTTAAATTTTACCATATTGAATTGACATACAATCGTATGTTGATGACATTATAGGGGCTTTGGACCATACACGTGCTTCTCAAAGTCAACCATCTTCCCCAACTCACCCAGTTCAGTCACATGCATTTATGTCTTCTCAACAACCACCTCAACAATCCCAGCAACAGACAGCTCAAAAAACACCAATTACTACTCCAACACGCCCCCCTCAAGCACCGTAACAAGCTACCCCTCAACAACATGGTACAAGTTTTGAATAGTACTTCATTTAATTTCATAGTTTTTGCATAGTTTAACAATTTTTCATATGATTTTTCTTGAACTTTTCAGCACATTGCAGTTCTTCACCTTCTGCAAAAACATCAGCACCGCCCCCTCCTCCACCAATAATGTTCAAAATGCCAACCATAGGATCAGGAAAAAAGAACATTGGTAAATGCATGCCAATTCCTTTGGCCCCTAGTGGGACACTAAACATTGCCTCCTTGTTTTGAATTCCAACCCTCTCACTTAGTGGCTTGCCTAGCGCAACAGGTTTATTAGTTTTAAATAATATAAATTTAGATGAAGATTAATTGGGCATTGATAGCAATGCCCTAACAATATTTTTCAATACACGTGAGATGATTCAAGGATAGTAGGTATACTTCTATTTCAACATAATTTATTCAACTTTCATTTCATTTCACTTTAGATTTATTTGTTTGAATATTGATTTATTTTATCTAAAATAGGATCAGGCCACCCAACGATAGAAACAAGTAGCAGTCGATCAACCCGAAGGCCCCCATACCTCTCTAGTGAGATCATCTTCTTTAGATACAAATGGTGAACAATTGTTATCTTTTCCTTTAGATAACTTAATTGGTTATGATTTTCATTCCCAAGTCGATGATTTTATTGTACCTCATATCAGTCAGCTCATAGAATGGGAGAGAAGGGCTAAAGTACTAATCAATGAGATAATAAGAAATTTTGAAAAATATTGGCAAAGGGATAGTTTATACGCTGCTGTCCAGAATCAACATGTGAAGATGGATTCCTTACTTACCCAAGTAAGAAGTGGGACTGTCACGTATAACAACAATTATAAAGACAATATTTTAGATAAAGCATTAAACAAATTGGAAATATTAGTGCTGAAGCCCATGAATATTTTAACAAATGGTCTAATGACAAGGATCTGGTAGTAGTTGCAAATGCCGAGAGAGATAGAGTGGTCGTAAGTATTATCACTTTCAATTTTTTGTTAAATTGAAGTTTTCTTATTTTATTAATATGTTTAATTGACATCACTTTTTTTGTGCAGTTGAAATATGAAAATTTGAAGATTCAAGCAAAGGTTTTCCAAGTTCACTTGGAAACCGCAAAGAACAGTTTATCCGCAGTGAAGAATTTGAAGGAAAATATTGTTTTGGTTAACAAACAAAATAATACACTGAAGCGTATAATTAAAGACTATGGCTTTGACCCTAAAATTTTATTCAAAACTAAGGTAGCTGCTGATCTAAATTTGCTATCCCATGGAGATGCAACAAAACAAGAAGAAAGAATTGTAAAGAATCTAGACAGTGCTGTGGAAGATATCATAAGTTCTTGGATTATTTCTTCCATTGGGGAGCGGGGTATAGGTGGAGAAGCCATTGGGGAAAGGAGTACATGAGTGGAAAGGGGTATGAAAAATTGAGGGTTAAAATATTTCATTATTGAGTGTGGAAACTTGAAAAATAGAATCTATATTTGAAAATTTGAAACATTGAATGTGATGGTCATGGCATTTGAATTTTATTAGCTGGATTTGAAATTTGAAACTTGAATGTGATAGCCTTTGAAAATTTTAAATACTATATAATCTTTAATTTTATAACTTCCTATATATTATGTATATAATTTCTAGATTGTATATGGTGTTTATGTTTCTTCTCTACTTGTAATGATGATTGCATTAGATGTGGATGATGACGTTAGAATAGAATCATAGTCTAATAGATATGGATTATCATGAATTGTATGTGGACGTAGATTTATCTTCAAGCACGATCATGTAATCTAGATTATGATAATGGATAATTGTTTTAAGAAAATTTGGAATGTAGTACGACAGAGACATTTAAACGTTCTCAAAATCTTATTCTCTATACTTTTAATGATATGATGACATTAGAATGGATATTGATGATGATGAATGATGATAATGGATAATTTTTTTTTTTTAAATGGAACGTGTTAGGACAAAGATGTTTTTGCACATTTAAAATAGATAAATAATTATTTTAATAATAATTGGAGTGTCAGGATTATGATAATAATATGATGAATTTAATAATAATTGGAGTGTCAGGATTATGATATGATAATGATATGATATATTTGGATGATGATGAATTTTATGTGGACATAGATTTAGCTTCAAGCACGATCACTGATGATGAATTGTATAATGGATCATGGATTATGAATTGTATAATATGGAAAAATCTTCCTCTCTTTGTAAAATTTGAATGTGTGATTTTATCCCACAAAGTTTAAAACATATATCAAAGCATTTTGCAAATATAAAAAATAAATTAAACATAATTGTAAAAAATCAAGAAATGTCATATGATAGGGTTTAAGTTACCTCTAGTGTTTTAGATGGCTGTGAAATCATCCTTCGTAGTGTGCTAGATATTTGATTTAAGAAAACTCAACACAAGAAATGGATTAGTAGATAGGTGGGTGAGTTTCCTGACATTGTCAGTCCCGAGAAGTGCGAGCTTCCTCGGATGGATGTCAACCCACATTTAAAAAAAAAAGATGAAATAATTGTATTTAAATAAATGTAAATATATATACCTATAACATATTTAATGATAACAAGAGCTGAAACAAAATTTAAGGTGAAAAATAATAAAAGAAAGGTGAAGGAGATACCTATTTAAAGTTGAAACAATCCATTATCAATAGCTTCTTCAAACTCAATGTTCTCTTCTATAGAGTGTGATGATGCGCCAATTCCACTCTCATCCTTGGGAACAATTGTACTTGTAGCTGTATTATTCACACCTCTTCTTTTGCAAAGAGAAATTTCCAATGCGTAATTTATCTGTCGAAAGGAAAGGTTTCCATGGAGTAGCGAGATACATAACAAATCATGTAACTTTCCATTTTTTTATCCAACCTGTTTCTCAGTTTTGATTTTATAAATGATAAACCATTTAAAATCCTTTCATCCTCCACAGACCCCAAAATCATTGTTTGGCATAACTCATATAATCTGAAATATTCATTGATGTATTCTTGTAAGATATAACTTTGATAGATTCCTCACCACAACCTTGTAATAGCACCACTTTCAGAAGTTTTGTCTAAATTTTTATATTGGTTCCTCATTGTTGTTGCAAAATTTGTTGATTGAAACTTTAATAATTCAGCATTTAGTATACCTTTGATTTCCATACCCTTGGACTCTGAAGTCTTTGTGAAATGTTCTATTATCATACCCATGGATTTATGGAAATGCTTTCTTACAAATTTTGCATGACCACCTTCAGTATTCCAAAAATTAGGATTCATCACACTCATTGCTTTAAGAATTTTATCTTTGGAGAAATGTTCTCTAATTTCTGATGATAAGGATTCTGAAAATTTTTAGTCTTTATTCTTGTTTCAACTATAACAAACTCAAAGAGATTACGTGTCATGGGAACATCTTCTCATTATGATCTTGTAATATCTTGACGTTTTTACAAAATATGCAGTGGCATGTACCTCCCATTAACAGTGATGCAGAGGTGATCATGCATATTAAATCTCAAATAGTTACTGGGATTTTTAAGATCTAATAAAACTTTCCAATTCTCAAAAACAGGTGTATCAAAACTATCTTGGGAACAATACAATATATCAAGACTTTGATGTACCATTTTTCTCATCCGTATAAAATCCACAATATAGATTAATCTCCCCTGTGCAGCTTCATCAGTGTATTGATCTCATGCAACATTGGAAGAATACCAACCAATGTAAGTAATGTCTCCAAATCAGTTAAACGGAATAAGTCCCTCACCCTATCAACTTCATGAGGATATTTGTGCATGAAACCAACCAACGAAGGATACTCCTCATGAACTCTGCATGCAGGTTCATATAAAGAGATCCATCTCATCTCAACATCTTTCATAAGTTTTTTGCCATCTGTAATTCCAATTGTGAATTTTTGGAACTCAAGAAATAACTTTGGGCTGTTTTCCATATAGGCATGAAGTTATCTTATAAGGTCTTCTAATTTAGCAACATTTTCATAGTTGCTTACCATTTTATACGCTAAATTTATTCTATGAACCATACAATGAATTGGTAGCATATATTGGGCCACTGTTGTTTGTAATCTAACACACAACCCTCTTTAGTGACCCTGCATGATAGATGCACCATATGCTTTGATGCATACCAACTTCGTAGTAATTTCATAATCAGTCATTCCAGCAATATCTTTCAAATGAGAAATAACTATTTTATGTAGGTTTTCGGCATTACAGTTTTCAACCATTTTCATAACACCCAATAGATGAGGTGTCCTTATATGATTTTCTAAAGTATAAAATTGGATACATACCCATGCATTATTGTCGATTGCTGTCACTTCATCAATTGAAAGAGAGATAAACTTTGATTTTTTTACATTCTCTTTCAATTCTTCCTTCTGTATCATCGAAAGGCATTTTTCCATTTCCCATCCACTACTTTCAGACCAATGTGACTGAGGTACGTTCGGCATTCCATTATATTGATACAAAAATTTGAAATCAAGGAAATCTAAAATCGGTCTTCCTTTCTTTAGTATGTGAAATAAAGTAGAGAACTATATGAGTTTTGCATGTAGATTTTTTGATTCATTTTACCAATTTATGATGTTATTGTTCCTTCCTTTTCCACGAGATGTCTACGTTTTTTCTGCCCTACTTTATAATCCACTACATATTTAACATGCATGCATTATTTTTCATTTTTCCACCCACATGTTTTCATTTTCTTGCCATCTGCCCCCGTTACAGTCAAATATTATTTTCCATAATGTTTTTCTATAGTGTCCAACTTCATTTGCATTTTTTACTGCTTTCCCAATTTCCACGTACATATTGTACATGTACATTCAGATGGGGTCTCTTTTGAATTAAATGATTGTATATGTTCGATAAATGAAAATTTGGTAGCCCAATCAAACTTGTAGTCCTGCCAATGGTCCACATATTTTTGTTTGTTTTCAATGTTTTACTTTTTTGAGTAGAATTTTGAGGAATATCACAATCACTTGGTTTCCTCTTTCATGAACTAGAATTTGAATTTGATTTCTATGTTCCATTTTGCTAAGTATTTATATGTGTGATATCTTGATGCACTTCTTGTTGCACCCCAACAGGAAGAATATCTTCAGGATCTGGCATATCATCATAAGTGTCATTTGTTTGATACTGTGCAGAATGCATGTCCACCTCAATATAACTTTCCACATAGTCATTATTCTGATTCTTTCTAGTGGAAGCTATATGGTTGTTGGTAGCTGCAATATTTGTATAAGTAGAGCTTCCAAAATACTTGAATAGGGACTTCTGATATTTCTTAGTTACTTTTTGGGTCTTCACATTATGAGGAATAACACCTTCCATTATTCTGAACAGAGTCATGCGTCAACAAAAGAACATAGTTGTGTGTCAGAGAAAAAATTCCTATCGCGCATCTGCAATACCTCCTTGTCGCATGTTAAGAACTAACCCCCTTGTCTCATGTATGCAATACCTCCTTTTCACGCGTCAACAACAAATCCCCTTTTCATGAGTATATAATACCTCCTTGTCATGCGTCAACTATATCCCTGTCGCGCATCAACAACTAACTCCCTTTTCACATGTCTGCAATACCTCATTATTGTGTGTCAACTATATCCTTGTCACGCATCAACAGGTAACCCCTTTGTCGAGTGTTAGTAAATTAAATGGTTCACGCGTCAGAAAATATCATCTGTCACCTGACTCTAAACTACTAACAGGCTAAAATCAATCTCTGGTGCTTAGAGTATGTGAGTTCACGGTATTGGTAAGGTATTGCTGGTAGTCCCATATTATACTACCCGGTGAATCACCTAATTTTTTATAGGAGATTTTTTAAAATGTAGGTGAAGCTGACCCCAAAAAAATATATACTATAAATTTAAGGCAAACATGACACTGACCTGTTTCGAAAAAATCACCTTTTCAAATTTTCCTAAAATGAAAATTTCGCCATATTACGAATATTTTCCACTAAAATTATCCCTGCAAATACTTCATCTCTTTGGATGAAATCAACCTCAAAAGACCCAAGTATTTTCTTATTCACTCGTTCCTTATTGAAAATGTATTTTACTACAATTGAGGAAAGAATAAACTCTACATTCACCATCACACTCGAAGAACACATTTCCATTTCATATTATGAGGAGCTGATTGGGAATTGGGGCTCACTTTTACATACCCCATTTTATATTTCTTTCCTCTCATGGTATGCATCAATTTAAACATGATGAATCCTTTGAACATCATTATTCACCTTCTTGAAAAATACCAGAATGATTAAACCATGATGATTCCTTTCCATGACAATTAGGATGATTTTGATCATCCAACGTATTGCATCAAAGCATGCCATATATAATTCACCTCGAGATTGATGTTTTGGGATCATGTGAGGGATTTCTCTCCTATTTGAACCACAAGACCAATTATCCTCTTTAAAATTATGGAAAAAATAAGTGAGATAGGAATAATGTGAACTTATGGGAGTGACTTGAGTTTAAGTGCAAGGATTTTTATTTTTAGTAGGTCTTGTCTAGGAGAAATATTTAAGTAAGTCCTCATAATTGTCACCTTTTGATGGTTTTTTATTGTTTGGAGTACATGGGTGCTAAGAATTCATCATTTTTAGAAACATACTAAATTTGAACATGTGAAGATTTTAAAACTTTCTATTTTTTGAAAGGTGTCTTTTGAATGTTGGATTACAATGAAATTGGTCTCAAAATCTTAGGTTTTACTTTCGGACCTTCTACTCCAGTTTTTGATTTTTTCCATTCATTGGGCCTCTATAGATCTGAAAGGGAAACCTATGGGTCTATAAATTTATTATTGTTGGTGTAAATTGTATAGATAATCCATGAAAGTTCTCTTACAATCATCTTGAAGGCATTTTTGGGAGGAGTTCATTGATGTATTTTGATGGAATCGGGTGCAACGTTTTAGAGATATGAGCATTTCTCGGTTTTGGGGCATGGATGTATAGAAAAAAATATTAGCATACCTATACATCAATATATATTTTAGAGGAAAAAAAACAATTTTAAAATTTTAAAATCAATAAGCGTGTGAGGTGAGGGATATATTCATTTTTCTTGCAAGTTTTAACTTAGGTTTTGACCATGGAGCTTGATTGGGGTTGGAGTGTGGTTGATCTTGAGTTGTACTAGTGAAATTGGGAAAATGGGGATATAAGGGACACCAAATTTTAGTTTTCACTGGATGGTGACAAGTGGAATTATGTGGTTAAGTGAGAATGAGATGCAGGGGCTATGAAATGGTTTTAGGGGGTTAGACAAATGTTTTAATGTGACCATGAACTAAACTAGATAAGTGGTTGGGTGGGGGTGAAATATTTTTCCCCCGTTTTCACCTATTTCACCTTTATGGATAGATGATGCTCCAAAATTTACAATGGGTTTTATTTCATGAGAGGGGGACAAGACAAACTGTAAATTTGGAAAACCTAGGCGTAAAAGTGATGAGGGGTGAGTTGCGTTTTAGGATTGAGGAATTTATTAATCAAATTAAATTAATATAATGCACCAAACATTATTACTAAATTTAAATATGCAATAAATAAAAAATACAGAGTGATACATATTTACCTAGAAAACTCCCGAGGGGTAAAAACCATGGTGAAAGAGATTATTCCATTTAACTGAGAAACATAATTTATAGTCTAAATATCCATCCCCACTTCTCTTCAGCAATCGACATAGTGAATTAATTGATCATGCCACATGATCTTATTTATTTTACCCCATGGTTCATGAACAATTAAGTGATGGGTTGTGTCTTTTTACAAAGCACACTTATTTAAATATTGATTAATAATAATCAATTAAACATAAACAACCTAGTTTATATTTAATAATTAAGAATATAAATATTCCTAATTATTTAATTCTAAATTAAAGTTTATCAACACTTAATATTACGTTCTAACACCCCCCCTTAATATTAAGTGGGGAACATATGCCAATATTACCTATTTATACAACATGATTTACAAATCTGTAAACCATAGTGAAGGGTTAGGCTAACATATCACATTTGAAGGATTTATACACTATCATGCTCATCTTACCTTTTAGTATAAAAGGATTTGGAATCCATAAATCAGTAGTGGATGATTTAGGCTAAGGATGATTTGTGAGACTAAATGTCATAGTTTCTCATGGAAAAAATTTCAACAAGCATCTCTAGGATCCTTTTATAACATAAGGACCTTCTTTACAACAAATGAAACACACTGGATTGTACACTGTAAAATTAGAGTGACAAGTTCACAAAGTCATAAAAATATATATTTTTACAATTTTTTACAATGGAGTTGAAGTATAGAGGAGAAAGAGATAACAACTAGCCATCCATTAGGAGGTGTAAATTCCATGCGCACGTCACCTCAATGGAAAATCAAAAAGGCCAAATACTGCATGAAACTTTCAAAATTTTACAACACAAAATGGCTTTGTAAACATATATGCAACTTGATCTTCAGTTGGGAAGTGCTGGAGATTGATATCACCTAGAGAATATTCTCTCAGAATAAAATGCATATGAAGCTCTATATGCTTCGTTCTCTAATGTTGAACTAGATATTTAGCAAGAGCAATGCAACTATGTCTATCACATAGAAGATGAGTACTTCCTTTAGCTTCCATGTGTATCTCTTCTAACAACCACTTTAGCCACATGGATTCTTTCACTACTTCCATCGTACTTCTATACTCTTCCTCAGTAGAAGAGATGGAAACTATTGGCTACTTTTTACTACTCCAAGTAATGACACAGGCACTAAAATTGAACATATATATCCAGTTTTATATTTTCTATCTAACACAACACCAACATAGCTAGAATCACAATATCATAATAAGCATAGTAAAAATCATTATTGATTTCAATGTTAACCATCTATAAATCTTACATTGATAGGTTAAAAACCCAAGTTATATAACAACTTAAATAACACCAAGCTTAACAAATAACCATGTTATATTACCAATATGTTGAAATTTTTCATCATATTAATATTATAAAATATATATTAGATTCAATCAGTAATGGATACAAACACAAAGGCATCCCCAAGTGTCATTTGATATGCATATAATAATATTTTTAGCAATCAAATACTAATTTAGAATTTATAAATATTTTGTCAACAACATATATATCTCCATTATCTATTTTAAGCCTTTAAAGTAGTGATAAGAGTGATAGATAACACATCTGAAAGGATGACCAAATCATGCAAGAATAATACATATTGAAAGTAACAACATACATTGAACTTATTTAGGGATAGAATTTTTAAATTTCCTTTTAACATTATTATGGATAAATTCCATGGATTATGTAGGGTTTGTTTCAAGATAACAAAGGAAGGGTTTTGGTGATTGCTTAATACATAAGCAACCTTCACATATTTTATGAGAGATATGTGGCAAACCAGATACCAAGTTAAGTTGAGACATGTCATACATGATCCTAAAAATGACATAACCTATTCTTTCATGCTATAATTGAATATTACTTATATTTTGAGTAGACAACCGAGAAGTAGAAGAGAAACCTTTTAAACACATATAATTCATTCTTTTAAATGCCTTCAACTGTAGTGATATCTATTTCATTCTTTATAAACCATTTATCTTTCAAAAATATTACACTATATTTATTTTGAGTTAAATGAGATTAAGAAAGCAAATTCTTTTTTAATTTAGGAACTAACAAAACATTGTTAATGAAACCATTAAAAAAATTCTTTTCATTTACCCTAAATATCAATAATGGAATGATCGCCTTGATAAATCATTTGATATCTTGTTCAGTTTGATTTTAAAATTTAGAATTGATATGAAATTACTGAATCTCTCATGGATGTTGATTTGAATAAAATACAATAATTTATCATGAATCAAATTTCAATTACACCCATATAGCTGAGATTTTAATTTTAATTTTTGCTAAAAACTGATTACCTTTTCATCTTCCTTCATGGGAGTCGTCATCAATTCTAGAATCTAATTTATAATTTTTTATAATCGCATACCTTCATGCATTGATTCTAGTTATGTATAAGCCTCACTCAGAATTTCCTAATTCCCGATGTGAAGAAGGAATTCATCTTGCATGATCCAAAATATAATGGACATTTCCTCCACCCTCTATTGATATACAACTAAATTAGATAAAAAAAAAAACTTTAAAAATAAAGTATAAATATCTAAAAAATGGGGATCTTAGCCCCATGGTGGATTTTGTTTGGTGAAGCTGGGGGCCGAGATGGGTTTGAGATTGGTGAGCTACGGGCCAAGATGGGTCTCGAGCTATAGTCGATATCTTAATGTTTTATATTAAACAACCATACATTACTTTCCAACTAGCTAACTAACTCAATGCAATGGAGTCTAACCTATATTCCACAAAGCCACTGAGGAAATTCTAGGCCAAGCCCATCACCGAGTTCATTAAACTCCAAAAAAAACATGCCAAATGTGACTAAATCCACGTTCAAATCTACTCTCATCATGGATTATAATGCCTTATGCCACGTCCACCCTATGTAATGTGGGAATAAAGTCCTAGGCCAACTAAAAAACTATAATTGGTGGCCAAATATCCTACAACCACGTGGAGGGAGGGTGGTCAACAGAGTAGGAAATAGTTAAACACATAGGGCTCGATGATTTTGTGAGGGTGCGGTGAAGGTTTGAAGGGTTTTAATAAGTGACCCTTTGTTTAAGCTCTATGCATAGGTAGGTTTATATCGTAGTGTATAGTTTTTAGTTAGGATATAGTTTAATACTAAAGCCGCTTAGACAAGATTTAGACTATAGTATAACATATAATTTTAAACTATACTTTTTAGATTTAGATTTAAACTTAGTATTAATTTCATTTATATAAATGCTATAGTTTTAAGATTTTAATACAACCCTTATTATTAAAGGGGTCATTTAGACATAGATAATATTGATTTTGAATAATATAGTTGAAAAATTAATAACAATAGTACATGGGGTCACACCAGGACACCAGGCGAGAAGGAATAAAACTTGAGCCAATAAGAAAATAAATTTCCTACATTCATGGAATATTATCGCCCGTGTGTCTTTGATTTTAACCCTAGGTTTTTAATTTCACCTGCACACACTTTAGAAACTATAGGAAAATAATAAAATATTTCAAATAACATTTACCCTTTCCTTTATTTGTAGGTCCTGAGAAATATTTCAACAATGAATGAGATTTCACCACACGATTCTCCAAACTGCAGGAAGGGGGGTCTCCATCATGAAAAAATAGGTTTTGGCAACTTAAAACACTTCACATCTCCATCCTAACACCCCAAGTGAACATTTTTAAGTGACACAACTTCAAAAAAACGGGGAGAAAAATTTGGTGTCCCCATTTTTCCATTTTCACCTTGGTGGATATATGAGGATTGAAACCTCTCTCATTCCACTTTTAGGATGTTGATGTCACCCACTAAGTCCATATCGGGACACTGAGAGCAATTTTTCCACCTTGAGAGTAGGAAGGAATATTGTGGTGTCAAACATTATATGATTTTGACTCCGAACCACCTATTTAAATATTTAAATCCATTATAAGGAGCCAATTATTCCCATAATTTCATTTTTTGGGATTATTTCATTCTTGACTATAAACAAAAACTGTTGTGTCCTAGATTATTATAGAAAATATTTTAGTTTTGGAATAAAAATGATGTGTCCATCATGTAGAGGGTTCCAATATATTTCTTTCAATTTTTTTTCCTCCCAACTCCTTCTGGAACTCCAAAAATCATGTGGACAAGTTATCTTTCACCATTGGAGCCTTCATTCCTTGTGCCCAAAATCACCAGGTTTTATTGAATTTTCTCTTGTCATCAATTTATTACATAGAATTCCTCTAAACTACCTTAGAAAAATTAATTTATCTCTTACACATTTCCTTGATGGTTTGAATTTTCCATGTAGTCTTTTAGATAGTGTTTATTGGTTGTGAAAAGGTTAGAATAGTCCTTTCTAGGCCTTTGGAGAAAGGTGTTTCTTATTGAAACTCAATGACTTCATCAATCACCTTAAATAGACATCCTTGCACATTAAACACACTTGAAAATATGTTTATAATGTTCCTATGATCCAGAATGAGGGTGAAACTTAGGATAGGATGGCGAGAGGAAGGCTTCACATTGACCACGAGAGGAATTTTCAAGGGCTTAGTTGCTATGGCCAATTTTTTCTATTTTTCATGCTATAAATTTAGCATGACAATAGATGGATATAACTTAGGGACATTTAACTATAAGGGTGTTGGCGAGAAATTTTTTTAGGTGGACAAATTTTTGGGTTTCTTGCTAACTCTCTAGGAATCAAAGTCCATCTACTTAAATAGTGTAGCTTCCGTGTTTACATGTGTGTGAAAAGTGATTTCTGTAGTGGACTTTTGACTGGGGATCCCATAGGGGCACTGCACTAACCTTGCAAAAAAGCTATAAATTTCTTGCAAAAGAGGACTTTTTCAAGAGATTGGGAAATGGAGTGAGAAAAAGAAAGGAGGGGATTAATGTCGTGGGTAGAAAATCAGAGTCCCACACCCATTAATCAAAAAGTTCCAAAACACATTGAATTTAAGAAGAAACAACCCTGCAAATGGAAACAAGACCAATTAGGACTTATGAGTACAAAGAATTATTAAATCCCTCATTAAAAAAAGGCTATAAAGTCCTTCTTGTATTGATGCTTGAGTAGAAATTGTACATAGCAAGAATAGAGGAATGCAAGAGTGGGGAAAATAGAATAATTTCTTCTATCTCTTTGTTCCTTCAGAATAATTACTCTCTCATGAGACTTCAAGTTTACAACCAGCTAAGAAGCTTCCGAAGGAGATCATTACAATTTATAGAAGAGAGGAAACTCTTCATCTTCCTGGTGACACTTCATATACCTTATTTTTGACTTAAGAATATTCACATTCTTTATCAAATATTAAGTCTCTTTTATAAAAACAAGGTGACTTAATTTTACATCATATTTCTAAAGTCACTTTTCGAATAACTGAAAGGCATATTAAAAATTGCAAACCCAAATGAAGAATTAGAACATTTGAAGAGAGAGAAAATTTGGGGGAATAAAGAGAAGAGAGAGAAGAAAAGGAGGAATCATACCAATGAAGAATATAATCCTATTGAATTATGGAAAGATCTACCAGATTGATGTTGATACCTTTGAACCCTTTACAGTGAATGATTTTATTATGCTACGGATGGGTTGGTGCGGGAAATTTCTTTGGCTACAAGCAAGAAACTACCTCTGAATGATCCATAAACACCACAAAATAAGTGGTTAGAAACACTGTTGAATGGAACCTTTGGTGATTGCGGGTGTTACTTATGAAGATACCCTCGGAACATACTAAATATTTGGAACAAATCTCACCCTGAATCCCTGCAAAACTACCGCACTACTCGATTGATTTGAACACGATCCTGATGAAACACACTATGAATAGTCTGATGGTGTTGACTACAAATTCCACCTCGCACATACTAATTGAAGCATGAAATGAGTGTCAAAAGACACTTTTCATATCCATGTAAGTGACCTCACTAACACCTACTCCTGTATACTTTGATGATAGAGACTGCACTAGTTTCCCCCTTGCGGATCTGAAATTTATTATTTCTTGACACTTACTATATTTGGAGAGGGAAACTATTTTTGGTAAGGGTCAATATTTTTCCTCTTTGGTCCCCAAATGGTGATGTCAACTTGGATGTTCAACTCTCAGTACGTTCCCTTTGTGAAAATATCCCTTAGTATCAACTTGCTATTTTTAGTAAGTGCCTATGAGACAACTTGCTATTTTTAGTAAATGCCTATGAGACAACTTACTATTTTTAGTAAGTGTGAAAATTCAGTTCTTTCAAACCTCAATTAGAAATGAAAACTTGAATTCATTCTTCTCCCAGTGTTCCTCTTGCCTTCTAGATCAGTTTGCTATTTTTGACAAGTGCTTATGGGACCACTTACTATTTTTAGTAAGTGTCAATCTTGGACTGAGGTGACCTTTCCGATGATGTTTTCCTGCAATAATTCTTTTGTGTTCACCACCTCCTTCGCAACTTCTTTAGATGGTGGCTTACTTAAAATAGTAGTCTCCCTTGTAGAAAGCATGATATTTTTAGTAAGTATGCTTTAGGTGATCGGATCATGGTGGGATGAATATTTTTGATATGGGTTTTTCCCAGTATCACCCCTATGAAATTTTGGACTTGCCTGCTCGCCGGTTTGTGAGATTTTAAAACTTGAATTTTTTTACCTTGGTGTGGTATCCATTAATGGAGCTTTAAAATTTCAGGTCTTCTCCTCTTCCTCAGACGTTGATAACATTTATATTTTTCATGTGGGTTTTTTCATCTTGTTTCACTAGGGAATTTTCTTTGCAAACTGATCACTGGTTTGTGAGAAAACATGCTATTTGTCTTTGTTGCACAGAAAATAGTATTTTCTTGTAGTAAACAATCCTTGTTGTAAATGGGGAATATGTTTCCAAGGTTTTTACAGCCTTCGAAAATGATGAAGACAACAAAAAATGGTTCTTTTATCCGTGCCCTGGTTTACAAGTTACGACAATTTCTTCGTCGTGTGACAACGAGGGTTTCAGAAAAAATTATTTGTTTTACCTCTGTTATTCACCTTTCTGATATTTTTTTTTTCTGAAATATCTATGTTTCAATGTTATAAGGACTTGGTAGAGTTGGTGGAGAGCATAAATTGAGTTTTGGATGTTTGGAGAAAATTGGCTAGAGTTCCGACAGGGTGTAGAGCTGTGGGGAGATGAAATAGAGATGCAAAAATGCTAAGTCCTGGATTATATGAATTCAAAAGAAAAAACAAGGGGATGGGTTAATTTTTTTCCTTGATTTCCCTTTAGCTAAATGGATGAAATGGATGTGAAATCCCCCATCGTGCCTCATTGCGAAACTTGGCGGGATTTGACTGGCTGATCATTTGAGTGAGAAAGCTTAAGGGAAGCATTTGGGGGCTTAGTTTAAGACGTATGAAGATCCAAGATACAGAGCTAGGGATGGGTGAATTTTTGTTTCCTTGATTTACCTTTAGCTAAAGGGGAAAAAGGGACATGAAATTCCCCATTGTGCCTCATCGCGACACTTGGCAGGATTTGACTGGCTGAGCATAATGGCTCCGACTAGCTCCTGGGGGTTGAATTGGCAATGCAGAGGGTCACGTTGATGGTTAGAGGGATAAATAGGGTTAGGAATATTTTACTATCCCTTTTCAAAAGAGATGAAAGGGACATGAAATCCTTCCAGGCTCCTGGAGCTGACACATGTCCACTTGAAATTTGACTAACCGCGAGAACCCTTACCTTGGTAGCGAACTTGTGAAGGCCGTATTTGGATTTCTCAGTGGAAATTGTTCACAAAATTTTATATGATTCTGAATGGAAATTTCCTTCTTAATCCAATGGCATGGGTCTCAGATCTTGATTCATATTTTTGAGCCCTGAAAAATTAGTTTTTTTCTAGCTATATGATTGAGCATGAGAAAAATTGGATGTAAACATATTACACCTAGGTTTTGTGAAAAATATTATTATTTAATATTATAGTTCTATTTATGAAATTTCTATTTATATCTTGTTCATCTCCTAACTCCTTAAAAAACCCCAAAATTGATTCGCGAAGGTCAGGTGCTTTTTCAACACTGTTCGTTGCCTAGGCCTGAGAACCCATCTTTGGTGGACTTGCCCCAAAACCTCCAATTTTTTTCTGAATATTCCAAAATATATTCTCCAATGTTCTTGGTACTTGAATTCATCTCCATGTGAAATTTTTCTCCTCCCTTCCACTCTAGGGGGTTGCACTAGTCCCAAGAAGGCTAGTGACAGCCCTTCCCAAAACTGCTCAAAACTTGGCACTCTTTAAAATTTCATAAAATCACCTAGGTGGTATTGAATTTTCTCTCCTAAATCACCTAGGGGAGTTAGATGGACATATAATTTAGGACCATTACATGGATTGAGTCAGGTTTGGTGTTAAGGACAGGTAGACTTGGGGTGTCTTGGAAGGGTAAAACTTGAAAGTTTTGACACAAGGGTATCATCGTCATGCTTAAAAATTGGAAATTTTCTTATTGCACATTTTCATGAAAACAAAGGGGAAATGGAAGACCTCAAAAATATTTTTGGTAAGTAGACCATTGGTTTGAAAATTGGTAAATAAATTTGTTCCTTCACAAACTAACACAAAAAAGACATGAACATGGAAAAAACAAAAAAAAACATAAAACATAAAGGGAAATAAACACCGAAAGCAAAAATTATGCTACATGGAATCAAAAATTATAGATGCGAGGAATAATATACACATACCCAACAATGGGATGAGAAAAATATGTACCATCATGGAATAGTGGACTGAATTCATACCACTTTCAAAGATCAATAACAACTAGCTGGTCATACCATGCTCTCATGATGGATCTGTGTGGTTTTAGAAGAAGGAGAGAGGCCAAATTCCCATTCTCATATTGATATTATACATAAAACATGTTTTCATCCAACGACTACTTTGTTACTTGTTTGAAATTTCTACTCTTTGTAGTATCTGTTTGATATTTTGTGACCACAAGAAGCCATTATTCCATGTTTAAAAAAACAAAATCTCTACTTTTGACATGAAGGTATTCATCATCATTGGGTGAAATTTGCAACATGATTTCATTTCCATAATTAGTAAGGAATTTGAGAATGATGAGAACAAGTTGATTCTCTCCCTGTCCATTGGTTTCCTCTAGCTTCTCATTTTTTTTGTTTTAAATGATTCATCTCTAAGCATACTATCTCATCCTTGGTGTGGTAAGAATCACATGATGCATCTTCATCAAGGAAATGGAAATTACACAATTTCTTTACTGAAAAATGGGAGTATTCATTTGTTCCATCCCGAACATCTCAGAGAGAGTCTTCTTCTTCACAAGGAAAAAAGAAGACTCCATAGTCATAGTTATGGTCACTATCACACTCTCTAGGTGATGATAGGGAAATCAAATTGTCAGAGATATAATGTGATATTTTCTCATCCAAAATTGTTTATAGAAGGAAATTGAACTCTTCTATTTTCTCTATTTCATCATTGGACATTTTTACATCAAATAAGAGCCAAAATTAGAAAAGAAATCATCAATAATTACCTCAAAATCATCTTCCTAAAGAACTTGTGATGGAGGAGGATTCATCTCTTGATTCTATTTATAGTCAATGGAATTCTCAAAAAGCACTAGATCATCCATTATGAGAAAAAAATTCTCATCTCACATGTACACAGGGAAAATTTTAAGACTCCTTACCAAAATCCAACTTGTATTTTTTTGGTGAATTTATAAAAATGTATTTTGTGTTGATAGATAATATGAGAAAAATGCATATATTGATGAAGAGAAATAGTTTATCTAGGAAAATACATATCAGGGAAAATTCCAAGGGAGTGACCACAAAAAGGCTCAGACGCGTAAAATGTATAGAAGCCTAGTAAGTAGGATTCTACAAGTACACATGATTTATCTGCACAGAATCAATAGATGGTGTAATCTTACACATAGAGACACCCATCTACATATGTAACTAGGTGTCTGCACATGAAAACACCAATATACATACGTAATTAGGTGGATGTTCTTGTAGACACCTATCTGCATATACTATCGGGTGAAAATGAAAAAATGCAATTTGAAACTTCGCAAATATGAATGGGGGTAACACCTAGTCACCATATCAAATGTTATATTAATATGTAGATAAAATAAACATGAATTTGAACTATGTGTGATATATCTGACATTACATTAATTTCAGACTATAATGAAGACAACACAATTGATAAAATGTTTTCATGGATGAAGAAAAGTGCAAGCCATTTTGCTTCAAAACTTGCACTTCTTCACTTGAAGCAAAATGAATGAGAATTTTCAATATTCTATCTCAAACCCTAATAAACTCCTTTATAAACCTAAAAAAAACCCTAGCGTATGTGAATGCAGCCAACCAATTGCATATGTGGACAGACTTCTACATGATCAGATGTATGTCCACACATAAAGTTGGTTGAATGCATGTACAAACACCAAGAAGTCATGTGTCTGTGCATGCAGGCACCCAATTTCATACAAATTACTTTGACATTACATTAATTTTATACTATAATGAAGACAACACAACTTAGTGTTTTCAGGGTCTGAAAAAAAATGTTTAGCTTTATTTTCCTAAATATGAAGGGTCTAAAGAAAAATGGTTAGCATTCTTCACTGGAATGTGTTATATTGTAATAGAGTATATTACCTTGCATTCACACTTAACAAATGAATAAGAAGTTTCAATCTTCCAGCTCAAACATTAATGAACTGATTTATAACCCTCAAGAAAACCCTATCCTTTGATTTTCAAACAACCTTAACCCTAACTACAATATTTTCTCATGTTACTGGTTAATAATAGATTGATTTTATAACCCCATTAAGACCACATAAAATACATATGTATTATGTATGATGAACCCTAAATAGCATGAGAATAATTAATTTAAATTAGGCATTATTTGTGCATTTGTACCCTTTTTAATTTGTATCCCCTTTTCTCTCCCCTATGCGATTCTTCCCTAAGTGCATACACTACCGGGAGGATGAAAACAAAGATGCCTTGATGCATGAATTTTTTAGTTGGGTGTTTAGGTTATATAGCCATGCATCTGGGTTATATAGCTAGGCATATGGAATATATAGTTGGGAATTTGGATTACAATGCCACACATCTAAAATTGTGTAGTCAGATGTATATACTATGCCATCATGCATCTAGAGTATGTAGTCACGTATATGCAGTTAGGCATTTGGAATATCTAGTCAAGCTTATCGGGCATATGTAGTTAGGCGTCTGAACTATATGGTCAATCTCGTCCATCAAGCATATTTTATATAAGAACATTTGAATTTTCTAGATGCTTAGATTTTTTATTAGTATATATTGGTGAATGTACCTGATTGGTGATTTGAGGTAGCGAAAATATACATGCATAAGTATGAAATTTATTTTAAACACTAGGTGAGATGACCCACAAAAATAACTTTCATCCTGAAATTTTAGGTGAGATGTTGCTCCATATGAATCCTCAAAATATCCAAATGAAAATTTTAAAAATGTAAATATTCATGAGTTAGAGAAGATTCACCACTAAAATTTACCCTGCATGCACATTTCTTCTCCAAGGGATTTTGTTTTAAGAAAAATTACAGACATGGATGACAAATCAACTTGTATGCTTTCTTCATCATCTACTAAGGTGTTGAGTTAGAACTCATTAGAATGCTCAAGAAGAGGAAAAACATGCGAAGCACTGAAGAGTCTTCCTAGAATAAACACTTCATGGTATGGAGAATAATCATAATCTAATTTCAAAAGATGGCTATCTTCCTCCTCATTATTGAGTGCCTCAAGCTGCTCATACTTTTCTTACATAACCACAACATAACTCAAAATTTTAGGATTGGTTTGAGGGTCATAACTTCCTTCTATGGTTATCAAAATTATTTACACATAATCCTTTTTCATGTTTTCCATTTCTTCATCTCCATAAGAAAAAAAATTAATCTAAAGGGAGAGAGACAAAAGAAAGTGCTTTGAGCTTTTCAACTAATAGTATAGAATTCAAAACATTACCTTCAGGGTATTCATCTTTTCTTACTTCATCTTGAGATTCATATTCATGTTTTTCATAAAAAATTTCATACCTTTTATGCATTCTTCTCTTCAAGAACTAATATTCTTGATCATTAGTGGGTGAAATTCCCATTTTCTTTCCTCTAAAAATAGTTTGTTTGAATTCAATCCAAAAGGATTTGATAATAGGATCTTCAGATGATTTTTTATCTATTCTAGATATCATTTCCATAAATTTTTTAGGAATGTCACTAACCTTCTCTCCTTTTGCTGATTGTAGATTTTTGGTTCAAGCAAGAGACCTCTTCGCTGTGTTAGAATCCATAACTTTGTAATTGCTGGTCTATAATGATGGATGATAAAAAATTTAGATTTATTTATAATCATATTATTCTTCATCGCTTCCATCAATTACTGGTGTTGAACACCAATATCAAAATTTCATCATTGTGATGCGGGAAATAAATGTGACATGGATTCATTCCTTGATAGAGTCACCTTTAAAATATGTTTTTGGAATATGTATTTTTTTGGATTTTCTAGAAATATTTAAGGGTGCACAACAACATATCTCTCCTCATCCGAGTCACCAAAAACTATTTATGAAATAATTTATCGTAGTGTAGATAATTGGTGTTCACCAACAGTCATGGGGATAAGCCCCTCCTTCTTGGGTATGGAGAGGATCCCATTATTGAATGTAAACTATCTAAAATCATGGGGTGTCCATTAGGTTAGGGATAACATAGGAATAATCCACTAAACTTGTGGAAAAATTCTTGTACAATGTACAAGAGAGGTTATTTATGTGAAGGAAAGGTAAATAGGAGTAGGAGAAGTAGGGAGAGAGGGTTAATATTGTGAGTAGACTAACATTATTCACACAAATTAACCAAAATAGGTCCACATTTAATTATTAGAACACAATAATGTAAGAAATAAAAAAGACTAATAAAATAGTGACACAAATTTCGACAAATCCATTAATCAAGGATACAAATTTCCTTCTTGGTTGCACAAGATCATAATTCTTTTAAATTTGGAGAGTAGAGAGAGAGAGTATAAGAACATAGATAAATTAAATAAAATAATTATAAATTTATTACTTGTAGTAGTGGTGATACAAATCCCAACAACATACATCAGGAAATAATTGTCAACCCTTTGGAATGGAGAATCTAGTCCAAATTATAACATTAAAATATGTCTTTTCATCTCCCCCCACATGACTTTTCACACTTTCCTCATCACGTGTGACCTTCCATATTCCTAGGGAATAAAAGTGAGTCTTTTTCTTATTAATGGAAAAAGAATCTTACAATGTTAAGTTGAATGCCACTTAAGTGAATAAGAAAATAGAGTGAAAAATTACATTCTTAATGAATAATTAGAACATGAAGAGAGAGGAAATATGAGGTAGAGAAGGGGGGTTGAAAAATATGAAGCTTTTACCTATGAAGAAATTGATGACTTGAAGAACTTTTATTACAATATCCTTCTTTTGTGATATATAGAAACATTCCAAGGTATCAAATAAGTGTTACAAAACAATTTTATAAGATCTGCAATGAGATGGGAACATGATGACATTCTCTGATCACAAGGTAGGAGTTAGGATATGGAGATCACTACCTTACTCTCCTCTTGGCCTTCAAAATTCATCTTCATGACCAAAAATAAATTCCAAGATGATCAAACCTTTTCATTCTTGTATGTTACTCACTGAAAGGGGTATTCATCTTTCAGATAAAATTATTTCTCCATGAATGAAATTATTTTCCTATGAGAACCCGTTGAGCTGAAATATTGTGATTGCATATTATTCCTCCAGAGAGGTTCATACACACTTCAAGCTAGTGAATGAATGTTTCACAAACACTACTAAGTGAATTGTAACATGTTAAATTGAGATGATTTCCCATTCTTGCAAACATGGTACTCCACATGGAGATCATCCCTTACCCTTCCTGAATCAAAAATTCTCCTTGAATAGAATCAACTTTAGGATACTTAGACACCTTATTTCTCATATGATCCTCATTAAAATAAGGCCCTTTTCAAATACAATAAGTACCCCTTGAGTGAAAGTCTTTGTCTTATACCTCTTATTGGATTGAAACATTGTGGTTCAATCTCCTTCTTTTATAAGATGTAAGCAAACTCTAAAGTACTGAATGAGCATTTAGAAACACTACTACGAGACATTGTACTGTGTGGCCCTATGATGAATTATTAATCCTAGAAGAATAATGGTATTGGGTACCTTGGTAGCATGAATATTGTTTCCTTACTTGTTATTTGACATGATTTGATTCACATGATGTACCTTCTCATGGAAAGAGATTTGATCTCAAGTTTGGAGTCAGGATATGATGATCATCACCTTACTCCTTGAACTTCACATTTCACCTTTATGACAAAGAATTCATCTCCTTAGATGAAATCAACCTCAAGAGACCCAAGTATCTTCTTGTTCACTTGTTTCTTGTTTAAGTGTTCTTATAGTAAGCTTGAAGGCATTTTTTGGAGGAGTGCACTGACGAAGTTTGATGGAAATCAGATGCACCATTTTGAAGATATGAGAATTTTTCAGTTTTAGGGCATGAGTGTCTTGAAAAAACTAACATAAATATACATTAGTGGAATTTTTTGAGGGAAAACAATTTCAATTTTAAAATTTGAGAATAACTAAGTGTTCGACGTGAGGGAGTAAGTCATTTTTATTCCAAGTTTTAACTTAGGTTTTGATTATAGAGCTCGAATGAGGTTAAAGTGTGGTTGATCTTGAGTTGTACCAGTGAAAGAGGGAAAAAGAGGAAAACAGGGATAATAAAGTTCACTTTACACTAGATGGTGACAAGGTCTAGTATGTGGTTAAGTAAGAATGAGATGCAGGGGCTAGGAAATGGCATCCTGGGGGCTAAATAATGGGTTTTGATGTGACTATGAGCTAAAATGGTTGATTTATTAGATAGGAGAAAAAATTAGTGCCCCCTTTTCCACTTTACATATATTTCACCTTGGGGGATAGTTGATGCTCCAAAATTCACCATGGGTTTGATTTCATGAGAGTGGGACAACTTAGAGTGCAAATTTTGAAGAGCTATGTGAAAAATTGATGAGGGGTGAGTTGCGAGGAGTTAGCAAAGAGGAGGTGGAAAATTTTTATATCCCGCTTATACCATTTATGCCCAACGGGATAGATGATTCTCTAAAATGAACCAAGGTATGTCTCCATCTTGAAAAAATGGGTTTGGCAACTTAAAACACTTCACACCTCCATTCCAACAACTCAAGTCAATAGTTTTAGGTAACACAACTTAAAAACCAATGGGGGAGTGTATTTTGGTGTCCCCCTTATCTCATTTTAATCTTGAGGGAAAAATGATACTCAAAACCTCACTCATGCCACTTTTAGGATGCCAATGTCACCCACCAAGTCCAAATCGGGACATTGAGAGTGATTTTTCACGTCGGAAGCATGGACGAATGATTTATTCCACAAATTTTCCCTAAGCTACCCTAGAAAACTTAATTTATCTCCTAAAATATTCCATGATGGTTTAAATATTCCATGTAGGCTTCCAGAGGGTGTTTAACACTTGCGAAAAGGAAAAAAATGACCTTTCTTGGTCTTTAGAGAAATTTATTTCTCATTGAAAATTAACGACTTCTTCAATCACTTTAGACATATATCCTTGCACATTAATCACACTTGAAAATATTGTTAGCACATTCCTCTTATTTATAATGAGGGTGAAATTGAGGAAATGATAGCTATATAAAGGGTTAGCAGTGATTGGGTGATAAATTCTTCAGTGGGGGCTTAGTTGTTTTGGCCAATTTTTTCAATTTTACATGTTATACGTTTAACATGGCAACACTTTCCTACAATAGGTAATACCTGTAGTATTATCTCAACCTATTCACTTGATTCATTTAATGAATTAAACATGTAATTCCATATCTATTTCATCAACATGTAGGAATTTTCATGGCCATCATGAAATGATTAGCTATCATACTTCCAAGGTATCCCAAACAACACAAAGAATACATTCATGAGTGTTATATCATATAGGATTTAATTTTCATGTGTTAATCTTGATGCACTTTTTATATTTATTTTTCACAAGAAATTGATGCCCCTTCAAAAACCATGACACCTTATATGGCTCAATGTGTGAAATATGTTTTGTAAAAATATTCCTTACCATATCCTAAGAAACAAGAATATATGTACTACCACTATCATTTATGTCTTTACAAAACTTACTTTCATACTTGCAAATGGTTCTAAATAGTTTATTCGTATGTGTAGGCATGTTCTCCTCTTTCACATGATTAAATAATACCATATTTATCATCAGCATTTCATGACATTTTTTGAAGTTCTTGGTTTTTAGCATGATTACGGACCTTATTAGTTTTAGAATAGTAATCAGCTGCTTTATGACCAAATTTTCCTATTTTTGTTTTGTGCTATTTTTTGATGCACTAATATTTGTATCCACATGTTAAGAAACTTGATTTATGGCATCATTCATCCATAATCCACTTATTTACATGGATTGTGGCATCTAAATGCATGATTCCTAATTTCTCCAAAATGAAAATAGATTATATTAAATCATATACCTCATATTCTACCTCTAGAAATAGATATTCCTCCACCTCTTTGCACACAAATCTATTCATGTGATGCTCTTGCATCTCCTTACACATGAGTTTGGAAATCACTAGATAAACATCCACCTCTATGTAGGAACATTTCTTTCCTCATGTGGTGATATGTTGTTTGTGAGATAACTTATCCTCCACCTTTAACATAATTGGATAGGATTCCTCCACTAATATAAGCCCAACCATGCCAAGTTCATATTGAATATAAATTTACAATACATTGGCATACCTCAAGATTTATTTGATATCATCTTCCACATGGCCAAATCTAGTGTTGAGTCAATATAACTCTTAAGTGTAATTATTGAATCACATTTCTTTATAACATATGTTTATAACTACTTAAATATATTATATTGGAAATTTATAGACATAATATTAGCCTTAATTTTTTTTTAATCTTTTGATCTCATTTCTTTATCTTGTCTTTACCTCTTTAAACTCTCTTATTCTTCACATGATAACTACATAAGGATATATGGTTTTTCAACTTGGTACTCACAAATCTAAATTTATTGTTATCATCCACACCTTAATACTAAAATTACTACTAAATTTATACAATATAGTCTATCAAGTATTTTGGACCTAAGTTCCTAGAGTAACATGGAACATATATGTGTAGTTTTCTTCAAATCCTCATGATTACTCACAAAAATGATCATCTTGTACATCAACATGAAATTTAACAACGTATTTCTCTATGAATTCACTACAGGTAATAATCATCATCATCATTTATATCCACATCAACAACTCTCCATTGTGCAGTCTCCATACCTTTAAATGGGCTTGCATTCCTCTTTTTACAATTACAAAGTAAACTAGTCTTGTTGCTTTATTAACTCTTCATGTCATATTTCCTTAGAATCCTCTCATAAATGTTTTTTATAACCATATACCCTCTAATAGACAATTAAATGATAAATGTCTATAAATACCTTTTACCCACACCCCTAGTATTGAAAGTAAAAAAATCCTAAGGTCACTAAAAAAACCTAGATTGATGTTTAAACTAATCTACTTAACAAGGATCATAATTACTAAACTTTTAATACCCTAAATAGGAATCTAAAATCCTAATATTTGATACCAAATTGATGTAGTAACAATAATTTTTTATATTGAAGGTAATTCTTACACCACATATCCTTTGTAAGAGTATACCTCAAAAATGTGATATCTCAAACATAACTTCTAAAAAATAAACAAATTAAAATATTTCTATTATTGTAATGAAATAGAATTAAATATTCAAGTACATCACCTTTACACTCTAATTATAGTGTTTAATGAATCTTCATAAGTATAATGCTAAGAATTTATTATCCTAGACTTATCCTAACATGCAAATTTAATGGGGCCTCTAAGGGAAACCCATGTTCTAGTGGTGGCGGTGGGTTCATCAGAAACCAAAAAGGACACATAATAGATGCATATGCTGGCCCTATGGGGAAAAAATCTAACCAATATGCATAAGCCTTTGTAGCTCTCTAGGGAATCCAAACTTCCAGGGATCTTAACATCTGTAACTTAATTATTTAAGGGGACTCCTTAAATGTCATCAATAACCTTATTCTTTCCCATCCCCCTAGCTGGACCATTATAGACTTTATTAGTGAATATATGGTGATATGAAAAGGATTTTCAAACATCAAAATTTGTCATGTATATAGGGAAGAGAATCAGGTGGCGGATTCACTTGCAAATGAAGGGGTTATCATGGATAAATTCAAAAATTGGTATGATTTTGAGGAGATCCCCATCGCACCCTAATCCATTATTACTAATGAATCCAAGGACACTTGACATTATAATCATGTTAAGGTGGATGATAGGGAACGTGTGGAGAAATTATTGTAGCTACTCTCACCTTATGTAAAGGTATTCTCATAAATGGCTCATTTTGCATTTCCTTTTGAGCCTAAGCCTTTCCGAAAAGTTATTCATTTGCATTATTTATCCCAAAGGGTTGTGTTAGAAATAATTTCTATTTGTAGGTACCAAAGACTCTACGGTTTGGTTGTCTCGTAACCATGCTTGGGAAGATATTTCTTTGGCTATTAAGCTTGAATGCATAATGGGGGTCAGTCATGCAAAGTGGATATCATATGTGATCCCTAATGGTGGGATAATGTGAAACTTTGGAATATCTTGAGATTTGAAGGTTTCACTGACTTTAAGCTGAGGATTAAGGGAAATGAAGCCCATATCTCCCTAGATTTTGTAAGGAAATGGAATGACAGAGTCATCCATTTAAAGGAAAAGGAATTTACCATCATGGAAGAATGGATTTATTTCATAATTGGCATGAACATGGAGGAAGTGAAGTTTTTCAGGAATAAATTCGACAAAGATGCCAAAGAACAGATACTCTTGATTGGAGATGAGACCCTACAAATTGAAAAATCTGAAATCTTGTGTTAATCCATCCCTCAACCATATAATGAAGTTGTGAATATGGTGGATCACTATATAACCTTGGAAATAAGATTTTCAACCTTACACATGCATCATCTCGTCCTGTTGAATAATTTCTACCATGTATACAAGGTGAGCTTTGCCTTTTACATTATGCACTCTCTTGAAAAGTATATTAAGGAAGTTCAAGCCCATACTCATGTCCTTCCTCTACGCTAAGGGGTTATTTTATTTTTGCATCACTATTTCCTTGATGTTATAACTTCTGACCCAACTCCCTCTCTACCCCCTCCCACTCATCAACTGAGAATTAGGTCCAAGAACCTTAATGTCCATGAGCCTCTTTCTGATCCCCCCAACTAAATGAATTCTTTGTAGTAGTGCCAAGGAAATGAAAATATAAGTGTGGAGAGCCTACTAAAGTTTATTCAAGACCCTCATCCACCCCCTTCTAGCTCTGGCCTATTAGTGCAGTTCAAACACCATGTTCAGACTCTTAAAGAAATTGAAGAGAATGTGGACCTGCTGATTAAAGAAGGCCCTAAAACGAGTGTGGATCCTTCTATTCTCTCTAAGTTAGAGAAGAACATGGAGAATATCTCCACTCACCTTCTGGAACTAGAGGATAGAGTCGCTCACTTGGAAGAAATGCAATCCAACCATCTTTCCATACATAGGAAAATGATGGATTATATTTAGGATAATTCCAAATAGGTCTATGATGCAAGTGGAATTATGGATACTACTTGGAAGAAGGATAAAATTAAGAATAAGGATCTCATGGAAGGAAGCTAGGATCCCATCATGAAAAATTCTACTAACCTTTACAAAATTCTAAAGATTTCTCTCAAAGTTTATGACAAATCCCTGGGTTAGACTAGTTTGTTCTTTCTATGTTTCTATTTGGCTGTTTTTACTCTCCTGTTTTATTGTTTTGTGTTGGTCCTGAGATTCTTGTAGATAGTGGGCCCCTTCCTTAGTTTACTATATGTTTATCTAGATTTTTGGTTTTTTTTGGGGTGTGGCCCCTATGTTTTAAAAAAACCACTTTGCTGATATTGTTTCATCTAGATTTTGAGCCCTTTTTCTACTATAGGGTATGGTCCCTCCAAAACCATTTACCAATAGCAAAAAACAAGATTGAAAACTTTTCTAAGCTTTTATTGAGATAAATTATAGTTCATTCTTAAGGAAAATCAACTGTGGTATTTCATATAATAATAAAATATAATCCTTTCTCTAAATCAATATAATTTACAAGAGTATAACACCTTCTACTTATATAAATAATGATTTATTATGTATAAGAGTAAATATACCATGAAGAATATTATCTCAGGTGCTCATGGTCTATCATTTATTAGATTGTAATATCCCCCCTTCATTGGATTTAACTCAAAATTGTCTATTTTATATGGTACCTACCCATGAAGTATGTATCTATGCCCATCTTTACTCCATAATCGTAGTAATGTTGACATGTCACAGATCTAGTCATTTGTTTGACTTGGAGTGGTACGATAAAAAATTGGTACTAGATGGATTTTTTAGGTTCCTAATGGTGTGAAAACAATGTCAATAACTCAATAAAAGCATAAACACATTTTTACAACATAAGTGGTCTATGCAAGTAGTGCATGGCATGATTGTACAAGGCGTGAAATATTATATTACATGACATGAATTTCTATGCAAGGTGACTTGGAATAAGATATTGTCGGAAAGTTTAATATTTTACATCTTCTATAGTGTTGTATGGTATTTTTAATATAGTGAACCATTGATATTTTCGCATAAATTAAAAAAGAATTCAATGATTTTGTAAAAAAAAGGGAAAAAATAAAAGAGGACAATCAATACAAACATAAATACAAACCTTCCATTATAAATCCCAAAGAAACCTCATATTATATCTGACTGTAAGAGTAGGGTTTAGTAATTCTCTTTATTAGATCCATTTGATTTGTGAAATTTGTTTATTTGTGGATGATCCAAGATACTCGGAATGTATGATGGATTAAGCTATGAGCATGATTTATTGATTTGACATTTTGTGGTCAATATAACAGTATGAAATGATTGATTTGATTTACCAAGCAAATGCAAAAAATGACAACATGAAATCTCAAGATTTGGTGGATTATTTTTAAATTTCAATAAAAGAGGAAATTAAATATGAATACAAATGTAAACATTCCATTGTAAATCCAAAAGCAACCTTGGATTACATCAACCAAAAGACAAGGTTTTAGTGATTCTCATTATTGGATCCATTTGATTTGTGACAGTTTTTGTTTGTGGATGATCAAAGATACTCTAAATGGATGATGGATCAACCTATGAGAATTATTGATTGATTTAACATTATATGGGAAGTATAATGGTATGAAATTACTGATTTGATTAAAAAAAAATGCACAAAATTAAATCATGAAATCTTAAGATTATGGTGGATTATTTGCAAAGGAAGGATCAATGATTTATAGCTGAGGAAAGTGAATCCACAAGATAAGTTTGGGTAGATTTGATTTGGAGATAAATAAACATGATTAAGGTGTTCATTTGAGTTTCTAGATTGATTGATGAGATAGATTGTTATTCTATATTTGCATGAATGATTCATTACTGAGTTGACAAGAGGTTGCACATGTTTTTGGATTTTAATTTCATATATTATAGTTTAATTACCCAAAAAGTGTCGAGAATAGTTAGATTTTGAAGAAGGTGGATTGATTTTAGATTTCCATGACTTGGGAGATATCTTAAGTTGACTCAAATGGATGATTTGAGTCAATTTGAATACATCCTCTTGATTATAATAATATTTTTTTTCTTTATTCATGACTTTATTCAACTTGAGTTGAGGAGGTGGATATGATTTCATGATATTTAATTAATTTAAATATGGAAGTGGATAGATGTGAATTATTTAATTAATTTGATATTAAATTAGCTAATAAAATTGGCTAAGGGGGGTGATAGGGTGCAATAAAATCAATTAAATTAATTTTGGGGAGATAAAATGAGTTTACTAAGGTTTTGAATGGTTACAACGCGTAGTGGTTATTTTGGCATGTATACATTTTCCTCTTTTTAAAGTTTTATTACAGAGTAATAATGCTTTAAATATAGCAGACACATGTAAAATGGTGGACAAATGATAACAAAGTGTAAAGGACTGCTTGATTTTTCTTGGTGAAACATTTGGATGCGCCATTGTGTATGGATATTTTATTCACCCCAGTGAAGCATTTGGATGCCTCAACTATTATGTATTATTCTATGGGAATACCCACTCAAGAGGATGGGTGACACGGGAAAGCAGTGGAATGCCACTTTACTTATTTTTCAAGAGGGATTAAAAATGATAAGCTATCAAGTGAATGATAATGTTAGGAAAATGATGAGAATTATGATATGATTTTTTAATGTTTTTAATGGGATGCAAAAATGAATGTAATGGTAAGATGATCCAACATTGCTTGTAGCTTGAGCTTCCATTGAGATTTTCTATTTTGAGAGTAACTTATTTTAGTGTTGCATAGTAGAGTTAGCACCATGATTATTAAAAAACCATGATGTGCGTAAACACACACACACACACACACAAGAGAGAGAGAGAGAGAGAGAGAGAGAGAGAGAGAGAGAGAGTAAACCCAATATACACAATAATATGCTCACACCAAGGTTATATATGAACAAGGATGCTAACAAAATACTTGTAATTGGTCAAAAAGAAAAACCAAAGAATGAACATAAAGCAAACCTAATATATAAAATAGTTGATACACCATGGTTATGAAGAAACCAAGATGCTTAAAAAATACTTGCAATTGGTCAAAAAAATTACAAAAAAAAACAATTTAAATAGATGTGAAAATGTACCAAAATTATGAACAAGCCAAGATGGTAACAAAATACTTATAATATCATTATGAATTTGTTGAATTTTTCTCTGATTTTAATCTCATGGATGTGTAACTTCATGGTAATTAATTCACCTGGAAAAAAAAGAGAGTTGGAAGTGACATGATCCAGGTTATATTAGATAGAGAACTTATTTCAGCCAACTGGATCCTTCATCAGGATTTTCATCTATCCTCTTTACCCAGAATTGGCTCTGATCATAATCTGATTGTGTTGAATATTTTCAACTAGGTCAAACATACACATAGCTACTTTAAATTTGAAAATATGTGGATGGATCATGAAGACATTTCAAATCGGATTAAAGAATGGTGGAAATGGGATTGAGGAGGAACTACTCAACACAGATTAATGTAGAAATTAAAAAATGTTTAAAATAAGGTGAGAACTTGGAATAAAGAAGTTTTTGGAAATATTTTTGAAAGGAAGAAGGAATTAAAGAAAAAAAATCAGGAGCTTGAATCTCAAATATCTACAAATGGCATGACTTTGGAGAATCAGTTCTTAGAAAAGAAACTTTTATCTGAGTTACATACAGTTTGTAGTAGGGAAGAAAATTTTTTGGACGCTCAAATACAGAGCCATTTGGTTGAAAGAGGGAGATATAAAAAACAATTTTTTTTCTATATGACCACTATGAAACATAGAGAAAGTAATAGGATAATGGAAGTTTCAAAAGGAAATGGTATTGTTATCAAAGACCCATGAAGGAAATAAAGGATGAATCTCTCAGATTCTATGAAAATTTTCTCAAAGAGAATAGTTTGGATAATGAAGAAGATACCTATTTTATTTTAGTGGCCATTCCGGAAGGTAGCATAGATGAAAAAAGATTGAAAAATATCACAAAATCAGTTACTTTAGAGGAGCTTCAAAAATATATTTTTGCTCTTGAAGGAGATAAGGCACTAGGTCCTGATGAATTTTCTACTAATTTATTTCAAAAAAATTAGGAAATATGTTCATAAGATCTACTCAAGGTAGTTAATGAGTTTTATAGAACAAGAAACCTTCTTAAGGAACTGAATAACACTTACATTGTGCTTGATCCAAAAAAATGGATGCTAAAGACTTTAAGGACTTCCATCCTATTAGTCTGGTAAATGTAATTTATAGAATCTTTACTAAGATTATTGCTACAAGAGTTTCGTCTATTCTAGATAATATAATCTCAAAGTAGCAAAGTGGTCTTTATAAAAGGGAGGCTAATTCAAGATGGGGCGATCATGGTGCATGAAGTTATACATTCAATGGATAAAAATAAAAAAGCTATGGTATGGTAATGAAACTTGATATGAATAAGGATTTTGACAAAGTTTATTAACACTTTCTTGATAAGGTTCTAGCTAAATTTGGTTTTCAAAATAAATTCAGAAGGATTATTAAGGCTTGTATTTCTACAGCTAGATTCTCAGTAGTGGTCAATGGGGAGCCGATGAGATTATTTGCAGCAGTAGGGGATTAAGATAGGGAAATCCTATATCCCCTTTCCTTTTCATTCTAATGGATGATAACCTTAGTAGATCCATTACCAAAGTGGTCAATGGCAAGAATTTTAAAAGGAATCATACCGACTTTTGCGAATCAAACAACTTCACATTAGTACAATTTACTGATGATACAATTTTAATTTTGATGGACTCCATCCTTGAAGCTAAGGCTATTAATGTCTATTATGAAATTCTATGAGGTTTCCTCAAGACAAGAGGTTAATCTTGATAAGAGTTCCATCTTCTTTTTTAATACTCCACTCGAAAGGAAAAAAAGAATCACCCATATTATGGGTTGTAAAATCAATTCTCTGCCTACAACATACATGGATCTTCCTCTTGGAACTAATAAATTTTCCACAACAGTATGGAATGGTTTACTTGAAAAGTTTCAGAAGAAAATGGCGGGATGGAAAGGGGCCATTCTATCTAGTGTTGGAAAATGTCTCCTAATTAAAATCACATTGAAAAAATTACCTATTTACATAATGTCTCTTTACAACATTCCTACTATTTTTAGGGATAAAACTGAAAGGATTCAGAAAAAAAAAATTGTGGCAGAGGCACGGAAGAAAGATTCAGGTATCACTTGGTGGCATGGGATCAAGTATGTACACCTAAGAGAATAGGTGGGCTAGGCATTAAGGATATCAAAAAAATGTACATGGCTTTAATTACAAAAATGGGATGGAGAATGTTAACAGAGGAAAAACCTTAGATTTAATTAATTAAAGCAAAATACCTAGACCAAAAAAATTTAATCCTTTCCTTTATTATGATCAGCTACCTTAGGGTTTTATTTTCTAGAATAATTTGATTCAAACAAGGAATTTTATCAAAGAAGGATGTAAATGGAAAATGGGAAATGACAGTGATATTAAGTTTTGGAGTGATAATTGGACCAGTTTCATTTTAAATGAGAAATTTGTCTCTATACAAAGATATTTTAGTTCAAAAGTATGGAACTACAGTCAATGACTGCATTGAAATGGAGGGAAATTAAAAAAAATGGAAGCAACTTAAGGTGGAAATGAATGAGCAAAATTCCATAATTTTCTCACTACAAGAGTAGCTAGATAAAATCCCAATGAATAAAATTAATGGCAAGGATGTGCTTGTTTGGAACAAATCATTTCATGGAGAATAAAATGTCAAATCAGGATACACCGCCTTTTTTTGAAAATATTCATTGTCATTTTAAATGGAGTAGAGTTTGGTTGCTTGAACTTACTCCCAAATTCAATTTCTTCTTTTGGATTGTTCTCAGAGGAAGAATTCTCACAAATCAAAAATTAATCAAAAGAGGTTTTATCATGCCAAATATGTGTTGCATATGTAAAAAGGAGGCTGAAGACATCAAAAACCTTATGTTACATTGTGAGTTTGCTACAAAAATATGGAGTTATTATTTTTCAAATTTCAATATTTGTTGGACTTTACCTAAGGAGTTTCCTCAAAATTGGATACAATGGGACCCCCCATATAATCATTGCATAGTTAGAATATTATGGAAACTGACTTTGCCTCATATTATATGGAAAATTTGGAAAGTAAGGAATGATATAATATTCAGAAACAAAAGGGAGATCTGTAAAACAAGCTTCAATAAGATTGGTAATGTAGTTAAGGAAAATATTGAAAGTTGTAAACCTCCTAAGAATAAGAAATATCCTAAAGATGAAGAGGTTATTATTTTGAATTGGAAGATTGATATTGAGAATGTTCAGAAACAAAGAACTCCAAACGTTGATAGGTCATCAATACATTGGATCCCCCCTCTTAAGTATGGGTATAAAATTAATTTGGATGGATCCTATAAGGGAAACCCAAGTACAACTACTAGTGGAGGAATTATATGGGATCAAAAAGGTTGTTTAGTTGCTACTTATGCTGAGTAGAATGGGGCATCAGAACTAATCACTATGCTGAAGATTTATCAGTTTTATAGGGTCTCAAGACTTGTTAAAGATTGTAACATTCAGAACATTATTGCTGAAGGTGATTACTTAAATGTAATAAATCATTTAAATAAGATACATCCTCCAAGCATGGAAAATTAAGGATTTCATCTAGGAGTCTATTAATATTTTTCATACTTTTAATAACCTTCAAACTCGGTCATACCTACAGAGAGGGGAATAGGGTAGCAACAGACACTCTAGCTAATTATGGTATTATTAATAACTTCATCACTTAGAATTATGAGAAAAATACCCCTATTAAAGAAAAAAACTCTATTACCAAAGATAAATATGATATATTACATCCCATGAAGAATAAATAATGGGAATTTATGTGCTTTATGGGAAATGAAAGTTAGCACATGTGAGAGGAGTACATGTATTTATAATCGTAAAATTTTGCGTGATCGAAGAATATGTAGATGGATGGTTAAAAAGAGGTTTAGGAAAGACATAAACAATTTATTCACGGGTTTCAAGCAAGTTGCATGAATAGGAAGGAACATGGGGGGAGCTCCATGTCAAACAAAACCCAACTGTGATCTCGCATGGAAAGAAAACGTTGAACTATGGAACTATCTACAGTTTCGAGGGTTCGCTAATTTTATTGAGTGAATCCAAAAACATGACCAGAACATCTCTGTGAATTTTGTCTATAGAATGGAAAGAGTAGAAGGTGAACTTATGATGAGAAAAAAGTGTTGATAACAGAGGAGCTTATTGCAGAGGTAGCGGGCCTTGCTTTGGATGGAATCATATTTTTCAGTAAAAGGGTGGATAAAAATGTAGAAACTAAAAATTTTGTGGAAATAGGGGAGGAGCTCCTCTTTGTAACGAGTGGGTATAAATTTCAATTCCATCCCAGAACCCGTTGATGAAATAGCTAAAATGATGGTTTGTTTTTATCTCTCTTGAAGGTAAGTACATCACTATCCCCATAAAACACCTGATTTTTCTTAACCAATTTAGGAGAAATATCTTTGTTTGTTTCCCTTACTATCTTCTTAATTCAATGGGAACACTCCATTCAAGATTTCCAAAACCATACTAGAACCATTCCCCTCCATCAGGGTTTTATCTTTCTCCTTCACAAACATTGTCTCACCCACTACCCTGCCATACCTATTTCCCCAGTCACCCCGCCCATTCCCATTAAACTTATCCATACTGTCACCCCAATTACCATTTCCAGTCAAAGTAAATTCAAGACAAAAAACCCTTCCTTCTCCAAATTAAACCCCTCTACCTACGGCAGAGTCCTCAAGTGCAGCAAGGATATTGAAATTGCCCATAAATTGTCTGCATATCATCATTACATGGTAAGACACTCAGCACAAGAATGAAAATATTCTTCACATAATGAAAATTTTGGAAAAAGAGGTGGAAAACCTCAAAAAAGAAATGTATTAGCTAACAAAGAAAAAGGGTAAAAGGAAATTAAATGAGGATATTAATATTGGGGCTGATCAGATAAATGAAATTTATAAGAAACTGAATTCCGTGGACAATAGATTTGGGAAATGTAAGGATAGGCATGATAGACAACATTGCAATTTTCAGGGCTATAAGTGATTTTATTCAAAAACATGTCAGAAGCATCACTCAGTGGAATCTCAGTTAACATCTGGGGCACTGGAGATGAAAGGAAGCATATCAACTCTCATTTGGATGTAAATTACCCAATGCATGTCACCAATCTAGCATTATTTACCTCACTTAAGACTAGTTCAATAAAGAATAGACAAGGCTTCAAAGAAATAACTTCTTCAATGTAGTCTGGTTGTGAGCATGATCGTTGTTTTGTTGCTGCAAGTTTGTTGTTTAACTATTGTTTCTTAGACAGTTTTATTCCTAGTTTGCTTCTCCTCAGTATTTCCTTTTTTGGATACTGTTTTGCTTAATGATTTATCTAAATTCTGATCCTTTTTTTGGATTCTTACTCGTGTATATCTGGCTGTTGAGCCTTTTTGTACCAGGGTATAGTCCCTTTAAAACTATTTTCCTTTAATAAAAAAACTTATAATTAGTCAATAATAATAAAATTTTAAGATAAATTTAAATAAATACATCTAACTATGCCCCTAATGTGTTCCAAAGTGAAGAGTAAGTAGATATGAATTTCCCCAAGAAAGGATACATGCAAGGGGATTGGATTGTACTGAAGAGTAGAGTTAAAATACTCCTAACAACACTCTTGTTAGATCCAATTTTTAGAATGATTTGAGATTGATTGGGTCAATACTTCCAAGAAAGGACACATGTGAGGAAGAACATTGAGATCCAAAATTTCCCCAAAAAAGGATACACATGAGGTTTGGATTTGAATTTGATAGTCGTAGGATAGTTTTACATGATTAATAGGTTAGTAGTAGAAAAATCAGCATCATTGGTTGTGTTGATAGTTTCTGAGAGTTTTTCAAACGTTTTTTGAATGTTTTTTTGGATTTTGATTATTTTGATTATTTTTTGGATTTTTTAATGTTTTGATTATTTTGTATTTTGAAGGATTTTAGAATATATGATTTTTTGGGATTTTGAATGTTCTAAGAATAATTGGAGTTTTTGATTATTTTGTATTGTTTTTGGATTATTTGAAATATACTATTTTTGGCGTTTTTACTTGGTAAAGAATGCATTGTTTGAAACTATGTTCAAACAATTGTAAACATTTCATTCCATCGGAAGAATGTTGGTATAGTGCTTAGGATGTATGAATTGTCTTTGAATCCACACAACTAGTAAGATGTGAGGGCTCACCATTGAAAGCCAAGAAGGACATAAGAAAAATGAGATAATGATGTGTAAATGAAGATGATAGATACAAAGATAAAAGGTTAACAATGGTCCATCTGGGAAAGTATGACTCAGCTCCAATTAATATTATCTAACTTATTCCTAGATGATTTCACATCACAGGTCATGACTAGACTTAGATTGTTAGGTGACCTACTGATTGGCAAGATTTAGATGAAGGATTTTTCATCTCTATTAAAATGAGAAACTAAATTGATTATTTGGGATTTTGTATGATTAAGAACTGCTGATTTGGAAGGATTCCTTTTGTATATTTGTTTGAAATGGCACCTGATGTCATGAGACATGTATGATTTGAAAAATTGAAACTTTGTGCATGACAAGTAAGCCCACAATTGAATCTTTCACTTCATTTTCACTGTGCATCCTTCATCTGGCCAACCTTCCTTCAATCCCAACCTCATCCAATATTAGAAGAAAGTTTTAATAAGATTATTAGGTTTATTTAGTGTGTATGGATGATTACCCAAGGTGATAAATGAATTCAGTAAGATTTAGTGAAAGATAACTTCCTTCAGAGGCCTAAAAAGGCCAATTTTGGTCATTCTAAAGCTAAAATGCATCCTCCGAGAGAGTTTAGGAAAGATATAAAAAATAAAAAGGTGATGTTGGTGAGTATTTAAATTTTTTGAAGTAATTTAAGAATATTTAGGAAATAATTTCTCATTTAGGGACAATATGTTTAACATCAAGTTTTCTAGGTGTAAGGAATGAACATCCTATGGTGGAACCTTAATTCTCTGGATGATTCTAGGAGCTCCATAAGGAATTAAGAAGAAAAAAATTAGGAATCAAAATTCTATCAAAATTATATAAAATGTGGAATCATCAATTTTTATCTAAGACTTAAAGGTTTCTTGAAACATTTAAAAAAAGTGGTTGCCCCTTTTACTTACAGAAAAAATAGGGCCTACATTTTGAGTTTCAGCAAGAATTGACTTTTTTGAAAGCTTCAATTGATATTTAAATGTTATTTTTGAGTCAAAATAATATAATATTTAATCCAAAGTCATTTTACTAAGCTCCCATGCTGGAAAAATATTTTCGGTATCTAAGAATGGACATCTGAGGCAAAAATGGCTTTCCAAATCAGGAACAATCACACTTTTTACACTCTTGTGTCCACTATGACCCCAAAGGGGGATACCAAATTATGACCTCAAATTCTTCCCTAATTCATACTCTGGCTCCCTTGGTGTCCCAGATGTTCCCTCTACCACTCATGGTGTAAGGGGGACACTAAAGTGTGACCTCTCTCCTTCCCCTAGGTTGCAATTTTGTGTCCCCAGTGTCCCCTCTGTCCTCTCTTCCCCTAGGGGAAAAGGGGGATAATAAAATGTGACCTACTCACTCTAGCAATCCCTGGACCCCGCATGACCACACACAACTCCTCCAGTGTCATTGCCTAGCCCTGAGATCTCGATTTTAGCCCCTTCAAGCTCTGAAGTCACACTTTAGACACCTTAGTGTCCCCTCTATCCCTTATTTCCCCTAAAGGGACAAGGGGTATACAAAATTAAGACTCACATATTTCATAAACTACCATGATCAAAATACGGTCAGAAATTGCATTAAAACACATTGAAACCTGATTAAATCTATCTCTCCATAACTCAATCACTTTAACCTAAAAAATTGTTGTGTTTTTTTCCTATGACCTCCATTGATATCTGACATGCCATAATAGAAAAATGAAAACAAGTTTTGTATTCTACAGAGATCAGGTAGGTGAAATCATCTAAAACTTGGAGTGACTGTTCCTCAAAAAATCTACTTTCATTCCATACATTTCTTTCATGATGAGGTGGATGATTTTTTAGGGATAGGGAGGACTGAGTTTTATCTCAAAATTCTTTCCTCTTCAAAGAATTTTGTATTTTTAAGATATCTAGTGGGTGAAATCATCTAAAACTTGAAGCGAATGTGCCTCGTAAAAGCATATTTCATCCAAGTCATTCCTCACATGATGAGGTGGATGATTTATGGAGACATGGAGGGATGCGTTTTTATCATTATTATACCCCATTCGATGAAGTTTTCATTTCCTACTAATATGGAATATAAAATCATATGAAAAATAGAGAAAAACATCCTTGAAAAATCACGAATATTTTGAGAACAATTTCATATCAATATGAAACCTGCAAGTCTCCTTTATAAAATTAGTAGGCATTCATGACTAGGCATGTCTAAATATAGTAAGTGGTAAAAAAGGTGAATTATTAGCATCTGTAATGTTAGTACCCAAAATTACACCCCTTTGGGGCTAGATAGTATCAACATATGAGTTGATGAACTTTGAGAATGAAATACTGTATGTCATTTGTAGCCAGGGAGGATGTCTAACAAACTTATTTGAACTTGAATTTGATGGGATCAAGTGACACGTGCAAAGGGGATGTTACCTACTACTTTAGGCCCTGCCTTCAACCACGGTGAGAGAACCCATTTTGTAACCTGAATTTGGAAAAGAATAAACGTAACCAAGGTTTCTTAGTATTTTCTTTGGAGCTTTAATAGTAGTCTTGAGTGAACACGATCAATATATGCACAATTTTACTCTCACAAGTTGTTACACTAAATGGTGTAGATGCCACTCGATCAAGACTCAGGCTACTCTAGACAATGGGAATTTCTGTTGGTTCCTGCATATTTATGAAAGGGTAAAGTGAAATCATAGTTTCCTTTCAATATTTTTTACACATGTTATGACAGGATGACTAACAAGATATTTGTGTTTTTTGATGAGGCCAATTTTTGTTTTATAATGACGAGGGATTCAAAAAATTATGAGTCTCTAGATAACACTACTCAAAGGACTTTTTCAGACACATATGCCATTCCAAACAACACAGAGCAATTCATCAATTTATCACAATTCTCACTCAAAGAAAGATTCGCATTCATTGATACTCAATTAAGAAAACTATTTCACACAATTCTCAAAATACTTAGCACAAAAGCTCATGCAAGTATTCCAATGAAGTGTTTCTTGTTCCTAATATCATGCGTTTAAGATACACTCAAAAGCTTACAAAGATCCATCAAAAAAATGATTTTAGTAAGGATTTTATAATTACATTCAATGTTGTAAAGTAGAGGATCACAATGCAATACTGAAAAAATCACCAAAAATTAATCACTAAGGAGAGGCCCAGTGTACTTCAAAAAAAACAAGAAACATAGAATTGTAATGGGAAAGATTCAATTAATATTTAAATGTTATTTTTGAGTCAAAATAATATAATATTTAACCCAAAGTCATTTTACTAAGCTCCGGTGCTAGAAAAATCTTTTTGGTATCTAAGAATGGACATCTGAGGCAAAACTAGCTTTCCAAATTAGGAACAATCACACTTTTTACACTCTTGTGTCCACTATGAACCCAAAGGGGGATACCAAATTATGACCTCAAATTCTTCCCTAATTCATACTTTGACTCCCTTGGTGTCCCAGATGTTCCCTCTGCCGCTCATGGTGCAAGGGGGACACTAAAGTGTGACCTCTCTCCTTCCCCTAGGTTGCAATTTTGTGTCCCTTGTGTCCCCTCTGTCCTCTCCTCCCCTAGGGGAAAAGGGGGATAATAAAATGTGACCTACTCACTCTAGCAATCCCTAGACCCCGCATGACCACACACAACTCCTCCAGTGTCATTTCCCAGCCCTAAGATCTCAATTTTAGCCACTTCAAGCTCTGAAGTCACACTTTAGACACCTTAGTGTCCCCTCTATCCCCTATTTCCCCTAAAGGGACAAGGGGTATACAAAATTAAGACTCACATATTTCATAAACTACCATGATCAAAATACGGTCAGAAATTGCATTAAAACACATTGAAACCTGATTAAATCTATCTCTCCATAACTCAATCAATTTAACCTAAAAAATTGTTGTTGTTTTTTCCTATGACCTCCATTGATATCTTACATGCCATAATAGAAATATGAAAACAAGTTTTGTATTCTACAGAGATCGGGTAGGTGAAATCATCTAAAACTTGGAGTGAATGTTCCTCGAAAAATCTACTTTCATTCAATACATTTCTTTCATGATGAGGTGGATGATTTTTTAGGGATAGGGAGGACTGAGTTTTATCTCAAAATTCTTTCCTCTTCAAATAATTTTGTATTTTTAAGAGATCTGGTGGGTGAAATCATCTAAAACTTGAAGCGAATGTGCCTCGTAAAAGCATATTTCATCCATTTCATTCCTCACATGATGAGGTGGATGATTTATGGAGACATGGAGGGATGTGTTTTTATCATTATTATACCCCATTCAATGAAGTTATCATTTTCCTACTAATATGGAATATAAAATCATATGAAAAATAGAGAAAAACATACTTGAAAAATCACGAATCTTTTGAGAACAATTTCATATCAATATGAAACCTGCAGGTCTCCTTTATAAAATTAGTCGGCATTCATGACTAGGCATGTCTAAATATAGTAAGGGGTAAAAAAGGTGAATTATTAGCATCTGTAATGTTGGTACCCAAAATTACACCCCTTTGGGGCTAGATAGTATCAACATATGAGTTGATGAACTTTGAGAATGAAATACTGTATGTCGTTTGTAGCCAGGGAGGATGTCTGACAAACTTATTTGAACTTGAATTTGATGGGATCAAGTGACACGTGCAAAGGGGATGTTACCTACTACTTTAGGCCCTGCCTTCAACCACAGTGAGAGAACCCATTTTGTAACCTGCATTTGAAAAAGAATAAACGTAACCAAGGTTTCTTAGTATTTTCTTTGTAGCTTTAATATTAGTCTTGAGTGAACACGATCAATATATGCACAATTTTACTCTCACGAGTTGTCACACTAAATGGTGCAGATGCCACTCAATCAAGACTCAGGCTACTCTAGATAGTGGGAATTTCTATTGGTTCCTACATATTTATGAAAGGGTAAAGTGAAATCATAGTTTCCTTTCAATATTTTTTACACATGTTATGATAGGATGACTAACAAGATATTTGTGTTTTTTGATGAGGCCAATTTTTGTTTTATAATGACGGGGGATTCAAAAAATTATAAGTCTCTAGATAACACTACTGAAAGGACTTTTTCAGAAACATATGCCATTCCAAACAACACAGAGCAATTCATCAATTTATCACAATTCTCATTCAAAGAAAGATTCGCATTCATTGATACTCAATTAAGAAAACTATTTCACACAATTCTCAAAATACTTAGCACAAAAGCTCATGCAAGTATTCCAATGAAGTGTTTCTTGTTCCTAATATCATACATTTAAGATACACTCAAAAGCTTACAAAGATCCATCAACAAAATGATTTTAGTAAGGATTTTATAATCACATTCAATGTTGTAAAGTAAAGGATCACAATGTAATACTAAACAAATCACCAAAACTTAATCACTAAGGATAGGCCCAGTGTACTTCAAAGAAAACAAGAAACATAGAATTGTAATGGGAAAGCTTTAATTGATATTTAAATGTTATTTTTGAGTCAAAATAATATAATATTTAATCCAAAGTCATTTTACTAAGCTCCGGTGCTAGAAAAATCTTTTTGGTATCTAAGAATGGACATCTGAGGCAAAACTAGCTTTCCAAATCAGGAACAGTCACACTTTTTACACTCTTGTGTCCACTATGACCCCAAAGGGGGATACCAAATTATGACCTCAAATTCTTCCCTAATTCATACTTTGGCTCCCTTGGTGTCCCAGATGTTCCCTCTGCCGCTCATGGTGTAAGGGGGACACTAAAGTGTGACCTCTCTCCTTCCCCTAGGTTGCAATTTTGTGTCCCTGGTGTCCCCTCTGTCCTCTCTTCCCCTAGGGGAAAAGGGGGATAATAAAATGTGACCTACTCACTCTAGTAATCCCTGGACCCCGCATGACCACACACAACTCCTCCAGTGTCATTTCCCAGCCATGAGATCTCGATTTTAGCCCCTTCAAGCTCCGAAGTCACACTTTGGACACCTTAGTGTCCCCTCTATCCTCTATTTCCCCTAAAGGGACAAGGGGTTAAAAAATTAAGACTCACATATTTCATAAACTACCATGATCAAAATACGGTCAGAAATTGCATTAAAACACATTGAAACCTAATTAAATCTATCTCTCCATAACTCAATCACTTTAACCTAAAAAATTGTTGTGTTTTTTTTTCCTATGACCTCCATTGATATCTGACATGCCATAATAGAAAAATGAAAACAAGTTTTGTATTCGACAGAGATTGGGTAGGTGAAACCATCTAAAACTTGGAGTGAATGTTCCTCGAAAAATCTACTTTCATTCGATACATTTCTTTCATGACTAGGTGGATGATTTTTTAGGGATAGGGAGGACTGATTTTTATCTCAAAATTCTTTCCTCTTCAAAGAATTTTGTATTTTTAAGATATCTGGTGGGTGAAATCATCTAAAACTTGACGCGAATGTGCCTCGTAAAAGCATATTTCATCCAATTCATTCCTCACATGATGAGGTGGATGATTTATGGAGACATGGAGGGATGCGTTTTTATCATTATTATACCCCATTCGATGAAGTTCTCATTTTCCTACTAATATGGAATATAAAATCATATGAAAAATAGAGAAAAACATCCTTGAAAAATCACGAATCTTTTGAGAACAATTTCATATCAATATGAAACCGGCAAGTATCCTTTATAAAATTAGTAGGCATTCATGACTAGGCATGTCTAAATATAGTAGGGGGTAAAAAAGTTGAATTATTTGCATCTGTAATGTTGGTACCCAAAATTACACCCCTTTGGTACTAGATAGTATCAACATATGAGTTGATGAACTTTGAGAATGAAATATTGTAAGTTTATTTTTATTTGTAGTCGGGGAGGATGTCTGACATAACTATTTGAAGCTGAATTTGATGGGATTGGGTGACACATGTAAAGGGGATGACCTTCCCTACTGCTTTAGGCCTTGCCTCCAACCAAGGTGAGATAACCCACTTTGTAACCTGAATTTGAAAAAGGAAAGGTGTAATCAAGGCTTCTTAGTCTTTTATTTGGATATTTAGTATTAGTCCTGAGTGAACATGGTCAATATATGCACAATCTAACTCATACGATTTGTCACACTAAATGGTGCAAATGTCACTTGAGTGGAACTCAAGCTACTCTAGACAGTGGGAATATCTGGTAGTTCTTGCATAGTTATGAAAGGGTAAAGTGAAATATTGGTATACTTTCAATAGTGTTTACACATGTTGTGACAGGTTGACTAACGTAATATTTTTGTTTTGTGATGATCTTAAAGTTTTGTTTTATAATTACGAGGAATTAAAAAAACTTATATGTCTCTAGACAACATTACTCACAGTTTTTTTAGACACATATGTCATTCCAAAAACCACAAAGCAATTCATCAATTTATCACAGTTCTCACTTTAAATAAATATTAGCATTCATTGATACTCAATTAAGACAAATATTTCACACAATCCATAAATTACTTAGCACAAAATCTCATGCAAGCATTCTAATGAAGTATTTCTTGCTCGTAATCTCATACACTTAAGATACAGTCACAAGATTACAAATATCCATCAACAAAATGATTCCAATAAGGATTTAATAATCACATTCAACATTGTAAAGTAAGGAATCACAATAAAATATTGAACAAATAACCAAAACTTAATTGCTAAGGACATGCCCAATGTACTTCAAATAAATAAAGAAACACATAATTGTAGAAGGAAATGCAAGTTGATCAACAAAGTGTTCAATATTTAATGTCTAGCACATAAAATCCAAACCCATAGTTGGACATATTTCATTTTAAAATTTATAAAATTCTTGACAAGGGAAAAAGGTAATACTAAATCTCAATGCCTACTAATGACTATACTTTTTAATCATCTTAACACTTGAATTTGAAAGATTCAAACTCAAAATGTACTTATAGGAAATAAATAAGTAGTATCTCAGTAAAAATATCAATTCTTGTTCTTCTCCAAATATTCTTTTGCAAAAACCCCCCCTTTTAGTATGAGGAAAAAAAACCCTCATACTTATACTTTTATCCTCTCTGATTTCCCCCCAAAATGTCCTTCAAAGAAGGCCTTTGAATGCTCTCTCCATGAAGTTCAAAATCTACAAAGAAAAGATGTATTAACTGAAAAGATTCCCTTTTGCTTCTAATTGGGTTGATTGAGAACATGTGGTGACATCTAGAGGACACAAAAAGGATATTCTCTTACTCGCAACAAACCTTATAGTTCTTATTTTCACTTGTTAAGGACTTGGCTTGAGATTTATCCTACCCTATTTTTATAGGAGTCATACCTTTTGAAGAGTTGAGTTACAACTTCTTCGTCAGTTCTTGAGTGGTAGTTTAAAATAATTTCATGTTTTTTAGTGATTTTATCAATCTCATTATAAACTACTATTTCCCGTGTTATCTTCTTTATTATTTTATCAATTTTTGTCTTAGCACCTGCCCAGTCATTCATGATGGTCAAATTGATATTTCTTAGGTCTCCTAGTTTACCCATGACATGTTCCTAGAAAATTCTGATAATATTTTCATTTCTTTCCATACTAATTTTTCTATCCAGTATGTTTTCTAATCATTTTATCTATCAGATCATGAAGATGATTGATGTAATGTGTAGCTTTATGTCTCACCTTCTCAAGGATTTTAAGAGAATTTTCTAGGACCTCTACTATTACCTTTGTCATGTTGTAATACTCATGCTGGCTTCTCATAGAGTCAAGAGACACAATGCCTTCTTTAGTAATTATGTTATCATATAAATTCTTGATGACTTCCACTTCAGAAAACATATCCTGTCACATTGTCTACTCGGCCTCACATTTTTCTAGTAATGCCCAAGTTATTTCTACCCTCTTAAAGATGCGGGAATAATTATTTACAAATTCTATAATTAACATCTCACCTATAGTGAGAAAACATCTTTCTCATTGAATAGTATCTTCCCCTCTATCACTCAAATAACACAGCTTCTTGATATCTTCACCATTGATCTTCGGGGTCCGAGTATGTCCTTTTTGGTGAGTTCTAGTCAATATTATGAATAATTTGGAAAATGCCTCATTATTAGCCTTTAAGTATCTCTTTGTTTCTTTGAACTTGTTAATTTTCTAGAACACTCCTTCTACTACCACAAAAAAATCATATTTGATTTATTAAATAGAGGGATTACCTAGAGTGACCTTGGAGAATTAGAAATCTGATAGAGATGCTTGTACTCAAGGAAGATCAGATTTGGGAGTTTCAATGTCTATGAACTATTTTCATTTTTTGTTTAGGGCTTCCCTAGAGATGACCTTCACCTTTTTGGGTAGTCTTGCTAGAGTGAGGAGAGAAAGTATTCAAAAATAATCATTGTCTAAGTGTATCTCTACCTTCTTCTTCTTAGGAAGAGTGTTAATAAACCACTCTCTTATATGAGACTCATGTTCATTAATTGATTATAGAACAAGGGTCTCAGGTATAATTGTAAGGGCCTTAGAGGAATATGGATCTATTTACACACCTTCTGAAATTATGAACATAGGTTCCTTCTGAGAACTTTTTTCTACAAGTACATCATGGATTGAAACTCCTTCCATAGGCTTAGATAAATCTTTTGTCACTTCAATTTCTAGGGGCTTATGATCACAAATTTTGTTTTCCTTTTGTTTCGAGATTTTACTTAGAATAGGAATGGTTTTAATAGGTCCTTGAGAGGTAACTTCAACCATGGGAATGAAAATTTCCAAGGCTCCTAGCTTTGCTTCAACATTATGAGATTCCACCAAGACTCTAAAACATCTACCATTTCATCCTATGTTTTTTGCACTAGAATCCCCTCATCATGAGGTTGCATAGGTAAAGTTGATTCTGGGGTGGCCTCAATATGTTGTTGTGGTGTAATTGCAACATCGAGTACATGAGCTTGTAATTTTTTTAATATGAAAAACTTTAGGAGACTGGGCAGCAGTAGCTAAGACACTAGGAATCTCAAGGTTCTCTACCTACTTAGGAGTATCTATCTCTACCCATTCAATAGTTTTATTTATTTTTCTCTTTTGGAGCTGAAGATATTTTTACTCTTCTATTTCCTCTCCATGTTAGTATGGAGAACCTCAACCATTTCTTCTTATTTTCCCTTCTTAAGACTAGCTTCCACCACTATTATAGTTTCCTTTGGCTCTTAAGGTAGATGATGGACAATTTGTAAGGGAGAAGCATGAAAAAAACATCTTGTAAACTTACCTTCTTGAGGCATTGCTCCATTCCTTCTTGATGTTTGAAGAGGGGGAGTTTTGGATTTATCCTGGGTGCCTGCATCACTTGTCATTGGGAATTAATCGAGCTTCTTAACCTTTTTCCTCCATGAAATGTCTCTAGTGGTATAAACCCTCCGAAAGGGGGGAAGAAAATCATCGATGAGTTGATTGTGCCCATATTCTCTTAATAATAGGGTCATATGGTAACTTATATCCACTCCTTTTGAAAACAACCACCTTATGGAAAGTCAAATAGGGTGCGTAGTTTTATCCTGATTGTACTTCTTCTCATTGATGTTCCAATTAATTGGTGGTAAGGGTTGCAAAGAATTGTTGTCCTAGATGTATTCTTCACTAAATATATTTCCATCCTCCTCTAACCCTTCAGGGTTTTGGATAACCCCATAGACAACCATCTAAGACAAAGTCATTCTCGAAAACTCTCTTCATTTGACCTCACTCTCATCTTCACAGTTCATCCAAAATTCCTCATAATGAGGCTTGTGCTCTACCTGAGTGGGTGCAATAGTGTGTAAAATATGCTTTATATCATATTATTTTCTATCCTCAAACCTATCTATCATACACCTATTCATCTCTCCCTCCAACATTTTTACTTTCTGATATTAGGGAAAGTATAATTCCCTATGAACTATAGGGAATTTGATTGGGGAAATCACATGTTTTTGAGTAATGATCTGGTGTACTGATAATTTTTTTTTTGACCAATTCCATTAATTCCCATTTGTCATTGACACATTTGGGCAACATATAGGGTTTCCCATCTAAATCATTATCCCTGATATATGAATAAGTTCTGAATTGGATGAAATAACACCCATACTGAGTAATAAATCTCTTGGCATCAGGGGTGAACCTTTCATTTTCCCAATCTAGTTAGTGCAAACAAATTGTAGGTGCAAAGAAGTGATTGGCAATATTTATGTAGTGTGCATCAAAACTTTGTAATTTCAACTGATAGAAAACACCATACACCTTTGAACTATCAAGTTCTCTATCCATTAGTAATTCAGGAAAATTCCTGTGAAAAGCTATACATTATAGACAAGGTAAGAGGTCATGAAGAATTCACCCATTCCATTATTTTCTCCTCTCGCTATCAAGGGAACTCCCATCATTTTCTCATGAATACGGGTACTTATAATCTTGGCCCTGGGGAGAGGTTGTTTGTTAGCAAGTATGACATGGATGAATTCAAACGTCCACTCCTGAAATAAAGTAGTAGATTCCATACCCATTTCTTGGTTCAACAGTGTGATCACATCCCCAACTTCCTCAATAAATTCAACCCTATTCAATTTCTTTTTCATTCTATGGGCAGAAGTTCGAGGACTATTCAGCCAATGGTCATTCATATATTTTTTCCATTTCTTTGAATGAGTATTCCAAGATTCATACATTGAATTCTTAGTGATAACCCCCTCTTCCCTTGCGGGAGGAAAACCCAACATTTTTTCAAAAACATGTTCTTGGAAAGACAAAACCAACTCTTCTCTTGCATCCATGACTTCCTTAGTTTTAGGATTGTAATTTTGGGCACATACCCATACAAGTTCAAGGCATAGCATAACAAGATGGAAGGGAAAGTAGCATGAGATCGATGAAACTATTAGCTATTTGGGTCATGGCCTCACTATTTTCAGGGGAATATAGCCTCTGTTTAAAATCCTCAAAGTTTGCGGATGCGATATCAGAGTCTGTAATTATATCCGGAGGGGAACTAAGACTGGAACTTGTTTTTCGAGGGTGTTAAAAATATTCATAATTTCAGTTTAGCTCTATCACACCTCTGTGGACTTCATATACCAATTTTCAAAATATCACAAGAAATAGGAGGGGACTGATGAACTTACCTTTTTGACAATTCTTTGAAACTCTTCTAGAAAATATCTATAACAAAAATCTGAGCCTTGAGTTTAATTCTCACTTCAACTATATTTTATTACTTTCACTTTAGAATATCAAACCTTTAAAGATGTCTGTATGTAGCTTTAAAAACATTCACCTTATTAACGACTCACAGATTTATGCATTAATGCCATAGATTACATTCGTGGGGAGTTTTTGTAATTCTCAACCTCTTTAATTCTTACAACCGTTGCAATATTTTCATGTCATATCACTCACATATCTATCTTACAAAAATATTTTACATTAAGGGGCTTTACTCCCATATGGCTAGTGCATTAATGAACCACCTTATTTTCCACCAATGGGCTTCGGGAAAATCCTGCAAGGTGACCTATGCACTATTGTTATAATATGAGAGATGCAATTCTTTTTCCTGCCCCCATGCATACTATAAACTTGGTCCATGTTCTTAGGTATTTTAGATCTCAGGCTTATATTTATCAACTGCATACCCTCAGGGACAATAAGACTTTTTTCACTTTTTGTCTAGCTTCCCGACCTTCCTTTCCACATACTGCTTTCCTTTTTCTTATTGAATTTGACCAATGATATGACATGCACCCTCTTTCAAGTTTTTGGAATTAAAAATTCATCCTACACTTTCCCAAGTGTAGAGTTCCTGGGAAAGCAGAGTCCCATCTCCCCATTCCAATAATATCCTTACATGTGTTTTCCTTTAGGGAATGGGATGATTCCATTCATGTTTTTCATTCTGCTTCACATGAATGCTCATTGGGGTACTTTATCAGACCTTTAAGAAATATCTTGTGCCTTGCATATTTACATTTACCATCTGTAAAATTCCTGATTAAGTTTGATATATCAAGGCAAACCAATGATTCGCCATTATTTTTTGGACATCGGAAAATAGGGTGTAGTCAACACAAGGTTTTGAAAAAATATGACACATTGGGGGCTCTTTGCAGGGATTGAAATGAATTTATAGAGGATTTTCACATGGCCTTTGTTAGTAAGACATGAATTTTTTTCAGAGGCATACTTTGAAATAAAAAGGGGTGAGTTAAAACAAGCACCAACATCGGCTCTAACTCAGGCATGGGAACCAACAGGTGCCACAAGAACCAAAACAAAAAACTTGATACAAACAGACCAGGTGCCTTAATTCATTGGGAAAATGGAGTCATAATAGAGACACACACATAGCCTTACAAGAAAATATGCACACATTAAATAATTGAAATACCAAAATAACTAGTCACTGTAGACTAGGAACACAAAAATGGAAACAAAAATAAATAAACAAATAAAAAAATGTACACTGTACAAAAATTCATACCTGACCATGTGCACTCAATCCAAGAAGTGTTTGAGATTTCTTCCATTGACAAGAAATTCCAATAGATCTCCTTCTAGGTCCTTCAAGAAAAAGGTATGCTCCCCAATTCTGATATCAATAGAGTACAACCCCATCCATAGAGCATCAAAGTTTCCATGTTTTCCCTTTTCTTCATGTCTACTATCCCACAACAGGACTAAATCTCCAATGTTAAACTCTCTTGGGGTTACTTTCTTATCAAAAATATTTTTGAGCCTTTCCCTGAATTTTAGGTGCTTCTGATGAGATTCTCTTCTTTCTTCATCTAGTTCCTAAATTTGGTTCATCTTTTCTTCATAAGGGTTCACTTCCCCTTCATCTCCAAGTTGTTATATAAACTAATACGAAGAAAATTGTGTATGTAAGGTCAAAAGAGCCTGAACCCCATAAACTAGCTCAAAAGGACTTTTACCAGTTTCTCTTTTAGTGGTAACTCAGTCTACCCATAAAGAAAACTTGATTTATTCACCCCACTTTCTTTTATTAACTTCTAGGGTCCTCTGGAGTATCTTAAGCATATTTTTATTGCTAGATTCAACTTGGCCCTTTCCTTGTGGATTGTAGTTTGATGCATAAGCCAAATTAATGCCATACTCTTTACACATAGCTACCAATGGTTTATCCCTAAAGCTCATGGAATTGTCAGAAACTATTTTGACAGGAACTCCAAATCTGTAGATTATATTGTTTAAGATGAAATCCATAATTACTTGGTGAGTTTCCTTTTTGGTGGGAATAGCTTCAACCCACTTAGTGAAATAATCAATAGCAACTAGGATCCATCTATGCCCAACACTTGAAGAATCTGAAATTTCTCAAATGAATTTCATTCCCCATTTCTTGAAAGGAGATTCAGCTGATATTGATTGTAATGGTAGAGCACCCACAACCTTTAATCTTCAGAGAAACATTGGACAACTTTCGCATCTCCTAACTAGTATAGTTGTATCCTTGAATAATGTGGGCCACCAATATCCTGCTCTTAGAATCTTATGTGTAATTACTCTTCCAGCAAAGTTCCCTCCGCACACTCTTCCATGGAATTCCCAAATTACTGTGGGGATTTCTTCTTTAGTTATACATCTAAGTAATACACCCTCTGGATTTTTCCATGCTAGAACAAAACCAGTCATGACATAACTTTGGGATGCCAACTTGAGAATTCTTCTCTAATTTTTGTCTAGGTGTCTGGGCACTCCAAATTCCTTGAATAATAAATTACATCCTTATACCAAACTGAGTTATTCAATTTTTCATGAGGATTCATACCATCCTCTTCAACAACATTCACCTCCATAACCTGCAAATTACTTTCAGCCATCAACTTTGCCAGTCCCATACCTCTAACCAATTTGGTGGTCTATATCTCCATATCATATTCTTGTAATTTATTCACCCAACGGAACCTTTTTCTAGAGACTTCCATTTCTATCAATATATCTTTAACCATGGTATGGGGAACATAGGCTACAATCTTAGAACTTAAGATATAAGGCCTAAAGTTTAGTATCTCTTACCAAAGAAAAAGCTTACTTTTCCATGATAGTGTACTTTAATTCAACACCTTATAGGGCCTTATTGAAAAATGCAATAGGCCTTTCATTTCCATCTCCATCTTTTGGCAATAACACTGATGCAATAGTATTTTTAGAAGAAACAGAAAATATTTGAAAATCCTTTTTATAGTCAGGGCTTTCCAGTACCAGGGCATTCTTTAATTCTTCTTTAATTCTTGTGAAATATTGAACAACTCCTTCTTCCCATTTAATGACCTAGTCCTTTTTCAGCATGCTCGTTATAGGGATCGTTATCTCAGAAAAATTAGAGATAAATCTTTTGATAAAATTTATTTGGCCGAAAAAAGATTGAATTCCCTTTTTATACTTAGGGATAGGAACCTTACCAATTGCTTCCACCCTTTCAGGATCAATCATGACCCCTTCCTTTGACACAATATGTCCCAATAGTTTAGCCTTTTGAACTCCAAAATGACATTTCTTAGGATTTAATGAAATCCCATATTCTCTGCATTTGAGCAACATTTTCTCTAGGTGTCCTAAATGGTCACCTCTTTTCTTGGAAAATGCTATTATATCGTCTTGATATACAACTATAAAATCATTAATAAGTCCCAAAAAATCCACATCCATAGCTCTCTAGGAAAGTTACTCCCACATTCATAAGTCTGAAAGGCATTCTGACATAAACATATGTCCCCCAGGGGGTAGTGAAAGCAGTCTTGAACTGTTTAGTTTTCTTGACAACCACTTGATTGTATCCTAAGAACCCATCTAGTGTAGATAATAACTCAGATCCTGTAACAAGTTGTAGCATGTTATCCATATTTGGAAATGGATAATTATCTTTAATATATTCCTTGTTAAGATTCCAAAAATCCACACAAAGCCTTATGTCTCCATTTTTCTTTCTGACTGGCACCAGATTAGCCACCCATGAAGAATACCTGACAGGTTGTATGATTCCTCCATCTCTCAGCTTTATCAACTCTTCTTACATCTTGAGGGAAAGGAGATGATTGATGGGTCTTTGTTTCTGCCTGAAAGGTTTAAAATTGTGTTCTAGAGGTATTTCATGTTGAAATAGATATTATTTATAGGATTTCACTTTAGAATATGACCATGTTAAACAATCTTGGTATTCTCTCAATAACTTAGTATAAGATTGATTTTCTTCCTTGCTCATATTGCAACCTAGCCAAACCTTTCTAGGGTTTTCTTGAGTCCTCAGGTTGTATTCTTCAACATCTATGGAAACAGAAATGGTTATGTTGATTATCATATAAGCATTGTTAAAATTGGATTCAAGGGAAACCAGTCCTCTAGGAATCATATTTTTTTTCAATTGGATCACTTCTTTCCAAAAGAGAGTTTCTTTCACATCAAAAAGTTCAACCATAGGTTCTAAATCAATGTGCTGATTTGTGAATTCATTTTTACTTTCAATGAACCTTTGTATCTGATCATCATCTTCAAATACCTACCAGTGTTTGACATTATCAGGCATGGAGGGTTTGGCCAACACTTCAACATCATAGTTACAAAATGGAGATACTTTATAGTTAGAGAAGTGTGATGCAATTACAGATAATTTATCTATTGTTGCATTCTGAGTCCTTTCATGATACAATAGATTAAATGAATCAAAAATCTCAATAAGATCCCAAGCTACATGCTTATATTGTTTCATCCATTGATTTTTAGTGGCATACAATTTTCTTACTTACTTCACAATTAACTTAGAATCTCCTTTAACAATGAGGTCTTTAATTCCATGTTTCCAAGAAACTCTCAATCCTAGGAGCAATGCCTCATACTCTGTAATATTATTGGTACATTCAAAATTTAATTTGAATGAAAAATTATAAGACTCTTTTTCTAGGGATGTGAGAACTATTCCAACTCCACTCCCCACTGTAGAACATGCTCCATCAAATATCATGGTCCAAATAATACTAGGATCTTATAAATGAGTGAAAATATTTATACATTGATCTTAAAAATAAAAAAATCCTATAAAATTATCCAAATTAGTGTCAACAAATAATACCTCATAAGAGGCATTCACAGGATCTTCAATGATATGGAGCATCTTTTTCTCTCGATGTAATTTCACCAATTTTCCTTCTACAAGTATGGTGGAGTATGAAATATCCATCTGTATACTTCCACCCAAACTTGTAGCCCACTTTATTGACAATAACATACCCCATTTAACAGGGCAATCAAAAATAACTACGTTCATGGTCAAATAATTTCCTAGATAGGAAATTAACTGAACAACTAACCCTTTCACATATCCAATAATTGAAACCTCTCTTGAATCCATGGTGTGACACTTTCCAAATGTTGCCATTACTTTTATATCCAATTCATTCATGACTTCCAGTGGCATGATATTGCATGAAGCTCCCGAATCAAACATACAATTGTGAACAAGTCTATCACCAATAATCAAAGAGGTGAAAAATGGATCAACATCCAATTGAGATTCCACTAAAGAAGTACCTAAGTATATCTCTGGGGATTCCCCCATGCTTTCTTATTCCTGAGGAACTTCCACTTCAGTTATGGTAGACGAGACATCCACATTATTTACATCTTTGTTCACAACCACTGTCTCTTCTTTGAATCCCAAGTACTCAAAAGCTCTTTTTCTATGCTTAGGAATCCTAAGAAATTCAACAATAGGCACTGTAATTTTAATTTGGCTCAAAATTTGAGCCATGTCATAAGTGACATACTTGGGAAAAACTGTATTGGGAGACAAAGTAATGGTTGTTTCTGATGGGATAAAATTCTTTGCTACTTGAGAAACATTAGTGGTATTTGGCTTATTGGCAAACGCAAGGCCTTTATTTGGTATATATTTCTTGGGGACATTCTTAGGGACATTGGTCAACATAGGTACTTTGTTTTTGGAAGACGAAGAGTAGTTCCTTTGACCAATCTATTATGGAGGTTATAATCCTTTTCTTGAGCAACAACCGCGTTCATCAAAAGTTTCCTATCTTCCTTAGAAGGGGTACCTCCATCATATTTTTTTTATCATCAAATCCCTCAGATAGTTAAAATCATGGTTAGGAATCTAAAAATAAGTCTGAACCATGTCTATATCAACACTGTTAGTAAGAGGATAAAAATATACCCATTCCAAACAATTCCAAAATGATTCGATAGTCCTGATACCTAGAAATTCAGTAGAAGTAGCCCCTATTTGTGTAGTATCAGAACATTATAGCATGCAAACATCACCAAAAGTAGCTTCATTAGTAGCATCATCATTAGTATTAGAGTTACAAGGGGAATGTGGCATAAAAAATTATCACACCAATCAATGACATGATCTTCTTCAACCAGAGATACCCTAACAGTTAATGGATCAGGTACCAATTTATTTTCTCTCTGGTTTGGCTGCTTATTCCCTAACCCCATGGGTCCCTTGCCTCTATCATCACCTCTATGATCACCTTTGGGGTGATTCCCAAATCTATTTTGTCCTTGAGGTTGATGTTGAGCCTGAGGGTTTGTTCCTATGCGTTTCTTAGTTATAGAAAGCTTATAAGAGATTTCTTTAACGGGCCCTGCTAGGGTTTTAACTACTTCCTCTAGATCTACTGATATAATTGGCTAAGGTTTTTCTTGGGTTACTATCTTAACACCTTCCCTCTTTAGAGGTTTTCCAGCTGCTTTGATATTATTTTCAATCTACACCACCATGGTAAAATCTTTCCTTAAATTTCTAGGATTCTTATCTCTCAGGTAATAGGTTGCCTTCTTGTCAAATTCATCTGAGTATTTAATCAAACATGAATCATCACTAGGTCTCAAATTCACAGGAAGTCTTGTAAAAGTTTTTCTAAACCTAGTATTAAAATCTGAAACCAATTCATTAGGATTTTTCTTTATGTTCTCAAACTCAGACAAAAGGAATATAGGATCAATTTTGTCACCATATTGCATCTTAAAGGCATTTTTCATTTCTAACCATGAATCAATTGAATTATCAGGCAATAATTTGTACCATTCCCTAACATCTTCATCTAAGGTATGTATGAACAATTTTACATACACATCTTCATGTTCAATTTCAAAATATTCCATAGCATTCAAGAAGAGTCTAAGATGTTGATCCCCACTTATAACATTATTTCCCTGAAATCTAGGCAATCTATTTCAAATTTCATGAGGGACTTCATTTGGATTACCAACCATTCCATGAAAATCTATGGGTTTGTAAGTATTCACTACAAATGGAGGTTGGGGTGGATTTTCCATATTGTTTTTTAGGAGGTGTTATAATTGGAGGGTTAAAATGACTGGGAACTGGAGATCTTTGGTGTACTGGTGTGTGATATTCAAAGTATAAATCCTTTAATGATTTTGTTTCAAAAAGTACTCTGTTCTTTCTAATCAATAAAGGAGAGAATTAAAGAATACCTTGAATAATTGTAAATGAAGGACCCTCCTAAGTTGGTGAATAAAATTTGGTATGAGGACTACTTGATTCAAAACTATTTGAGGTATAATCTTCCACTGAAGGTTGATCACTTTCACTAATAGGTACAACTTTCTCTTCTGACCTTTGATCACCCAAGGCTTTCTAGATTTGTTTTCTTCTTGGATTAGTTTTTCCCAACTCTGAGGAAAAATCTTCTAGCAGGATTTGATTTAACAAAGGATCTTCTTCCTTCCAAATTTATGGAATTGTCAAGTAAAACAACCAAGATTTAGATATTTTGCACTAGTTTTTTGCCAAAATTCTCACAAAGGACGGAGCTGCCACGAAGGTTTTGCACCCTAGATGTGTTGATTACTTGAAATTACTCACCAGAAGATATATTTATACATAAATGAACAAATCTTCACAAATCTTTACAATCCTTGTCAGGCTTTTCCTAGTAAACTCAAATTTAATGGAAAGCTTGCTTGTATTAGGGAAATATAGAGAAAACAAGTACAAATTAGGCTCTATTTTGGCAAAGATCAAAAAAGGACTCGAAACATGTATTTAAAAAAAAAATTAACAATAAACATTACCAAAGACATGAATTTTACTCAATTTTTGGAAATAGTCCCCGAAAACAGTGCTAGAAGCATGTTGGTAGCCAAAATTACACTCGCTTAGGGCCAAGCAATATCAATAGATGAGATGATGAACTTTGAGAATGATAGATTGCAAATGTATGTTGTTTGTAGCTAGGGAGGATGTCTGAAAAATGTATTTGAACCTGACTTTAATGGGATCGGGTGACACATGCAAAGGGGATGACCTTCCCTACTGCTTTAGGCCCTACCTTTGACCAGGGTGAGAGAACCCATTTTTAACCCGAATTTGAAAAGAAAGGAAAAAGGTAATCAAGGATTCTTAGTCTTTTCTTTGGAGATTTAGTATCATTCCTAAGTGAACATGGTCAATATCTGCAAAATTTAACTCCTACGAGTGGTCACACTAAATGGCGCAAATATCACTCGAGCAAGACTCAAGCTACTCTAGGTAGTGGGAAATTCTGTTGGTTCATACATAGTTATAAAAGGGTGAAGTGAAATTTAGGTTTCCTTTCAATATTATTTACACATGTTGTGATAAGATGACTAAATAGATATTTGTGTTTTGTGATGAAGCTAAAGTTTTGTTTTATATTGGTGGGGGGTACAAAAGAACTGACAAGTCTCTAGATAACACTGCTCACAATAATTATTCAGACACATATGCCATTTCAAATAATATGAAGCAATTAATCAATTTATCATACTTCTCACTTAAAGAAATATTTTCATTCATTGATACTCAATTAAGATAAATATTTCACATAATCCTCAAAATACTTAGCTCAAAAGCTCATGCAAGCATTCCAATGAAGTGTTTCTTTCTCCTAATCTCTTATGCTTAAGATACACTCAAAAGATTACAAATATCCATCAACAAAATGATTTCAGTAAGGATTTTATAATCACATTCAACATTGTAAAGTAAAGGCTCACAATACAATACTGAACAAATCACCAAAACTTAATCACTAAGGATAGGCTCAATGTACTTCAAATAAAGCAAGAAACAAAAAATTGTAGCAGAAAGATGTGATTGATCAACAAAGTTTTTAGTATTTAAAATCTAGGACATAAAAACCAAACCCATAGTTAAACAAATTTCATTTTAAAATTCATCAAATTCTTGACAAGGGAAAAAGGTAACACTAAATCTCAATGCTTGCTAATGACTATACTCTGTAATCATCTTAACACTTGAATTTGAAAGATTAAAACTCAAAATGTACTTCTAGGAAACAAATAAGTAGTATCTCAATAAAAATATCAATTCTTGTTCTTTGCCAAATATTTTACAAAAAATACCCTCTAGTATGAGGAAAAACCCCTCATACTTATACTTTTATCCTATTTGATTTTCCCCCCAAAATTTCCTTCAGGAAGGCCTTTGAATCCTCACTCCATGTAGTTCAAAATCTGCAAAGAAAATATCTATTAATTGAAAATATTCCCTTTTGCTTCTGATTGGGCTGAGTGAGAACATGTGGTGACATCTGGAGGACACAAAAAGGATATTCTCTTATTCCTAACAAACCTTGTCCTTCTTCCTTTCACTTTATAGGGAGTTGGCTTGAGCTTTCTCCTACCCTATTTTTATAAGAGTCATACCTTTCAAACATCTGAGTTACAACTTCTTCATCAGGTCTAGTTGAAAATTATTTAATGTTTTGTATTGACTTAATCAATATCATTATAAAATGCTCTTGCCCATGTTATCTTATTAATTTATCAATTGTTGTCTTAGCACCTACCCAGTAATTCATAAGAGTCACATTGAAATTTCTCGGCTCTCCTTGTTTACCCATGACATGTTTCCTAAAAATTCTGATCATATTTTCAGTGCTTTCCACACTAATTTTCTCTCTAGTATATTTTCTAATCATTCTATCTATCATATCATGAAGATGATTGATGTAATACAAAGTTTTATGTCTCACCTTCTCAAGTATTTTAAGAGAATTTTCTAGGACCTCCACTATTACCTTTTTCATGTTGTAATACTCATGATGACTACTCATAGAATTAAGGAGATACAACGCCTTCTTTAGTAATTATGTAATAATCTAAATTCTTGATGACTTCCATTTTAGGCAACATATCCTACCACATTTTCTACTCAGCCTCGCATTTGTCCAGTAATGCCTATGTTATTTCTACCTTATCAAAGATGAGGGAAAACTTCTTTAAAAATTCTATAATTAACATTTCACCTCTAGCAACCAAATGATTTCCCATTGAATGGTAGCTTCCCCTCTTTCACTCAAATCACTCACCCTCCTAATATCTTCACCAGTGATCTTCGGGGTCTGATTTTTTCCTTCTTGGTGAGTTCTATTCAATATTTTGACTAAGTTGGAAAATTCCTCATTCTTAGCCTTTAAATCTCTCTTTGTTTCCTTAAACTCATCATTTTTTGGAATACTCCTTTGAGTGCCACAGAAAAATCATATTTCATTTCTTCAGAAGAGGGCTTACCTAGAAAGATCCTAGAGACTTGGAAATCTTATGGGGATGCTTTTGTTTGAGGAACATCAACTCTGGGATTTGCAATGTATATGATTTTTTCCCCTTTTTAGTTTAGGGATGCCCTAGAAATAACCTTCACCTTTTTGGGTAGCCTTTTTGGAGTGATGAGAACTAGTCTTTGCAAATCATCATCGTCTAAGTGTATCCCTACCTTATTATTCTTAGGAAGAGTGTTATGGATCCCATCTCTTATAGATGACTCATGTTCATCAAGTGATTGTAGAACAAGGGTCTTAGGTACAATTGTAAAGGTCCTAGAGGAATATGAAGGTATTGACATACCTTCTGAAATTGTGAACACGATTTTTTTCTAAGCACTTTGTTCTATAAGGCCATCCTAGATTTTGAATCCTTCCATAGGCTTAGATTGATCTTTTGTCACTTCAATTTCCAGGGGCTACTGATCACTAATTTTCTTTTCTATTTTTTCTAATATTTTTCTTAGAATAGGAATGGTTTTACTAGGTCCTTGAGGGGTAACTTCAACCATAGGAATGAAAATTCCCAAGGCTCTTACCTCTGCTTTGACATTCTGAGGTGATGTTGCAACTGTAATGTCTACCATTTCTTCTTCTGTTGATTGCACTAGAATCCCCTCGGTATGAGGCTACATAGATAAATTTTATTCTGAGGTGGCCTCAACATGTTGTTCTGGTGTAATTTGAGCATCAAGTATAAGATATTTTATGAGGAGTTGTTCTCTGGTGGGTAAAGTAATTGTAGTTGTTAGGAAAAATGGTTCTATCATAGGTGTAGGTTGTTAAATAGGAAAAACTATAGGAGGCTGAGAAATAGTACACAAAACACTAGGAACCTCAAGGTTCTATACCTATTTAGGAATTTCCATCTCTTCCAGATTCAATCATTCAACAATTTTAGTTCTTTTCCTCTTTCAACAATGAAGCTATTTTTCCTCTTCTATTTCTTGTATGCTAGTATGGGGAGCCTCTACCATTTTTCTTCCTTGGCCTTCTTAATACTAGATTCCATCACTTTCTCTTTTCCTTTGGCTCTTGAGGAAAATGGTGGAACATTCTGTAAGGGAGTAGTAGGAAAAATAGGGCTTGTAAACTTACCTTCCTGCAACATTTCTCTAGTAATTCTTGATGTTTGATGAGGGAGAGTTTTGGATTTTACTTGGGTTCCTACATCACCTATCATTTGTAATGAATCCATCCTCTTAACCTTTTTCCTACATGAGATGTCTCTAGTGGTATAAAACCTTCATAAGGGGGGAAGAACATAATCGATGAGTTGACTATGCCTATATTATCTTAACAATGGGGTATGGTGGTAGCTTATATCCAATAATTTTGAAAAAAAACACCTTATGGAAAGTTAGATAGGGTGGGAAATTTTCTCTTAATTATACTGTTTATGCAAAATCACAGCACCCCTGGATGCACATCAGGTTTCTAAGTTGATGTTCAGGCATCCAGTGTGACTGCACAACATGGAAACCTCTCTCCAAGTGTGGGACTTGTGAAATTGAGAGAGGAATCTCCAGATTAGAGGCTGGTTCCTCAAACTCCTCTGATTTAGATCTATATTTTGCACAACTACAGAGGTTCAGATCCTAATCCTACTCTAAATTGCAAGGAGATAGGGATAGAAATGCAAAAATTGAAACTAACTAAAGATGGTGGTGCACCAAAAGGAGTGGTGAATATTTTTGTCATGCAAATAGACACAAACCAAATATTGCAACATAAAACATACACAGGCTGATAAGATATAATTTAGGATCTGAAATGAAGCAAATAATACAAACAAAGGACTGAAACCCATTCACAAAGCTTGCATTATCATTTCCAATGTCAAAACCACTGCATTACAACCTCAGAGAGGTAGAAAACCTGTTACAGTCTTTGAAGAGGTATGATTCTTGCAACAATCACTTGCTGGAGGTGAAAGAAGAAGATTGCTATGCCAAAAGTGTTCCCCCCTTTAGAAATGAGCCAAATCTGGCTTTTACATTGCATGGGTCGAGCCCAGGAGAGAGAAAACATACAAAAATGTGGGAGCCCATTCCTCATTGACTGTAAATGCATTAAATCAGCATGGAGGACCTTACAAACCCATACCCTGCCATTTTTGACCAAATTGGAGGAGAATGCGACCCATTCTATATTAAATTTGGTCGCTAAAATGTCACTTCTAGCCATGAACACGCGTTAGAGTCATTTCTTAACTTTCTCTCTCTAGACTAAACCAAAATTCAAGATTGACCCTAGAATCATGTAGAGAATTTTATAAGATTTCTAATGATATAAAGAACGTGCAAATCTGATCTCTGGATCGAAAGCTATGGCGATCTGAAGATTTAGGGCACAAAACAGGCAAAAATGGGTTTTGAAAATTTTTCCCGTGCTCCGCCACCTGGACGACATGTGTTGGACACTGATTGGATGATAAATTCTCTCTCCTTCCCTTACCCGCGGGTTTTCCCTGAAAGTTTTGACTTTTTGTAAATTTGGAAAATTTCCCATTTTTTCCCTGCGTCCCCGCCACTTGGGACACGTGGCATGATCTGGTTGGAGAACAGGGGCATGGGGTCATCCTTTACCTTTTAATTTTTGGCCAAAACTTTTTCCAAATTCTCTAATTCCTCCTCAAGCTCCGCACTCCCCTTCTCCTTAGGACACGTGTCCTCTTTTTATTGGCTCGGGCCAATGCTTCAAACCTTACCCTTTGAAATTTTGGACGTTTTCCCTTGTGACACGTGGCGTTTCCTGATTCGTCTGCGGGCCTACTGGATTTTCACATCCCTCGCATCCCTTTGGCTTGGTTGTCCTGAACTGTCTAGGACAAATTCCTCCGATCCACCCGATTCAGGCTTCCTTGTCCCTCTTTGAGGCAAAGACACGTGGCGTGATTTGATTGGCTCTTGGCTCCTTCGGCTCTCCGCGTCCCACGCATCCCTATGTCCCAACTATCCCAGATGAAAGTTCTCTATTTCAGCCAACCCGGGTGGTTCGCATCCTTCGCGTCCTCACGGTCCAGATGTCCCAGCCTATTCTGCACAGCAGTTAGTCAAATTTTTTTCCTCCTTCATCCGAATCGGCTTTCCACGTCCCGCGCGTCCCAATGTCCCAGCTGTCCCAGTGCTCTGTGGACCACCTGGTGGCCTTTTGGCCGATTCATGTCCCAATGTCCCAACTGTCCCAAGGACCGCCTGGACTAGGACTTAGCCGATTTTCATGATTTTTTTTGGCCCAAGCTTGTTTTTTGCAACTTTTTCACCCTTTTTTAGAACTTGCTATTTTCTCCTTAGACAAGAGAGTTAGAAAAAAGGCCGAGGGGACCCCAGAAACATGATTTTGCCTTGAATCAATCTATTTTCCTGGGACTTGAGTATTCTGATGCATGTTATCAAAATTACCCTAGGGGTGAATTTTGGATAACAATTTGGTGACTCAGCGGGGTTACCTGCCTGCTAGGTAGAAGATACCAGTTGCCTGAAGTGATCCATTGGGCATGGAGTCATCAAATATTCTGTTTAGAACCCCAACTAACTTAGAATGTGTAAGGAGGAAGATGGAATATCACCTGATGGAAGTAAGGACTGCAAAACATCTCCATGGACAACAAGCTGTGCCAAAGCACTTAGGGAAAAAAAACTAACCTATAACAAAACAATGTGCACAAGCACTTGGAGGAAAGAAAATCTAATCTAATTTTTACAAGGTAGTGAATTTCCCTCTAGAAGAAATGTTTGAGATAGATTCCATTTACTGGAATCTACAGTTCTTCACCATCTAATGAGGCCAATTGGAAAGCATTGTTGTTCTTACACTTCGTGACCATGTATGGGCCACTCCAAATGGCATCAAATTTTGAATGCCTTCCCGGTTTTGCTCTATCCACATCCCATTTCAACACTAGATCTCTAACTTGGAAAGATCTATCCTTGGCCTTCTTATCAAAGGTATTCTTGATCAAAGCTTGATCCTTTTCCATTGCTTGGGATGCCTGAATTTTGATCTCTTGCAGTTCCATCAACTCTGCATACCTCACCTCCATGGGCTCAAACTCTAGCAACTCCTGCTGCTTCATGAGTTCCAATTTCAGCAACTCAAGTGACATGGGAAAGATTTCCTCTCTTCCATACACAAGTTTGAATGGAGAGTTACCTGTGGATCTTTTGGGAGTTATCCTATCAGCCCATAAGGATGATTTCAGTTTGGTATGCCAAGACCTCTGATTCTCGTCAAGAGTCCTCCTAATGATCCTCAACAAGTTCTTGTTTGTAGACTCGGCCTAGCCATTACCTTGAGGGTAATAGTTTGATGAAGTGCTTAGGTAGATACCGTTCTTGATAGCCCACTCAGTCACCTTAGATCCAATGAATGCCAATGCATTATCAGAGATTAATGTAGCAGGTACACCAAATCTGGTTGTTATCCCCTCATAAAAGTCTAAGATGCTAGACTCATTTGCCTCTTTGAGTGCTACTGCTTCTGTCCATTTGGTGAAATAGTCTGTGGCTATCAAAATCCATTTGTGCCCTTGGCTTGAATTGGGATTAATGACTCCAATGAAGTCCAAACCCCATTGCATGAATGGCTGGTCAACTGAGATTGGATGTAATGGAAGGGCAGCAAGTCTCTCTTTTCCTGTGAAGAATGCACAATTCTTACACCTCTTGATCCATGCATAGCAATCACTAAAGATTTTAGGCCAATAATAACCAGCCTTCATGATTTTTAGAGCTATCACTCTTGGTGCAAAATGACCACCAGCTGGTCCACCATGGAACTCTTCCAACACCCTTTGAATCCGATTTGTGCTAATGCATCTCAGCAGCACTCCATTCACATCTTTCTTTTACAAAACTCCATCAACAATGGCATACGGGACAACCTGCAATCTGAAGTGTCTCCTTTGGGTCTTGTTCATCTTCGAAGGGCATAGGACTATGCCTAGGAAGTGTATAATGCCTTGGGTCCAACAAGGAGTGGGGGCAGCATCGTCTTCTTCTTGATTGCCACTTGGCTCATGGCTGTCCTAGACTTTCAAAACAGCCTCTTCTTCATTGCATACTTCTTTTTGCTTCCCCAAAACCAGCTGCTCACACAATCCTTTCCCTCTTACCTGCTTGGTGATCTTGATCTCAATGTCATACTCCATGACACGGGTGATCCAACTTGCCCTTTTCTCATTCAAATCCTTGTTGAGGAGGAAGTCCTTAACCCCAGCATGTGAGACCAGCAACTGGACCTTGTTGTTTGAGATTAAATGCTTGAATTTCTTCAAGATTCTAATTACTGCAAGTACATGCTTCTCAATAAAAGAGTATCTCACCTCATAGTCATCTAGGCTCTGGTTGAAGAAGGCAATTGGCTGCTCATCATTATCCTTGTTCTGTTGTACCAAAATGGTAGAAATAGTGTCATTACCTCCAAATGCATAGAGGATGAAATCCTTGGAGAAGTTCGGGTTGATGAGAGTTGGTGCTTAAGAGATAGCTTCTTTGATTGCTTCAAAACTCCCCTTGCCTTCTGCTATCCACTTGAAAGCCATGCTCTTCTTTAACATTTTGGTGATGGGCTTGACAAGGGTTGCAAAATCTGGGACAAACCTCCGAACAAAGTTTATCCTTCCCAAGAAACTCTGAAGGGCTTTCCTGTGGCTTGGAAATGGTAGTGCTCTTATGGATTCAACCCTCTTTGGATCAATTGCTAATCCTTCTTTGGAGACAATATGGCCAAGGAGCTTTCCTTCATGTGTAAGAAAGATACACTTCTTAGGATTCAAAGACACTCCAAATCTCTGCACCTCATGAAGACTTGCCTCAAATGAGAGAGGTGGTCTGCTGCATTTTTGGAAAAAACAGTGATATCATCAAGGTAAATCAGAACCACATTGTTAATCAAACCTTTGAATGCCATGTCCATTGCCCTTTAGAAGGTAGCACCAGTGTTGGACAGCCCAAATGGCATTTTCATGTATGCAAAAGTTCCCCATTTGGTTGTGAAGGTTGTCTTGAACTGGTCCTCTTCCTTCACCATAATCTGATTGTAGCCTGAGTAGCCATCAAGTAGTGAAAACCTCTTGGAGCCAGCTACAACTTGCAAGATTTGCTCCATGGAAGGGAGTGGGTAATGGTCCTTGAGAGAGGCTCTATTCAAGTCTCTGAAATCAACACACAGTCTGATCTCTCCACTCTTCTTTCTGACTGGAACTAAGTTGGCAACCCAACTAGAATGCTTGATTGGGAATATGATCCCTAACTCAATCAACTTATCAAATTCCTTCCTCATGAGAGGCCCCATGTGTGGATTGACTGGTCTTTGTTTCTGCCTGATAGGATTAGTATTTGGATCCAATTCGATGGTATGCTGAGCTAAGTTGGGATTGAAACCTTTCAAGTCTTCATAGTTCCAAGAAAACGTGTCAGGGAACTCTTGACATAGCTGTATGAACTCATACCTCTCTTGTTCAGTTGTCATCCTTCCAATTTGCAATGGTTTGTTCTCTTCTACCAAGATGGATACTGAATCCTCTCTCTTGACCTGAATGTTTGCTTTCTCCTTTCTAAACTGATCATTGGGGTTAAAAATGGACTCCAAAGTGATAAGTCCCTTGGGCAGCTTGTTAGTTCTCAGCTGTACTACTTGGTCACCATACTTTTGTTCCAATATTTCTTGATTCTTGGCTGAGAACTCAGCTTCTTCTTGCAAGAAATGGATGATTTGCTGGTCATTTTCAAACACTTTCCAACTGACATTGTTATCCAGCACTAAAGGCCTCACAATCACGTGGATGTTTGGTTGTACCTTGTATTGTTGAATGCTTTCCACAATGTCAAAGGCTGCCCCTACTGCTGCAAGCCTGTCAGCAACTTGATTCTCTTCCCTAGGAATGGATTTGATGCCAAAACCCTCAAAATATTCCATGAGGTCCCACACCCTGTTCTTGTAGCACCTAAGTAGATCATTCTTGGCAGCATGTTGTCCCCTGACCTGATTTATAATCAATTCACTATCACCAAAGACTTGCAAGTTCTTTATTTTCTTCTTGATTGCCCAATGCATCCCTTGCACTAAGGCTTCATATTCAACAGTGTTATTGGAGCATGCAAACTGAAATCTAAACGTTGAATACTACTTTACACCTTGAGGTGAAACAAACATGGCTCCACCTCCTACACCTTGTCTACTCCTTGATCCATCAAAAAACAGCTGCCATACCTCATTGTCATCTTTGTGGTTTGGCTTGGTGATGCTAGGAATAGGCTGATTTTCTTCATGTATGCAATAGACCCCTAGCTTGGATTCTTCCACTTCTTGATAAGGATCAAATGCATGTACCTTGTTTTCCCATTCATCAAGAGTTAGATCCGGGATGATTCTAACCTTGGTGTCAGCTTCATTAGTGCTTGGGTGATCTTCTTGATCAAATGCTGAGCAATTGACATTAATATGACTTGGAGTGTAAAGCTCAATATGGAATTTTGCAATAGGTTCAGAATTGATTGTAGCCTTAGTTCCATACCTCATTCTGAACAGCATGTGTGACCAATCAGTAGACAAATATCCCCCAATCTTGGCTGGAAAGTCCCTTGACAAGCATAGGGCAAAGAGTGGTGGAAGGTCTATGACTGATACATCTTGCAAAACAACAACATTTGGACATGCATGCAAGGTAAGAATCAAGTTTCTAATCACTCCAACTATTGTTACTGCTGTCCCATCTAGCTGCACTACCCCTTTGGATATTGTTTCATACTGGAGCCCTAGCTGATCAACTATTTGTTTAGGCATCATTGAGCTACTTGCCCCAGAGTCTATCATGCAATTGTGCACTAGCTGATTTCCAATTATCAATGAAACATAGAAAGGAGGGGGCTTCAACATTTTACCTTATTGTCCTCCATGATTTCCCTCAGGCTGGGCAACATTTGTAAGTACCTTCTCTTGCCTTTGGACATGTTGATTTGAAGTTGACCAATCCTTCATGGTAGCTTGTAGCAGATTTCTTTGGCCTGGGATAGATAGGGATTCCCACATTGATATATTAACATTTGTCTTTTTCATCTGATCAATGATACTGAATGGTGATGAAGGATCTCTTTGTTTTCCCTTGGTTTGCACATTCACTCCTTGCACGTGGGCAGCAATAACTGGTATTTGAGTTGGCCTAGGGGCTATTCTTGGCTGCCCTTGTGCATTTGAAATTGGATTTTGCTTTCCAATCATTTGTGGAGCCATGGAAGGTTGTGGATTGGTTGGGGCTAATGGCTGTTCCTCACCCAAATTCCTTCGTTTTGACCTTATGTTGGCTGCAACACCTTGAGAAACTACTTGGTTCATGCCACAAAAATCCTCTGCTTTCCAATTTACCAATGTGGTGTCATTTGGGGCTGATTGCTGTTGGAATGTTTCTTGTTGTTGGTTGTTTCCTTGACTGCCCTCACCCTCCACACCAGTAGTTGTCACCATTAATGCTTGATTCAAAGCACCATTGAAGCACATCGATTGGTTATGAGGATCATTGCATGGAAAACACCAATCGTACTCCTGGGCAATGTTGTTTTGTGTTGGCACTAATGCCTTAGAGGTAGATATGGCATTTGGATTATAGGGCTGAAATGGTCTATTGGCAGGAGGCCTTGTTTGATTCATATTTGCAGCTAGATTAGGTGGTCTTTGTGGTTGGTATGGCTTCCTGTTAGGCTGAGCTTGGGGTTGATAAGAAGGTCTAAAACTTGGGCTTGTTGCCTCTTGAGAGTAACTGTTGATTTCGAATCGCAGCACCCCTGAATGTCTGCAACGCAATGGGTTGAGACTCTCAGTACGATTGCATAACATGGAGCTTTTCCCAAGTGTGGGACCTTGCGAAATTGGAAAAGCTCTCTGGATGAAGGCCGGTTCCTATTCCTCTATTCAGATGCACAAGTAGAAGATGCAAAGGGTTTACTAAAAAAACTTAATCTAACTTACCAAGGAGACAAGGGTAAGAAAATGCATAAAATAAAACCTAAACTACAAAGGTGATGCACCGAGGAATGAAGAACACCTGTCTTGCCAATAAACACAGACCATTAAAATGTAATACAAGATCATACACAGATAGCCAGATTCATAGTGAAATATCAGGGGGATGTAAATGAATACAGAGAGGGTTAATAATTATCCACAGACATGCATTAATTTTCTCCAAAGATTGATACAGCACACCGCAAAATGCCAAGAGGCAAGGTTGCATTACAGTTTCAAATGGAAGGTTTTAACTCCACAAGTTCACCTGCCAAAGAGAAGAAGGGAGGGGCAAAACAGAAATGTCCAACCTTTAGAAAGAAGCCCCTCCCTATAATTTATAGGAAGAATGAGAGAGAAAAGAGAGAGAAAATTGAAATCTGCCCCAACCACCTCCAGAATGCACTTAACTCATCTCATAATGATGGTAGGTGAGAACCCAGTGAACCCAAAAGTGGCGAACTGTATTTTGCATTTTTAAGAATTTTTTCTCATCCAATTAAAGATATGTAGTCCTAGTTGGATAGAGGACCTTGTAAGCTTTCCGAAAAGTCCAACCTTGCATGAATCTGAGCTCCCAGTCAAAAGTTATGGCCATCTGAATATCTGCGCCAGGGTCTGCTTCCTGTCAGCGCTCAAAATGTTGCGCCTCTTGAAGGTGCGCCAAGGGTGCATTCATGTGTGTGTCGTCATCCTCTTCCATGTGCCAAGGGTGCACCATTTACCTTGTTGACACTCTATGTCATGCGCCCATTCTGTGCGCCTTGGGCACACCATTTACCTTGTCGACACTCCGTGTCGTGTGCCCATTCTGTGCGCCTTGGGTGCACCATTTCCTCTGTCAACACTCCGTGTCGTGTGCCCATTCTGTGTGCCTTGGGTGCACCATTTCCTCTATCAACACTCTGTGTCATGCACCCATTTTGTGCGCCTTGGGCATGTCAGGGATTTGAGCTTCTTTGATTTCTCCATTCTCCTGCTTGTCCATATCTACCCGGGGAAAAGATATATACAACAGTAACCAACTCATTGCCTAGGTTTTGTAATTTCTTCGTGACTTCTTGAAGCTCATTTGGGGCACTTGGAGATGAAGTGGAAGCTTCATTTGAACTCTGATTTCTAGGAGTGGGAGAAGGATCCAAACTAGGTGCTTGATTGGTGTTTGGGCTCTCTAAACTTGGAAACAATGGCATGGGAGGTCTAGGGGCAAGTTTTCCATCTTGGATCAAACAATTTTCAGCCCTAATGGCAATGCTATAAGCCATAGGGATAGTTATGCCTCCCATGGACTGAATCAACATAGAAATATAAGAATTTAGAGCTTTGAGATAGTAGAGAAAAGCACCTTCTGTTGTTGGCCTGACTGCTACTGGAATTCTCTCCCAAGTATTTTGAAATCTGAAGTTGAAATCAGTCAGCTGCTCATTGGGAGCTCTCTTGATGGTTGTCGGCTTCTCCAAAAGAGACAAGTTGTCTCCCTTTTCTCCAAATTGCTCATGAAGTGCTATACACAGATGATTCCAATTTGTGATAGAACCAGCTCCAAGGCTTCTAAACCATTACAATGCTTTCCCCTTGAATGAAGATGCCAGTAACTTGATAGCCATTTGCATTTCATTGATTTCATGGATTGCACAAAGGTTAGCAATATCTTTAACATGATCACCTGGAGTAGTCTGATTTTCTCCAGTGAAGTATGGAATGTTTTGTCATCACCAATCTGGCACTATAATAATTCTTCACCGGGAACTCCTCGTGCTATGATTATTTACTAATGCATAGCCTTTAGTTTGGTGGATGTAATCTGGAAACAAAACAACAACATAACACAATAATACCATCGACTATGATAAGACGGAATGATGACAAATCTGAAATATTAAAGTAAATTATAATATTAACATGAAACTGTTACAATCTCACCCATGAGGTACTTCAAGTGTTTTGACTTCACTTGCCTTTCCCCAAGACTATGGGAGAAACTTTACAATTACACCTCTTAATGGCTTCTTCAACACACCTTTAAACTGATGGCTTCCTTCGCACACTTCCTACAATATTTCTCACTAATTCCTTCTATGCTAAATGAGGGGGGTGGCCTCTCTATTTATAGAACTTCTAGGCTTATCCATCTTATCTCTAAGATAGGATAAGAAATCCACTCTGACGAATCATATTCCATACCTTAACTCTTATCTGTACATGTAAGCTTATCTTTTAAGATAAGATAAACCTTATCATTTTACATGGGTTCCACATTTTTAGACTTTTTACAAATAAAATACACAAAATATTTATGACCTCACTCCTTGTCCTTATTACCAATATAATATTTCTAATTCCTAATCATGTAGACCCTACTTCTCTACTTACCCAAACTTTGACATTTTAACATTACCGGACCACTTACGACAAATATTTACTTTTCACCACAACATTCCTATTGTACTTTGACTGTTACCGTATTCCACATTATTGGCGGCACCGTACTGATGGCACCATTATCTTCTATCAGACACTACTACTAATTATACTTAACAACATCCTATTCCTAATACATACATTAATGAAATAGAAATTACGGAGGAAAATTTTAGTGTCTTCCCCCTTCCTAGCTTCTACTCCGTCCTCGGAGTAGACTATTCTAGTGCTTGAAAAATCTTCAACTTGTCATGGTTGACCCATTTCATAATGGGAGTGCCATCCAATTCCTCCAGTTGGTACGTACCATTTTCATGCACAGCTGCTATTTTGTAGGGCCCCATCCATTTTGGAAGAAATTTTCTCTGTCTTCTTTTTTTGTATCTAGAATCATATACTAGAACCAAGTCATTCACATGAAATGGAGACCACTGGATCTTTTGATCAAAGTATTCCTTCTGCTTCATTTTCTTCTTATGGCTTTTATCCTTTGCTATTTCTCTCATTTCCTCCAGCAAATGAAGATGTACCAACTTTTCTTTTACTGAATCACTTTCATCCATCCTTTCATTTTTCATAACTCTCACAGTGGGAATATCAAACTCAATAGGAAGAACTGGATCAATGCCATAGGCCAACTGAAATGGGGAGTATCCTGTTGCTGACTTTGATATTGCCCTATATGCCCACAATGCTGCATGAATCCTTTTATCCCATTTATGTACTTGCAAGGCTGCATCTTTTGCTAGAATTTGACATAACACAAAATTTGTTTGTTCCACCTGTCCATTTGTGCTTGGCTTGTATGTTGTTGCCTTCCTGTGCTTAATAGAAAACTTATTGACTAGGGATTCTACCACCTCATTAATGAAGTGGCTTCCTTGATCTGTTACAATTTCTAATGGGCAACCAAATCTGGTGACAATGCGTTCATACATGAACCTTGCCACTTCATCCATGGAAGTTGTTTTCGATGGCCTAGCTTCAACCCACTTGGTTAAATAATCTGTGGCAACTACAATATACTAATTTTTGCATGATGTAGTTGGAAGTGGACCTACAATGTCTATTCCCCACTTTTCAAAGGGACCAAGGGGAAGAATAGGACATAATGGAGCTGATGAAGTCTTACGGTTACCATGTATTTGACAAATATCACATGTCTTACAATAATTATAACAATCTTTAAAAAGAGTGGGCCAGTGATAACCTGCATCCAAGATCCTTCTTTCTGTAAGTTGTCCAGAGAAGTGCCCTCCACATGTACCATTGTGGAATTCTTCTAGTAGTTCCTTCCCTTGATCACATCCAACTGCCCTCTTGTACTGTCCATCAGGTCCTATTCGAAATAATACTCCATGCAGAATAGAATATGGACAACTGGATTGAGTAATCTTTCTCTTAGTCTTTGCATTGGAACCATCAGGAAACTTGAATTCATTCAGATAATTCCAAATATCTATGTATTCACTAGGGATTGTGTCAAGGGATAACAATGCTGCATCGGGGAAATCATCATCATCACAAGATGATCCTAAACCATCATAGGCTCGAGAGAGTGCATCTGCATTGACATGCTTCTTTCCTGGCCTATCTAAAATATCAAATTCAAATTCTTGTAGCAAAATTATCCATCTTGCTATCCTCCCTGATGGGTTAGGCTTATTTACAATATATTTTAGAGCCTGATGATCTGTTACAACTAGAATTTTTTTCCCTAGTAAGTAATTTCTAAACTTCTTTACAGTAAAAATGATAGCCAGAGCCTCTTTTTCAGTTATAGTATAATTTACCTCAGCACTGCTCATTTTTCTGCTCCTAAAGTAAATTAGATGTTCATTCTCATTTTCATCCTTTTGGCTCAAAGTACTTCCTAGTGTTGCATCTGAGGCATCAATGTACACAATGAATGGCTTGCTCCAATCTAGACTCTTCAAAACAGGTGAAGACACCAGGGCTTCCTTCAGTTGTCCAAAAGCTTCATGCGCCTTATTTCCTGGTTCATAAGTAACATCATTCTTTAAGAACTGGGTTAGTGGCTGTGCAATCTTTGAGAAATTCTTGATGAACCTTCTATAGTAACCCACATGGCCTAAAAATGATCTCAACTTACTTCTATTAATAGGAAATGGTAAATCTTTGATTTTTGAAATTTTATCAGGATCAGTACCAATACGATCTCTGGATACAACATGCCCTAACAAAACACCTTTAGAATATCCAAAGACACACTTTTTAGGGTTTAGTGAGGCTTGTGCTTCAACTAACCTTTGAAATGCTGTCTCCATTTGGTGCAGGTGGTCCAACTTGCTCCCATAGATGCAAAAATCATCCATAAATACTCTGATGAAGGTCCTAATGTAGGGTTCGAACACCCTATTCATCAAACGCTGGAATGTTGCTGGAGCATTACACAACCCAAAAGGCATAACTCTATAAGAAAATTTTCCCCAAGGAGTGGTGAACGTGGTCTTCAGCTGATCTTTCTCTGCTATACAAACTTGGTTGTAGCCACTATATCCATCAGCAAAACTATAGCACTCCTGGCCAGCTACTTCATCCAAGATCTGATCTGAAAATGGAAGAGGGTAATGATCCTTCTTTGTTGCCTTATTGAGCTTCCTGTAATCAACACAAATGCGTAGCTTCCCATTCTTTTTTATTGAGATCACAATGAGAGAAACCCATTCTGAATTCTCCAAAGCAAATATGAATCCAGCATCAAGTAACTTATCTATTTCTTCTTTTACAATCTTGGAAAAATTAGGATTCATTCTATATGGCATTTGCTTTATGGGCTTAGCACCATCTACCAGCTCAATACAATGTTCTACCCAACTTACAGGTGTATGTACCTTCGAAAGAGCTGGAGGTAGGATTCCTTCTCACTCTCCATCACAGCATTACCAATCTTTATTTGTTGGAGACGATCATCAACCTCTTCTTTAGATAATTTTATGGGGTCATGAGTTGGTGTGACTGGAAGGATATCCATGACTGAAACATCAACCTCACTTTCTTCATCTTCAGTGTCCACTTCACTGGTACTAGAGTAATCATAGGATGTCCAATCATTAGTTTCATCACTTGAATCCACAGGTTCTACCTTATGATGTCGAGGGATCACGTTTATCTTCACCCTATCTCTACCACGTCCAAGTGTCATGAAACCTTTATTCCAGTAGTTTCTTGCATGAACTCTCCTTAGCCATGGTCTTCCCAGCAGAATTGGGTACACAACAGTACCATTTTTTATCACCTGAAAGTCTACCACACATACAACACCCATAACAGATATTGCCACATTTGAAACTATACCTTCTGGTTTAGTTTTTCCCTTATTTAATGACCTTAACATAAGTGTTGAAGGGTGATCAATTTTTAAACCCAACATATTCATTACAGACTCGGTCATTACATTAACTACAACACCTCCATCAACTAAGACATTATGAATTGAAATACCATTACATAATACCTCAGCTTGTGGAGCATAGGGATCCGCCTCTACCTCTAAAACAGGGACCTCAACCTCCTTTCTTCGTCGAGCATTGAGTCCACTTCGCAGCTCTCGCCTCTTCTCAGAAGACATAGCCAAGAGTTGACCATATGTAATATTTGCAGGCCTTTTGGACAGATCTTCCAAGATGGAGTATTGTCCTTGCCCCTGTGAAATCAGAAAATCCTGCACACCCAACTTTCTTCTCCTATGTTTCTTACTAGTTTCTTCTTTCATCTTCTTAGGATCATTTCCATCTTGATTATCTTTTTCTTTCTTTCTTTTTGTTACAAACACATCTACTTCATTATTTTTGCTCTTATCTACTACATCAAAAGAATTCACAGGTGCTTTTCCTTTATCATTATCTCCTTTACCAGATGTAGAAGCTCTATCTGGACAATTATACTTATAATGACCCTTTTTATAATAACCATAACATACAACTTCAGAAATATTTATTTTTGGACCTCTATCTCCTCCCTGAGAACTAAATTCCTTTCCTTGAAGAAGATTAATAGTTAACTGACCCATCTTTTTGAGCAAATCTTCATACTCAGTAGATGTACTAGGAGAAATATTTGTGCTCACCGGGAGTGGTTGTGGATTCTGGACCAAAGGTGCTGGTGTAGGCTCTACTTTAGCAACAATTTCTTTGGGCTCCTCTTCCATGCTTTCTTCTTTCCTTCTTGCAATCTCCTTTGCTTGTTCAATGGTAGCTGGGTGGTCATACTTCACTCGTTGTCTGATCTCTAACTCCATCCTAAGAATGAAGTGCTTACAGAGGAGATTATCCATGCCATTCATCAACCCATCCGCTAATCCTTCCTTCCGGATCTGGGCATTGAGCTTCCTCCTTAGCTCTAGAACATGAGCATGATAATCTCTTATCTTCTCCTTCTCTCCTTGGGATAGCTTTGTGATCTCGATCATGAGATTTGCATATTTATGTTGTTCACCAAATTCTTCAAGAAAAATTTCAGTTAATAAATCCCATGAATTTTTCACATTATCACCTAATGTTGCAAACCACCTAAGTGCTGAACCATCCAAAAAGGTAGGAAAAAATTCAGTCCATTGTTTCCTTCTTATAAGGCCATTACAAATACAAGATCGCTTAAACTCTTGAATGAAAGAAGAAGCATCTTCATTAGATTGAGCTGAAAAAACAGGAATCTTTCCCATTTTCAAAAGTAACCACCGTGAAATACCAACCCACAAGTACAACCAACAAGACTTATGTGCACAAATAATTGGAATCACTATACTAGAAAGTGACTTTACACCTTTCTACAGTAAAATAGAAATGACCACGGTAAACTATGGTAAAACTTGACTTACTGCAGTAAAAACTGACTTTACTGTGGTAAACACTATTCATGGTAAAAAGTGAAGTTACTACGGTAAATACTATTCACGGTAAAAAGTGACTTTACTGCGGTAAATACTATTCCTAGCAAAAATGACTTTACCATGGTAACTACTATTCATGGAAAAAATGACTTTACCATGGTAACTACTATGCACAGTAAAAACAAGGTTACCCTCCAATTGATTTTTGTCTAAGTGGGAATATCTCTTCAGAAAATCCACCAACGAGGAATGGTCCTGGCAACGGAACCAAAATGTCATCACCAATCCAGCACTATAATAATTCTTCACCGGGAACTCCTCATGCTATGATTATTTACTAATGGATAGCCTTTAGTTTGGTGGATGTAATCTGGAAACAAAACAACAACATAACACAAGAATACCATCGACTATGATAAGACGGAATGATGAAAAATCTGAAATATCAAAGTAAATTATAATATTAACATGAAACTGTTACAATCTCACCCATGAGGTACTTCAAGTGTTTTGACTTCACTTGCCTTTCACCAAGACTATGGGAGAAACTTTACAATTACACCTCTTAATGGCTTCTTCAACACACCTTTAAACTGATGGCTTCCTTCGTACACTTCCTACAATATTTCTCACTACTTCCTTCTATGCTAAATGAGGGGGGTGGCCTCTCTATTTATAGAACTTCCAGGCTTATCCATCTTATCTCTAAGATAGGATAAGAAATCCACTCTGACGAATCATATTCCATACCTTAACTCTTATCTGTATATGTAATCTTATCTTTTAAGATAAGATAAACCTTATCATTTTATATGGGTTCCACATTTTTAGACTTTTTACAAATAAAATACACAAAATATTTATGACCTCACTCCTTGTCCTTATTACCAATATAATATTTCTAATTCCTAATCATGTAGACCCTACTTCTCTACTTACCCAAACTTTGACATTTTAACATTACCGGACCACTTACGACAAATATTTACTTTTTACCACAAAATTCCTATTGTACTTTGACTGTTACCGTATTCCACATTAGTGGCGGCACCGTACTGACGGCGCCGTTATCTTCTATCAGACACTACTACTAATTATACTTAACAACATCCTATTCCTAATACATACATTAATGAAATATAAATTACGGAGGAAAATTTTAGTGTCGACAGTTCTTCAAGGCTGCAATAGGAATTGGATGTTGTGCATTGAGGGCAAGTGGGCTGCTGCCTGTGAAGTTGACATAGGGGTTGTTTTGTGCCATTCTAATTGGTCTTAAAACCCTTATTGACTGAATGAAAGGCCTACCAGGTGGAGGAGTTAAGAGGGTTCTGTTTGGTGGAGATGGAGACCTTTGAATCCTTCTTCCTCTTTGCCTTCTTCTTGGAGATAATTGCAGGTATTCAAATAGCACTTCTTCTTCTTCAACTCTTGACCTCATGGTGACTCTTCTCATGAGTTTTTAGGCCTACACTGCTGAAACCAGTTGATTCTTCCCCTTGGAGTCGCCAGATGTGCAAATAATAGCTTCTTTCAAGCAAGAAAATTTCAGCAGATGCACATCAACTTTGCTGCAATAAAAATGAGACCTCTAGTGTCCCACCGGGTGTGCCAAAACTATTTATGCAAAATCATAGCACCCCTGGATGCACATCAGGTTTCTAAGTTGATGTTCAGGCATCCAGTGTGACTGCACAACATGGAAACCTCTCTCCAAGTGTGGGACTTGTGAAACTGAGAGAGGAATCTCCATATTAGAGGCTGGTTCCTCAAACTCTTCTGATTTAGATCTATATTTTGCACAACTACAGAGGTTCAGATCCTAATCCTACTCTAAATTGCAAGGAGACAGGGATAGAAATGCAAAAATTGAAACTAACTAAATATGGTGATGCACCAAAAGGAGTGGTGAATATTTTTGTCATGCAAATAGACACAAACCAAAGATTGCAACATAAAACACACACAGGCTGATAAGATATAATTTAGGATCTGAAATGAAGCAAATAATACAAACAAAGGACTGAAACCCATTCACAAAGCTTGCATTATCATTTCCAATGTCAAAACCACTGCATTACAACCTCAGAGAGGTAGAAAACCTGTTACAGTCTTTGAAGAGGTATGATTCTTGCAACAATCACTTGCTGGAGGTGAAAGAAGAAGATTGCTATGCCAAAAGTGTTCCCCCCTTTAGAAATGAGCCAAATCTAGCTTTTACATTGCATGGGTCGAGCCCAGGAGAGAGAAAACATACAAAAATGTGGGAACCCATTCCTCATTGACTGCAAATGCATTAAATCAGCATGGAGGACCTTACAAACCCATACCCTACCATTTTTGACCAAATTGGAGGAGAATGCGACCCATTCTGTATTAAATTTGGTCACTGAAATGTCACTTCTTGCCATGAACACACGTCAGAGCCATTTCTTAACTTTCTCTCTCTAGATTGAACCAAAATTCAATATTGACCCCGGAATCATGTAGAGAATTTTATAAGCTTTCCAATGATATAAAGAAAGTGAAAATCCGAGCTCTGGATCGAAAGATATGGCGATCTGAAGATTTAGGGCACAAAATAGGAAAAAATGGGTTTTGAAATTTTTTCCCACGCTCCGCCACCTGTACGACACGTGTCGGGCGCTGATTGGATGAGAAATTCTCTCTCCTTCCCTTACCCGTGGGTTTTCCTTGAAAGTTTTGACTTTTTGTAATTTTGGAAAATTTCCCATTTTTCCCCGCGTCCCTGGCACTTGGGACACGTGGCATGATCTTGTTGGAGGACAGGGGCATGGGGTCATCCTTTACCTTTTAGTTTTTGGCCAAAACTTTTACCAAATTCTCTAATTCCTCCATGAGCTCCGCACTCCCCTTCTCCTTAGGACACGTGTCCTCTTTTTATTGGCTCAGGCCAACGCTTCAAACCTTGCCCTTTAAAATTTTGGACGTTTTCCCTTGTGACACATGGCATTTCCTGATTCGTCTACGGGCCTGCCGGCTTTTCACATCCCTCGCGTTCCTTTGTCCCGGTTGTCCCGAACTGTCTGGGACAAATTCCTCCGATCCACCCGATTCGGGCTTCCCTATCCCTCTTTGAGGCGAAGACACGTGGTGTGATTTGATTGGCTCTCAGCTCCTTCGGCTCTCCGCATCCCACGCGTCCCTATGTCCCAACTGTCCCAGATGAAATTTCTCTGTTTCAGCTGATCCAGGTGGTTTGCGTCCTTCGCGTCCTCACGGCCCAGATGTCACAGCCTATTCTGCACAGCAGTTAGTCAAATTTTTTCCTCCTTCAGCCGAATCAACTTTCCATGTCCCGCGTGTCCCAATGTCCCAACTGTCCCAGTGCTCTGCGGACCACTTGGTGGCCTTTCAGATGATTCACGCCCTGACGTCCCAACTATCCCAAGGACCGCTTAGACTAGGACTTAGCTGATTTTCATGATTTTTTCTTGCCCAAGCTTGTTTTTGCAACTTTTTCACCCTTTTTTAGAACTTGCTCTTTTCTCCTTGGACAGGAGAGTTAGAAAAAAGGCCGAGGGGACCCCAGAAACATGATTTTTCCTTGAATCAATCTATTTTCCTTGGACTTGAGTATTTTGATGCATGTTATCAAAATTACCCTGGGGGTGAATTTTGGATAACATATACTTCTTCTCAGTGATATTATAATTAACAGGTGGTAAGGGTTGCAAAGCAATGTTGTCCTGTATGCATTATTCAATAAATATATTTCCATCCTCCTCTAACCCTTCCGAGGTTTGGATAATCCCATAGTCAACCATCTGAGAAAAATTCATTCTTCAAAAATCTACTCATCTGATCTCTCTATCATCTTAACAGTTCATCCAGAAGTCCTCATAATGAGGCTTGTGCTCTACTTGAGTGGGCATAATACTATGCAAAATATGATTTATATCATACTGTTTTCTATCCTCAAACCTATCTATCATACACCTTTTCATCTCTCCCACCAACATTTTTACTTTCTTGATATTAGGGCAAGTATAATTCCCTATGACTATAGGGAATTTTATTGAGGACATCACATGTTTCTGAGAAATGTTTTGGTGTACTGATAACAATTATCTGACTAATTCCATTAATTCCCATTTGTCATTGACACATCTGGGAAGCATATAGGGTTTCCCATCAAAACCACTAACCCTAATATATAAATAAGTTCTAAATTGGATGAAATAACACCCGTACTGAGTAATAAATCTCTTAGAAATAGGGATGAACCTTTCATTTTCCCAATCTAGTTGGTACAAATAAATTATAGGTGGAAAGAAGTGATTAGCAATATTAATGTAGTGTGCATCAAAACTTGCCAATTTTAACTGATAGAAAACATCATACACACTTAAACTATCAAGTTCTCTATCCATTAGTAATTCAAAAAAGTTCCTATGAAAAGCTACATTATAGACAAGGTAAGAGGTCATGAAGAATTGATCCATTCCATGCTTTTCTCCTCTCCCTATCTGGGAAACTGCCATCATTTTCTCATGAATACAGGTACTTATAATCTCGTCCCATGGGAGAGGTTGTTAGTTAAAAAGTATGACCTAGATAAATTTAAACATCCAATCTTGAAAGAAAATAGTAGATTCCATACCCATTACTCTATTCAACAGTGTGATCACATCCCTAACTTCCTTAATAAATTCATCCCTATTCAATTTCTTTTTCATTCTATGGGCAGAAGTTGGACGAATTTCATCCAATGGTAATTCATATATTTAGTCCTTTTCTTTGAATGAGTATTCCAAGATTCCTATGTTGAATCCTTAGTGATATCCCCCTCTTCCCTTATAGGAGGAAAACCTAGCATTATTTCAAAAGCATGTTCCTGGAAAGACAAGAACAAATCTTCTCTCCCATCCACGACTTCCTTAGTTTCAAGATTGTAATTTTGGGCACATACCTATACAAGTTCTCGGCATGGCGTAGTTGGAGGGAAAGTAACAGAGAGGTTGATCCAACTATTAGCTATTTGGTTCATGGCCTCACTTCTTTCAAGGGAATTTAGCATGTCTAAAATCCTCTAAGTCTGCGGATGTGATATCAAAGTCTGTAATTATATCTAGAGGGGAACTAAGACTAGACCTTGTTTTCGAGGTTGTTAGGAAAGTATTCATTATTTCAGTTTATCTCTATCACACCTCTTTGGACTTCCAATACCAATTTTCAAAATATCACAGGAAATAGGAGGGACTGATGAACTCACCTTTTTTGACAATTCTTTGGAAGTTGTCTGGAAAATATCTGTAACTAAAATCTGATCCTTGAGTTTAGTTCTTGCTTCATCTTATCTTTCAGTACTGTCACTTCATAATATCAAACCTTTAAAGGTGTTTGTATATATATTTTAAAAATTTACCTTATTAATGGCTCATAGATTTATGCATTAATGCCACAGATTACATTCGTGGGGAGTTTTTGTAGTTCTCAACCTCTTTAATTCTTAAAACGGTTACAATATTTTCATGTCATATCACTCGTGTATCTATCTTACATGAATATTCTACATTAAGGTTATTTAATCGCATACGGATAGTGCATTAATGAACCTCCTACTTTTCCACCAATGGGCTTCAAGAAAATCCTGCAAGGTGACTTATGCACTATTGTTGTAATATGAGAGATGTTCTTATTTTCCCATCCCCATGCATACTATAGAATTTTTCCATTTTATTAGGTATTTCAGATCTCAGATTTATTTTTATCAACTATAAATCCTGATGGACCATAAGACTTTGTTCTTTTTTTTTTCTAGCTTCCCGACCTTCCTTTCCACATATTGCTTTCCTTTTTCTTATTGAATTTGACTATTGAAATGACATGCACCCTCTTCCAGGTTTTCGGACTTAAAACTTCATCCTACACTTCACCAAGTGTAGAGTTCCCGGGAAAGCAGAGGACCATCTCCCCATTCCAATAATATCCTTACGCGTGTTTTCCTTTAGGGAATGGGGATGATTCCACATTTTTTCATTGTGCTTCACATGAATGCTCATCGGGGTACTTTATCAGACCTTCGAGAAATATATTGTTCCTTGTATATTTACATTTCCATATGCAAACTTATAGATTAAGTTTTACATATCAAATAAAACCTATGATTCACCATTATTTTTCAGACATTAGGACATAGGGTGTAGTTAGCACAAGGTCTTGAAAAAAGGTGACACATTAGGGGCCCTTTATAGGGATTGACATGAATTTATAGCGTATTTTCACATGGGATTTACCTCGGTTAGTAAGATTTTTTTTTTTGGGAGGAAAAATTTGAATTGGAAAGGGGCGAGTTAAAATAAACATCAACATGTAACATCCTAAACTAACAAAAAACATCAGGGAGTGAAAACAGTGAAAAGTTACTAAAAATAACAGTCCTAGAATTGAGATTAGAAATCTGTGGAAACTCCCATTTTTCTAATCTCATTGATTTTTTCAATCATCGTGAGGAAGATAAGGCATATTATGATGCAAGAGGGTGAAAGATCTAACACATTCCAATTGTGGCTGAAGGGATCCATCTTGGTTGAATTAATTCTTGAAAAGGATATCATATGGATCACTTTATATTTGGGAAAAAGTAAAAGATAGTCACTTAGAAAATGAGTGAATTTTGGAACATCTTGTGGTTTATGAGGGATCTGAAACATAAGAAGATCCATTAAAACTCAAATTCATTGGGGAGATGTCATAGGGAGCATGATGAGAGAATCTCACCATAAGTGATGATCATGGTCATCTCAAGTAATGAGTACCTCATGAAATGTTTATAAACATGTGATCCGTGTTTTATAATTTCCTCACATCTCTCCAATCAGCAAGGTAGAATTCACAAGTGTTTCATTACAGTGTGGAGGTCAATAAAATAGAACTCAATCTCAAACATCTCTTCAATTTCCATTCAGCAATGAATCCTCTTATCTGGTAAAGGAAATCCATTCTCATGAGAAGTGATTGAAGAAAATAGGTATTCATAAACCATACGTAGGTTTCCACTCATGTGATATCTTGGTCAGGAAGGTGAATTGAAAATACGTCATCATGTTCAAAGGAGAAATGGGAAGATCATGTGATAATTTAAGGATCGTCATATCATGACTATGATATTATGCGAAAATATCTTCGAGGAATGAGTCAAAATTTGATAATCAGGCCACTGAGATACTCATGACCATCATATATGAAGAATCAAAGAGTCTTATATTCCCTTGAGAGGTATATGAGCAAGAAAGTGAGGATTTGGGAACTAGAAAGGGTAAGATGATGATCTTCATTTGGATTACAATGTTTGTAATAATGAGAACCCATCTCTATTTCACTTTTTACAACTCACTTAGTAATTTTCCTAAACAATCATTCACCACTTGGTAGTGTGATCACACCCCAAAGAAATAAGCATGTGTAATCACCTCATTTTGGTTCAATGGATGACCATAAGACACTAATATTATTCAATGAGAAATCTTATATTTTCAAAGTGAAGATCCATTTTAGTGAGTGGAAAGACAAGAATAAAATGGGTTTGAGAATTATGAAGTTGATTTGTGATCACTAGGGTCAATTTTGAAGTCCTATAAAATTATATAAGTGATCCTCACTCCCGCCTTGTACTTAGAAGATATCATCATGTTCCCATTTCAATTCAGATCTCATGACATTATTTTTGAACACTTATTTAATGCTCTAGAATGTTGCTACATCTCAAAAATAAGGAGATTGTGATATCAATTATTTAAGTCAGCAAGCTCTTCATCAACAAAGGCTTTGTCATAATCTGATTGGTTATCCATTCTCTCTGCCTCTTCTTCTCTCTCCATATTTTGATTCTTCACCAAGAATGTACTTTTTCCCTATTTTTTCCTATTCACTTAAACAACCCTCAATAAAACATTATAAGATTCATTTTTCATCAATAAGAAAAATAATCACCTCCTAGGAATGTGGAAGGTCAGAAGTGATGATAAAATGTGAAAATTCATTTGAGGAGAGAGGAAATGATAATTTGTAATGTTATAAATTGGAATGGCTTTTCCATTCCAAAGGGGTTGACAATTGTTGATTGATTGTAAGTTGCTGATATTTATTAGTACTATATCAAGTAATTAAATCTACATTTATTCTATTTCTATTTTTATGTTCATCTACCCTCTCTCTTTACTTTCCAACTTTGTAAGCATGGTGATCTTGCATAACCAAAAAGAACCTTGTGTCGTTGATTGATGAATCTACAGAACTATGTGTCTCTAGTTTTTTAGTCTTGTTGATTAATTTTATTGTTGTGTTCTTATAATTGAATGTGGACCTTCTCTAATTGATTTATGTGGATTCTATAAACCTACTCACAACATGAACCCTCTCTCTCCTTATTTCTACAAGCCCCCTTTACCTCTCTTCAAAAAAAATCCCCCTTGTACTCTATACAAGTACATTTCCAAAGGTCTATTGGAGTATTCCTTTGTGATCCTTGGCCTAATGACCACCCACATCTCTAGTTAGTTTACATTCAATAATGGGAGCCTCCCCATATCAAAGAAGGAGGGGATTAGCCTCATGACCATTGGTGGAAACCAATAATTTACATTGTGACAAATTATTTCATCAACAAGTTTTTATGACTCTACTAGGGAAGATCTTCCCTTTGTGCACCCTTAAAATATATCTCAAAATCCCAAAAAAATACATTTTAAAAAATCCATAAAAAAATTTAAAAAATACCATCTAAATGTTCAAAATCCTTAGTAAAAAATATGCATTCTTCTAGTTTTGTTTTCTTTGAATGCGCTAAGAAAAATTATCACAAAGAAGAGTCATTAGATAAAATAAAGTAGGTGGAATTGCAGTATTTTACAATATTGTATTTGATCCACAAGAACAAGAAGATTTCATACGTACTCCCACACAAATCCCTAGACAAGTTCCTGAATATTCACTTGAAGATCCCATTATAGCAACAACTATTCCTCATTCCTCCTGAAGAAGAAAGAGAAGAAGAATAAGAGGAAGAAGAAGATAGAATGGATACACCTCTACAACATGGAAAAAATATTGGTCCTTTGGCCTTGGCTCCACCACTTCATGAAATTCCAAAAGAATCAAGAAATAACTTTCCTAAATTCTATGGAGATGGAAAGCAACATCCAGATGATCACATTAAAACTTTCATCACATCCTATGACATTATCTTAGTGGGACATGAAGATTTCATTGTTTGAATATTCATGGAATCATTGCAAGATGCCACTACAGAATGGTTTTACTACTTACCACCACCCTCAATTACTAATTGGGATGATATGAAAAGCAATTTTGAAGAAAGATTCAATATTACAGAAGATGCTCTTGCCCTCCTCACTCAACTAACACAAATTAAGAAAGAAACACAAGAGTGCATGTGATATTTCATATAAAAATTCAATAAGTTGATCAAAATAATTCTTACTGATGCTTATCCTATTGTGGATAATCAGAAAAGGTTCTTTATGAATTCCTAGTTTCCTAAAGTTAGTTTCATACTATGGAGAGTTTAGGTGAATAATTTAGACAATTCTTAAGAACTTTCCATTGATGTGGGATATGACATCATCATTTTAGGAAAGATAAAGAACCATTAAATGAAGGACAAGGCCTAGAGTTTTATATATGAAAGATGAGATCCACTACTGTTAAATTTGGTCAGTAAATTTACTTCATTAAATAAATAAATTAACCAATTTGCCTCACATCAAAATGTTTTAGGAACATGAATCGGATTACAGGAGCACAAGTAAGGATTTCCTTGGAAGCTCTACCAATTAATGCAATATACAGGACCAATGAAGATGAAAGAGAAGAAATTGATGAATCATAATTTGATGAAAAATATGAAGATGAATGTGTCAGGATTGGGTATTTTGAATACTCACCGGATAAATATTTTGAAGAATCCATAGATAGATACATCTATGTAGTATTCACTTGATCAAAGTGGAGAAATAATCCTCTTTTTCTATTGCCCAAGCTAAGCATTTAGATCCTTAAATGGAGAATACATGAAAAACAACAACATAATGAGGATCATCATTTTTCACTTCTATAGGGTCATCCAAGAAGAATCCTGAGATTACCTAAGATAAGAATCCATCCATGCCTTCGAGTAAGTCTCTTTCACCTCCTCTTGACAATTCATTTTCAACTTCCATTAATCATAAGAATGTAAATTCCACTCATGTCAATTTTTCCATCATTCATGATGTTCTTACCACTTCTACACCTTTTGACATTGTTAATCATTGTAAGAAATACAAAATTCTGATTTTCGAGTCTGAATACTTGAGAACTAACTCATCCTAAGTAATTTGATAGGCTTGTTCATTTTATCAAATAAAGTAGTTCAAGTTCATGTTCTAAAAATTCTACTGTTAAGGAAATCTCCCCCATTCCTCACATGAGTGCTCCTCATAACCTTTTTACTTCCTAATTTTTCTACTCTAGGAAGATATAACTTTTCTATATCACTATGCTATTTAATGGATATAAACTGAATAATTACATTATCAACTCCAGAGCTTCTAACAATGTCATTCCCACAAAATTTTCTAAATCCTTTGGCCTCTCTCTCATTCTTGTTATTGTTCATTTCTACTCCATGGAAACCAAAGAAGTACCTCTTGTTGGCTAGGTCAAGGATGCTCAAGTATCATTTGCAGATTTTCCAGACAAGAAGATCATGATGAAAATTATTTTAGTAGACATGTTAGTTCCATATGGTATGTTATTGAGCCATAACTTATGTCAATATATTTGGGGAGATATACAGATGGATTTTTTGTATGCCACCATTATAGTCAATGGAAAGACAAAGAAAATCCTCCCCATCAAAAAATGAAATACATTGTTCAGACACTAGATGATCCAAGGAAAGATATCATATTTTAAAATTAAGGGGATTACAACTTTTTCATAGCCTCAAAGGAATATGTTGACCTTCCCATATTGATAGAGGAGTACCCACATATGACAGAGCCAATCGAAAAGCATCATAATGATCTAATTGAACCAAAATTTGATAGCATGTTATTCTCACTAGATGAGAGCGTGAATGTAATTCTCTACTGGGTGGTGATGATGGTCATGTAATTTTTTGACTTGTAGTAAAGAAATCTCGAGGTGATGAGCAATGTAGATCAAGAAGGAGTGATATCAAACAAATTTTTGTTAGGTTAGTTCAATGTTTCCAATCATGTTTTCAATGTTTAGAATGAATTTCCATTCAGTGAACATGTTTGTGTATATGAAGCTTTATATTTCCCATTGGGAGAGGATGACTCCTTACAAAAATAATGCATGAATGACAATATTCTTAGGCTTCTTAAAACTAAATCTACCTAAGAAGAGGATGAATTCATCATGGAAAAGGACTCCCTAGTTAATCATTTTTTAGATTGGGAAAATGGTAATCTAGATACTTCATCCCAAACCTTGTGATCATTCCCCTTTCATGAAGATGAAGGTCTATTCAATGAAAGATAAATAGACAAGTGTTGGGAAGAAATTTTTTTAGGTAGACAAATTGGTGGTTATCTTGACAATGCTCTGGGACTATAGGTCACTTTGCTTGTATGGTGTAGCTCCACTTTATTGTGAATGAAAAAAAGGGAAATTCTATTGTATGGCCAAGAGGCTAGGATCCAATAGTCACACTCCACTATTCCCATGGAAAATTCTTACAATGAATTATAAGTGAGGAATTTTATGAAATATGGGGGAAAGGGAGTAAGAAGTTAAGTAGGATAAATTAACTCTGGAAGTAGAAAAACATATTCTTGCCAAAGTTAACTAGAATTTTCAAATTCACAACTTATAGGAAAGAAAAAACAATGTTTAGAACATCAATGATGAGAGGAAACCATGCACACAAATTTTTTAACATTCATGCATCATGAAAATAAGAAAAACCCTTCTTTATTGACATCTTCACAAGTTGTACTATGCTGGAAAATAGATGGGGAAAATGGAAAAATGCTATCTATTTTACCTTCCTCAAATAGGTCTCTCTCTTGAGTGCACAAAATTTATAACCCCTTAGAATGAGGTTGTAATTAAATTATATAGACATCAATAAGGCCTTTCATCTACCCCCATGTGAACTTTAAATTTTCCTTTCCACTTGTGACTTTTGACACTCCTAGGAAACAAAATTACGTCTCATTTTATTAGTTAACGGTGACTTATTACATTTTAGAGCTATAGTCACCATTAATAAATACGAAAAATTTCATGATTTCTTACAAAAAATAATTAACATAGTGGGGGTATAGAAGAGGAGGAAAAATGAGGGAAATGAGGGAAATAAGAAGTGCTGCCAATAGACATGAAGATACCTCCATCATTGAGGAAGACCTTATTGATGAAGATCAGTTGAATGAAAACAAACTTGGACTTCATGAAGTGACCACTTTAGCAACACTGTTTCGAGACATCCCAATGTCATTTCACTTTGAAAACAGTTAAATCCCTTTTCGATAATGATCATAAGCTTGACTCCTTGATTACATGAAATGCACGGATGCTCATTGAGATCACAAAATGAGTGTTGAACATTGTTTCACCCAGACTTCCCAATGTGAGCTCAAGATGGATTCACTTGTTGCACTTCTCATTATGATCCTACCTCGCTTTTGGACAGAATTGAACTCATGAAAATTCTTCTAGGACCTTTGAAGTTCTCATTATTTTGTTTGAGATATGAGGTCATCTTACCATCCCATGAAGAGTCTAAAAAGTGGAAAGATGAGTGAAAAGGAAGCCATATACAAATTTCTACACTTGGAACTAAAAATTTCTATTGTTAGAATGTGAGACCATGACCCATTATTTTGGGACATATCACTTGTTTTCCCCACAATTTCACCTTCTAAACCTCCTGAAATATTTCATCTTCTCTTGTTGCTGATTTATTTCCATTTTTATCACATTTCTGGTTTTAGAAGGTTGTTTTTAGGGGACCTTCTATTTTGGGAAAATTATCATTTTTGGCCATGTCTTCCATTTTGCATCTTTCCTAATTGTCCTGAGTGATTGATCTTACAATTTATGGGACTTACTATTTTTGGTAAGTAGGGAAGAATAGAACATGTTATTTTTAGTAAGTTTTTGAAAAAATGTTTTTGTGATGGGGATGAAATTTTTGGATTTGGCTCATCATCGTGATCTCGTGTTCCAAATTTCACCATGTTTTGCCCATCGGAGTGCTTGGAAATAAAAATTGAATTTTTTTTCTTGATGCGGGCTTCAGGAGTGGAGCTACCAAGGAAGAAATTAATGGAGTTACTAATATTTTTGTAATTTTTCTTTCCCACCTTGATTTGATGAAAAATTACCATTTTTGATCTAGGTTATCTCTCTGGATGTTCTATGCAAAATTTTAATTCTACCCTCTTTGGATCAATGGGAAAGTGCATAAGAAGGGTTTAGGGAAGAAATTTTCAAAATGATTCCATTAATTATTAGAGGAACCTTTGAAATTTCTATTTATTTCATATTGAAGGCATTTAGGAGAGGAGGAGAGTCTCCAAATTTCAATTGATTCTACCTTGGGGTTTGTGAGATACGAACACTTCATCGTTTTTGCTTATGGGAGTTTCTGTTAACAAACTAACATTGTTTTGGCTTTAAAATAAAGGTTTTTTATGGTACAGTAGTGTGGGAGGATGGAAAATGAATGAGATATGGAATGTAAAAGGAACAGAAGTGGCATAATTGGAGGAAAATAATAAATCTTGCATCAAAGGTTTTCTTGTGTGTGCGTGCAGGTAGAAGTGGAAGCACTAAGAAGCAACACTTAAATTTTAAGAAAATTACAAATTTATTCAATAAGAGGAGTAAATTTTTTTTCCCAATAACCAATTTTTTTGGGACAGTTGGTGAAAAAAATTGCAATCCCTTCCCATTTTTCCATGTGGCAAATCATGATTGGTTGAGGCGGAAGGATGAGGGAGCTAGAAAAAGCCTCATAAGCCACTTCTAGGGACATGTGGGTGACCACGGGATAAAATGGGAGGGGGTGCATTTTTATGTCCCAAAAATCCAAAATATTTGTGACAGTTGGTGCATAAAGTGTGCCACTCTCTGGTTTGGCCACTTGGTGGAATGCAGTTGGATGAAGGTGAGGGATAGAAATGCGAGTATTAGGACTAAATTGCCATTGTTAGGCTCAACAAAGGTCATATGAGGGTCTAAGGGCCTAAAATGAGGTTGGGTTCACTTTTTTTTCCTAACCATCCAAAAAATTTAGTACGGTTGGTGCACAAAAGTGTGCCACCTTCTGATTGGTCCATTTATCAAGCTTGAAAATTTTCTAACTCCTCATCCATAGCTTAGGGAAAAACTTATTGGAGGTGTAACTTGAGCATCTAGAGGCATTTTAATGCACTTATATTATTTTGACTTGAAAAAATATTTTGAGAAGAATGGCATGGGTCTTAGCCTTTGATTGTACTTGAAACCCCCTAAAACATAGGATTTTCTCTCATGATTACCTGTTGAGCATGCAAAATATAATCTGTTGAAGTAAATTATGATGCCTTGGGAAAAATTTGAAACCAACATCCTCTAGATATCTTAAATACCTTTTTTAAGATGTATTTTTTGGCCTCCAAATCCTTACATAGCTCTTATAATCACTTCCTGAAGCTCAGATGCTGTTTTAGGTGGCAAAATCCTTCACCCTTGAAAACCCACTCTCACTAAAATTGGTCCAAAACCTATGAAACTTCCCAAAATATTCCAAAACTAGTTTCAAAATGTTCCTATCTATTTTATACTCCTCCATGATGATTTTTTATCTTTTCTTCTGCTCTGAGGGGCGCACACCAGCCTTAGGAAGACCAAAAACTAGCCTTTCTTAAGCTTCACATAGATTTTATCTTGAAGAAAGTTGTCTTGAATGAATTTGATACCCCTAAATCACCTATGGACATGATGACACAACATATTGAACTGGTTGGAGGTACTAGATATGACTGATACGGGGGTTAGGATGATATGGAGGAGGGCTCAGGATGATCTTTAAGAAAAATAATTCATAGTAGGGTATTGTTGTCATCCTTTTAGGTGTGAATTTGGACCTTGAAAAAACTCATGAAAATATTTAGATCTGACTCAGGGACATGTTGTGGATTAAGCACAATGAGTACATGACATGAGAAATTCAAAATATCAATACATAACATTGACCAATGCCTTATCTATCGAGCTTTAGTGAAACACACAATTTGCAAGAGACAGGTAGAAAGGAGGAACACATGCACACAAACACATACAAATGAAGGGAAATACACCACACACAACATAACTAAAGGGAAAAACACCACACAATAGGGAAATGGAAACAAACCTAAATCACCTATAGTATAATGTAGGGGATAACCTGTTTCCACTGTAGCAATTTTCTCTTCATAGGTTACACTTGAATGGGTAACACTAAGTGATGATGTTTTATGAAGGCATTGAACGGTTCAATAATGTAGCCTCATTTCCTAAAATTTTGCTAAAATCTAGGTGCTTTCATGACTACCTATGCACTTGGGAGGAGTGAACCTATGTGACCTCTGTAATGTTAGGAGCTTCACTCAAAAATTCCATTGCCTTTACTTTCTTTGAAATATGTTTCAAAATGCCAATTGTCTTTCGTGTTCAACCACATTGTTGATTTCTCATTGAGCATGTCATTGTTTCCCTGGAATTTAATTTCTTGTATTCATGCTTATTGGCATCTTTTCCATAAGAAACCTTAAACTCGTCCTTTTGCTCCATTCCACTATAAGGGTCTTGGATATTTACTAGAGGATCATAAGTAACCTCATACATGTCTTGTATGGCCATAACATGAGCTAAGATCTCAATACTTGGCTCAAGATATTCTACACTTTCTACCACATCTAATATTTCTTGCATAGAGTTCTCCTTTGAAATTTCCAACAACTCACCTTTGTATTCATTTGAAGAATCTTCATTTTGAATACCAAGACAACCTTTGGGAGGAAATGATCCATTATTCAGAAGCTCATTGAATTTCACTATTTATTTTTCATGATGAATATCAACTCCAGGGTCCTCAAATATCTTTGTTATGACCTTTTCATCATAGAAATAATTTTCTTCTTTGAATGGGAAAGATAAGACTTCCATTTCATCATCGCATCTGATAGGCATTTTCTTAAGAGAGACATCAAAACTTTCATATTTCCTTATTTCATCATGACCAATCTTGAGATCATTTGAGAAACTAGAATTTGTTCATACTTATCTTGAAAATCCATAGCTTACATCAAGATCTCAAGACTGAGCTAAGGATCCTCAATTTCTTTGGCAACTCTCTGTAGTTCTTGCATAGAGTCTTCTTTCAAAATTTTCAAAAGCTTATCACAAGTAGGAATTTATTCTTCATGGATGACATGATCAAGATAAATTTTAGATTCAAATGGGAATAATAAAACCTCCTCATCATGGAAAAACATGATGGTTGATATCTTCACTTGAAATTCATCAAGAACCACTTTCTCTTCTTCACAATTTGCATTATCTGGCAATTCTGGACTATCCATTTACAATTCAAGATTCCTTAATGCTTCTTCAAAATAAAAAATTCTTTGCATAGGAATGCTTGGTGTTATCAAGATAGGAATATCATCTACCTCCTCAGATGTTCCAAAATGGTTCATCCTCCCACTATTTTGGTATAGAATGTTGGCTCATGGATTTCCCACCTTTTGAATTTTTTATCCCATATTCTTCTGTGGAAGAAAATTTTTAGTATCTCCCTTAACTAGAATGGTTTCAAAAGACTAATTCATCTAGATTTTCCCTTCTAATTGTTGGCATAAGCTTCTACTCAGTAATATTCTTAATGAAGATGGAATTTTTACTACCAAGATAGTTATCGACACTTTCTTGTCCATAAATTTATTGAGATCCACCTATGCATCTTTGAACTTTCCTACCAGTGTGAATTATTTTGATTCCATGGAATAGCAAGAGACACTATCCTGAGTCAGGGAGAGTTTGAGGTCATTGGAAACTTTTACATGCATCACATTTTCAGAGGTACCTAAATCTATTACACTTATTCAATCGGTATCCTCCAATGAGAAGAGATACATAGAAAGGTTTGACCTTATCATTCTTTGATGCAATCAGAGAAAGAATTTTATATGACAGAGGTGTAGGTGGAGTCTATTAATATTCCTTTAGAAATAGGAATTATGGTACTGGGATTTTAAATACCACCCTTGATATAACAAACATGATTCTCAAATTTTTCGGGATGAGTCCGTAGATATTTATATTCAGAAATTTACACTTTAGTCTTGTTTATATGTTCTATGATGTCAAAAGGAGAAGATATAAACAGGAGATATGAAGACACTAATTTTGAAGCTAGGACGGGCTTGGAAATAAGAGAAGATGTTTAGGGGGAAATACGTTGATTTAAAAGTTACATTGGAGGTTTTTGAAGGACTAGATTTCATGGGAGTCGAATTAGATTTAGAAGCGACCTTGGAAGACTTACATGGAATGGCAGGTGACCTCTTTCTTGTTACGGAGTCCAATTTCTCCAATGTAAACTCCATGAAGGATGGAAGTGGAGATCCTCAACTGGTAATTTTATTTGGCAGAGTCACCATAAGAGGATATTGAATATTCTTCTTCACAGCCGCAGTGGCTGAATAATCTCTCTTTTGAGAGTGAGAGTGGGTGAACACCACATATGAGAAACTCAATGCATCTATGTCATCATCCTGATCACCTACAAACTACTCATAGAATTTGATTTTTGCATCGTTCCCTACTTTCTCAAACTCTGAAAAATCATTTTCTTCACTTTCTTGTTCCAGTCCTTCTTCGTCTTCTTGATTCCTACAACTTGCATTCATAGGTGGGGCCTCCAAGGCAAGCCTTTAAGGTGCTCCTCTAATCTAGTTTTTGTTATGATTTTGAGGGGATTGAGAAACTTCCCTCTGCAAAACTTTCATTTCATTTACCAATTTTTACAACAATGGATTTGTTCTCTCATCATTGGGATGTTGAGACTTTACCCTTTAAAGGGTTCTTGATCTTTTCTGAAATGATGAGGTCATCTTCTACTTCAATGGACATTCTTTGTGCTTTTACAAGATCCCTTGGTTGAACCTTCTGGAGAAAGAATCCTACCTCCGACATTTAAGAATCGATGAAGAACCTTTTTACATTGTTATTAGAGGGAAAATATTCAATGTGTATCCTTTTGAGTAGATTATTTTAATGAACTATGATTTCTCTCATATCCTCATTAGACCCTTTCTTTAGTTGAGCCAGGTATACTAAGAGATCCTTGAAGTATTCAGTGGATCTGAATCTTTCTTTGAAATTGGTTTTCATATCATCTTAATAGGTGATGGACCGAGACAGTAGGAGGTAGAACCATTCAGCCACTTTTTCTTGAAGTGATTCCATAAAAAATCTCATGGAAACATCCTTATGTTTGATTCCAATAATCCCACATGATGTGATGAAGGTAGATTTGTGTTACTATGGAAGTTCGGTGCCATCATCTTTGAAATTTGGAAAGTTCTTGCAAGATCCTGTCAGTAGATTGTGAAGAGGTGGTGTGATAGAAAGAGGGCATGTATTCCTTCCCTATGGGACAATGGGTTAAGGTATTTCTTTTTTTTTTTTCCATTATGTATTCTAATTCCACTTTGGCTTCTACTTCAGAAAATTCTTCTCCTAATTATTCTTGTGGTTCTTGTTCTTCTTGATTAGAAAATTCAATTTTCAATGGTGTTTGGAAAATGGGAGAATTCATAGGATAAGTATCAATAGGATTTTTTATTAGATTACTAGGTGAACCACTTGAATCATATGGGAATGAAGCTTGAGATAAATAGTACGGGTTATCTCTAATGTTTTCTTATGGAATTTGAAAATACTTGAAGGAGGGATAAATAAATCCTCTCATCCTATTCATCCTAGCATATCTCCTTTCATCCAACTTTGGGAAAGTCTTGAAATGGGAATATGAAAAGACACTCTCAAATATGAAGGGTCATTTACAAGGATTAACAATGGGTTATCCAGCAATGGCTTTCAATCAGTTCTCTTCTTTGATTTTTCATGTTTCCATTTTTTTTTGCATTTTTGTAATATTTAATTTTTATATTTTGTGATCACATTTTTGGTGCAAATTGTTGCCAAGTCTAACCCACAGTGGGTGCCAAAAATTGTTGGTGAAAAAAAATTTCAAGTAGAAAAATTGGTGGTTATCTTGCCAATGCTCTGGGACTCTAGGTCCCTCTACTTTTGTGGTGCAGCTCCACTTTATTGTGAATGAACAAAAGGGAAAGTTTTTTGTTGGTCAAGAGGTCAGAGATGCAATAGGAACACTCCACTGTACCCATGGAAAATTCTTGTAATGAATTACAAGGGCGGAATTTTTTGAAAGATGGGAGAAAGGGAGTGAGAAGTTAGGTAGGGGGAATTAACTCTACAAGTAGAAAATTATATTCTTACCAAAGATAATTAGAAGTTTCACATTAAAAAATTATAAGGAGGAAAGAATAAAGTACAAAATATCAACGATGAGAGGAAACCATGCACACAAAGCTACACACATTCATACATCATGAAAATAATAAAATCCTTTCTTTATTGACATCTTCACAAGTTGTACAATTATTAGAAGATAGAGGAAAATTAGATATGGAAAGTGGAAGAATGTTATCTCTTTTACATTGCTAAAAAAATTTCTCTCTTGACTATACAAAGTTGAAAAAACCTAATAAATAGGTTGTCATTACATTATATATACATTGAGAAGACTCTTCATCTACCCCCCGCGTTACCTTTCATTCATCTTTACCACATGTGATGGTTGATATTCCTAGGAGTGAAATTAAGTACCCTTTTATTAATGAAGGGAAACTTATTACATTTTAGACTATAGTCACCTTAATGAATAAGATGAATGTCATGTTTTCTCAAAACAGAGAATTAAAAGGGGCATAGATAAGAGGAGAAATAATTAAGAGAGAAGAGAATAATAAATTCTTACAAGAACAAAAATACCTCCATCCTGGAACATGAAGTGAGTGTTTAGAAACATTGCTTCAAGACCTCCCAAAGTGAGCTCGAGATGCACATAGGAAATTATCACGATGGTCCTCCTTGACCCTTGATTAATGAACTCCATTATCTCATTAAGATCATTTTGACTAACTCACTTTGAGTCACTCAGCTCCCTGAGTGATGAGGATGAATTCACTTGTTGTGCCATGTGATGTCCCACCTTTCTTTTGGACACAATTAAACTCATGGCAATACTTCCAGGACCTTTGAAGTTCATATTCTTCTATTTGAGTCATGAGGTCATATTACCATCCCGTGAAGAGTCCAAAAAGTGTAAAGATGAGTGAAAATGAAGCTATCTGCAACTTTCAGCACTTGGAATTAAAACTTTATTTTTTTAGAATGTGATACCATGACCTACTAGTTTGGGACATATCACCTATTGCCCCCTCAATTTCACCTTCTGAACCACCTAGAATATTTAATATTCTCCCATTGCTGATGTATTTCCATTTTTAGCACATTTCTATTTTTAGCAAGTTACTTTCTGGGGACCTGCTATTTTGGGAAAATTGTCATTTTCGGTCCTATCTTCCATTTTTCATATTTCCTAATTGTCTTAAGTGATTGATCTTATAATTCAGGGGATGTACCATTTTTCACAAGTGAGGAAGCATAAAACATGTTATTTTTAGTAAGTGTCCAAAATGGCCGCAGTTTGTGATGGGGATGAAATTTTTGGATTCGGCTCGTTGTAGTGATCCTGTGTTCCAAATTTCACTGTGTTTCGCCCACCAAAGTGCTTGGAAATAAAAAATGACAATTTTTCCTAGTTCAGACTTCAAGCATGTGGCTACCAGAGCAGCCATTAGTGGAGTTACTGATATTTTTGGAAGTTTTCTTCCCCACCTCGGTTTGATGAAAAATTACCATTTTTGATTTGGGTTTTCTCTCTTAATGTTTTGTGTAAAATTTTAGGTCTACCCGCTGTCCGGATCAATGAGAAATTACAAAAGAAGGGTTCAAGGAATAGAACTTCAAAATAATGCCATTGATTATTAGAGGAACTTTTTAAATTTATTTATTTTCATCTTGAAGTCCTTTGGGAGAGGAAGAGATGCTCCAAATTTCATTAGATTCCACTTTGTGTTTTGTGAGATACAAACACTTCTTCATTTTTTCTCATGGGAGTTTCTGAAAACCAATTGACATGGTTTTGGCTTGAAAAGAAAGGATTTTTGTGTTTCAAAAGTGGGGGAGGATGGAAAATGACTGAAATATGCAATGGAAAAGGAACAAAGGTGGAATAAATGGAGGAAAAGAATAAATCTAGCAATAGAGGTTTTCTTGTGCATGTGTGTAGGTAGAAGTGTAAACACGAAGAACAACACTTAAATTAAAAAAAAAATGCAAATTTTCTTCAATAAAAGGAGTGCACTTTTTTTTCCCAAACAAATTGAAAATTTGGGATATTTGGTGCAAAACAGTGTGCACCTACCTATAGGTCCACGTGGCTAAGCATGATGGGTTCAGGGGGAAGGATGAGGGGGCTAGAAAAAGATTTATAAGACACTTCTAGGGACATGTTGTTGACCAGGGGAAAAAATGGGAAGGATGAACATTTTTGTGTCCCAACCTTCCCAAATGTTTGGGATTTTTTTTGAAAAAAAGTGCACCCCTCTTTGATTGGGCCACTTGGCAAAATGCAGTTGGATGAAGGCAAGGGCTAGAAATGCGAGCATGGGGGCTAAACTGGCTTAGTTAGGCTCAACAAAGGTCATATGATGGTCTAGGGGCCTAAAATGAGGCTGGGAACACTTTTTTTCCCAACCATCCCAAAAGTTTCTAACTCCTCAACCATACCTTGGGGAACAACTTGTCAGAGGCATAAATTGAGCATCTGGTGGCCTTTTCATGTGATTACTTATATTTTTTTAACTTGTAAAATGATTTTGAGATGAATAGAAGGTTTTTCAGTGTTGATTCTACCTTTAATCTCCTAGAACATAGTATTTTGTCATGGGATTACATGTTGGGAATGCAAAAAATAATATGTGGAAGGAAATTCTAATGCCTTCGGGAAAATGTGAAACCACATCCTCTATATCTATAAAATACCTTTATGAATATGTATTTTTGGTCCTCCAAATTCTTATGGATCTCCTAGAATCACTTCTTGAAGCTCAAGTAATGTTTTAGGTGGCAAGCTCCTTCACCCTTAAAAACCTACTTTTGTTGAACTTCCTCCAAAACATCTGAAACTTCCCAGAATATTCCACAAATAGTTTCACAATGTTCCTATATATTTTATACTCCTCCATGATTATTTTGAGTTTTTTTTTCTACCTTGAGGGGTGCGCACTAGCCTTAGGAAGACCAGAAACTAGCCTTTCTTAAGCTTCTCAAAGAGTCTGTCTTGAAGAAACTTGTCTTGGGAGTATTGGTATGAACTTGATACCCATAAATAACCTATGTAAATGATGACACAAAATATTTGAATGATTTGAGGTATGGGATAGGAATTATATCAGGGTTAGGGTGATCTAGAGGAGGGCTCGGGATGACCTTTAAGCAAAAAACATCACAGTAGGGTAAAGTTGTCATGCTTTCAAGTGTGAATTTTAACCTTTAAAAAAATCATGAAAACAACAAGACGATGATTAATTCCCCCAAGGATGATTACATTTAAGATGGAAACATCTCAGCAATATATATAGAAATGGAAACATTCTTGAATCTTTCAAAGATGAGTCCTCCCAAAGAAAGATTGATTTCATGATGAAGCTAGATTTTAAGGCTCAAAATGAACAAGATGAAGAAGGTTATGTTTTCCATTTTCCATATCTAACCTCACACCCATTTTAATTTCAAAATAACAAGGACCTATCCAAGTCACACCATACTGAGTAATATGTTAATAATGAACCAGTGTGCATGAAAGAAGATAGCTTGGAAAATTTTGTAAACATGGAACATGAAGAGGTTTTTAATAGTTTTGAAACTCTTAAAATATTTGTTGAGAACTGAATTTTGGAAAAAATGGTCATGAAGAACATGAGAAGTGAAGCTATAATACCCATCAGATATCACGAGCCTCATTATGAAAGTAAAAAACATAGTATGATTGAGGATCATTCTCGTAATAGTGAAGGAAAATAAGCAATTGGAATGTACTTGGAAATGAATGAGAAAAAGGAAGCAACGTGTCAAAATCAAGAAGGAAATGAATTGACTAAGTGTAACATCAATTACAAGAACCATCATGTAATATTTCTCAATAAATTAAGAAAGGGTTCATATTTCAGTGATCTTGTCAATAAATTTTTGGAAGAAAGGCATTCGTTGATACCCGTTTACAAGTAAGCATTCAATAAGAATTGATGCTTCAATGAAAGTGGGATATCCCCTGCATGTACATAGGAAATTTAGGATGTTGAGTCATGTTTTACCTTTCTTTTTGTTTTTATTTCCCTTCCATTCCTGTGTGTTCCCCTTATTGTGTTTGTTCTACATTTTCCCTTTGTGTGTGTCTATCACTTGTGTTATAGTGAAGAAATGACTCTATTTCCCATTTAATCTAGGAACTGGTCTATTTACCAAGCGAGTTATGAGGTTCTCAATTTTCCCTTATATTATAAGGTTCACAAGATAGATCCAACTATTTTCATGCAAAATGTAGGGATGAAAAATTAAAACTTTGAGCATGACAACTAAGCCCACAGTTGAATCTTTTACTTCTAGGACACTGTGCATCCTTCCTCTATCCATCTTACCTTAAGTCCCACCCTTATCCAAGATTATAGGATATTGTTGAAAATATCAATAATATTTTTTTAGTGTTCAGGGATGATTTCACAAGGTTATAAATGAATTCGGTAAGATTCAGTGAAAGATAACTTCCTCTGGAAGCCTAAAAAGGCCAATTTTGAACATTTTAAAGCCAATATGAAACCTCCAATAGAGTTAAGGAAATATATAAAACATATAAAGGTGATATTGGAGAGTATTTAAGATTTTGGAAGAAATTTAGGAAGATTTAGAAATAATTTCTCATTCAAGGACAATATGTTCAACATTGGGTTTTCTAGGTGCAAGGAATGAACATCCTAATTGTGAAAGATGACTTCTCCAAAGGATTCAAAGATCTTTGTAAGGAGTTAAGAAGAAAAAATTAGGCATCATATATCTATGAAAATTATCTATAAATTAGAATCAATAATTTTTTTCTAAGGCTTAAAGGTTACTCAAAACAACTCAAAACACTGCAGATGCCCCTCTTAGTTTTAGACAAAAAAGGGCCTAATTTTTTAGTTTCAATAATAATTATATTTTTTTAATTATTAAATTAATTTTAAAATTTTATTTTTATTATAAATAATATAATATTTGACCCCAAATCATTTTCCCATACTCCCGTGGTGAAAAAATTAAGTTCAGTATCTAAAAATGGACATTTGATGAAAATTTGGCCTTCCAAATCAAGAAAATTCACACTTTGGACACAATTATATATGTTATGACCCCCAATGGGAATAATGGGACACAAAAGTTTGACCTCAACCCCTCCAAAAGTCACACTTTTTCTCCCTTCGTGTCCTAGGTGTCCCCTCTACCCCCATGGTGCAATGGGAACAAGGAAGACACCTAAGTGTGACCTTCTTCCTTCCCCTAGGTTTCAATTTGGTGTCCTTGGTGTCCCTTATATCCCCTCTTCCCCCAGGGGGATAAGAAAATGTGACCCACTCACTCTAACATCCCTTCGACCCCCACATGACCACACATAACTCCCCTGGTGTCATTTCCCAGCCCCCAAATATAATTTTTAGCCCCTCCTAACTCCCAAGTCACAAATTGGAAACCTTGATGTTACCTTTATCCAATAAATGGAAAAAAGGGGAAAATGTGTGACCTAGTTATTTCATACATCTTCCAAGTTAAAAAAAGTATGGTAAGAAATTGCAATAAAACACATGGAAACCAAATTAAATTTATCTCTCCAAAAATCAATCACTTTAACCTAAACATTTACTATGTTTTTTCCTCTAACCTCAATTAATTTCTGAAATTCCATAACTATAAAAAATATCAACTTGTTTTTGATTCAATGGAGATTCAGTGGGAAAAATGATCTAACACTTGGAGTGAATGTTTCTCAAAAAATATACGTTCATGCAAGCCATTTCTTGCATTATGAGGTGGATAATTTTTAGGGATAGGGAGGACTACGTTTTCTCTCATCTTTATACCCTATTTAAATAATTTTGCATTTTACCAGAGATCTATTGGGTTAAATCATCTTAAACTTGGAGTGAATGTGCCTCGTAAAATCAACTTTCGTTTGATCCATTCCTCGCATGATGAGGTGGATACTTTTTTGAAATATGGAGTGATTATTTATTATTATTCTATCCCTTATGATGAATTTATCATTTTCACACTAATATTGAAATGCCTTTGTTGTGTTGATATTTGTACTTGCTTCCTTGTATGAAGTTGGCAAATGTTGACATGTGATTTGTTCTATGTTGTTGTGCTCTTTTGAACTGTTTAATCATGTTTATTGGAATGATATCAAGTGCTTATGAGATCTGATTGTTAATCATTCTTATGGAATTTTTGTACTTGTGTGGATTGATCATAAAGCACTTGCTTAAATGGTTTTTGAAATTAACTTAGTGATTTCAGCTTATGGAAAGTGAAATCAGGTTCTTGGGAAAGTTAAACAAGCAGGTACCCAAGAAAGATATTTAATTTTTTGATACAATTTATATTCTATAAACTATTATATCAATATTGGATGAAGGATAACACCTTGGATCAATTACAGTAATCCAAGGCATTCTCCTTGATTGATATGTTATTACGACTATAACAGGTAAGTGTATTTGAATTCTTACTGATTTTAGGTATTGTAATTATATGTCTATCTGGTTAATTATAAACTAACCTAAGTTGTTTAGATCACTTTATAAATTTGAATACATACTCCTTAATCTGATATGAAAACAATTAAGGTAATGGTTATACTCTTTTTGATACTATAAAGGCTTAATATATCTTATACTACAGTGATAATTATATTCCTAATGACCTATACAATTTGATGTGCTTTGGATTAAATAATAACAACCTAAGCTAAGGTTGAGGCAAAAATATTAATGGGAACCCAAACCTATCTAAGGATCTTGTGTTATAATCCTTTGACCTAACCTAAGGACTTAACTATGGTTAGCATTATGGAGAAGGGTTAGTTGCATGGTTACGAAGATTGGTGCTAACCCATACTTATACTTGGAAAATTAAATGAGTTATAATTGGTAGCAACTGCCACCTTTGGCAAGGACAAAGTCATACTTGGCCATGCACACTAAGTTCATGGTTAAGACATTTAGTGAAGGCTTAGATAACTATTATTGTGATTTCTAATTTTAAAATGGTGAGATGGTGGTTGCTAAGATTCAAGGAGGTTACTGATAGTCCTACCTTGGCATTAATGGAATTTGATGAACCAAAATCTACCTTGGGAAAACAAATGATGTTTTTTGGAGAAAATAAAGGAATCAAGTTTTGTTTCTCATTTGGTCATTTGACCTATTTTTTTATGCATGTTGATTTTCATTTTTTCAAACTGTTAGTTCATATTTGGATAATTTATGATCTATCAGTTGCATGGAGGAAATATTGGAGGAAAATTTAAAGTATTGGCTATTAAAATGGAAAGAAGGAGAAGAATTGGTTTTTCTATGGAATCCATTTTGAAATCTTTGTGGAATCTTTTGTGGAAGCTTTGAGAAGAACTTGGGGAGATTGGAAAGGAATTTCAGGAGCTCTACCAGGAATGATAGGCTCTAACTCCTTGAAATAATTTTATCTATTTAATGGCTTCATGGAAACAATTCTACTCTTTTATGAAATCATGTTCTCTGGTTCTAGGTTGTGTATATTTGTTTCATGATTCGATTATCTGATTATATTATGAAATATGGATTTCAAGAATGTGGTCGTATTTCGATTATATGGCTTCTGGGTTACGTATGGTTGACTATGAAATAATATTATGAAGTATAGATACTCTGGGTTTTTTGTAAATCATATTTATTATATAAACTGGGTGTTTGTGATTTTTTGTAGTACTATATTTTTTTTTTTTTGTGAATACCCATCTTCTACAAACTTTTATACAAACTTTTCATGAACTGTTCTATGGGTGGGAGTACGTGTAAAGGATATTCAAATGGTTTGGGTTATATAGCTAAGTATTCACCACTCCACCCTATTAAAGTAATGGATGTTTGATATATCTCTGTAACCAACCCACCTATTTTTTACCTTGATTATCGAGTTGATTTGACTAGGTATTGACTATATATTTTGTTTCTTGGGTTTATGTTTAAAGGGGACATAAATATTGAGTTGATATCCCTATTCGGTGTTTTAATTTTAATTTCTTTGATTGATGCCTTCAAATTTTGAACTGGGATTGCTTAGTTTATATTACCAAATCCGTTTGAGGATTTTGGGAAGTTTAATTTTGTTAACGAGGTCCTTTTACCTTGCTTTCCATGTAAGGAAGTCTCTGCAACTTTAAAAGAGCCATAGGTTGACAACTCGTTGGGCATTTTTGGCTTCATTGACACCTCACTGGTAATTATTATTGCATCCTTTATTCACTTCACCTTTGATGAGTGCATTATTTAGCTCATTTATATCATTCCTACGATCAGTAAATTTCCACTTAGATATGATTTTCTAATGCATGGGGATGCTTTGTATAGTTATATCATAGTGAGTTTGATGCATTTTCCTTGCTTTTTTTCATAAAAATTGATTACCGTATAAAATTCCTACTAACTATCTTTGTGAGGAAAATGTGATGATGTGTGCAGAGAAATGATGAACGTTTGTTGCTAAGTCTGAGTTTGGAGATGGAATACGGAAGAAGAAGAATTTTTCCACCAATTGACCTATTAGTATGGGACTTGTTTCTAACTGTCCCATAGGAATTCATGAGTTTTAGTTAATATTAATAAGTGGAAGATGTTAGTGCCACCTATTATGGATAATACTGTAGCTGTTTGTGTCTATATTAAGAAACCTTCCTAAGAACATGATTAGTTATTATTTTTTGGAGATACTTTGTAATATATCATTTGTGGGATTCATAACTTTTACCTTCATATGCTATACAAGATATAAAAATTATTTAAATTAATAGAAGTACACGTCATTTTGAAGATATAAAGCTGTTGGTAATTCCTATTTCCCAAGGAGACCAAGGGACCACTCGATCAAGGAGACAAGAGGTTATTTTATGTTCATATATGCGGTTTTCCGATAAGTCTTATTGAAATCCTTATTTCAGTATATTTCATGCAATATTTGGTTGAATGTATTTTTTTTCTTTACCAACACTTTTATCTGGAATATGTGTTTCCTTTTATGCAAAGTCTAGTTAACATGCAATCTTAATTTTACTAAGTTCTAGCTTCAATTGTGCAATTACAGTTTCATTTGTTTGAGTATTGTGTGTGTATTTCAATTTCAATTAGAAGTGTATATTTTTAGACTTCCTTTCATTATAATAGATGAATTCCATAGATTTACATTAGGTTTCTGTAGATTAGTAACCAACACAACACCCCCAATAGAAATCCCAATGGGAACTGGTTATATAAAGCTCCATTGCATATAGCCTAGGACACAACCCTAGTTTATAATGACACTAACACGAGATCATGTTAGTTAAATATTGGAGAATACAATGACCCATCATTTTTGGCGTCATTACCAGGGACAACCATAAGCACACTATGTCATTCTTTCACTTCACATGTTATGGGTGTTAATGGAGTTCATATATGTAACCAGTAGATGTCTTAGGATTTGTTTCAATAACCACATTTGATGCATAGGCCACGGGACAGTCAAGGGATATTTACATCACGCAACATTCAACAAATATCTCTAGATATTTTACACATAGAAGACACCGTGAATAACACTACCTCTAATACAACACCTAGAACCATTTCTAAACCTTATGTATCCTTCGACCAACACTCAAAAATGGGGGATGAGGGGAACAATGGAGACTGCCCCTTGAGTTGGACCTTTACTTACCCCATTGTCTTGGATGAGGATGAGGATGCACCCATGAAAAATATCTCACCATCCATCCTCCTTATCTTTCGAGGCATGTCTATGGAAGACCCTATTCAATTCTTGTTTGAATTCAAAGTCTTGTGCCAGACATATGACTATAGAACATATAATCAAAAACTCAAACTGTTTCCTTCCACTCTCAAAGATTCTACTATGAGATGGTTCATGGGGATGACCTCTAACTCCATTAATTCTTGGGAAGCCATGGAGACAGCCTTTTTGGATAAATATCAAGACTACTGTAGGGGACGGGATAGAAAAGAAGATGAAAAATGAGAGGATTATCTAGATAGATTTCTCTTTCTCCACCGACAAAGTGGTTATGAGTTACATGCAGAAATTACTTAAACAATTTTTCTTAAAGGACTTGATGAGGAAACTAAGGATTCCCTCCATCTCATGGGAGGAGGAGATGTGCATAAATTCACCTTGGAACAAATCACTGAGCTATGTAGAAGTTACTCTAGAACACGAGGGGGTATAAGAAAAAAAAAGACATCCAAACTTACTCTGGGTACCTTTGAAGTTTTGGAGGAAATGGATAACATGATAACAAACATTTTTCTAAAGTTAACATCAACCATAGATGAACTCAAGGCCAAAACAAGTCCTTCCAAAGAAACTTTGGACATATATTTCCCTAAGTGTAGGAAGAGACACCCCCTGAGAGAATGTCCTTTGGATGTCATAGACATGTGTTTAATTTGTGAAGTGGCTAACCACGACACTAAGCATTAAGAATTCTTATAACAGTTGAAAGGAGGATTAAATGTTGTATCTTAAGTTGATGCAGAGTTAAAATTTGTTCAAAGGCCAAATAATTAGGTTGGACTTCCACCTCGGCTTGCCCAGAACCCTTGGAGGATGTCATGGCCCAATCATGCCCCTTAGCCTACTTGGGGACAATATGAGTGGACAAAACCAAATTGGATGACTTATCTACATCCACCACCTTGGATGAATCCCTATACTTAACCAGGTTAGACACCACCAACCCCAGCAAGTCCATGACACAACCAACAGTGGGGTTCTCAACAAAATCCTAACCAAAACCAACCATGGACACCACCACAAAACATTAATCAACAACGAATATTCCACCAACCACAACAAGATTTAATTCCCCCCACAAGCCTACCAACAACAAGGACAAGAAACACAAACACAAATTCTAGCCCAGCTAGTAGCAAATCCTAAAAATCAGCAGACAACTTCAATTGATGAAGTAGGACCAAGTAACACAATGCAGGTTAATACTATAGGTATATTGTGACTGAGGTCTAGAAAAACTTTGAATCCTCCTATTTTTATCACATAAATGCCTACATACACTGATAAAGAAGAGACACTTGAGGAAGTTACAGGACATGTACCTTCTCCATAGACACAAAATACTCAGAACAGTCAACAACTTAACTAGAATACCCATCAAGATCCTTTCCCTGAGCGGTTACACGACACTCAAACTGCAGATGACACAATACTAGTACAAGAATTGAAAAAAGTGCACATTGAGGTCCCACTTCTGTGAGAATAAAGGGACATTCTTGAATTAAACCAAACCATTAGAAATGAGTGTATAAAAACACCAGGGAGGACCCAAAAAATGTTCAGGTGGAAGGAAATTTGGCTGATTTAGTAGCTGACAACCTTATTTCACCAAAATATGGGGATCCCAGGAGTCCAAGTTTTACTATTTGTATAAACAATCAGTCAATATCTAATGTTTTGGTGGATCTTGGTTCTGCCATTAATGTCATCACAATAGAAATGTTTAATATGTTGTCCTTAGCATGACTACAACCTAACAATATTGTTCTTCAACTAGCAGATCAATCCATTGCTATACTAGATGGTATGATCGAGGATATAATGGTCACCATTGAATCCTAGGAGTGTCTTGTATATTTTATGGTCTTACAGCCTAAAGCTTAGAAATTGGGATACCTAGTTATCTTGGGGTAACCCTGGTTAGCCATTGTTGCTGTATATATTGACTATATGTCAGGAAAAATGAAAATTCTAAATGGGTAGAAATCCAAACATATTTCATTATACCCTCCTTCCCAACCTTATATGAGTGCTTGTGACCATGTATTGGTAGATTCTTTTGATACAAACTCTCTGAGTTCTTCTTATTTGGCCACCATTGCAGTGCAAAACTATATGGTGAAAGTTTTTTAGTCACATACACTTGCTGATGCAAAGGGCTCTGTGACTATGGAAATCAGCACTCTGGCTATGAAAATTGGAACTCTGAATGTAGACCCATTTTCTCTAGACATGTCTAATGCTATTTCCTTGGTAAGTAATACTTCTGATGAGTCTTGTAAAGAAATCTATGATTATAATTCGGAATATTCAGTCTCTAATTTCTATTGTCTTTTGACCAAGATTTTGTCTCTTGACAATATACCCATTCTACACATGCTTCAACCCCACATTTTCCCATTGAATTCCTTAATTACCAATGCAAAGGTTTCTCTTTTAAATGATACCAAGCAGGTGCCTATCGACATAGGAAAATAGATGACCATTGGTAATGATTTAGAGGCCGATCAAGAAACCAGGGTTCTTGAAGTTTTGAAGAAACATTCCCACGCTTTTTCCTAGGATTACATTGATATGAAGGGAATTCATCCTAACATTTTTACTCACCACATCTACACTGAGGACGTCAAACCTATAAGGCAGCCACAATGGAGAATTAACCCAGTGCTCAGAGACATAGTCAAAGGTGAGATAGAAAAATTTCTAAAGGTAGGATTCATCTACCCTATATCTGACAGTCATTGGGTCTCTACATTAGTTATAGTTCCCAAGAAAAATGGTAAATGATGAATATGTTTTGACTACAAGGAACTTAACAAAGCCACTAAGAAAGATTATTTTTCCCTGCCTTTTATTGACTAGGTTCTAGACAATCTTGCTGGTAAGAAATATTTTTCTTTCTTAGATGGGTTTATTGGGTATAAAAAAATTAGTATTGCCCCTGGTGATTAAGATAAAAATACCTTTACTTTCCCTTGGGGTATATTTTCTTATCGAGTCTTACCTTTTAGACTTTGTAATACACCCGCTACATTTTAGAGAGCAGTCTTGGCCATCTTTATAGATCTCACTAATGAATATGTTGAAGTTTACATGGATCACTTCACTTTCCATGGATCCACTTTTGACGAATCCTTGAATAACCTTGATAAAGTATTAAGCAGATGCGAGAAACACCAATTATCTCTGAGTCATGAAAAATGTCTAATGATGGTCAACCAGGGAATTGTCTTAGGTCACCATGTTTCTGCCAAAGGTATATAGGTTGACCCCAAAAAGATATCAGTCATCACTCAATTACCTACACAAACTAATTAGACTGACATTAAAAGTTTCCTTAGTCATGAAGGGTATTATCGGCGGTTCATAAAATATTTTAGTAAAATTGCTGCACCTATGTTCTCATTGCTAAAAAAATATTGTGTTTTTGAATGGTCCCCTTAGTGCTAGCATGCATTTGATTCTATCAAAGAGAAGCTGACCACTGCCCTAGTCTTATGAGGCTCTGATTGGGGACAACCTGTCCATATCCACACTGATGCCTCTAATACAGCCATGGGTGTTGTCCTTGGGCAAAAAGATGCAAAAGATCACATATATGTCATTTACTTTATCAACAAGAACCTGAGTCATACGAAAAGAAATTACACTACTACAGAAAAATAATTCTTGGTTGTGGTATACTCCTTGAATAAATTTCATCATTAAATCACTAGGTATGAAATCTTTGTTTACACTGACCACTTTTCCATTTGATATTTGATGAATAAACCAATTATTAGAGGTAGGATTATTCGATGGTTACTATTGTTACAAGACTTCAATCTTACCATTATTGATAAGCCAGGAAAATCTAATGTTGTTGTTGATTTCCTTTCAAGATTGAATGTTTCAGGTAATGATGAAGCAGTCCAGGATCAATTCCCGACAAAATTTTGTTTGCTTTATCAACTAAGACTTTGTGGTTTGTTGATCTTGTGAATTATTTATCAATGGGGAAGTTTCCTTCCTATTTCACTCATAAGGAGAAATGGAGAGTGGTTAAAAATAGTGCAACGTATAAATGGTGTAATAGACTTTTATTCAAATGTTTTCCTGATATGGTTCTTCACAGGTGCATTCGAGAAGATGAAGTACATGAAATATTGCGAGCTTGTCGTGATGATCTAGGAGGTGGACATTATTCAGTAAAATGGACAATTCACAAAGTCCTTGGAGCAGGGTACTATTATCATTTTCTCCACGAGACTTTCAAAAAGTATGTATGGTAGTGTGATGCATGCCAATGAATGGGGCAGCCCACACTTTCAATAGAAATGCCTCTTAATCTTCAGTTGGTCTTAGGATCATTTGAGAAATGGGGAATTGATTTAGTTTTACCTTTTGATCCCCCATATTTTAGAAAATAATACCTCTTGGTATGCCCAAATGAAGTCACTAAATGGGATGAAGTTCAAGCATTGACATCTACCAATGAGGATGTTGTTGCTGATTTTCTATACAATCGGATATTGCTACGATTTGGTGCACCCAGGGCCATTGTATCTGATCAGGGTCCTTAATTTGTTTCAAACATGATTGAGCTTTTTTTGGAAATCTACTGAATCAAGCACCGAAAATTGTCACCCTATCACCCCTAGTCCAATGGGCATGTGGAAGTAAAAAATCAAGAACTTGAGAATATTTTGACTAAAGTGGTCAGTGCTGACAGAAAGAATTAGGTACCAAAACTTCCTGAAGAAATCTAGGCCTATAACATGACCTGGAAAACCACTATTGGTTTTTACCCCTATGAGTTGGTATTTGGGAAGAAACCATTATTACCTGTTGAATTTTAATTGCGCACCTGGAGAACAACACTAGAAGTTAGGATCGATGTGGATGAAGCACAATGCAAACGAGTGATGCAACTAAATGAATTGATGAAATGTGGATGGAGGCACAACAACAGATGGAAATTCTTCAATATCAGTGGAAGACCTGACACAATGCTCATATCAAATCCAGGACATTTTATGAAGGGGAATGGGTCTTACTCTTTGATTCCAGATATCAGCATTTTAAAGGTAAGTTATGGACACATGGGTTGGGCCCCTATCAGATCAACAAAGTGTTTGATAATGGCTCTGTGTGGCTATTACCAATCGATGGTGACAAACATACTCTTCTTGTGAATGGACACAAACTCAGGACTTACCAACGACCTCGTGACAAGGAAAATTTCACTAGGGACATTATGTTGAGTGAGGACATGCATGCTGAGGTGGCTATTCACCCCTCAATCTTGGAGTAGTTATTACCTGTTAATTTTAATAAAGTAGGATGGTCATGCTTTGATCTTCTTCCCTTAAGTTAGATTGTTTTGTTTTCAATAAATGCATTAAACTTCATTATTTTGAAACCTCTAATAACATTTAATCTTGAACTGCAGGATGTGGGAATCTACAGATATTAGACGCTGAACTTGGCATGGGTAAGTCCACCCTAACTCACTACAGATATTTCCTTATGAATTAATTCCATATATGTGCACTTGTCATAATTACATCCATCATGCAACGTCAATATATTTATTGTGGATATCTTTCCAAATCCGACGCTACGGTATCATGGCATAAGGATGTAATGAGTCATGATTTTCACACACATCATATGCATCACATTGTAGGAAGCAGGATAGGTGTCAATTGGGTTTCAAACAATGGGATGTGCACCGTCTCGCATTTCATAAACTCTCACAGATGGCTGGTCTTGCCCACCTTTTTACGCCACCAAATTTGCTTTGATTTTACGTCATTCAAGGATTCCTGTGTAATTCAAATTAATAGTTCCAAATGTCTTCCTTTTTTTGCTTCATGAGTATTGAGAATATCATTCTACCTACCATCACACAGTGAATTCAAGCACGTCTTGTTCTTGTTTCTCTACTATCAAGATTCATTCACCTTTAGTATGGGACAAAAGAAGAAATCTGAGCCTGATTCTCTGGACCCATTACTCAAGAACATTGCGCTTTCATAGGTTTTTTATGATTCAGGTTGGCTTGAATTCATCCAAAAATTTGAAGGTTTTGATGAAGATATCATGGAGGAGTTCCTAAATTTTTTTGAGGTTACTTGTTCACGTGTTGGAAGAAAACAAGTTGAGATTACCAGCCAAGTAGTTTCTGAACTATTCGGCTTTCCGGATTTTGGTTTGAAAGTAATGATGAATGCTCCCCTCTAATACTTTCTCACTCTATTTCATGAGGAGGGTGATTCATTCCCCGAGGTTATCCATACCCCCCAGGGTGTGTAGAAAGGGGTTATAAGATAACCTACCCAACATTTGGAGTGAGGTAGCCAAATGGGTTAACAGGTATTTTCTATGTGACGGCCAGCCCTCTGTGCTAGGTGGTTATGCACTCAATATTCTTATTCATTTGAAGAAAGGATGCGTCAACCTAACCCTCAGGGTAAATTTACCTGTATACTTGGAGGAAGCCGTTATAAAAGTTGGCCAAAAATACAAGTCTGGAGGGGGCAAAGTGGTGTTGAAACACCCAGGGCTAATTCATTTATTGTGCTCACATCAAGTATTTTGTCAGCCAAAGTGGAGGCTCAAAAGGGTTATTATGGGGGAGGGTTATAAGCCAAAACAGTTAAAATCAGAGCCATCTTCAATGCCTCGGTTCATTCCCGCACTAGCCTCTTTCTCTGCACACAAGAAAAAGGAGGAACTTGGTGCTCTAGTGCACATGGACAAATCAAGTGCCCAAGTAAGTCCATCTTCGACCACTTCTAGTTCTAGGGGAAAGAATACCTCTGCTCCCTCTTCTTCTATGTGCCCCCAACCACTTTAGTCTTGTATATTGCATAAATTTGGAAGCTCCAGGTTGGAGAGATTCGATGATGTTTCTATCCCTATGTGGGAAATGGGGAATGAAGGAGACAATGAGGTTGTCCCCACTGAAAAATCACCGGACACCATCTTCACTTCTGCTCATCCTTTTCCCCAGTCTTTAGTCGTGCCTACATCTTCATAAGTTCACTCCACATCTCCAAAATCTACTTCAGTACCGAAAGCCCAAAATCTCATTCCATCGCCTATTGTAATGGACATTGATCATGTTGGGTCATGTCAAGCTGCCAATCCTCACAATTATCTAGAAGAAACTGCACTCCTTAAGGCAAAATTTAAAGGTATGGAGGAAACCAACTTGACTTTACAAACTGAATTTACCCAATACACAGTGGAGAAAGTTAGAGAAATAAATGCTTTAGAAATTGAAGTTAGTAGCTTAAAGTAACAGAAGGATAAAGGTATTAGCATTTTGAATTCTATCCACCAAATATCTCTTCAGAATGCAGAATTAAACAAAGAAAATAAGAAGTTAAGAGGAGAGATGGAAATTATCCAAGATGAAAAACAAAAATTACTCTCTTTTGGACTTTATCTATCCGTTGGATTTTAATCTCTTATCCTGTAGGAAACCCTCCTCAGTTTACAACATGTTCATTCAGGTGTAGTTTTATTTTTGGCAGTTGTTTCAGTTGTGTTTTCACGTGCCTTACAAAGTTTCTGATGGCAATAGTTTCTTATCTATTTATAAGTCCAGTACACATGAAATTCAAAACTTTCTTTGTGAGTTTTACCTCCATAATATGTTAGTTACCAATGTCCCTGACTTTTTACTTAACTTATTTGTGGGGGATTTTTCAATTAAAATCGTTTCAGTACTTGTTGTGAATGCATATCATATGGGGTGAGAAAATGGATATTTCCAATCACACGAATCAAACAATAGGTTTCTATATCCGTCCTACACAAATCTCATATCTCTCTACTACCAAGTAGGTATTGGAGAGAATACTTCAAAAATCCCAGTAAAATGTGTAGAGGATTTCGAAACCTATAGTCGGCAACACTTTGGGATGACAAGGCAGGCCTATGACAGGAGATGGGACACCTTCAGCTTGCCATTGAAACACAGGGAGGTTATTTTCCCTCAAAAAGTGAGTTGGAGTATGCGCTGTGGTGATGCCCTCATTACAATTATAAGATAGTCATTAGAATAAAACAACAAGCAATACAATGATGAATGGGCAGGACTTTAAGTATGTTCACCCCTCCTCTTGAGTCCTACTACCACTTGGCAAAACAATGATGCACAATCAAACGAGAGCTTTACAAATTGGGTCAAGGTCACTTCAAATACTCAAGGATGTAAAGGTATGAGGAAGCAATATGCTGATCAGTTCGAATAATATGACATGGCTCAGCACCTTGGTCACAGAGCAGAATGTGGATAGGTTGTATTAGGACATGCAACAGGTAAAGTAGGGGGAAATGATGAGTGCATTATTTGGCTCATTTATATCATTCCTACAATCAGTAAATTTCCACTTAGATATGATTTTCTAATGCATGAGGATGCTTTGTGTAGTTATATCATAGTGAGTTTGATGCATTTTCCTTGCTTTTGTTCATAAAAAATGATTACTGTATAAAATTCCTACTAATTTTCTTTGTGAGGAAAATGTGATTATGTGTGTAGAGAAATGATGAACGTTTGTTACTGAGTCTGATTTTGGAGCTAGAATACGGGAGCAGAAGACTTTTTCCACCAGTCGACCTATTAGTATGGGACTTGTTTCTAACTGTCCCATAGTAATTTATGAGTTTTAGTTAATATTGATTAGTGAAAGATGTTAAAGCCGCCTATTATGGTGAATACTGTAACTGTTTGTGTCTATATTAAGACACCTTCCTAAGAACATGATTGGTTATTATTTCTTGGAGATGCTTTGAAATATATCATCTGTGGGATTCAAAACCTTCAACTTCATATGTTTTTTTTTTTATTATTGTTATTGGCAAATAGTTTTTTGAAAGGGACTATACCCTTGAGTACAAAATATGGCCTAGGAGCTAGAATAGGAATGAAAACCAAAGAGAAAAGGATCAGAATCCAAATGTGACAATGAAGCTCAAAGTAGCTAAAAAATAGCTACCCAAACAAGACAAAACAACAAAAATACTGCAAAAAAGCAGTAGAGAGACCGCAAAAAAACAACATTAAAACATACAAGAACAGCTAAAGCATCTACAACTACTTTTTGGCATCTTTGTCTATGCTGGTCTTGATATTCTTCTAGGAATGGAACATACCCAAAGTTGTCATGTGGGCAGCGTCAGTCTTATCTAGCTGCTCAATGGTCCTTTTGCTTTCCTTATCATTACCCCAAAGTGTTACCAGAACTCTGCTGAGGTTGGAGACACTTTTGACATGTTTCTCAATGAACTCCTCAATCACCCTAAAGATGGCCATGTTGTAATCATGTCGAGTTTTGGCCTTCCCTAAACGGGAGTCTAAGGAGTTCAGCTTCTTGTAGATATCATCAATCTAGCTACTATCAATATCCTCCTCCTCCTCCTTCTTCCTCTTACCTTTCTGTTTTGCCAAGTTCTTAACCTCATCCTTCAACGGTTTCATATCAGCCTTTAAGGCTTCCATCCTTTTTGAAGAGCTTTCCATATGCACATCCTGGGGACTGGCACTGCTAATATTCAGGAGGTCATGTGCAATTTCAATTTCATGAGGACCCTTCTCCACAACAAAATTCTCAAGGTTAAGCTTTCTAGAAGCCCTGGTAACCAGTCTGCTCGAGGTGGAGGTGAAGTGGGGGGTGGGAGCAGCAGTAGGGGGAATGGAAGAAGTAGCCTAGATGGCCAGCAGGGGGGTGACAGTAGCGGTGGCGGGGGCAAAGAATGGAGAAACAGGGCTGGCAACAGCAGAACCCGACAGAGGGGGAACCAAGCTAGGAGAGGATGGGAGACCAGGATACTTAACAAGACAACATTTAACTTCATATGTTGTACATGATATGGAACTATTTTAAATTAATAAAAGTACACATCATTTTGAATATCTAAAGATGTTTGTAATTCCTCTATCCCAGGGGAGAGCAAGGGCCCACTCGATCGAGGTGATAAGAGGTTGTTTTATGCTCATATATGTGGTTTTATGCAATATTTGGTTGAATGTATTTTTTTCTTTACCAACACTTTTATCTGGAATATGTGTTTCCTTTTATGTAAATTCTAGTTAATATGCAATCTTACTTTTACTAAGTTCTAGCTTTAATTGTACAGTTACAATTTCATTTGTTTGAGTATTGTGTGTGTATTTTAATTCCAATTAGAAGTGTAGATTTTTAGACTTCCTTTCATTACAATAGATGAATTCCATATATTTACATTGGGTTTCCATAGATTAGTAACCAACACAACACCCCGCAACATAAATCCCAATGGGAACTAGTTACATAAAAGCTCTATTACATATAGCCTAGGACACAACCCTGGTTTATAATGACACTAACACAAGATCATGTTAGTTAAATAATTGGAGAATACAACGACCCATTGACCTTCATGGAAGGAATTAAATGTTTTCTAGATTGGGTGGTTCAATCTCCTTCAACCAGAAAACTAAGGCAGGGTATTGTGATTCGACTTAAGTCTATATTGTTTTATATTGAGTCTTAGGCTCACACAGGTTGGATGATTTAATCACCTTCCTTTTATACTTTGTTTTATTTGAATTCTATATGGATTGATACAAGATTGATTTAGTGGCGAGTTCTAGTTTTAAGTTAAGGAGAGATTTGAGATAACTCAAATTCACACATCTTAACCCTTAAACTATTTTCTAGACCTTATAGGTGTTGTATCATTTGGAAAAATCCTCTAACTTGAATGATATCTATTGATATTTTTACCTGTTGTTAATTAGTTTAGAGCTTATATAGATCTTGGTCTTGGATTGTTGATCGATGAACATTATTTATGCCTTGCTTGAATGGATGATTGCAAATTCTTTAGGTAACAACAGGGAATCTTGAATGAAGTAAAACATTAATTGTTTACTTAGGTTCAGTTAGTGAATGTATGTGCATGTTACTTAGTCACTTAGACTTCCTTCATTCTTATAAGAACAGTGGCATCATAGCTTGGGTCAAGTGATGATTATTCAGTCTTATTAAATTTTTTGTAAATGATATAGTTTCCTGTATTGACCTAAACCATCTACAGTTACTTAGATAATATCTTATTACAATGAATATTAATGGAGTATAATATTATAAATCCTTGTAAATGAGTTTCAGTTTGAAATGACCTTACTGGAATGTAGATTTTGTACTATGAATAACTGTGGAATGAAACTCAGTATGTTGTGACAAGATTTTACTTGTTCCTTTAGTGAGTCGAGAAGTATTTATTATCTCAATTATATCATGGTAGTTTAATTAGCTATTGCCTTGTATGATAAATTATTAAATTAATTATAGCAAGTTGTTTGATTAAGATAAGTGGTATATACTTAATAAACAAGATATATAACTATGATCATATAAATGTGGGATCATATTACTGTAATTCTTACTATTTTATATACTTCATTAATATTACTGATTGTGATTAATTTTATATGTTTGGGTTACCTTGTGTGTCTTAAACTATTACTTGATTGGGATTACTTGAATGCATTGCTTGAATTAACTTGTCGTTCTTAGATGGTTTCATTTATAATGTTTTATGTGACAGGATCAAAAGAGTTGTGTGTTTTTTTTGAACCTTTTGATAATTTCATTTAAAAGTAGTGTTCATTTTATGAAATTATTAAGTTAGAGAATTATGTTATGAATATTTAGTACCTATCATGCTCAATTTGTATGAACTAATAGATGCTAATAATCTTGTAGATGAACATCGTGAAAGATGAAAGAAGGAAGACGTATAAAAAGTTGCATTTATTCTATTGATTGGAGTTAGTTGATTGGCTAAATGGTTAATGTATTAAAATTCTTGAAGTTATTTTTATCTAGAAACACAAAAGGCCTATGACCAATTTATTGTATTTATTGAAAGAATATGATTTCAATGATACAATATGTTTGTTGATACTTAAATTTTTGAATAAAATAAAGATGGTTCACTTGATTCATATTATTTGAAGGGAATGGACTAAATGTAAAGTGTTTTGAAATTAGTTATGATTCCATTATAAAAGTGAAGTAGATTGTATTTATAATACTACTATATTAAGCATAAGTATGATCTAATGAAGTACTATATGCTTCTGAGATTGCTTACCCTTATGCAATAAGTGAAATATGATCAGATATCTAAGTAACTTGGGTAATGTGATAAGTGTAGGACTATTAGATAAAGTATGTTAGTTTTAATGGAATGTGAAATATTCTATAATAAGTATGGGTATGTGGGATTAATTCCATCAAATTGAATATGTTGAAATGTAATTATATGATTAGCATGGTTTATATGTACTGATTCTAAAATATACACTTACTATTTAATTACTTAATAGAGTTTGATAAATGGTGATCATACTGAATTTAGGAACAAGGGAATACTTATAACTATAACATTAAGTGATATAAAGGTGTATGCTTGTGAAGGATGTGTTTGAATAAATTTGATACGTTATATTACTTATAAAGGTATGAAACATACCTAAACATATTAGCTATGTATAAATTATATATTCCTACTAACATTGAATAAAATTGACAAGGTATCAATGTTGTCCTATATTTAATACAAATAAATTAGGAGTATGAAACTTAATTGAATTAAGGGAAAAATGTACGCTTAAATGTTCAATAAAAATGCATATTCAAATCTTAAATTCCTACACTTAAGTGAGTATAACATTACAATCCTTACCTAAAGGAATATTTGTTTCGAACCCTAGATGATCCTTAGGCATGACACCTAACAATTGGAATATTAATGGGTAGATTAACAAGCTCTAAATTAAATAGATTAATGAACTTATTGAGATACATTATTTCACTTAGTATAACACAACGGGTCATCATAGCATAATTACTACTATACAGTACCCAATTTAATGAAGTGAGTCATTAATTAGATACATTGGAGCAGCCACTATGGCGCGAATATTTGCCTATCTCCCTTAAGTGTTGTGATCATAAAATATAGATCCAGGTATCTGTTATACCCTAATTAGTTATAGCAGTATGACCTAGTACCAATGTCATCTTATGATGACTAAAGGTAATGAAGTGGATCTAAAGAGACATAAGTCAATTTAGATGCACTTGATTTCCCTTAGTATTCATAAGTATACTATCAAAACTAGTCTATGCGTGCTATCTCTAATTAATTTATAAAAAATACATTAATGTAATTGATATGATTCAAGATAGTCTAATCTAGATAACAGTTTTTGAGTGTGGTGAAAGACATATTCCTTTCGATGAGTACGTCGTCTAGGTATGAAATCATGGTACACATGTCTTTAAACTTTGACCAAAGTATCGCAAACTACTTGTTGCATTGTCTTGATTTCACGTGGGCTAAAGACATGTGATATCAAATGAGTATCGGTAATAGATACTTGTATAGGCAACACTTGATTTACCCTTAATTGAATAAGGGAACCACAAATATACTCAGTATACACATATATATAAAGAAATATGAGAGATCAGTTTAATATCGAGTCATGAAATGAGAGATCCGTTTTATACCAAGTAAAACTGCATATGGTTTATTATTATGTGATGGATTAGCTAAAGGAATTTTTTTATAAATTATGTGAATTTAGAATACTAAACATTATGTTTTAAAAAAAATCCCCCTGTTATTGAATTCTTAAAATGAGGATGTTACATTTTTGTATCAGAGCTGAAGGTTGTAGCTCTTGGACCTATTTGAATCCATATCTGATAAAAATACATTTCTTTTCAATATAAAGTTGTTAGAACAAGGGGACGTGCTGAAAATAACTAGCCTCTAGTTGGTGAGGCAGCCATATCACAAAAGTTGGATGAGATCCTTGTTTCCCTACTAGACACAAGGGATTGTCTTGATGTACTTGAAAAACAAGTGATGGGAAATGAAGAGGAGAAAAATATTGTTAATAACAATGAGAAACCTCCAAAAAATAATGTTAATGCTGAAAATCCTGGTGGAGAAAATAACTTTAATGCAACAAATAATGATGTTGCAAATGCCAACAATAACACTGAAAATGCCAACAATAACACTGAAAATGCACCTGTCCAGACTAAGAATAAAAAATCAAGCATGGTATCTGAACTTACAAATGACATAAAAAGAATAATCCCAAAAAGTTTTGACGGTACCATACTGGGAGATGGGGTTGAGAATTGGCTCAACCAAATGGATAATTACTTTGTAATAAGGAACTTCATTGAAGAAACCAAAGTAGTATAGGGAGCTTATCAACTTTCCCATGAAGCATCTTCCTGGTGGGAAAACTGTAAGGTATAAATTAATATTGATGAAGATATCATCACATGGGATCAATTTAAGGGCTAATTTACGCAGCGTTGGTTGCTACAACTCTATTATGATTAGAAAATGACATAATTTCAGACCTTAGCTTAAGGAAAACTAACTGTGACTGAATATTGGGAGAAGTTTACTAAGCTTCTCAAGTATTTACTACAATACCAAACTAATAAAAAGTTTAGAATACATAATTTTATAATGGGGATGAATCTTATTATAGGTGGAGAGGTGGATGTACATAGTCCATCCACTATGGAAGGAGTTGTAGAAAAATCCATAAGGTAAGAACATAAATTGAAGGAAATGTTCTGTGCATAAAGAAGAGAAACGTAAGAAATTTTCTAGCTCTCCTTCACCTTTGGCACCTAAGAAGGTGGCATGTAAAAATTTTTGGAGACAAACATCATATTTGGGACTGAAAATAGTAAGAAAACAACAAGCAAATAAACCTATTGCAAATAACAAAAACAATGAACAGAAGAACAATAATGGGAAAAACAATAACACCAAGGCTGACAATAAGTTTTATCCTAGGAAGGGACCTATTGGGGCTTGTTATAAGTGCAGAAAGGATCATTACGTAATTCAATGCCCTCTAAATAAAAATAACAACCAGCAACATAAGATACATGCTACAATAGTTGATAAGTAAGCTAAAAAGTAAGCTACACCCATAGAAGTACCAAGTGAGTTGTTTGGTATACCTGTAACTATACTTTTCGATACTGGTTCTATATAATGCTTTATTTCTAGTAAATTAGTTTCAAAATAAAAAATAAAAGCTGGAATTATGGAAAAATCATGGACTTTCCATTATGGGAACAATGTTGTCCACACAGTTAATAAATGTCTTTTGGCAGAACCTTAGGATTACCAAGCTTAACTACAGAAGTAGACCTTTATGTTGCACCTTTAGGGTCATATGATGTCATAATTGGTGTGAATTGTCTTGTTGATCATAAGGCACATGTGGATTGTTATGGAAAACACATAAAATGTCTTGATGTTCTATAGAAAACAACAGACATATAAGGTGTGAAAAGAGATATTGTAGTTAGGGAAATATCAACCATGATGTAACTTAAAAAGGCCAAAAACAAAGGTTGTATGTTATATAAAGTAAAAATATCTGAACTAGCAGAGGAAGGTAGTAATTTTATGGAAAAATATTCATTATTACTAGAGTACAATGATGTTTTTCCAGAAGAACTACATGGTCTTCCACCAAAATGAGAATTTGAATTCATAATTGAACTCAAAACTATATCTGAACCTATTTCCAAGGCACCATATCATATGAATACAACAGAGTTAGTTGAACTAAAGGAACAGTTGCATGAACTTTTGTCTAAGGAGTTAATAAGACTGAGTGTCACACCTTGGGGATCACTGGTGATATTTGTTAAAAAGAAAGATGGGACACTTATAATTTGTATTGATTACATAATGTTAAACAAAGCAACAATAAAAAATAGATATCCTCTTCCCAGGATTAATGATCTATTTGATTAGATGCATGTTGCATTAGTTTATTCTAAGATAGATCTATAATCTGGGTACCATCAGTTGAGAATCAAAGATAAAGACTTACATAAAACAACCTTTAGAACAACGTATGGTCACTATGAATTAAGAGTTTTACCTTTTAGATTAACAAATTGACCTATAGATTTCATGAATTTGATGAATAATATTTTTCAAGAATACTTGGAATTTTTTTTGCTTGTATTGTTTGATGATATTCTATCTATTCAAAAAGTGTGGAGGAGCACAGTGAACATTTAAGGATTGTACTTGAAGTTTTAAGGGAAAGAAAACTGTTTGGAAAGTTTTCAAAATGTTATTTTTATGAAATAGAAGTACATTACTTAGGACACATGATAAGAAAGGATGGAATCTTTGTTGATCCATAAAATATTACAGCCATACTTGATTGGCCGACACCTAATAATGTTCATGAAGTCAGAAGCTTCATGGGGCTTTCCAAATACTATAGAAAGTTTGTAAAATATTTTTCAAAATTTGTTACCCCAATTACTTTACTGCAGAATAAAGATAAATTTTTATTTGGAATGATAAATGCGAGGCAATATTTAAAACATTAAAATAACATGTAACTAAAAAATTTATTTTGATTGTCCTGAATCCTAATGGAAGCTTTATAGTAGTCACGGATGCTACCGGAGAAGGATTAGGGGGCATATTACGGAAAAATGATCATGTTGTAACATATGAAAATAGAAATCTCAAGCTACATGAGCTGAATTATACTCCCCATGACTTAGAGATTGTTGTCAGAGTACATGCATTACAAGTTTAGAGACATTATCTCTTAGGTAAACCCTTTGAGTTAAAAAAAGACTACCTTGGGCTGAAATATATATTCACACAGCCTAATTTGAATGTAAGAAAATGAATATGGTTAGATTTTTTGTCTCAATATGAATTTTATATTAGTTACATTAAAGGTAAAGAGAATAGAGTGGCAGATGCGTTAAGTTGTAGGAAACATATTTCCGAACTCATAACCTTGATAACTCAATTCAAAGAAGAGGTAAAGAAAGACATGATAACTTATCCATATTTTCAATAAGTAAAAACAACACTTGTTGTAGATTCTAATGATGTAACATACAAAGGTTTCTGAATTGATGGTGAAAGAATCCTAAGGTATGAAAATCGGGTGTATATACCCTTAGAAAACAAGTTAAGGAAGAAAGTGATGAATGAATTTAAGAACACGCCTTACTCTGGACATCCCAGAGTGAAAAAAATGCTTGCTGATGTAAAACAACAATATTTTTGGAAAGGGATGAAGAAAGATCTAATTGATTTTGTATCACATTGCTTAAAATGTCAATGTGTTAAGGCTGAACATATACACCCAGCTGGTTTACTATACCCACACAACATACCATAGTATAAATGGTAGGTAATAAGTATAGATTTTTTTCAAGGGTTGCCTATGTATAAAAATAAAAATGATGTTATTTTAGTTATGGCTGATAAATTAACAAAAGTAGCTCATTTTATTGTTGGTAATTTGAAGGATGATTCACTGGTTCTTGCAAAAAGATTTGTTCATGAAATTTTCAGATTGCATGGTGTACGTGAGTTAATTATATTTGATAGAGACCCAAGAATGACTTCATGGTTTTGGAAAATTCTAAATGCAGCCTTAAGAATTAAACTGAACTTTAGTTCTGTGTATCATCCAGAAACATATGGGCATACCGAAAGAGTTAATCATGTAATGGAAGACATGCTTAGAATATGCTATATGGATCAATAGTAATAATGGGAAGAATACCTTCCTTTGGTAGAATTTTCATACAATAACACATATCATTCCTCTCTAAAAATGGCACCTTTCGAAGAATTATATAGAAGAAAGTACAGAACCCCGATTAGCTAGGATAACATAGAAGATAGAGAGGTAATTAGACCTGAAATACTTACTGAAATGGAACAACAAGTAAAATTAATCCGTGAACGATTAAAGGAAGCTACTGATAGGGAAAAAAAAAAAGCAGAACTCAAAAGGGTTGATAGGAAATTTGTACTTCGTTAAAAATTATTTTTTAGAGTCAAGCCTAAAAAGAGATCATTTACTTTTGGAAAAGCAGCCAAGTTATCACCTCGATTTGTAGGACCTTTCAAAATTGTAGAATTGGTCAATCTTGTTTTCTATCACTTAGCATTGCCTCCCACATTGGCACTGATGCATGATGTTTTTCATATTTCTTTCCTTAAATATGTATCAGATTTTATCTCATGTATTAAATTGGAATTCTTTAGATGTCTAAGACCTAGGGGTAATCATGGTTGAACCCATAAGGGTGTTGGAAACTTGCAAGTTACACTTACATAACCGTGAAATAAGTCAATGTAAGGTCTAGTGGGACCAATTTAGTGAAGAAAGTGCAACCTAGGAGAATCTTAATGACATGAAAAATACTTTTCCACATCTGTTTTAATAGAAATATTTCAGTTTTATGTGATAATTGGGATAATTGGTTTAAAACTATCTCTGATTTTTGCTATTTTTGAGAAAAACAATTTTATTAAGTGTTGATACAACCATTTTGATGTTTTAATGAACCTCTAAAAACTTGAATATCTATAAAATTCTATATACTGTTTGAGAATCTTATGGTTGAATAAATTATATTATTACCTATGGTCTTACAAATGTGTTGGAACTAAGATAATAATCAAGATGATGATGCTTTTTAGAGGGGATGTATATAATTCCTCTGCTATGTTGATATATGTAATTTCTTCCTTGTATGAAGTTGGAAAATGTTGACATGTGATTTTTTCTAAGTTGGTGTGCTCTTTTGAACTATTTAATCATGTTTTTTGGAATGATATCAAGTGCTTATGAGATCTGATTGTTAATCATTCTTATGGTTGTTTTATACTTATGTGGATTGATCATGAAGCATTTGCTTAACTAGTTTTTGAAATTAACTTAGTGATTTCATCTGGTGAAAAGTGAAATTAGGTTCTTGGGAAAGTTAAACAAGTAGGTAACTAGGTAAGCTATTTAAATTTTTGATACAATTTCTATTCCAGAAACTATTGTATCGATATTTGATGAAGGATAACACCTTGGATCAATTACAGCGATCCAAGGCATTATCCTTGATCAATATGTTATTACGAATATAAATGGTAAGTCTGTTTGACTTCCTAATGATGTTAAGGATTACAATTATATGCCAATTAGGTTAATTATAAACTAACCTAAGTTGTTTAGATCACCTTATAGATTTTAAGGCATACTTCTACTTAATCTGATATGAAAACAATTAAGGTAATGATTATACTCTTTTTGATAGTATGAAGGATTAATCTAGCTTATACTAAGGTGATAATTATATTCCTAATGACATATCCAATTCAATGTAGTCATGATTAAATAATAACAACCTAAGCTAAGGTCGAGGCATAAATATTAATGGGAGCCTAAACCTATCTAAGGATCCTATGTTCTAATCCTTTGACCTAACTGTGGTTATGATTGTGGAGAAGGGTTAGTTGTATGGTTACGAAGATTGGCGTCAACCCATACTTGTACTTGGTGAATTAAATGAGTTCTAATTGGCAGCCACCACAACCTTTGGCAAGGACCAAGTCATAGTTAGCCATGCATGCTAAGTTCGTGGTTAAGAGGTTTAGTGAAGGCTTGGATAACTATTATTGTTATTTCTAATTTTAAAATGGTGAGATGGCAATTAGAGAGATTCAAGGAGGTAAGTGACAACACTACCTTGACATTAATGGCATGGGATGAACGAAAAACCACCTTCGGAAAATAATGATGGTTTTAAGAGAAAATAAAGGAATTGGCTTTTGTTTCTCATTTGGTCATTTGAGCTATTTTTATCTGCATGTTGATTTTCTATTTTTTGAACTATTAGTTAATTTTTGGATAATTTATGATCTATCAGTTGCATGGAGGAAAGTTGAAGGCATTGGATATTAAAATGGAAATAAGGAGAATAATGGGTTTTCTGTGAAAGCAGTTTTGAAATCTCTTGGAGAAGAATTTGGGGAGATTGGAAAGGAATTTCAGGAGATCTAACAGGCATGATAGGCTCTAACTCCTTGAAATAATTTTATCTATTTAATGGCTTCATGAAAAGAACTCTGATCTTTTATGAAATCATGTTCTTTAGTTTTGGGTTGTTTATATTTGTTTCAAGATTCGATTATTCGATTATATTATGAAATATTGCTTTTGAATGTGGTCGTATTTAGATTATATGGCTTCTGGGGTATGTATGGTTGACTGCAAAATAATAGTTCAAAGTATAAATACAATGGGTTTTGTTTGAAATCATATTTCTTATATAAACTAGGTATTTGTACTTTTTTGTAGTACTGTATTTTCATTTGTTTGTGAATACCCATCTTCTACAGGGTTTTATACAAACTTTTCATGAAATTTTCTATGGGTGGGAGTAGGTGTAAAGGATATTCAAATCATTTGGGTTCTATAGCTAAGTATTCACCACTCCATATTGTTAAGGTAATGGGTGTTTGATATCTCTCTGAAGCCAATCCACCTGTTCTTCAACCTTATTATCAAGTTGATTTGACTAGGTATTGAAAGTATATTTTGTTTCTTGGGTTTATGTTTAAAGGGGACTTAAATATTGACTTGATATCCCTGTTGGGTGTTTGAATTCTAATTCCTTTTATTGATGCCTTTAAATTTTGAACTGCGCTTGCTAAGCTGGTATTACCATATACATTTGAGGATTCTGGCAGTTTAAGTTTATACTGAGGTCCTTTTACCTTGCTTTCTATGTAAGGAAGTCTCAAAAAATTTAAAATATCCATAGGTTGATGGCTCATTGGACATTGTTGGCTTCGTTGAAACTTCACTGGTAATTATTCTTACATCATTTATTCACTTCACCTTCGTGGAAGGAATTTAGTGTCTGTAGATTAGGTGGCTGAATATCCTTCAACCGGAAAACTTAGCTAAGGTATTGTTTTTCGACTTAAGTACATATTGTTGTATATTGAGTCTTAGGCTCATACAGGTTGGATGATTAAATCACCTTCCTTTTATAATGTATTGTATTCAAATTCTGTATGGATTGATACAAGATTGATTTAGTGGTGAGTTCTAGTTTTAAGTCAAGGAGAGGTTCGAGATAACTTGACTTCACTCATCTGGACACTTAGACTATCATCTATATCCTGTATATGTTTTATCAGTCGGAAAATCCTCTAACTTGAATGATATCTATTGATAATGTTACATGTTGTTAATTAGTTTAGATCTCGTATAAAGCTTGGTCTTGGATTGTTGATCGATGAACATTATTTATGCCTTGCTTGGATGGATGATTGTGAATTATTTAGGAATATTGAATGAAGTAAAATGTTAATTAGTTACTTAGATTCAGTTAGTTACTGTATGTGCATGTTACTTAGTCACTTACACTACCTTCATTCTTATAGGAACAATGACATCATAGCTTGGGTCAAGTGATGATTATTCAGTCTTATTAAGTTATTCTGTAGATGATATAGTTGTCTGTATTAACCTAAACCATATACAGTTACTTGAATAATATCTAAATGCTATGAATATTAATGGAGTTTAATCTTATACCTCCTTTTGAATGGGTTTCAGTTTGAAATGACCTTATTGGAATGTAGATTTTTTACTATGAATAACTGTGGAATGAAACTTGGTATGTTATGACTATATTTTACTTGTTTCTATAGTGAGTTGAGAAGTATTTATTATATCAATTATATCAAGGTTGTTTAATAAGATATTTCCCTATATGATCAATGCTTAAATGAAGTATAGCAAGTTGTTTGATTAAGACAAGTGGTATATAATTAATAAAAAATATATAGAACTACGATCATATAAGTATGGGCTCATATGACTATAAGTCTTATTATTCTATATACTTCATTAATATAACTGATTGTGATCAATTACAAATGTTAGGGTTACCTGGTGTGTCTTAAACTATTACTTGATTGGGATTTCTTGAATGTATTGCTTGAAATAACTTGTCTTCCTTAGATGGTTTCATTTATAATGTTCTTGTCACAGGATCAAAAGATTTTTATGTTTCTTTTGAACCATTTGATAATTTCATTTAAAATTAATGTTCCTTTTATGAAATTATCAAGTTAGAGCATGTTGTTCTGAAGATTTAGTACCTATCATGCTCAGTTCGTATGAAATGACAGATGTTAACAATCTTGCAGATGGACTTCATGAAAGATGAAAGAAGGAAGACATATAAAAAGTTACATTTATTCTATTGATTGGAGTTATCTAATTGGTTAAATGATTAATTTATTAAAATTATTGAATTTCTTCTTAGCTGGAAACACGAAACTCTTATGGCCCATTTATTGTAATTTCTTGAAAGAAGTTGATTTCAATGATACAATATGTTTATTGATACTTAAATTTTTAAATGAAATAAAGATGGTTCACTTGATTCATATTGTTTAAAGGGAATGGACTGAATGTAAATTGTTTGAAATTAGTTGTGATTCCATTATAAAAGTGAAGCAGATTGTATTTATAATACTACTATATTAAGCATAAGTATGATCTAATGAAGTACTATATGCTTTTGTGATTGTTTACCCTTATGAAATAAGTGAAATATGATTAAATATCTAAGTAACTTGGGTAATGTGATAAGTGTAGGATGGTTAGATAAATTCCATGAGTTTGAAGGGGATATGAAATATTCTATAATAAGTATGGGTATGTGGGATTAATTCCATCAACTTGAATGTTTTGAAATGTACTTATATGATTGGCATGGTCTATATGTACCGATTCTAAAATATACACTTACTATTTAGTTACTTAATACAGTTTTATAAATGGTGATCATACTAAAGTTAGGAACAAGGGAATACTTGTAACTATACCATTAAGTGATATAAATGTGTATGCTTGTGAAGGACGTGTTTGAATATATTTGATAGGTTATGTTACTTGTAAAATGTATGAAACACACCTAAACATATTAGTTATGTATAACTGATATATTCCTACTAACGTTGAATAAAAATGAAAATGTCTCAATGTTGTCCTATATTTAATACAATTGAATTAGGAGTATGACACTTAACTGGATTAAGGGGAAAATGTATGCTTAAATGATCAAGCACAATGCAGATTCAAATCTGCAATTTCTACACTTAAGTGATTAAAACGTTATGATCCTTACATAAAGGAATATTTGTTTCGAACCCTAGATGATCCTTAGGCATGTCACCTAACAATGGAATATTAATGGGTGGATTAACAACCTATGAATTGAATGGATTAATGAGCTTATTAAGATACATTATTTCACTTAGTGGAACTCGACGGTCCGTTGCAGGATAGTTTTTGCTACACATTACCCAATTTAATGACATGAGTCATTAATTAGATACTTTGGAGCAGCCACTATGGCATGACTATCTATATAGGTACCTTAAGCATTTTGATCGTAAAATATAGATCCAAGTATTTGTTATACACTAATTAGTGATAGCAGTATGGCCTAGTGTCGATGTCATCTTATGATGACTATGGGTAATGAAGTGGATCTGAAGAGACGTAATTCAATTTAGATGCACTTTATTTCCCTTATTCTTCATAAGCATACTATCAACACTAGTCTATGTGTGCTAGCTCTACTTAGTTTATAACAAAGACATGGATGTGATTGACGTGAGTCAAGATAGTCTAATCTAGATAATAGTTTTTGAGTGTGGTGAAATACATATTCCTTTCAATGAGTATGTCATCTAGGAATAAAAACATGGTACACATGTCTTTAACATTTAGCCAAAGTATCGCAAACTGCTAGTTGCTTTGTCTTGATTTCACCTTGACTAAAGATGTGTGATATCAGATGAGTATCAGTAACAGATACTCAAATAAGATCTTTAGGCATTAACACTTGATTGAAACTTAATGGAATAAGGGAACCACAAGTATAATTAGTATACACATATATATAAAGAAACATGAGATATCAGTTTAATGCCGAGTCATGAAATGAGAGATCAGTTTTATACTGAGTCATTACAGATGCATATGGTTTACTGTTATGTGATGGATTAGCTAAAGGAATGTTTTTTCTAAATTATGTGAATTTAGAATAGTGAACATTATGTTTTAAAAATAAAATTTCCCCTGTTATTGAAGTCTTAAAATGAGGATGTTACAAATCTGGACAATAAAATCATATAAAAAATAGAGTAGTTTCCTCCTTTGGGACCAATTTCATCTCAATTCGACACCTTCAAGTCTCCTTTCTAAAATTAATAGGTATTAACTATTATGAATGTATAAATATATTAAGTTATAAAAAATGTGAATTATCAACATTTGTAACATCTTGAACCAACAAGACACATCAGGGAGTGAAAATAGTGAAAATATTCTAAAATAACAATCCTGGATAGGACCTGCTAAAATAAATAAGTCTTAGAATTGAGCTCAGAAAGATGTGGAAACTCCCATTTTTCTTATCTCATTTAATTTTTCCATTATCATGATGTTGAGAAGTGGTTTCATGGCCAAAATAGTAAATAAAAACCATGCAGGCTCTCAAAGCATCCTTCTAGAGGTGATTTCTACAAGAAACAATATGATGCAAAAGGGTAAAGTATTTACCTCATTCCAATTTTGGAATAAGGGATCCATCTCAGTTTGATTAATTCATGAAAATGACATCATACGAATCAAATTATATTAGGGAACTAGTCAAAGATAGTCACTCAGAAAATGGGTGAAATCAGGAACATCTTGTTGTTTATGAGGGATTTGAAATATCAAGAGATGTATTGAAATTAAAATTTATTAAGGGGATGGTTGTAGGGATCATGATGAGAAAATCTCACTATGAGTGATGATGGTGGTCATTTCAAGCAATGCATACCTCGTGAAGCATTTCTAAACATTTGATCCATACTTGATAATGTCCTCACATATTGTTAGTGAGTGAGGTAACATTCACAATTGTTTCAGTGTAGTGAGAGGTCAAGAAATTGGAACTCATTCTCAAACATGTATATGGTGAAGGAAATACATTTCCATGAGCATTGATTGAAGAAAAAGGTTTTTTTAAACCATTTTAGGTTTCCTATCATGTGAAATCTTATGCAAGAAGGTGAACTAGAAATAGTTCATTATGTTCATAGGTGAAATGGGAAGCTCATGTGATAAGTTAAAGATCATCATATCCTGACTTTGCCATTGTGTCCGAATCTCTCCAAGGAATGATTCAAAATGAGATAATCAAGCCATTGAGATACTTGTTAGCATTGTGTGTTTATGTTGTAATTGATGTTAGCTCCATTTATGGAAAAGGGTTCCATGAGGTCAAAAATGGTACATATGATGTGTCATGGGTGTCTATGAGTCTGCATGAGGTCAGCATGGTTAGGTCATAGTTTTTCATGGTTGAGCTAGGTAATTACAGGCTTATTTTTAGCCCTAGTGCATGCAGAATGAGGTATAGGTATGAGATATGGAGCTAATAAATCTTGTTGGATCATGAAATTAGTATGGTAGAAGTATACCCAAGGTGTATGGTGAGTTTCATGTTATAACTTAGAGGTTCGATGCATATTTTAGGTCCTTGGGAATTAAACATGTGAGAGCAAGCAATTTAACATAGGTAAGTCTTAACGGTTAGAGAGTTTCAGAGATATTTTGGCTATATGGTGAGTTTGAGAAGTTATATTATGTTTTCATGATGCTTTATGACAAGTTTCAGGTCAAATTTTAGAATATATGCAAGTTTTGGTAAAATCAGGTAAGTTACAATGTGTTTTTAAGGTAAATGTGGATCTTATGATGCTCGTTGTGAATTGTATTATTTGTATGGGGATATGAGATCTTTAGAATATATTTTAAGGTCATTTATTAACCTTTCAAAAAAATAATTAGATGGTTTGATCATCACTTTTTTTATGAATGATCGTTAAGAAGGTAAGTTGGTTTGAAATCCTAGCTAGGAGTAACTTGGAGAAAAGTGAGTATACATAGCCTATTTTGATTGGTTATGCAAAATTTATCATATAATGTTGTAGAGGACTCTTCCATATCCATAGAAAGGTATATTAGTGCTTATAATAATATGTGGACCCCACCTAAAATTACTTATTTATGAAGAAGTTTGGTTTAAGGGAATATCATCCAAAGGAGTTGAAGAATAAAATGACATTTTTTAGCCTTGAATTTTATCCAGGTTTTCATGATATTTTCAAGTCATGGTTGTAAACAAAAATTTAAAATGTACCCTATTTGTGAAGACTAGTTTTTGGGGAAGTTTGGAGCAGTATGCACTAAAAGTGACATTATAGGAGCTATAGGAGGATTTAGGAGATGATTCAAGTTGTGTTGTGAATCTATTTTATATATATTTCTAATGGTATATCAAAATTTTATTTTTGATATTGTATGCAAAATTTATGACCTATTCTTTGAGAGTCAAGTTTGAAGGATACTTATTCTAGCATGGTACAAATGGCTTCATGAGGTAAAGCATAATTTATTAGTGCTTATACATCATTACTAGGATATTTACTTGTTTTGGTTAAATTTGGAATTGGTTTTGTTGTCATGGATGAAGTTCGGCTAATGGTCAGTTTTGAGTCCAAGAAGGCATAAAAAGTAGTTTACAGAGATGAGCTTGTTTGAAGGCCTTCCACTTTGATTTGTAAGGAGTTCCAATATGTTATATAAATTTGATTCATATATATTTATAATTAATTATTTATTGTCTCATGATCAGGTGTTTTGGTTAGTCATTGAGGTCAATTTGTGAAGAAGAAGGTAGTTGATTTTTCAGGGTAGTTCTGTTTTTGCTAAAAGATTGAGTTGTTTGAGGCATGAGATGGTTTAATTGATTCCTTATATCACCTTTAAAATGAATATGGATGGATTTTTTTCCTATTTAAATAATTTTTAGGTCCTTAAAGATGTAGTAAGGGTGTTAATCAGCTGAGTTTGCAAAATTGGGTTTTGGGTAGCTTATTTTTGTGAAGAGGAAATTTTATGTGGTTTGAGCATGTGTATGTTACATGAGTTATAAATTACATATAAATTATTTACATATCCTTGTAATTATATAGAGTGGTCACACGCCATATTTGAGTTGATCTTGGGTGGTCATGAGGCCCAAAGGTGAAATCTGGGTGCTTGGAGCAACTGTTTTGTGAAGGATATGAGCCAGTGGACCCATTTAATGATTTATTTAATTGGTTAAAGTAAATTTGTGGCAATTTATTATTATTATATGTTATATTACATATTTATTATGAATTTTAGATCTTAACTAAGCATGTTTTTGTATGAGTGGATTTTTCTCATCCTAGTGATGGGGTTTTAAGACTTTTGGTGCAAGTTGGATGGTTTTGGGCATGGCCAACATATATGGGTCATATGTGACTATTTTAATGAATTTATTTGAATTTTATGAAGTTTAATTAGTCATGAAAAATGTTTAGGACCAACCTCACTTGAGTTAGAAGGGAGATAAACATATAAAAGTGAAGTGTGATCTCATTTTGTGAGTTATTCTTGCATGAGTGAAAAGTGTGACCCAAGTATAAGTATATTTCAGGTATGATGGAATGATATGAAGTCTAAATTTTTTTATGATAGGTTGAGTAATGACATAGATCATGTGTGTAATATTTTAGAGACAAGAAAATTCAAAGAATAAAAAGATATAATGAGTTGAAGGAATGAGGGTTTGAGCAAGGGTTTGTGAGCTGAATTAGATATATCCATCAGTTGTGGAAGAAGAAATATTAATATATAATCATCATCATGTGGTTGAGTTTTTTCTTAGTCATCTTAGGGGGTTGTATCCTCCTTATGGAGTTGTTGCTTCACTAAATTAGGGGTTGGTGTTCATTTTAGGGTTGATGCTCTACTAAACTAGGGGTTGGTGCTCCTTGTAAAGTTAGTGCTTCACTAAATTTATTTTTTGTGAGTAATATCAGAAACATTTCAATGGGTTTTCTTCACCATGATGGTTTCTCACTTATATATGGTGTTCATGTGTCTTCTTCTTTATTTCATGTTGTTGTGAATGTTTAATGCATAACTTATGCACATATATGGTTATGGATGCTAAATTAATGATTGAAATGGTAAATGAATTGAAAATTTTGTAGGACTAATTCAACCCCTATCAGTCCATTTTTCTTCCAGCAATTGTTATTAGAGTAGGTCCTTATGAAAAAATTCTAACAACCTTCAGGAGACCCTTGAAGCACAAGATGGCTAAGAAAATCCGGAAGAAGAATCAAGAGTTGAGATCCATGTCCAAGAAGGATGAAGAAATCATAAAATATCTCGTGAATCAGTTTGAGATGGTTATTTCATATTTGAGTTAAAAAGAAGAAGAATGTGAAAGATTGAAAATAAAACCTTGTGATGTGTGTATGTATGGAAAATATTATCTCAACGAGATGGAGATTGATCTACAATATGATTTAGCATTCCATAAGATTCATAACATCAGATTCAAGTCTAAAATCAAAGGTATGACAACTATTTTAAGGCCAAGGAATAAGAATGTGACAAGATTAAGGAAGAGGTACAAACCCTAAGGGTCAAAAGAGATGAAAATCCTAATCTTGCAGATCAAGTAGTTGGTACTAGTTTTAAAGGAAGCAACGATGGTAGTGTTCATGGAAGGAAGTTCTATTCAAGTCCTAATCCCATTAGATAGAAAAATTTAATGAGTTATGTAAAATTTTATGGGTATTTTTATGTTTGCAATGGTTTTGGTCATAAAGCAAGGGATTGTAGGAATTTTTTGAGTTATATGTATCCTTGGAACAATGGAATAAAATAAAAGAGTGACCAGTCAAAGGAAAAACAAGAGGTTGTTTGCAATAAGTGTCATATCAAGGGTCATATTGTAAGGTTTCTCTCTCATGAATCATCTAGGAAAGTAAAAAAGGTTGTGACTCCCAAAATGAAGGAAGTGTGGATGCCAAAATCCATCAAAGGAGAACCTATTTTATTCAAAGTCAATTATCAAAAGGAATCCAAGGAGATTTCAAGCCCAAAAAAATATGACAAGATTCCTAATCATACAAACTGGGTCAAGAAGCTTGAGTCAAGGGTTGAAGTAAACCAATTACCTATACTTGAGAAGTTAAATAAATTATGCTTTTGGGATACCTCAAAGGTTAGAAGGTATTTTAAGTGATCTACTCATGATTTTTTGAGTTCTTGTCTTATAAGGTGTATGATTTTGTATAAGTATGCCACCCATATTTGTCTTTAATGTTTGGTTGTCTTATTTATATTTCTCCTAAAATTCTAAATCTTAGTTGAGTATATCATTCCATGTAGTGTTTGTTGTCTTGCATTTAAGAGAAAGTTTGTATTCATCATGATTAGGAGGTCTAAGCATTGAATTCTAATGGAATTTGTATATATAGAGTCATGATGACTTGTTAAAAGGTCTTTGAGTATGTAATGTCACATCCTAAAGTATGAACTATCTTTGTGGAAGTCCATAAGTTGAGTGCTTGTGTAACATAGCTGAGTATCAAGTGTTAAAAGGATGATCTTTAAAAAGAAATAAGTGACATAGAAAAGTGATCTTGTGAATGTCATAAATTGGTCTTAAAAGTGGTCTATAGGGTATGTTCCTATGAGATTCCATAAGACATGTTTTAGTCAAAATATGAAGACAAAATCAAATTTTCAAGATTTATATCAAGTGTCAAGGGATTGATTCGTCAAGCATAAAGGTCTCAAAAGTGTTTTCAATGTCATGAGTATGTCTACAATGTCTAATTTTGTGCTTGATTCTTAAGCATATCTATGATTAGTCTGAGATATGTTAGTTTCTTCATTTCAATGGTAAATTTGTTTCTATTATTCATCATTGTTGTATAAGTTTGTTCATCATTCAGAGTAATGTCATGACAATGTGCCTTATGTTATGATCTTGGTTCATAATTTTCCTTGTTAGTAACATGTGTTCATGGGATTTGAGATCAATTTTTTTAAATGAAAGGTCTCATAGGTATTTGGTCTTAATTATCACCTATCAAGTGCTAAAAGTGATTATAGAGGAGTAAAATTGTATTTCTCAGCTAGGTGAGAGTGTGTACATTCTGAGAAAGATGTCATGATGCATTTCAGGTGGTTAAGAGTGTGTCAAGTTATAGAAAGGTTTTTGTGTATTTCAAGTTACTACCATAAGCATGTGAGTGACTTGTAAATCTCATGAGAAGTCCATAGTATATGTTCAATTCTGTTAAAATCAAAAGAAGGTAATGTTGATCATGCAAAGGTGTGACTTAGTTTCCTTATGCATATGAGAGGATTTTCTAAGGTTACTTCAAGGTGTCAGAGAAGATGTAAAGAATCAATGTGAAAAAGGAATAAATACTATATTTGATCAATAATTAAGGAGTCTTTCAAGTGTAATAGCAGTGTGTGAACTTGTAGAGGGATCTTAAAACATGATGGAGAGTTAAGAGACCTTAAGGTGGTGAGGTGGATCACTATAGTTGTTGATGCTTTAAAGAGGTATCAAAATCATGAAATGATCTCTCCAAAGTTGCATGAAGCCATGAAGGCCTTTTTAGAATATGATGCTACATGTGTGAATATGAAAGTCTATAGGTATAAGGTTATGTCTGAGAATAGAGAAGGATGTTTAAGTGTCATAATGAGCTTATCACGACTCAGGTGGAGTCACGAAGATCTGAAGTGATGAATCAAGTTTGTGTATTTCAAGTAAGTTTCTCAATTAATACTGAATGTATCAAAATCTTTCAATTTTGTTTCATCCTTATGTACAGATCCCTTAAAGGGTGCCAATATTGGTGTTTGAGAATGATTGTTATCTAGAATCCATTTGAACTACATCAATTTTGTTCACATATAATGGTTGGGTGCCTTGAAGCCTCAGTGACAAGGAAAGTAAGGAATTATTGAGATCATGAAAGGTTATGTATCACCAAGAGTATTTGGATGTATGTAAATTGACAAAATAATAGAGCAATATGTGTCCACTCTCAAAAGATACCAAGGTGTAAAGGACATAAAGTGCTTAAAATTCATAGTCAAAAGATTTGAAAAGATAAGTTGCAAGTTTTTGAAAGTATTGAAGATAGTTAAGGCTCATAAAAAAGGTGTTAAGAATTAAATTTGGTTAATCTCTTGCAAATTACCAAGGTCGTTTCTATATCAGGACAATTTAGTAATCTGCTATAGGTTGAATATTATTAAGTTATATTTGAGTGACTACAATTCTTGCACTCTTCTTAAAATCTAAGTGTTGCAATTAAGAATGAGTCAAAGGTGAAAAATACATTGAAGTTATTGGTTTTTACTAAATAAAAGAGAGAAAGGAGGTTTCAGTGGAGGTAATATTATCTCAGTGCACTAGAATAAACATCTACAGTTAGAAGAAATTCGTGTTCTAGATTATTGGTTAACAAAAATTCTTGTGAAATGAGTGTCTCAAGTAAGTGAAAAGGTGTAAAGTGCACACTACAGGTATTAGGGTGATGAATGATACAAGGAAATACTATTACAGTCTCATTATAGGGTAAATATGAGTCATCATGTCAAATGATCCTAATGAAGTAGGAAAGGTATGAGTTAGAGTGATGTTCACCATGTTCTTGAAAGCTATAGTTAGTCTCTTAAAGGAATATCATATGATTCCTCAAACTCAGGAGGTGTGTAAGGGCTACATTGCATCTTATAGATGTTTCATGACTTGGAATGGAGTTTGTAATGTCCTTGAATGATATCAAGTATGATTCAAAGTATTTTTGGTTGAGAAAATAGGGCATATGGGTTTTTTAGTGTCTCTAGAGAAGAGGGAGATTTTTTTGACATGTAGTGTTTGTGATTGAAATGTCTTGACCTCATTCAAATGTGAATGGGAAAATGAGCTTGAATGTAGTATATAAGTTCCTCTTTTAAAGAAAAACAATGATAAGACAAAAAAATTCATGCCTTAGGTATCTTAGAAGGCATGTTCACAATGAAATATGGTTGAATATTGCAAAGGATATATGAGTTATTCTAATACTATAAGTTGTGAACATGGATGTTGAATGAAATTGTGAGATTCTTGATCCTTTAAGGTATGTGTCTCTATTTTTGACAAGTTAGATGAGTATGAGAAAATTCAGGGTACTATATGAACCTTTAGGAGTTATGAGATAATGAAGGCAATCATGTTAGTCTTCCATGTCAAAGTAAAGGTGTCTACAGTTTTCACATGCATAGGTTGAATAAATGTTCTCTTGTGAAAAATAAAGGGTGTCTAAAATATGGTACAAAGACCTAAAATTTATTAATCTATTAAAGGTGAATATGTTTGAGTGTCAAGGGGCTATCTCAGCTGAAATAGAGGAGAGCATGACTGTGAAAGAAGACTATAAGTTTGCGGTTTCTCAAAATGAAAAAGTACAGGTCTAAGAATCATTTCAGATATAGGGGGAGTTCACTTTTGAGTGTGATCAAGTATGCTTCAATGGTAAGAATTGTTTGATCCAAATATGTACAATCTTATATAAATAAGGTTAAGAATAGTGAAAATAAGCTTCAGGATAGGGTCATAATGATTGATCACTCCATGTGTCATAAAAATAAGATAAGAACTCAAACTTTTACATTTTCTAGTAGAAAAGGTGTCATGAGTCCAGGAGGAGTACTGAAAATATGTGTCATGATGTGTATGGTGTTCTTGTGCTTGTTAAAGATAGTCAAAATTGCACTAAAGTTGGTATTTAGGGACAAGTTGTCCTAAAATAAATCATGATAGGTTTTAGAGGAAAAAATTGTGTGATTGAGCATGAGAAAGACCTAGAAGATGGTGTTGAGTGAAAATGAAGAAAAATATGGTGAGTACACATTTAGGGGGAGTCATTTGCATGTTGATTACAAGTCCATAGGAACTTCATTTGCTATTGTTAGAGTAAAAAAGGAGAGATTTTAGTTCTAGGGGTAGCTTTCTGAGTCAAGTAAGTGATGTTTTGCATTGTTTCCATTGTGTCTAGTTGTTTGTTATCATTTTCCATATCTTATAGTCATTATATCATTTTTCATATATATCAAAGGGGGATAAAAACATCAAAAACATGGGAAGTATTCAAGTAGGTGTGTTGGTCTTGTTGGATGATATCAATGATTTTGAAGGTGGTTTCCATCAATGACAAAGGGGGAGATTGTTGGCCAATGTGTGTTTGTGTTGTCATTGATGTCAACCCCATTGATGGAAAAGGGTGTCATGAGGTCAAACATGGTCCATATGATGTGTCATGGTTGGCTATGAGTCTACATGAGGTCATCATGGTCAGGTCATGGTTTATCATGGTGTAGTTAGGTCATTTCAGGCTTATTTTTAGCCCTGGTGCATGCACATAGGTAGAGGTATGATATATGGAGCTGATTAGTATTTTTTGAGGATGGTAGAAGCATGGTGGTAGTTTACTTGAGGTGTATGGTGAGTTTCAGGTTAGAAATAAAAGGTTTGATGCATATTTGAGGCCCTTGGGAAGCAAACAGGAGAGAACATGTAGTTTGGAATAGGAAAGTCTTAATGTATGGAGATTTTTAGAGATATTTGGGATATGTTGTGAGTTTTATCAGTTAGATTATGTTGTTATGATGATTCATGAAAAGTTTCAGGTCAAAGTGTTGAAGATTATTGAAGATATACAAGTTTTGGTGAGACTGGGTAAGTTACAGTGTGTTTTTAAGGTAAAAGTGGACCTTCTAATGTTCATTGTGAATTGTATATTTTTTATGGGATGCCAATATATTTGGATTATATTATTAGGTTATTTACAAATATTTAACATAAATAATGAGGTGATTTGATCATCACATTTTTATGAATGATCATTAAAAAGGTAAATTGGTTTGAAACCCTAGCTAGGAGAAACTTGGATAAAAGTGAGTATACAGAGCATGTTTTGATTTTTTATGAAAACTTTATGATTGGATGTTGTAGAGGAGTCTTCCATATTTCTAGAAAGGTATATTATTTCTTGTGATCATATGTGGGCCCACCAAAATTTGTTTTTTAATGAACAAGTTTGGTTTAAGGGAATATGGTCCAAAGGATTTAAAAAATAAATTTGAATTGTTTTTATCCCTGGAGTTTCTATAGGTGTTAGTGATAGTTTTAGGTCATGGCTGTGAAGAAAAAGTGCAAAGTGTGTTGTATTTGTAAAGACTGATTTTTGGAAAAAATTCACTAAAAGTGACATTACATGAGATATAAGAGGATTTAAGAGATGAATCAAGTTGTTTTGTGAATATGGTTCATAGATATTTACAATGGTATATCAAACTTGTGTTTTTGATATGGTATGAAAAAGTTATGACATGTTATTCGAGAGTCGAGTTTGAAGGATGCTTGTTCCAGTAGAGTGTAAATGGATTCATGAGGTAAAGTGTCATTTCTAATTTTTTCAAACTTGGTGAAGATTTCTAATTGATTATAAATAATGTCTAAGGGTTTTACATTATTTTTCAAAGTGTGGAAGTGGTGTTTGTGGTGTTGGAGAAAGTTGGGCTAATGGTTAGTTATTTAGTCAAAAAAGGCATAAAAAGTAGTTTGCGGAGATGAGCTTAGTTGAAGGCCTTCTAATTTATGTTGGAAGGATTTACAATATGTTATGGAAATCTAATTAATATATATTTCCAATGTGGTATGGATTGTCTCATGATCAGGTGCTTTGGTTGGTCATTCAGGTCAATTTGTGAAGAAGAATGTAGCTGTTTTTTCAGGACATTTTTGTTCTTGCTAAAAGAATGTTTGAGGTATGAGATGGTTGATATCACTTGGAAAATTAATATGGATTAATTATGTTCCTATTTAAATAATTTTAATGTCTTTCAAGTTGTAGAAAGAGTGTTAATCATTTGATTTTGCAAAACTTGTTTTTGGGAAACTTGTTTTGGTGAAGAGGAGTGTTTCTGTGGTTTGAGGATGTGGACTTTTCATGATTTATAACTTGCATAGAAGTTATTTATAGGTCATGGTAATTCCGTAGAGTGGTCACATGCCATATTTTAGTTGATCTTGGTGGTCTTGAGGCCCAAAGGTGAAATCAAGGTGTTGGAAGTAACTATTTTGTGAATGATATAAGCCAGTGGGCAAATTTAAATCATTTATTTGATTTGTTAAAGTAAATTTGTGAGCATTTATGATTCTTATATGTTATATTACACATATATGGTGAATTTAGGAGCTTTAATAAGCATGTTTTTGGTATGAGTGGATTTTCTCATCCTAGTGATGGGGTTTTGAGGATTTTTGGTGCAAGTTGGATGGTTTTGGGAATGGAAAAGTTTTAGAGCCGACCCCTCTTGAGTTATAAGGGAGAGAAACATATAAAAGTGAAGTTTGAGCTCATTTTGTGAGCTAGTCTTGCATGGGTGAAAAGTGTGAACCAAGTAGAAGAATATTGTACATATGATGGCATGATTTTAAGGATACAAAATTGTATGGAAGGTTGAGGAATGATATAGATCATGTGTACAATATTTTAGAGCCAATATAATTCAAAGAAGAATAAGATATATTGAGTTGCAGGAATAAGGGTTTGAGAAAGGGTTTGTGAGCTAAATTAGAGATCTCCATTAGTTGTGGAAGAAAAAATATTTAGAGATCATAATCATTAGGTGGTTGAGTTGGTGCTTAGTCATATTAAGGGGTTTTATCCTCCTTTTAGAGTTGATACTTCAATAAATTAAGGGTTGGTGCTCCTTTTAGGGTTGGTGCTCTACTAAACTAGGGGTGAGTGCTCCTTGTGAAGTTGGTGCTTCACTAAATTTCTTGTTTATGAGTAATATCAGAAAAAATATAGTGGGTTTTCTTCCCCATTAGTTTTTTCGACTTATATATGGTGTTCATTTATCTTCTTCTTTGTTTCATGTTGTTGTGAATTATTAATACACACCTAATGCACACATATGGTTATGGATGCTCAATGAATGAATGAAATGGTGAATGTATGAGATGGTAAATGAATTGAAAGTCTTTTAGTACTGATTCACCCCCCCTCAGTCCATTTTTCTTCCAACAATACTTAGGACCATCATATGTGAATAATCAAATATTCATGTATTCCCTTGAGATATATATGAGAAAGAAGGTGAGGATTTCAAAGCCAGAAAGGGTAAGAGGATGATTTTTATTTGGAGTAACATGCTTGTAAGAATGGGAAAAAATTCTAATTTTCACCTATTATAACTAACTTATTAATGTTCCTAAACACTCATTCACCACCTGGTAGTGTTATCACACCCCAATGGAAGAATCATGTGCAATCACCTCAATTTAGTTACATTTATGGCCATAGGACAAGAGAAATACTCTATCTGCAAAGTGAGGATCTTTTTTAGTGAGTGAAATATAAGAATAAAAGGGTTTTGATCATTATTGATTTGATTTTTGATCACTAGGGTGAATTTTTAATGCCTAGAAAATTATGAAAGTTATCCTCACTCATTCCTTATAATTAGAAGATATCATCAAGTTCTCATTTCAACGAAGATCTCATAATAGTGTTTTTTAAAAACTTATTCAATGCTCTAGAATGTTCCTACATCTCACAAAAAAAGGATATTATGATCTCAGTACTTTAAGTTGTAAATATCTTCATCAGCAAAGTCTTCGATGTCATTGGATTGGTCAACCCTTTTCTCTCCTTCTCTTCCTTTTTCTCTCTCCATATTTTAATTCTTCACCAAAAATGTTCTATGTCCCTATTTTGTCCTATTCACTTAAGTGACCCTCAATACAACATTTTAAGATTCATTTTTCATCAATGAGAAAACTAATCACCTCTTAGGAATGTGAAAGGTCACAAGTGACAAGGAAAGGTGAAAAGTTGTGTCAGGGGAGATGAAAGGACAATTTTGAATGCTATATATTGGAATGAATTCTCCATTCCCAAAGGGTTAGAAATTTTTGATTGATTGTATGTTGTTGAGATTTACCACTACTACATTAAGAAATGAAAACTACATTTATTCTATTTCTAATATTATGTTCATCTACCCTCTCTCTTTACTTTCCAACTTTGTAAGCATGGTGATCTTGTGTAACCAAAAAGGAACCTTGTGTCCTTGAATGATGAATCTACAGAACTATGTGTCTCTAGTTTTTTAGTGTTGCTGATTGAATTCATTTTTATTTTCTTATAATTAAATGTGGACCTATTTTGGTATATGTATGTGAATTTTGTAAGCCTACTCACACATATAACCCTATCTCTCCTTATTTCCCCAACTCCCCTTTACCTCTCTTTACAGAAAATTCCTCCCTTGTGCTCTATACAAGAATGTTTCCACATGTATAGTGGATTATTCCTATATGATCCCTTGTATAACATCCACCCCAAAAATTTAGTTATTTTACATTCAATAATGTGAGCATCCCCATATCAAAGGAGGGGTTTAGCCTTGTGATTTTTGGTGAAAACCAATAATTTTAACTTTAAATAATTATTTCACTAACCCCTACATTTTTTCCCTTACCACTAGTAAGAAGTAAGGGTTCAAAAATGAAGAAAATATATATGTGAGTAAGGGTACCTTTCTCTTTTCCTAGTCTCATGCTACCAGTAAGAAGCATGGGCTCAACACCAAAGACTGTGAAGGATGAAAGGTGTACCAATTTTGACTGTTTTTGTATTTTGTATTTTTCTTTGTTTTTGTATTGTGATTGTTTTGGAAAGGTAGTTTTACCCCAAATCTCAGCCCCACATGAATAGGATGACCCAAGGCCTCATCACCTTAGACCAATATGGGTACACAAAATATCTAGGTAAAAAAAATTAGTGTTTTGTTTTAAGGAGAGATCTTCCATGAAAGGATGATTTTCCACTAGTAAGCTTCTAGACAAGACTATATGTAAAAACATCTAGAATGGAAGAATCCAAATCTTGGATGAGGCATAAAATTCCTAATACGAACATGATTAACCTTGTGTCAGATAGATCAAGAATGTAATGATATGATAATGAAATGATGGATATATATTCCAATGGATGAAATAATTAAAATTATTTGTACAAGAATTTTTTCTTATTCACTTTTAATTTTCAAATAGTGTTGTGATTAGGGGCTTAATATGGATCTTTTTTTTTTCAGTTTTTGATTTTATTGAATTTTCATGGATTAAGGTTTGTAATGGAATCATCATTGTGGAATAGGTCCGTGTTTATGAAATTTGAATGGTCCTAATTTACGAGACTTGGGAAGATGAGGTTGAATTCAAGGAAGTGGATTAAACGATTTTCAATAAATTTATGATTCAATTGGTATTGATTTAAGAGAATTGGGTGCACAAGGTCCAATTCCATAGAGTAGATAGAAGGATTTTCAAAAAATCTATAATTGGATGAGTCCTGATTTATGGTGTTTAGGTAGATGATGTCTAAGTTCATGGAGTAGTTCAAAAGGTTATTGATGAACCTATAATTTGAATGGTCCCGACTTACAAGACTTGGGTGGATGAGATATAAATCAATGAAGTAAATAGAAAGATTTTAAATATTTAGGTTTGATTGGTCCTAATCCACAAGACTTGGGAGGAAAAGGTCCAAGTCAATTAGTATATTATTTTATTTTTCCTAGTGTACGAGAATTAGGTGGATATGGTCCAAGTAAATGGGTATATTGGATAAGTTTTTTACGAAATCAAAAAACTTATGTGAGGGTAGAGGTAATTTGTCGATGTGGAGAATATTTTTAAATTCATATTCCATAAGACCTTTTCTAATTTTCTCTACTTCAATGTAGTATTCATCTAAGAATGACATGACGTGAGTAGTGAAGGACTGATCCATATATGGGCATCTAAGGCATCTGTTAGGATGTATAGAGAAAATATTAAATGTTTCTCCTTTTTCTATAAACTTTCTTTTGATTTCACAATTATTGATGAGTTCTTCATTGTGTTCTAATTTTGTGTTTGTGTTCTAATTTTGTGTTTGTGATGTTGATATCCAAAGATCACTAGGAACAAACAATAATATTATATTATTTGAATATTAAAGCTTGAAATGGTTGTGTGTTAATACTCCTAGGAACACTCACATCATGGAGCATACAAGCCAACATGTCTTGGAACTTATGTGATGTTTTAGTAAAATTCATGAGAGAAATTTGTGGAGATGTCTTAACTAACTATGTGACAATATCATTAGAAGCAACCGAAGAATCTGTATCAGATAACTATTGTAAAATATTAATAAATTCAAGAATGATTGTTTGAGGTATTATGGACGTGGAAGGATACAATGTTACAACTGTACAAACTTATTGTTGTTTCATCATTATAACACAACTAGGGATGTTAAGTGTAATATTAGGAGAGGAAATGATGGTATAAATATAATTTTTTGATGATTAACCTATTGTCTATATTATTCATTTGTACCGTGCATTAGAAAAGGGAAGTGAAAATCTTTCAAGTTATCATTTTCCATTTGAAGATAGTTGTCCAAACACTTTCAATTTCTGATTAAATTAACATAAGAGTATCTGAAGAAGAAGTTGACTCACTTTGGTTTATATATCATTATCCCTTATCATCTCAATATAATTGAGTTTCATCATGTAAAGAGTCTTGGAAAACGTTCAAATATTCACTAGAAGTTGTCATAGTTGACGTGGTTTCTATTTTGATAGCTCTGTTGTCAATTAAGTCATATAAATAGTGGCAGAGATTTGAAAAATTATCTGTACAGTGAAATTTGATGTGGTGGTATTCATAATATTATGATTATTTATACCACATAGATTTTGGTTTCCCTTTTGTGAAGGGTACCATAATTGCATGTTTTATCTTATTGGCACTTGTTAATTGATGAAATACACTAGAGAGACTTTCTTTGAGAGCAGTAAATTGTCATTTGAATTTACATGGATTAGTTTCTAATTGGTTGTTTCGTTGATTTATGATTGACTTAGGAATTTATATGAGAGATTTTTTTTGACATTTCATGAAATTTTTTGAATAATTCTTTGTTTGAAATTTTGCATGAGCATACAATTGTACTAAAGGTAAACACCTAAAGTGAAGTGGTGGTTTGTGAATTGGTTTAGGTTTCAGAGTCTGTTATGAAGGATTTGGATGTTTCTTAGTTTTGGACAAGGTGAATTTTGATTAAATTCATAAAAAGTTAATGTCCAAAATATAAGGCTTTGGTGTTGATTTGACGTTTGCAAGTTTTCTTAACTAGGATAAAATGAATACCCAAAGTTAATACTTGTGAATAGATTTTGATTTTACTTAAAATTTGATAAAATCAATTTCAAAGTATAATACTTAGATTGGTTGATATTGATTGTGCTTAAACTTTGAAAAAGTGAATTTCAAAATATAATGTGTGAATGTTGAAGTATAAGATGTAGACATAAATAGTGAGTTTTCTTAAACTTTGAAAAAGTGAATGTAAAAGTATAATAATTGGAAATAGAATAGATTTCTTAAATTCTAAAAAAGTGGATGTCAAAATATAATACTTAGGAAAGGAAAATATTTCTTAAATAATGACAAAGTGAATGTAAAAATCTAATACTTAGAGAAGGAAGAGATTGCTTAAATTTTGACAAAGTGAAGGTCAAAATACAAGACTTAGAAATGGAAAATATTTTCTTAAATTTGAACAAAGTGAATGTCAAAAATAAGACTTCAATATTGTTTAAATGTTGACAAAGTTAATTTCAAAAAATTAAAACTTATAGATGGAAGAGGTTGATTGCTTTTATATATGGGAATCCACAATTTAATACTTCTTATATATTAGCGTAGCTTGGATAAAGTAAGTACTTATTGGAGCTCACAATTGAACCCTTCTCTAAATGATGAAAGATTAAAAAATTTGAGGCAACATGGGATGCTCTCACAAGTGTGGGACTTGTAAAGTGAGATCAATCTCTACAAAAGGTTGGTTCCTCTACCTACTGCTAATGTTAACACTACTCCTAAAATTGGAAATGTAAACTATCTAATCCTAATCTACACATTCCAAGGGACCAATGTTAGTGAGAAAGAGTTAGAAGGATGCATAAAGGAAATCCTAAGCTAAATAGAGGTGATAAAACTAAGAAAAGGGGTTAATCACTCTCCATAAGGGGAAAGAAAGGGAGAAAACATGGGATGATATTGAAGACACTTGTGTCACAGAACAAAAATGTGAGGATTCACCTTTCCCATCATTAACAACACTTGAAGAAGGAAACAGGCAAGTAGGAAAGATGCACAATATACACAAGAATAAAATGGAGAGGGAAGAACACAATAAACCAAGGGTATAGAATATAATATCCACAAAAACTTGATTTTATTGATTAAATGATGCACAATTGGTTATAACAACGACAGAAGGAAAAATTACATTGCAGAGAGATGGATAGAGGTTTGAAACTCATGGGAGTTTGGCCGCCATTTTGGCATGGTTCCATTATAAAAAATAGGGATCCTTTTACAATAGATGAGTTCCACTTTTATATAGGAAGAGAAGAAAAAGAAAGAAGGAGAGAGAGGTGCTAAAATAATGGATTCAACCACCAAGGATAATCACCATTGATGTCCATCTTATACCACTAGACTGTATAGAGAGGCACCATTAAATTAGTGCACCTTAATTTCCAGGTTGTATTTTACCTTTTTAGCCACCAAAATATTTTTTTTTAATGTCAACATGAAGTACTTCATGATACCTTTCCAACAAGACTACTTTAGTAAGATTTGGAGTAACAGAGTGAGAATTATGGCCATTTTAAATTCTCAAGCTTGAGAGGAACAATAGAATGACATGTGGTAACCTCTGATTGGTTGTTGGGATTTCCTTTTCAACTTTTTCCTATGAGTTACTTCTTCCTTCCATGTGTTCACAAATAATACCATGCAGGATTAAAATTCTAATATATCTTACTCATTTTGTGGGTTTGAATTTTGCGGAATACATTTGGTTAAGAGAGGCATGGAATATCGCCACTTGTCTCCCTTTCAATGCTTGATATTGTACCCCATACCTACCCATTTTTTTTCTTGGACTGTTGACCTAGTGCCACATGTTCCCCTAATTTTTACCTCTGCTGAACTATCCACCATTTACCTCCGCTCCTAACTAAAATGTTTATTCGATCTCGTTTATTCTATGAGATTGATATCCACAAACATTAAATTTTATGAGGAGTACCAGAATGATTACATGCATCCCTATTTAACCCTTAATATTATGCCATGTGTCCTTTCTGACATGTGATGACTAGTTTTATCTTGTTCCTTGTGTATCTCTATGACTTGTGCTCTACCGCACGTGGACCTAAAACTTTACTTGTTCTAGCTAAATCTGAGAACTTGGAGTCCATAGGACATATTTTCTTGGGAGACCTACAGAAGCATGCCACGTGTCCCATTTTTAGCCCTTAATATATACTACATGTTGGATTGATACTCAATTTTAGGTATCAAGGCTCCTTTTGTATTTCCTTCCACTCAAATGCACAGGATGAGAGACAATTGGTCACTCCTCATTCACTACAGGTTTCTTAAATGGTTTAGTAGTTTTGACATTTTAATGTCAAGTGGCCCTCCAAAGGCTTAGCCTCCCTCTTTAGTAATTGGTAGGGTCTCTAGATTTTGTAGGTTCACCAAGCTTAACGGTATTTTAAATAAGATCCTCTTACGTCCATAAAAAATAAGTTATAAAAATGATCTCTAGGGGTTAATTGTTTTGAATTTCATGCACTGAGAAGGGGGGGTTGAGTCAGTGTTGATTGAAACTTACAATCAATTTCCTTTTTCTTTACTGTATCTATTGTTGTTAACTATCATTGATTGGTATACGCATGCAATATTGAACATGAGATCATAAGAATGAGAAGCATACACATACATTCACATGAGGAGACCATATATAATGTGGGAAACCCTTTCGGGATCAAAACCCACTGAAATTGGTGCTTATATTACTCAAAGCAAGGACTCATAAGAATATAACACATCTTACAAGATTTTTTTAGTGAGGCAACAACCCCATAAAGAGCTCCAACCCCTACACCTCTGATGATATTATGCACAGCAAATGACTCTAGTGAATATTACACATCACAAGATATTTCTTTTAGTGAGGCACCAACCCCACAAAGAGCACCAACCCCTAATTTAATCAGCACCAATTGATCTTTTGTAGGCACCCACCTACAAGGAGGCTACAACCCCCTAAGACTTCTAAGCTACAACTTATACTTATGTTCATAAGAAATTTGATCATCTAGTTTCCATGTTGTACATATAACAGATTATGATCACCTTGGTGTTTCTCTCTTTTACAAACACTCTGCAAAGTTAGATATGCAATATTTTCTTTACCTCTTTTCTGGTCTCTTCTCTCTCACATCGAACATATCATATTTTCTTCTTTTCTCTTCTCATCAGTTCTTTTTCTTATAGCTCTATCTTCTTCTACACATAGGTCTTCTCTTTCTCTCTCTATACTAGATCCTTATTATTCTTCCATGTCTTCTTTCTTTCTCTCTGCAATGACCCTATCCTCAGTTTATACTTTCTCTTTTCTTCAGCAAATCCATGTCATGCAGCTATATTTTATTACTTTTCTCTACTTCTTAGCTCGACTCTCTCTCTCTTTTCAGATCTTCATTTCTTCATCTCTGAAGCTCATGAGAGTTTTCTTGTAATGCATCTGATCAAAATTTCAGACTTTACTCTCATCTCTGCATTACTCCTTCCACCTTTCACTTGGATTTCTTCTTTAACTCGGATGCATCGTTATCTCTATCGAGAAACCTTTTTCGTTGTGTTACTCCTTTAGCAATATTTTCTTATTTCATCCTTGAAAAACACTTCTAAATGATGTCGAGATTCCTCTATATATCCAATTGACCCATTCTCACTTCAATTTGTGTTTCGTGTAATCTTTCCTACTTTTTCACCTTAAAATCTAGTTCATTAAATGAATGCCACTGTCTCTAGATTTTACTTTTCTATATTTGTCTTGTTTACACCTTCTATGCGTCTGACAGAAATTATTTATGAGCCAAATCCTAAAAATAGATTTCTTGTATTTTAAGGATTTTCTTGTGATCTTGAATAGACAAGATCCTTTCTCCTCCAATATTTTATTTCACCTTGGAATCAAGAGTTTTCATTGAAAATGCAACTGGAATTCATCAATTCAAAGAAAATTAAATGTTGGCAGCTGAAATAGTTCAATGTGGAGATCTAGTTATACATGCAGCTGTAATCTTCAAACAATCAAATCACCATTGATTTATATGAAAACTCTTACTTCTTCCAATTTAAACTCTATCTGATTGTCCTTAATTCATCTCTAGTTTATATTTGCTCAATCTGTGGCTTATCTTGGCTTCTTGGATCTTTTCCCATGTATCGTGGCATCTCCCTTTGGTTTGCAACATTTCTCCTTCATTGGAGGATTTTCAATTATCTGTGATTCATCTATGCTTCTCCCCGATTCGCAATGTCTTGCGGTTATTATTCCATGTCCTTTTCCTTTTCACATATTTTTCCTTGTAAGTGACTCTCCCTGCCTTCTAGTGACTTTGTTTCACGTCTGTGAAACCTTCCTTTAATCTGTAGCTTTGTCATTTCCATGATTTTCTTCCTTAGTAACTTTTCTTTTTCTTTTTGGTTTTTCATTTATGCACAGCTTCCTCCTTAGTTCCCTTTATCTAGCATCTTTTGTAGTATTTCGTAGCTATCTCCATTCCTTAGTTCTTCACAACGTTTCTCCTTACTCACGGTTTCTCTAGTCTTATGTGGATTTATGTCCTTCTCATGTTTGTACTTGTCTCTTTTCTCTTTCAGCTTTAGTGGCTTTGTTCCTTAGCTCACGGAATTTGCATACCTTTTGAGGATTCTTCTATATTTTTGCATCCTTCTATAGGTTATTGGTAGCTACTTCAATACTTTTCTAGTTCTTTTTTGAGTTTCATGGCTAAGTCTTCATTCCTGTAGCTTTAGTTTTTATTTGAAACATTTCTTACGATGTTCAACAAGTCTCCTTAACCTATTTTACACTTTGGCGGTTATGTTTTTACCTTTTCAAAAATATCTAGTATTAGGCAGATATCTCCTTGTCTTCGTGGCTTGCCTAAAAACTGACTAAGTCCCTTAGAACTTATCTTTGATCATCTAAAGCCTATTTCACATCTAACTAACCTTTAATGTCCTTATTTGAATTTTGAACACCAAATTCACTTTCATGAAGCTATTGCATACTAATGAAACATTTGTTATCCTTCAATGCCACTATTATGTAGTCACCTGGTTCAATATTCAACCTTCATCTTCATTACTTACTCATGTTACCAAATTGACTCCTTTTTGCAATCAATGTAACTTGACATCAATGGATTCAACTTGACATCAATAACAACACATATGACACATAAAAAGGTCTAACAATCTTACCCTTTGTCATTGATGGGAACACTTCAGCCTGTAGAAACCTTAGAACCTTTTTATGGAAAAATGATTGCATACCTAAATTCACATTTCTCATGTTCTTCTATATCCATGGACTAGTTTCTTGTTTCTTTATCTCTCCCCCTTTGACAACAATGAAAAAGGTCCTTCTATCCCACACATAACTTAATATATTTGTAAGTTGGTTTCTTCATGTGCTTTCCTTAAGAGGATCCCCCTAGGCTTATGCTTCTTATCCATCTGTTCTGTGGTTTCTGTGACAATGTTGTAACTGAGATGATGATACTAATTATTAATAATAAGCTAGTAAACTAGATCCCCCTTGCATTTGGCACTTATTTGGAGTTGATAATTCCTTAGAATGCTCCCCCTAGGACTATGTTCCATCTTCTTTGACTCCCCTCAGTAGAAAAACATATTCGATTGTTCACTGGTAGCTCCCCCTTGGATTATGTTGCATTTTTATCTATTAAACAAATCTCTTTGCGATGTGGTGTGCTTCACTCCAATTACCTTAAAATAGCACTAAGATCTCCTTGTCCACATGGTCTTGTTGAGGCTGTGTTTCATCTTGTATGTTGCATATTTCTGTCTCAGAAACTTTTCCCACAATATTAATGCCTTCTTCTAATTTCATGATCTCTGCCTTCTTGACACTTATCCATTATTTAGTGTCCTATTTCCTCTTGCAGTGTGCATTAATATGCTCAGGAACAAACTTTTGAGAATGCGGTTTGAATAGTTTGGAGATATCAATTGTTACACTACATAAATAATCAGGAATTTGTCACCAACATCTTTGGGGGCTTAGCCTATGCATATGAAAATGATGCCCTCTTCCATACCTTTAACTATAATTATTTTCTCATTACATATTACTTATACATATTCTGTTACTATTTCTCAGCTCACAAAATGTGAAAGTCTTACATTACTTTACTCATTAGTAGGTTCTGTGACAAAGACAATTCACAATTCTTGAATAAGCACTTCTATGATGAACACACACATGTACTTTACACATTTTGCATTGAAGAATTATGACAGCATACTTGACGCTTGATACTTATGATTGGAATTTTTAGGCATCAAGATTCACATATGACCAATACACGCTAAAGCTAGATTTTGACACTTGAATAGGCTTTTCTTTTGAGACTCAAAGCATAAGGATATTTGATCACATGACTCATTTTCAACCATGGAAAAACCATAACATGATCATTCTCATCCATACATACTTAACGAATATCAGAATAGTTCTGAATCAGATTCTACCATACAAACATCTTATTCATTGATTCAGGATTTATCTCATGGCTCCATTTCTAACCTGACTTATACCAATGACAAGGTTAATGAGACACATGCATGAATATGAGACAATTGAAAACTTTCCTTTCATATGCCGGCTCAGGGGATTACACAAGGACTTCAATATGCAAAGCACTATATAACATAGATCAAATCACATATGACATAGCTTAACATCTTGCTTGAGTCATTACACAGTTGTTACAGACACCAACCACCATTCTTTAATTTCTTGTTCAAATTCATGATGAATTCTGAACTATTCTTCCTTCAGATTTGGTATACCTTCTAGAATCTTAGAGAAGATAAATCATGTTCTTCTTAGGCATGGTTAGAAGAGCAGAAAGTCATAAAAAAAACATGATGACTTAGTTCTATCTTTCTTGGTCCTTGTATTCTTATCAGTCTCTTTATATGTATTCTTTTGTATTAGTGTCTCATTACTTGAGTTCTCATTTCCTAACTGTATTCCTGCGAGATATATATACTTCATTTTCTCTATCACCTCTTGAGGAAGAAACTCTTCACTATTTGTGCTTGGCTTGTCTTCATTCTTATTTCCTTTGTCACCATTCATTGTTTCCTGATGTGTTTTGGATGTTTGAATTTCTACCTCATATGACTATGATGTTTTCTTTTCCTTCTTTTCTTCTTTGAGTTATGGTTTTTCTTCCTTTAATATATAAATCTATCTCATTTTATTTTCTTTAGGAACTATTTGAGTCTTGGAAGTTTTTCTATGATTCTTAGGAATCATTTTCATGGTAGATATTTCTTTTCTTTCCATCTGAAGGTATGGAACCTATTTTTGTGTTTAGGTTTCTCATTTTGATAACAATGTTTTGAATAATGCCCAATTTTATGGCATGTATAACACATTTTATGATTTATTCTTTTATCTAAATGTGTGTGATCATTGCTAAATTATATTAAGGATTTTTCTAGGCAATACCTAGCAATGTGTCCTCTTTCATGATAATTGAAACACTTCATATTCTTCTCATACTCAGATCTTTTATCCCTCCATGGATGTTCTTTGTCTATCTTGAGCCTTTTACACTCTGCGGCCTTGTGACCAAAACCATAACATGAATAACAACATCCATTAAATTTTATTTCATACTTGGATGTGTTGGGTTGTTTGATTGACTTCGATCATACAGTGTTAGTCACCTTGATCTACTTTTTGTTTGATTGCATACTGGAGCTAGATTTTTCATACTCCTTATTCTCTGAGCATCTTTGATAACATGTTTGTCCTAAATCATTTTTCAATCCTCTTTTCTTTTACTTGCTCCATTTCTTCTCTAAGAGCCATTAGATCAGCATTAAGTATTTCACATTCTTTTTCTTTGAATGAATTGATGTTTTACATTCCTCATGCTCTAATTCGCTAGTTTATACTTGTGTCATTTATGTCTTCACATTTTCTCAATTTTCCTGGTCTAGTTCCTTCTCGAATGCCTTCATGGATAAGCTGATTTTGTCACATTTTTAAATTTTTCCCTTGAGATATTTGGAGATCAAATTGGCTTCTTCTTCAACCTCCTCAATCTTTTCTTCATGTTATTTCTCCATTTGGATCGCCACCACTTCATGATGTTTGGTTTTATCTTCTTTCTCTATCATAGATGTTCTCATATTGGTAATCTCTTCTTCCTTGAGCTTGAGATAGTTCAATAATTTTTCTGATTTTGTGCATTCTTGAGCATCCTTTTGTTTTTTCTTTCTCAACTTCTTTTTAAGGAGAGTGGTGTGCTTCTCATAGGCAATGATGTATGATTTCAATTTCTTTTTCTTATTCCTTCATTTTTCTATATCCTCTAGAGCACATTATAACTTAGATTCTAGATTTGCCTCTTCTTCTTCATCATCTGAATTATTATTGGAGCTGCTGCAAATTTCCATTGCCATCATCAACCTTTCTTTGTGATATTCATCTTGATACTTTCTGTAAGTATATTTTTCCATGCTTATTTTTCTCTAGGATCAACTCTGAGTAATTAAGATTTAAACAAGAGAACATTTTCTCTGATACCAATTGTTATAGATTTCATGTATTGAGAAGGCGGGGTTGAATCAGGGCTGATTGAAACTTACAATCAATTTCCTTTTTCTTTCATGTATCTATTGTTGTTAACTATCATTGATTGTTATAAGTGTGCAATATTGAACATGAGATCATAAGAATGAGAAGCATACACATACATTCACATGAGGAGACAAAATATAATGTGGGAAACCCTTTTGGGACCAAAACCCACTAAAACCATTGCTTATATTACACAAAACAAGGACTCATAAGAATATAACACATCTTAAAAGATTTTTTTAGTGAGGCACCAACCCCATAAGGAGCTCCAACCCTACATCTCTACTGATATTACACACAACAAATGACTCTACTAAATATTACACATCACAAGATATTTATTTTAGTGAGGCACCAACCCCACAAGGAGAACCAACCCCTAATTTAATCAGTACCAATTGATCTTCTGCAATAACCCACCTATAAGGAGGCTACAACCCCCTAAGATTTCTAAGCTACAACTTATACTTATGTTCATAAGAAATTTTATCATTTAGTTTTGATGTTGCACATACAATAGATTATGATCACCTTGTTGTTTCACTCTTTTAAAAAAACTCTGCAAAGTTAGACATGCAATATTTTCTTTACCTCTTTTCTGGTCTCTTCTCTCTCACATTGAACATATCAAATTTTCTTCTTTTCTCTACTCATAATTTCTTCATCTGATAGCTCTATGTCTTTCTGCACATAGATATTCTCTTTCTCTCTCTATACTAGATCCTTATTATTCTATCACATCTTCTTTCTTCCTCTCTGCAATGACCCTTTCCTCAGTTTGTACTTTCTCTTTTCTTTAGAAAATTCACGTCATGCAGCTATCTTTTCTTTCTTTTCTCTAATTCTTAGCTCGACTCTCTCTCTTTTCAGATCTTCATTTCTTCATCTTTGAATCTCATGAGAGTGTTCTTGTAATGCATCTGATAAAACTTTCAAAATATACTCTCATGTCTGCATTACTCCTTCTGCCTTTCATTTTGATCACTTCTTTAACCCGAATGCATTGTTATCTCTATCGAGAAGCCTTTTCATTTTTCTACTCCTTTAGAAATATTTTCTTATTTCATCCTTGAAAAGCACTTATAAATGACATCAAGATTCCTCTATATAGCCAATCAAACCATTCTCACTTCAATTTGTGTGTCGGGTAATCTCTCTTGCCTTGTCACCTGAAAATCTGGTTCATTAAATGCATGCCACTGTCTCTAGATTTTGTTTTTCTATATTTGGCTTGATTACACATTCTATGCATCTGCTAGAAATTATTTATGATCCAACTCCTAAAAATAGATTTCTTGTATTTTTAGGATTTCCTTGTGATCTGGAATAGAAGAGATCCTTTCTCCTCCAATATTTTATTTCACCTTGGAATCAAGAGTTTTCATTGAAAATGCAACTGGAATTCATCAAGTCAAAGAACATTAAATTCTGAAATTTTAAACAGTAGATTTCACCGTTCAATGTGGAGATCCAGTTGTACATGCAGCCGTAATCTTCAGATAATCAAATCACCATTAATTTATATGCAAACTCTTACTTCTTCCAATTTAAACTCTATCTAATTGTTCTTTATTTATCTTTGGTTCATATTTTCTCAATCCATGGCTTCTCTTAAATTCTTGGATCTTTTCCCTTATATCGTGGCATCTCCCTATGGTTTGCGACATTTATCCTTCATTGGCAAATTTTTCAGTTATTTATGGTTCTTCTATGCTTCTCGTGGATTCTGTAATATCTCACGACTATTACTCCTTGTCCTTAACCTTTTTAGGGATCCTTCCTTGTACGCGGCTCTCGCTGCCTTCTAGTGACTTTTTTTTCACATCTGTGACACCATCCTTTCATTTGCGTCTTTCTTATTTTTGCAACTTTCTTCCTTAGATAATTTCCTTGATATATGTTGTTTTTCCTTTATGTGCGGCTTCCTCCCAACTTCCCTTTATCTAGTGGACTATGTAATATTTCATGTCTATCTCCATTCCTTAGTTCTTCATGACTTCTCTAGCCTTACATGACTTTCTTTCCTTCTCCTTTCTGTACATGTCTCTTTGATCCTTTTGCTTTGGCAACTTCATTCCTTTGCTCACGGTCTTTGCATACCTTCCGTGGATTCTTCTATATTTCTGTATCCTTCTACAGGTTATCGACGACTACTTCAAGACTTCGACAGTTCTTCTTTGAGTTTCATGGCTAAGTCCTCATGCTAGTGGATTTCCTTTTTATTTGCAACTTTACTTGCGGTGTTCAAATCTTCTCCTTGACCTCTTCTAGACTTTATTTTTTGTCCTTTTTTTCAATCTCTAGTATTAGGTGGATATCTCCATATCTTCGTGGCTTTCCCAAAAACTAAGTCCCTTAGAACTTATCTTTGATCATCTAAAGTATCTTTCACATCTAATTTACCTTTAATGTCCTTATTTAACTTCTGAACACCCAATTCACTTTCATGAAGCTATTGCATACTGATGAAACATTTTTTATCCTTTAATTCCACTATCATGCAGTCACTTGGTTCAATCTTCAACTTTCATCTTCATTACTTACTCAGTTTACCAAATTAACTCCTTTTACAATCAATTTAACTTGAAATCAACTAATTCATCTTGACATCAATGACAACACATATGACACATGAAAAATTTCCAACATTTGGGATAACATATTAGCGAATCAAGGGGTAATCTTCCTGCTAGATTAAATATCAGTGGCATTTTACAATCCATTGGTCATGGAGTCGATCCTAAAAATTTGGAAAATTGATCATAAACTTGAAATCTTACCCTTTAGCCCTTATAAAGCACAAGGTGAACTTAGAACTCATTTGAAGATGCCTTGGACTTCTCTTTAATCTAATATTTTTAGTTGTTTTTGAATCAACTTTATTACTATCCCAAAGACTAAATTTTTATCAAGGAAGAGGCATAGAGACATCTGAATTGAAATTGATCTTGGGGATTGAAGAATACACTTTAAATACTACCATCATATTCAATTTTCTTCATAGAATGTGCAAACAAAAAAAATCCATTAAAAATTATGTAAAAAATGGAATATCATACATGTCCCAATTGGAAACATGTAGAGTGTTCACAATGCACTTATTTTCTAAAATCAAACCTACCTACCCTATTTGAACCAAACATAAAGGGAGACACAACCTAATATAAGCTAGTAGAAGTAGTTTTCTTTCCTCACAAAATTAGACCATGTAATTGATTTGACACTGAACATAGTATTTAATGAGAGTGAAAAATTGTTTTGAATTTGTTTTCCCTCTCCATTCAACAAAGTATCGGCAAGAAAACAAAATGGATACCTCCTTAAGTTGTTCTTCACTTGGTTAGAGGTGATGTAACTAAAATTTGGTGCTTTGATGATCATCCTCATGCTCTGAAGTGATCATGACTAGTATAAAATCCATTTTTAGCTCTATACTAGATATATAATTGATTGGGAAAGGCATGATCCGCTTGGTTTTTCCATATTATTTATTTGTAACCCTATGAATGGATATATAAGGAGCACATTTCTCATTTCCTTGGATATTTTCAAACCAATTTTGTTGGAGTGAGAAAATAGCTAAGTATTAGCCATGTGTAAAGGATTTCATGTGGTAAGGTACACAAGGGATATAAGGAATTATGCAAAGTTTAGAAGGGATGTGTGAAGGAACACATGTAAAAATAAAGTTATCATAGGTCAATGCACATGAATAGGAAATAGAAGAAAATTAATATGCAAAAGGTGTGTGCCATGCACAGAAAAGTTTTAGCATGCAAAGGGTTTGCACATAGGTGTAAATTAAGGACTCAGCCGATTTTTGAGAAAAGGCTAAAAATAGGAAATAAGGCCCAATTGGTCTATTAATAAGAAAGCACATGAAGACAAGGATAAATATGGCACATGGAGACAAGCTAAATATAGGATTAATGCATGTTAAAGCCAAGCTATTTATATATCAATTTGTAGTTAAAGTAAGATAGGAAAAAACATGGAGCCTATTTTGAAAACACCTATTAATAGTAAAAACACATATAAGAAGTGAAGGGCAAGTCCTCACCATGTATAATTAGGTGTAGTATTCTCATAAGAAGGTTCCCTTAGATAGTTTATGGATGTGTAACTCGTGGAAAGTCAGATATATGCAAGTGCTAGTATTATGTATAAGCGTATTGGTCTAGTGCATGGAGCTCATTGAAATATGGATGTAGTCAGTTTATTTGTTATGTTAATCAATTTTTTCTGCAGTGGATAATTGTGTTTGGGTAGCAAAGGTGATTATATCTAGGTATGGTATTACATGAATTCAAATACTTTTATTGATTATCTATTTTGAATGATTTCCTTATTATATGTGTTGTCAATTTATGATGGTGTATCTCTTTTATATTGTGTGATAATGGATATGATGAACATGTACACTCTAACCACATCTTGTGAGTGAATAAATGAGGTACCTAGTAGTTTTGCACACTTCAATTAAGCATTCAAACTTTTTCTGGATGAAGTTTCAATGCACCCAAATCAACATTGGCTAAAAAAAAGACTACATTTTGGTTCCATTTTTGGGACCTCTTTTCATTCTTCCCTTAGGATGTGGCATACATATGGTGTTCCATTTTTATTTGGATAATATTGAGCTTTAGTTACATGATGACCAGGATGTGTTTTCTCATAGATATAATACTGGACCTGAATTTAATGCACACAACTGAGTGGAAGTGAACCTCTATGATTTCTTATATGATACATTCTTTAGCTTCTTTCCAGTAGAATTATACCATTGGTTTACATCTTATGTAGATTAAAGGGGTGTCTTGATAGGAAGTAAACAAGTATGTATCCAAGATGATTATCAAACACTCTCTGATTCAGATGCATTGTGGACTAGAGTTGTAGATTTCTAGAGGGAAGGTGTTTTGTTTTGTTATACCTTATAGTACGAAATTTCATAATACTCATTCCTTGAGGAATGAGGTTCTAGTTTTTATGCGAGCCAAGGGGATCATATTTTTGTGTGATACCTTTAGCTATCATGATCTTTTTGATTGAACTGGGAATGGAAAAATTATCAATGTCAAGAGAAAACCCCACTATGCATGGGGGCAATAAGTAGGTTTGGGAAGGATGGTGTTGGTATAAGTTGGAGAGAGAGAGAGAGAGAGAGAGAGATAGAATAAATACTATTCATTTATAATGACACTCAATGGAGGGAATTCGAAGATGTGTTAAGAATGATGGGAATGATGGTTGGTGGTAGTGATGATAACCCTATAGAAGGTGAGAGACCGTAGGATCATGTCTTTCTAGTATTAGGGAAGCGTAGTAGAAGGACCCCTTTGGCATCAGATGAGAGAGAGTCTAAGGAGAGAATGAGAACTGCTAGTGCACATCTAACCCACCCTAGCCACATATCCCTTGCATAAGGTGTTTGGAATTTGGAAGTTGTTGTAAGAGATCATCATAGTGAAGGAGATTAGGAAGGTAATCAACTACCACCATGTTGGGTAGGAGATATAGGTAGGATTTTTTTAGTATCATCTCAGGAAATGCATATGGTAGTGCAATAGGAGCCTGTGTTTGGGAAGATTTTTTTTGGAACCCATTTGGTAGGCACTTCATTAGGAAAAATTAGTGGCATGCTACTAGTTGGAAGTAGTACTATTGGTGGAGTTATAGGATATACAACTGGTGTGTAATTCAACACTACCATAGGGACACAAGGTAGTTATTCAACAAGTCTCCAGTTTATAACGGAAGGCTCGAGAGGTTTAGGTCAGCCACTACATGAAGGAAAACCTAGTGGAGGACTAGGTTCAATATCTGGCCCCACTCTAGGACAAGGACCACATCAGATGGCACAACAACCTCAGAAACCACAACAGAAGACCCCTCGAATATTCTTTGAGATATCTCTATATTTTCTAGAGTACATAGGTGTGGAAGATACAGTTGAGCATGCACATACATGTGAGTTATTGTGGAGGGCTAAGGGAATAACAACTATTGACCAAAAGGTGAGTCAAATTTCCACCACACTTTAAGGGCACATGCACAACTAGTTTAGGAATCATGATCCACATTAGACGACAGTGGACTATGATGCATTGTGCACCACCTTTCAGGATGAGTTCCATATACCTGATTTTGAGTAGTAGAGTAGTAGCACACTAAAGGATATTAAGAAGGGATTGTTTGAAAGTGTAAGAGAATACAATGTGTGTTTAAATACTTTGTTTCCTAATATTTCCTATTATATTCATCAGATCCAACATGTGCACTGGTTTGTAGGAGGCTTGTTGATACCATTTTTAAGAGTGCTTTCACATAAAACATTTACCAATCCACGTAAACCATTGGAAGCACCATTACACGGAGAACTAGTAGGTTTGACATAAGGGTAAGTCCATTCCTTAAAGCCCATATTGTGGAAATGACTACCCATTTGGAGAAATTATCGGCCAATTCAGGACATGAGAAACGCAATGGACTTTGGTGTATTAATTGCAAGGTTGAAGGACATATGAAGGATAGATTCCCACATAGGAATGTGCACACATTATTAGTAAATTGTGATATTTTTCATAAGAATCATGATGTCTGTAATCATCCACTTTTACAGTGTGCACGCAGAAGAAGAATGTCTCTATTTACTACAAAATTTGTGATGCACATGCTCCTGACATAGTTGGTTTTCGTTTGACTAATCATATTCATGAGGCATGTGAAACAGGGTTACGTTAGACCATTTTGGCAAGTAGCTCATAGGTGTAGGAAGGATATTACAATGAGGCATGGAATAATGAAAATGGAGGTTTTAGAGGTGGATTCTAAAGTAGAGGCTTTGACGGTCATTGAAGGTTTGTGCAAGGGACATCTTACACATGTGGATCACCTGATCACTATCAGTGTGAGTGTCCAAAGAACTAATTTTACACCTATTGTGGAAAGGCACACAAGGTTGAAGATTTGCCAGATCTATATGCACACATGTGTAAGAACAATAAAAATAATAAGGGTATGACTATGATCAAAGTAGAGCATGTCAAACAAAAGGAATGGGAGCCTAAGAAGATGGTTGATCCTAAAATCTAACCTGTATTAGTCACCATACATATAAAAGTAGCATGTGCATGTGAGTAGGTTAAGATGAGACCTCACATCAAAAGTAAGAGGCGGTACATGTGAATTATCTAGACACAACCTAGAAAAAGGAAGTTTATCAGGAGACCATGGGAATTATCAAGGAGTTGCAAGGAGACATGCAATGTTTGAAGAGAAAGTGTAAAAAAGGTAACACATGAGGAGTGTTGAGTTACCGAAAAAGGATGTTGATGGTCTTAAAGAGGTATGAAAAATGCTCAGTCAGGAGAACATCATACCATTATTGGGAGAATGGTTATAAAATAGGATGCATTACACATGTGTGGAAAGGGAGCACCAGATCCTTCATGCTAACTTTCCACCACATGAACATGAATATGATAAGGATATCACTCTGGGTGCAATGATTAATGGATGGTTGGTAAGTAACATTCTTATTGATATAGGTACAAAATTCAATGTTCTTACCCTGGATGCTTGGAAGCAATTGGGAAGGTTACCATTGCATCCATCCTTAAATGTGTTATATATGGATAACAAGATAAGGACCATGGCTATTAGGGTATTAAAATATGCTTCTATCATAATTCAGGGAGCCAGGTTCATGGGTGATTATGATGCTTTAGAATAGGCTAAAGAAAATAACTTCCCTACTCTCTTAGAATGGGCTTAGTGTTATGATAATAACACAAAATTGTGTTTCAAAAAGAGATATATCAGTTTTGAGATAAATTATGAGTGCATTGTCATACACCTAGATGATATAAAGGTTATGCCTTTTATAGATCTTATCAATGAAGAGGATCTTAATAGAATCTATGTGTATACGTTGTGCAACCCTAAAAATATGGAACCATTAAAGGAGGGAGTACTTGATTTGGAAGATGCTCAATCCATGAGTGAAACCACTAGCATGGCTTGTGATAAATGGGCCCATATCATATATGAAATGGTGGGTCGTGAGGTGTGATAAAGAGTAACAAGTATGGTTAGGTTGTGACGTGTTAGGAAGTTGGGTAAAACCATCATGTTGAAGTATACTGGAGAGGAGAATCCTTAGTCATCATTGTGCATGATGGAGGAACAATAGCACAATGAAGGTGATAGGAGAAATATGATGGTGTATACATTACACAAGACATCAGTGTGATGGTGGGCTACACATAGAGACATTTTATTGGGGTGGTGCAAAATTGGAGAAATCTCCCCTCATTTATACATGATTATGATGGGAAGATCCCTCCTCTGGTACATATTCATAGTTGTGAAAGGAATTGGATGTAAGGACAAGATGCTTTACCACCATATCTATGGGTAAAAATTTTTTATTCTACTTTGCAAGGTTAAATTCATGCCTGGTATGTACATGCTGATTTGATGCAAGAGAAAGTGAAGTAGCACAACTTGAATGAAGGTATTGTTCATGCTTTTTAATTTTTTTGTACTAATCTATGAGTTCATAAGGGATTAAAGATAATGAGGTCCATAAATTTGGGGGATAGTGTGAAGTATTAGGATCTTATATTATAATTATTTGGTGATGTTGATACTAAGGTGTACGAATACCTAGTAGAAATAGAAGAGAAATAATTTGTGTGTGCTTGGAAGTAAAAAGAGAAGGGAGAGCTTGTATACCTCATAGATGATGAAGAGGTTGAGGACCTATATAATAAGCACACATAGGGTGCATGTGAGGTGTTGGATTCTGCATATGAGTAGGTACACACTTACCATGTATCATTAAAGACTAAGAAAGTAAACATTGGGACTGAGGACACACCTAAAGAGGTGATTATTGGTGATTACTAGTATGAACCAAAGGTTACAAATATCATTGAGCTACTACACAAATTTCAAGACATGTTTCCCAGGGGATATCATGAATTGAAGGGTTTACATCCATTATTGGGGGAAATGAAGATCAAGCTTAAGGAGGGTGCATGAATGGTTAGGAAGAGGACTTCCCACATGAACCCTAACCTACATGTCAAAGTGAAAGAGGAAATTTATAATATGTTTAACTCAAGAATTATTGAACTTATTGAGATATTTGAATGGATAAGACCCATTTTTATTAGCATTAAGAAGGATGGCATGATAAGGACCTCTGTGGAATACAGAGTTCTTAATAATTCATTTTTCATAGATCCTTTTCCTACACCATTCACAGAAGATATCTTAGAAGGGGTTGCAGGGGGTGAAATATTTTCTTTTACAGATGGATTTTTAGGCTACCATTAGGTAATAATTACATGTGAAGATCAGGAGAATACAACCTTTGTAACTGAATGAGAAGATTTGCATACAATTTCATGCCATTTGGATTTAAGAATGCACCAATAATGTTCTAACGCATCGTTTTTCAAGAATTTCAAGACTTTATTCATAAGTTTTTACATGTATTCATGGATTATTGGACCATTTATGGGCTAGTGAAATACCATTGCGACTGCTTGAAATTGATGTTGGAAAGATGCATGCATATTAAAATCTCTTTGAGCATCAAGAAGTGTATCTTTATAACTCTATTTGGTACTTTACTTCAACATATCATTTTTAAGTAAGGATTGTTGTTGGATTCAGCTAAGGTTACAGTTATTTTGGGTATGGAGGAACCTACCATTTAGAGTGAATTTTTTGGATTCCTTAATCATATTGGCTATTATCAAAAGTTTATTAATGGGTATACCAAGATTTCTTCATCAATGGAATATTTATTGAAAGCCAAAGGAAAGTTCTATTGGGGTGACGTGCAAAAATAAGCATTTGAGACCTTGAAATATAAGCTGAGCACCACATGTATATTACATTTCCCTTATTGGAACAATCCATTTCATGTGCATGTATATATCTCTAGTAAAAATATAGGAACAATGTTAGCACAACCTGATGAAGGTAATGATAATCATCCCATATGTTTTGTGATCAGGAAGTTGACATCGACTGAGAAAAATTATACAACTACGGAGCATGAATCTTTGTCAATAATATTTGTGCTTCACAAGTTTAGGTAGTACTTATTAGCCACATCATTTATATTCTATATAGATCATATGACATTGAATCACTTGGTTATTAATTTAGTTTTACAAGGGCACATCTTTCACTATAGCCTTCTCTTCCAAGAGTTTTATTTTTCAGTTATAATGAAGCCTAGAAAGAGCAATTTAGGACTTGATCATCTGTTAAGGATTAAATCTGGAGAGGATGCAAAAAGAATAAATTATATTATTCTAGATGCCTAGTTGTTCATATTAAATTGTGCGATGGATGATTTATAAGATACCACAATGTTCTTTCACATTAGATTTATGCCGAAAGGAATGAATACCTTGGATAGAAAATAGCTTTCCATATGCTCACCACCCTACCAAATCATTGAGATATCTATAAAATGGGTAGAGATGAGGTCTTGTGTAGATTTGTAGTAGAGCATGAGCATGAAGATATCATGGAGGAAGCACATAAGGGAATATCTAGAAGATGGTATTTAGGAGAAGCAACAATGTGCACGATCTTACTAGAAGGTTTATAGTGGGAAACACTATATAAGGATATCAATGCATTTTTCAAGGATTATGACCATTGTCAGACGATAGGTAAACTAGGATATAAGGATGAGATGCCACTATACCATATAGAAAGCACATAACCATTTAAAAAGTGGGAAATTGAATTTGTAGGCCTCATTATACCACCTGCATGTAGGACATGCACACACTATATCATGAAATGTACATATTACCTGAAAAGGTGGGTAGAGGTTGTACCTACAAAGGATTCTACTATAGTAAAAAAAACTAGGTTTCTATGAGAGTAGATTATAAGCTGGTATGGTTTTCCATTGAGCCTTACAAGTGATAGAGAAACACATTTTATAAGTGAGACAATAATGATATCACTGGTAGAGTTTATGGTGGAACACCATAAGACTACACCTTATCACCCATAAGCTAATGGAGTTTTTAAGGCCTTCAATAATGTTTTGGAACAAACCATGACAAAGATATGTGATGTTGAAAGGAAGGATTGGGATGATAAGGTATCAACTATGTTATGGGAATATAGAATAACTTATAAGAGGCTAAACAAGGCCACACCATTTTAGTTGGTGTTTTGTACAGAGGAAGTGTTTCCCACTGAATTTATGTTACCCTCTCTATGTATTACACCCATAGGAAAGTTGGATGATGAGAAAGAAATAGAGGAGCACATTGATAAGCTAATGTAATTAGATGAATGGTATTCCATTACAAGATGGAGTCAAAAGACATAGAAATATATACATAAGGCATGTAATGACAGGAATATTAAGGACAAGTCCTTTGGATTAGGATAGATGGTGCTCTTATATGAATCCAAGTTTGCACACCATCCTAGAAAATTAAAAGTGCAATGGTTTGGACCATTTGTAGCAACCAATATATTGGAATCAATCACATGTTAATTACAGGAGCTGAATTATACCATGTTTCCCGATTACTTCAATGGGAGTAGGCTGAATCCCTACTATAAATAATATTTTTTATACTTGTAATAAGGAAATCTTACCATTTTAGATTTAGATTTCCCCTTCCATTTTGTTTTGATCTATATTGTTGTAATAAGTGTGTTCACACGCATGAGATGATTACTCTATGTTATATTTATATGCATAGGAACCCGGATAATTGTAGTGTGGGGTGAAGCAGATGTAAGTGTGCCCAAGAAGAGAAATGTGAGGCTGGTACTACCTGGGAAGATGTTAAGAGTGCATATGAAGGTGTGAAAGGATGATGCGTGATGGAAAAATATATTGGTGTACAAAATATGGTTCTATGAAAATATTGATACGGTAAAAAAGTGCTTAAAGATGTTGGTACTTGATGGAAATTACTCAGATTAGATATCAGGTGAATGGAGAGTTGTGCAGTGTAATGCCAGGAAGGAAAAAAAAAGTTATACTACTTGGTAAGTGATGTAGACGAAGATGGGGTGTAGTGCAGGGAGGTGAATGCAAGGAGTTCTATAGCCTGGGAAGTAGTGGCATGCCTGAATGTTACTAACCATTGCACATAAGACCAGAAAAGGAAAAAATGTGTAAAAAATTAAAAAGTGCATTTATAGAAATAACTGGTGGTAGGTGGAGTGTAATTAATGCAACAAAAATTGTAAAATATATAAAATGGGAGTGGTTGAATTATTTCCCACCTTCATTTTGAAAACTTGTGCAATTAGAAATCTTGAGCAACGAAGTGCAAAGAATAAAGAGAAGTGCGAAGAAAAAACCAGAGAGTCAACACAAACTCGAGCTAGCTCACATACCTTGACATTGAAGAGATCCTTATGAGAAGTAGTAGTTGGTTGAATATTATGAGAGGAGTACGTAGAGTGAAGATTCACAGACAAAGAAATAAAGCTAGGTTTGTAGATCTAGGGCATGGGATTTGTAGAGCTAATATTAAGGCACAAAGTTGGATAAATAGTATAAGGGTGAAGAAATATAAAGGAAAAAATATTAACAAACAAAAGAATTGCATGTTTTGAGCAAGGTGTTGAGATTGTAGTGGGGCATGCATCACATCAGTTTTAAAAACCAAACTAGCTGGGAAAGAGAATGATGTCACCAAGGAGAACTCTGAAGGAGAAGAAGAATTTCGTTGATGAGGCACCCGAGGATTGGTTCTTAGAGATGAAATATACCCCTAAGGGTTGGGAAACCTTGGGAATCAAAGTTTCATAGTTAAAAAATTATCAGGTACAACCATTATGCACAGGGACACGATGTGGCCATGAATAAGGATATGATGTGCGAGCTAGACACAAGGACTATGGAAGGGTAGGTGATATTTGATGACTCTATGTGGAAGACCCTAGAGGAAGTAGGATTGCTCCAGCTATTTGAGTTTACTTACTTTGGAAATCTAGTGTGATTTTTCCAATGACACAAAAAAAATTAGTAGGTAAAATAAACTCCCCATAAATATACTAATGTCATGTCAAATTTCGCAAATAGAGCTTCTAAAAGTAATACATTTGACAAAAATCTTCTTTTTAGTCCTTTGTTGCTGGACACATATATCCAATTTTTAAAATAAGGCATTTTATATCACACAAATTAATTTTTATCAATAATGCACATATCTAATTCTCGAACACTTTATACCTTTCTAATGATTTTGTACTTCATAAAATTTATGTGATAAAATTGATAGGGAAATTTGTTTTTTAGTTAAATTTGTAACCTTACAAAAACTTCTTGAACTTTAGGGAATATAATTTAAAATTGCATTTTTCATTTTATGTAATGTTATAAAAATTCAATATTATATAAATTATTTTAAATCATTACATGTGTTTTTTTTGTATCATATGTAATGATTTAATAGGTTTCTTAGAAAATTTGAAGAAAATCTTGATATGGCTAAAAAATTATGGCTATAGTTGGAAATTCACATGGTATGCCACCTCCCTCCACATGTCCACATTCCTCTTTATAAAATCTCTCTAGTCACCCAAATATATCTATTATTGAACCCTCTTCTGATCCACATCTCACACCTCTCTACCCAACCAAACCAATGTTAGATATTTATTGTTCATCCTACAAGTACTGGAGTAAACCCCATCCTCCCACATTTTTTATATGAGATGTCATAACCATTCTCCAGCTCCTTCCCCAAACTCTAATGTAGGACTAGAACTTTCACCTCATGGTTTACTTAAAATAGGTATAAGAGGTTTTTTTTGGTAATAAGAACAAGAATATATTCTTGTATACTTTTGGGGATATCTATCCTGACAAAAATGGATGGTATATTGCTATGTTTTAAATGAAATTCATATGTTTAATTCAAATTACTTTGTTAATTGTAAGTTATTAATTTATCTTTTACTATGGTTTATATTCACAACCAATGAATGATAAAAAAATATTATGATGTAGACATTACAAAATAGCCATTAACAAGCTAGCCAAGAAGGAAGAAAAAGATTATTGTGATGTTTTTATGTCAATTTCCCATTAAAATGCAAAATTTGGGTGTTGAAGAAAATTCAGGGAATGTATGGTCCATTTTTGGATGAGGGTAAGAATATTTCTTAAGAAAATTATTTGAATAATAATTAATTTGAATGATTCTATAATATTTTATTACATTGTGTTTTATTTACTAAATTATTTTTATAATACACAAATATTTCAAATCTGCATTGTTGAAATCATGCGACTAGAGAGAGATAATTTGAAAACAAGTAAGATATACTATAACCATGATGAGTCAAAAAAATTGGGAGGTAAACATTGTTGTCTAACTAAGTCATGTTTACTTTAAATTTGTATATATATGTGGTTTATTTCATCATTATTTTTTACTTTTTAAAAAATGTTATGCTAATATAGTTATAAATTATTTGCATGTCTACAAGGTACAAATCTGATCCATGGTGTTGGTTCATTGATTGTTGGGATATTCATTATTCAATTCAACCAAGATAGAAATAAAAAATAGCAAATGCCTAATTAGAATAGAGTAAAAAGGTCATAAATATCATTGGTCATGTGGGCTTCATTGGAGCATGGGCTAATTTGTAATTATCATAGTTTAAATTAGATTCTAGTAATAAATGTTCAATTTTTATTTTTTAAATTACAATATAAATTAGCAATATATTTGCATTTTTCGACATGAGGACTATGGGGAGCCTATCAAGTCCTGACATAGGGATCATATATGTACTTATGGATATGTTTTTCTGTAGAAGGAAATAGATTCCAATGGATTCCAACCATTGCATGTACATTATTTCAATTTATTGTAAAATAGATTTTAAAATTATTTATGATTTATCAATTATTATGAGATTATTAATAGTTGTTTATTTTGATTTGATGTAGGGGACACACAATATTACCCCTGAGATAAAGTGTAAAAACACATCAAGAAATGAATGGGAACCATGTCACTATGGGGGTTATCATTTAATGGTTACTTCATATATTTGATTTAGTATTCAGTATGAATTTGAATGTTGAAGAGGGTTGTCGAGGTTTTGATGATTCTACCATTGAGGGTGGTGTTACTCAGGAGATGGAAAGAATAAGATTTGGGGGGAAATGTAGATGAGGACCCTAATATTTGGGGTTGAAATTGAAAATTATGACTTCATATCATGGATGTTGACCCTAATATTATATGTGATCAATCATGACTTTATAACTATTTTATATTATAAAATTATTATCAATTTTAATAAATTATTGAGCGGTTTGATTATAATGTTTAATTTATTATTGTTTCCTTCAATTTTTTCATGTTTGTATTAAAAAATTATATAATTTAAATCATGTTCTAATTAAATTTTCTACTTTAACATAATATTTATGTTCTATGTATTCATTAAAATTGACATTAACATTAAAATTTTATAACTAAATTTGTATAACATAATGACATAATTAAAGAAACAAAGTTCAATAACACTTTTTCATATATCATTTTATTGAATAAAGTCACATAATAAGTTAAACATAAGTTGTAATTGAATACATATTCAAGTCAAAATTGAATTCATATGTAAATCACAATTGAAGCCACACTAATGTAGTGATTGAATTTTCACTAAAGTTGTAATTATTGATGGAATTCAGTCATAATTATAGATTGACTAAAGTATATCTAAGTTACAGGTATCAAAATTTAATTCAAGATTATGGTCACAATTAAAGTCTGATTTTAAGTCGTACTTAGTGTCATTTATTAATTCTAATTTAAATAAATTTAAATCTTTATAAAAGGAATGAGATCAAATTAATATAACAGTAACAAGAAATATCTAGCATGTAAAGTACAAATAAGTATGCAAAATAGGAGATAAGAGTGAATTTTCTTATATTGGGAGATATGGATTGATCTTAGGCTTGAAATCTACTAGAATAGGCTGGATTTGTACTATGTGAGATCCATCTAGAAAATTGAGATATAATATTTCTTCAGACAAGAGCACCCATAGTAGGACAGGACCACCTCGGGCATTAGTATTCTTGCAATAGCTCTGCTTCTAGTCTTTTCAGGGTCTAAACTTAGCTTCTTCCTTTCATTTTTTATCACATCCACTTCATTTTAGGGTTCTTGTGTCACATGTGTACCTATAAAATAAACCATATATACCTTCATGAAGCTCAAGAAAAAATTAGATGAAATAAATAAGGCATATTCTTTAGTCAGACTAACTTCGGCGGTCACCCTAATGTTATTGTCACTGAGTGCTACACTACATTTCAGACTCTATGTAGTTCTTGTGTGTGTGATTGGAATCATGTCCCTTGAAGCTAGGTTTTCCTTATACTAGTCACACCAAGATAAAATGATATAAATACTTTTCCCCCCAAGATTACTGTGTGAGATGGAATTCAGAAATGCCCCTTCCTATGTAGTGAATGATGCAGCCCAAACATGTTCTTTAAATGTTTCTCTTTTCCCAAGTAGTAGATAGTAAGTATTAGCCCCAAATTTTCCTCCATTTAATAAGGATAATTAATTCATATATATATATTATTCCCTTGTATGAATTTTTCCATTAAAAAAAAGAAAATTTGACCCAAAGTAATAACAAAGAGTTTAGAAAAGGTACCAAATGATATAGCAATTTAAAATCAGGAAAATTAGGGGAAAGGATAAAATCGCCTAGAGGGGACAATAGCACCTAGGGTGCTTCTGTCTGTAATAGGAGGTAGTTTTTTAAGATGCTTGGAATATATAAGAGTTAAAACAAAGATAGGTCACATTTTGTCTATTGTCTAAAATTAAAGTGATAATTGTAGACAACTAAAATCCACTTACGTAGTTTTAATACTAAAATTGTACTAATTATCCTCTTTCCCATCATTTCTATTATAAATAGTGATTTCCCACTAATTAACTAATGTTCCCCTCTATTTCAGTGAATTAACAACACTTTGTTAATTAACTAGCCTTTACCCCATTCTAGATGCTAATTAACGACACTTCATTAGTTATAATCCTCTTCAAATCAATTAATTAACTATTATTAGTTAATTAAGCCTTTATAACCTTGTATTTAATTAATAAACCTTCTTATTAATTAAATCCCCCTTTTAAATCATCCAAATCCTCCATATTTTCCTCTAAATCACCTCTAAATAGATTTATAATTTTATCCTAGCCTATTAATTAATCCCATTTGATTAATTAAATTATCTCCAACTTCCATGAGTTGCTAATTCTAATCAATTCTTTCTAATCATGCTTATCCCTTATAATTCTACTTTATCTTTTTTCCCACATTCACTAGCTTTCTATCTTCTCCCAAATTAGAAAGCTATATAAAGGACCTATCCCCTTCCTTCAAACTCACACCATGCTTTAAATAGTGATTATTATAGGCATATGATAAGAGCATTCTCCACCATTGAAGAAGATTATTAATCTTGCCTCCATTCATTCACTCTTTGTATTAGAGTAGTAAAGGAAGATCCATACATGGCCTTGTAGCCATTTTAGAGATATCCTTTCCTCTTATGAGAGATATCCATCGTTTGATTCCTTTGTGATCTTAAGGAGCAACTTATAATTTAGAAGGCATATCAAATTTAGTAAGAATTAGCTTGATGTTTTCAAAGCTCCATTTAGATGCATGAGTTTAAGATTTGTATCTTGTATAGCCTTATCATGATGTTAATGGTAGATTAGTTTAGTTCTTTTGAAACTACTTGGTGTTAGTCTCCATTAAATTAGCTTAGCTTATTTAACATACATATATTTGGCACACCCGGTGAGATAAAAAGCCAGATCAAGATCAGTCTTCTCAAACTAAAACTTCCAATCCTATTCGGACTCTACTAATCTCTTTGATTCCCTTATTGGTTGTATCGATCCATATATTGATCATGTAAACACTATTAGGATCAAGTAATGAGAGTGCATCGTGGAAATGTGACGTGCTCACCTTGTTAACCTAAAACCTCCTCTTCCTACCCCTTAGGATAGTAACTATGATATTTTAGAACAGATTGAGAAGACCACTGTTAAGATTTTGATCTTAGATATTCTTAAAATATCCAATGTTCATAAATATATCCTTTATAAAACACTTCAGGGGTTAGTATTTTCAACTGACATTGATCCTACGTGCTTCCAAGCGTTAGTTGCACAATTTTTTCACACTAAATACATTACCTTTAGCCAATATGAGATTCCTAGTGATGATCATACACATAACCTACCCTTGTATACAGAAGTCACTGTCAATTGTAAAAATATCAAAAGGGTGCTTTTGGATGGCGTATCTAGTCTAAATATATGTACTTTAAATTTTTTTAGATAGCTAAGACGCATTGACACTGATTTGGAGCCTAAAATCATCATGATCAAGGCTTATGATAACACATAACAAAAATCAATTGGTATGATCACTTTGGCTATGGAAGTTGGGAACACTAGTCACAATACTTGGTTCCATGTCTTGGACTTGGACCTTCCCTATAATATGCTCCTTAATCACCCATGAATATATGCCATGCAAGTCATTCCTTCCACATTCCATCAATGAATTAAATTATACTATGAAGGATAAATTTTTACGATTCTAGGGGACCCCTAACCCTTCGCCCATTGTAGAGAATTGTTGGGTTATTTCCCTACTACTTATGAATGTCCTTCCATTAAATTGGCTACCCAGTTTCAATCATCGGCTCTTTCCTCTAACATTGATCTAGATACCTTGTGCTCTCGTAAGGATGGTGCTTCTACATCGGTATCTCCCTTTGCTTCATGAGAGATGAAATTTATTGCAAATGGATGTGGAGAATATAACCTCCAACAGGCTCTCTTAATTTTCAAAACTCCCTCTATCACCTAGAATACGTGTGGTAGTGCCTTGCTACAAATATCAATGGTCCCGAGGAACACTATAACATTAAGATACTTTTACTCTTGGTGGCCTTTTGCTAGATGAGAAACTACTCCAAAATTCTATATCCCAACCTCCTAGATGATGAGATGGAATCCATGCTATCAATCACCCAAATATGTTATCCCAAATAAAATAATGTATGTCTATGGGATATCAAAGGATATATGGATGTGGTATAAAAAAGACAAGGTGTGCAAGAAGCTCTTCCCATACCACATCATAAAGTTTGAAAGATATGTGTATCAATATCCGAACGTATGGGTCCCATCCTCCAGAGGTCAAAGCAACATATTCTGAGTGAGAAGATAGTTCATCTTATTATGATAGTAAAACATATTCCCAATGTAGTCTCTATGAAGACCTTACCTCTACGAACATGTTTGCTAGATATGGTTATCTTAACCATATCCCCTATCATTTCTAAGTTAAATCTTGTCTATCCTTCCCTTATCAACTAGGACCAACAACAACACGTGCCAATTGATTTATTTGAGAATGACAAAGTAATTGGTGATTTTATGGGTCTCCATGATGGAATTCCTATTGGAGACCATAAGAAGGGCTTCTCCATTAATCTTGATGCATATGCACATACTTCAGAGATGAGGTTGAACTTCATGGTCAACAAAATTTAAAAGGATAACAAGGGAGAAGATATCAGTCAAATAAGCCTTGTAAAAAGAAAAATTTCAAGTCCTATAGTGAAAACCTCTTCAAGGCACTTACAAAAAAAATAAATTGAAGCCTCGAAGGACATAAAAAGTGACCACTCTAAGGGTGAATAATCTCATTGAGATGCCATTAGATGAAGATCTCAATCATCCCTCTTGATCCTACATATATGGAAGATGAATCCATATTACTGTGCTTGGAGGAGACTATATATGTGAATATTGGAACTAGAGGATCACCCTAAAATTATTAAGTTGGGATCTTCACTCTTAGACATAAGAACATAAGACCTTTTTCATTCTCTTAAGAGAATTTTTAGACATATTCTACTTGGTCCCATATGCAGACATGTCTAAGCTTAAATCCCTCATTGGTAGTACATAACTTAGTTGTACACAGAAGAAGCAAATCCAATCAAGGTAAAGAACTTAGAAAGATGCATCCTCATGTTGCCCTTTTGGTTAAAGAAGATCTGGAAAAAATATTGGGAGTAGGGTTCATTAGGCCTATTGATTATTTACGAGTGGATTTCCAACATAGTTCCATGTATCATAAGAAACCCATTGGCATCATAATCTATACAGAACTTAAGAGACATCAATAAGGAATGTCCAAAAGATGATTTTCCTTTACCTAACATTGACATGATTGTCAATTCAATTGCTGGTTATGAGATGTTATCCCTCATGGATGGATTTTTAGGTTACAATTAGATCAAAATTATAGAGGAAGATTAGCATAAAATTGCCTTCATAACCCCTTGGGGAATATTCTGTTATCAAGTGATTCCCTTCAGTATTAAGAAAGTAGGTGTAACCTATCAAAGGGATATGATATTCATCTTCCATGACATGCTTAATGATATAATGGAAGATTACGTTGATGACATCTTGGGAAAATATAGTACCAGAGTAGAACATCCTGAGATCTTACGGTGGATCTTCTAATGAATCAAATATTATAAGGTTAGACTAAATCCAAAGAAATGTGTTTTTGGTGTGCTATTCGGAAAGTTAATAGGATTCATTGTGTCAAGAAGAGGAATTGAAGTTGACTCGACAAATTTCACTGCCATTATTGAAATGCCTCCTCTAAAGAATCTCAAACAACTATGTAGTTTATAAGGAAAAATCTAGGCTATTTTCCGTTTCATTTCTCAACTCGCAGATAAGTGTCATTCCTTTACACATATTCTCAAGAAAGATATTGATTTCCATTGGGTTCCTGAATAACAACAAGCATTTTCCTTAAGGATTATTTGGCCAAACCGCTTGTTCTTATGCCACCTACTCCAGGTGAGCCCATGCTATTGTACATCTTAGCTACTCAATTTGCAATATGCACGATTTTGGCTTAGTATGATATAAATTCAAAAGAAAAATCCGTCTACTATCTCACTTGCACTTTGATTTCCTATGATATTAACTACCCACAAATTGAGAAATCTTTTCTAGCTGTTGTTTCTGCTTTCCAAAAACTCCACCATTATCTATTGAATAACAAGATCAAGCTCATTTCGAGAATTCATACACTCAAGTACTTATTGTCTAAACTAGAACTTACTGGGAGGATGGATAATTGGATCATATTTCTCCATGAATTTTATATTCAGTATGTAAATTAGAAATTAGTTAAGGGGAAAGTACTTACAAATCAACTAGATAAGGCTCCCCTATCAGAAATATAACCATTAAGTATGGAGCTGCCAGACACTCTATGATGTATATTGAAGAATATGTCACATGAAAAATGTACTTTGACGGATCAGTTACCTTTCATGGTTTAAGAGCATGAGTTGTGCTTATCACCCCCGCTGGTGATCCGAATCCTCAAGCATTTAGAATTGGCTTCACATGCACTAATAACATAGCTAAATATGAAGCCTTGATTGTAGGACTCAAATTTTCTATACAATGGGACATCAAACATGTTAATGTTATTGGAGATTCAAAATTAATCATCAAGCAAATAAACGATGAATATAAGGTTAAGGATGAAAAAATCCTCCATTAAAAAAAATTGGTGGATACATTGAAGGAGTTATTTGTATAAATCACGTTCCAATAGATACCTAGAGGAAAAAATCACTCAGCAGATACCTTGGCTACAGTTGGATCTATGTTACATATCCCACCTGGAAACAATGACATGCCATTATTTTTTGAACAACTAAGAACACCAATTTATGACACGCCAAAATATTGTTTGGTGTGTGAAGTGATTGGTACCTTATCCCCCTGGTTTGTTGACATCTATAATTACCTATATGAAGAAACATTTCCCCCTGCCATTTCCCATTCCTAGAAATAAAACCTAATCCAGCGCATAACACGATATATCCTCCTTAGAGATACTCTCTATCATAGAGGCTATGATGGGAATCTGTTACATTACCTTGATTTGAAAGAATCTAACTTAGCGGTCAAAGAGGTGCATGATGACATCTATGGGGCCCATATAAGTGAAATGGTTCTTGTTAAAAATATATTAAGAGTAGGGGTTATTATTGGCCTACCATGGAAACTGATTATTGTCAGTATGACAAAAAATGCCTTATGTGTCAAAAGCATGATAATCTGATACATGTTCCAATACAGTCATTGCAACCCATTACAACACCGTGGTATTTTTTAAAGTGGGGACTTGATCTCATTAGGAAGCTTAGCCCTAATTCCTCTGATGGCCACAACCATATCATAACTACCACTGAGTATTTCACAAAATGGGTAGAGGTTGTTCCTCTTACTTATGTCACTAGTGCGTAAATTTCCAAATTCATTACGAATCACATTATCTATCGCTATGACATTCCCTCTACCATTTAATTTGACAATGGAAAGTATTTTAAGAATAGGAAAGTAAAGACATTGTGTCAATGCTTCTAGATTAAAAAAATGGTCAACTCCCTATTACCATCAAGGTAATGGATAGGCTGAAGCCTCGAACAAGACTCTTGTTTGAATCATGGAGAAGATGGTTAATAAAACTGGCTGTAATTAGAACCTATAGATTCATCACATCCTCTGGGATTATCGAACATCCATCTACATCCCTACTGGTGCTACTCCATATTTATTTGTTTTTGGAATAGATGCTATCTTGCCCCATGAGATTGAGCTCCTATCTTTGTGCATATATTTGAAAGATTGTTTAAACAAAGAGGAAGACTATAGAGTGTCCAGACTTGTACAATTAGAGTTATTGGATGAGAGCTGCTTTCACACATTGGACCATTTAAAAGTGTATCTGAATCAATTGTGCAGAAGCTACAAGAAATGGATCATACCTCACAACTTTGAGATATGAGACCTTGTCTTGAAGAAGAATCAGTTAACACTACCAAAGATTGAGAAAATAAAGGAAATTTTGAACCTAACTGGTTAGGATCATATGTTTTGGTCAATAAATTTGGTTCAAGAGCATGTAAACTTACCGAATCAGATGGTGATGAACTTAGGGAGCCTATGAATTCCATGCATCTCAAGCTTTTCTACGCCTAAGTATGGGGGACCTCTTCAAAAATAAAAAGTATAAAAATAAGAAAAAGAAACAAAAAAGTAAAGAGAAAATAATCCATCCAAATTTGAAAACCATGTAAATGTGACACTTTAGACAAGTCCTTTGGTGAAATCTAGTTTCCAGCGCCATCGAAGGATTTTTTATTCACAAACATCTCACACCTAGGGGTACAGTGGATTTATCCTAAGCTATTTTTTTCCCATGTATGAGTTTATTTTGAGCCTTTCCTTCATGGCCTTGATCCAAATGATCCTATACTTACATGGAATGAATTTTTCCTTTGTACATTCCCATCTAACACTTGGGGTAATCCTTTATATCTTCAATTTCTTGTACATATACGTGATGCCCTATTACATTCCCCATCTAATGCTGGGGGCATCCATGCTTATTTGTTTCTTGTACATAGTTTCAATTTTTTTTTATAAAATCCCAAAAGCATTCAAATACACTTTGAAAAAACCCTAAACATTCAAAATAGGTTTCACCGGAAAATAAACCAAAAACAATATAACATTGTCCCATCACAAATACAAAAAGAATGCAAAACCATTTCAAAACCGTCCCACAAAAATAAAGTAGTCTTTTCCTTACTTAGTTGTTTGTCTGTATATAGTTTTTTTGGATTGTTGTGTGTTGACTTACATGCTTTTTGGATTAGTTTATTCTTTTCTTGATTAGATTAATTCTTGTTGCATTGTTCATGTGTGTTTAGAGTAGATTTGATTATCTTTTTCTTGTACTTGTGTTGTTTTCTTGTACATTTTTTGTTATCATTTCATCATTCACATCATCTATATCATCACATCTAACATCTATACATCTCATCAAATAAAATTCTAAGCTACATCATCATAGAAATGGACATCAATATGTATGCTAAGATAACATCATATAATATCATCAATGTGGAAATAGGGATTATTTTTATCCCCCCTCATCATAGACCATAATAAAAACATGGGCTAAAACATGTTATCTCATTAAAAAAATGTGAGAAATAATCAAATTCCATCATCATCATATCAAATTAAATAATTAATGTCCATATACATAAGTGTGTCTCAATATACATCAAATACAAAAACAAACCACTATGGGCATGGGTAAAAAATGTGTGCCTTAATCTTGAGGCATAGTAAATATATATATATATATCATGTCAAACATCATGTGCCTTAATCATGAGGAATATACAAAAAATAGATACATGGATACATAAAAAAAGTCAACCCTAACTCTCGCCATTATGAGGACTTCTTAGATTATGTTTTGGTGGAGGAATCTACTGTGGTAGGGGCATATGTTATTGTGGAGGAATCTACATTGATCTAGTAGTCCTGGATGGTCTCTGAGATCTAAATCAAGAGAGACCACTAGTAATCTGACTATATCGTATATCCCTCTATCCCTTTGGTACTACTCCATAATAGAGAACTTGATAGTAAGTAGTATCACCCGTGGCTGATACAAAATCATACACTAAATATTGATCTCCTCTTGCTAAGACTGCCTAGTGGAGAACATCACACACTCCTCTCAATGTAGCTATATTAGCCTAGAGTTGAGTCCTATCACCTCCCCATTGTGCTCTATATGTCATGCTCTGGTGTCGCTATGAAACAACCATATCTACTCACCGTTGTAAGGTTTACACTGTAATGAAAGCTATGTCACCATGCTACAGAGTCATATCTCTCTCAAGTTGTAATATGGCCATGGATGGCCCACCTGTTCTTAGAATAACCCTGAATCCAATAATCTATATTTGTGATGACCTCGGTGATTATCCCTATCCCGCACCTATTATAATATGTGGAGGTGTTGATCCCCATCCATCTCCGTCACCCCCACCTACTACAATATATAGACTCGTTACTTAAGGCAGTGAAGGTGGAACCTAAATCAAGGGCACCTTGTATGCCTTTACCTATACACCCTGTGTTGGAATCAGTTGTGTCTGCACCTATACTTGCACCTATGTCTAATGTTGTGAAGCCTTTTATGGTGGTACCTGTTGTAGTGGTACCAACTGGGGTGGTGCCTGTGGAGGAGGTTATACCTATGGACCCTTCTATGTTTTCTCCTGTGACTTTGCCTATCCCTTTCCCTATCCATGCTCTCCTTATAATGCTACCTCATCCTCTAGCTACCGTAACCTAGCCCTATCTCATAGAGCCTGACCCTGAAGTCCTGATGCTACTACAACTATACCAATAGATATTGTGACCTATGGAATGGTGATGTGTATGGGAAATACTATAGCATACCACGGATTATAATCCACGGTGGTCCTTGGGTCCACTATCTATCTATGTCCATCCCATCTCTTTGGGATGACACCCTAAAAATATCAAGTGCTCTCCACAATCTAATGTGGGGTCTAAAATCAAAAGTCTCATGAATTTGGTGCACTTACCATACCTCATCTATGGGAATGCCATAGATGACGCCAAACTGCCGCTGGACCATGTCAACATGGTACCACTCCAAAATATGTCTACAAATGCCTATAAGAAAGTGGTCCACCTTAGTGATGTTAAGCTCTATGTCATCCTCGCGCTAATGATATAGATGGTATGATCACCATGTCACCATATGCAGCTATAGATCATCGAATTCTCATCTATAGTATGTTATGTCTCCTAGATAAGATATGACATCCTTTCCTATTGGCTCCCATTCCATACAAGATGGATCATTTGATGCTCTATCCTGTAGCACTCTATCTGATAGCAATGTGGTCCCACAACCAAATATGTAGAAGTGTAGCACTGACCAAGATCCTCATGCCTCTGTAGGTAATCAAATGTAAATCCTGCTACAAGTGGGCCAGTATGCATTGACCCCAAGAAAATACCTCTCCATCCATGAGTATGTACACCACTCCTATCAATTCGAGTGGAAATTGAGTCCCCATCTTGTCAGGAAGCAAGTAGTCGCTAACAAGAGCCATAAGATAAAATTGTAGGTTTCCAATCCTCTGATACTTGAAACACCTATAAAAGTAGATGACCATGCCCTATCGAGGAATATCCTGTAGCTGAAATAGATCCCATATATGCGCTAGAATTTTTCCATATTGCTCATCATATGTCACCAAGATACCATAAAAGGGAACTCATAGGATCCTATATATGTCCTCTAGTGTCACATTCATCTCGCTAGTAGGAAGTCTGAATTTTTGGATCTCAATGTGTTATCTCTATGCTAAGGTATTCAGGAGGCTATGGTCCAACATGATGCACACAAACTAGGTAATATGTGATAAACCAGTCGCTGTCATAATAGAAATCAATCCTCATTGCTCTTGCCAAGTGAAAGTCTGCTTGTACCCTTGTAGGCATCCAAGTTGAGTAATCTCACTTGAAATATTACCCAAATTACAAAATTAACATCATTTATTCTCATAACATCTTCCTATGTTGTTCTAATTACTTCTAGTCATTCCTAAGTTTGTCTAGAAATATTCAAATTTCCTCTAATAATCTTCCAAACACCAAGTTCTGCACTATCACAACCCTTTTTGCACTAGTGCACTCCTTTTGACACTAGCGCAAGCCCATGCTTGCGTACTCTTTTTTTACAATAGCACAAGCCTATGTTTGTGCACGTATTTTCATGATGATGCCTCGATCTTCAAGATAGAACATGAATAAACCTAAAATAAACCTAGTTTTATGCCTATGTACACATTTTAATGCTAGCACAAGGCCCTTCACACTAGCATGCCCAAAGGCATGCGCTAGCGTTAACCTGTCATCTTCTCCTAGCCAGAACAAGTAATAAGTGCACTTAAAATGTAAACTTTTGAGTTTCTTACTAGGATACCATCTTCTGGCACCCTCTTGGACTCTCAGACTCAATCTTTTTGATGCCTACGGTTTAGAATCATTTCCATCTCTCTCGCAGGTCAGAGTAAAATCTCTCAACAAAGAAGTAAAGTGAAATAGCAAATAATGGGTTGCGATGGATTTTACCACTCATGCCCCGCTATTTATACCCTTAAAGCCCTAATTCTTTTTTTCCCTAAGGGCCAAATGACTAACGTGTTCTTCTCTTTTCTTCCCACTAGATACTAGTGTTCCATCACGATGATTATTTTTATTAAATAGTTATTTTTCTACCATTTTCACCTCACTGTGGCATGTTTTTGCTTCTCGCCAACCTTTTCTTCTCCTTGGGGAATTGTTTTGCTTCATGTGGATTTTTTTGGTGTACCACATACACCATCATTTTTCTAAATCATCTTATTCTCAAAATTTCAAAAAAAAATCAAAATTATTAAAAATAAAAAATCATTTAAAATCCAAAAAAATGGTAAAATATCAAAAATTCAAAAAAGTGGTAAAATTATAAATCCTATCAAAAAATAGTAAAACAAATTCACACATCTGAATCATTTATGGGACATAACATCCTCAAACATAAAAATTTGTCCTACAAAAACATCTTTCTTTGTTCCTCACTTGTTCTCATGCATGACTTACAGATCATTTGGATCTACCTCCATTAAAAAAGATGGTTTACTATTATTTCTTCCCTTCCTTGAACATCCAGTTGTTTGAGGCAATTTCATAAAGTAGAATTCTTTTTCATAGGACCCTTTTGTTTCACCTCAAAGTAATGTGATAAAATAGATAAGTAGGTAATGGACATAGGAGAAATACATGTGAACTATAGGGAGAAGGTTGCGCACATTGTTGACGTTGTTTAAGCCGAATGTGGAGAGCTCCTTTTTGTCTGGGAAGGAATACATGTATGAGAAACACAACAAGACCACCAAATAGTATTAAATAACAAGATTCATAAGACTTCCTAGCAAGGCTAGATTTTGGAAGCGTGATGTTTCCTCTAATGGCTATCAATCCTCTGTTTAATAAAATTTAATACAAGAAAGAACAATTCTTATTGTATTTGATAAGATTTAGGTATCTCCTATTAACATACAACAAGTGAATTTAACTTAACAGGAAATGGTTGGAATTAAATATGGATGATTAATGGGTTGGTTTGGGTCTGTAGCTATAGCAGAGGCTGTAGGTGAGGTCCAGGTGAAATTAGGAAAGGTTTTGTGTTGTTTTGGGGAAGTTGTTAACTCGTTATAGGAAACATTGCCACTCTTAGAGATCAATATCGATTGGTCAACTGATGTCAGTATAGGAGACAAACCAATGTCAGTTAGCTAACCAGTCTTAGTAGGGGCTATTTGGTTAAAATATTAAAAATGGGAGTTTAGGCCTCTCAGTGATTGCACTGAGAGCTTAGAAGATTTGGGTAAGGATGGAAAGGTGTTGATTAAGACTTAGCAAGGTAAAAAAGGGTGGTGGGATAGGTGAAATGGCTCTGGTTGGTAGAAAAGGTGATAAACAGGTAAAAGGTGGTAATGAAACAAAGCAAAATTGAATGAAAGCAATCAATGGAATGATTAAGATCAAAAACAAAAACTTAACAGCTAAGAATGATTTACTTATCTGATTAAATTTATAGATTGGAAGGTGGTATAAATGGTTGATTGTTTGGAGAGGAAGCGCATTGTGTCTAGTGCAACGCTAGTAGTGCATGTGTTCTCTATTGTGTTAATATGGAGCTGTGGAATTGATGATCAGACGTTGGTGGAGGTATGATGTTCTATAGATCATCATTGGGAATCTTGATTGTTGGAGACTCGAATGCCAAAGTTGTGTGTGAGAATCAATTTCTTCCTACCCATGCAAAGAGTCAGAAACTATTATTTAAGGGTAACTGACAATGGTTAGGGAACTAACACCGGCCAAGGGAAAAATGGTGTCAGTTAGGGAAAATTAGTCCAAGTTACCAAAAATAGTTGGATCTTTACTATTTTTGGGGTGATCTTGATTTCTAATCTAGGTCTCAAGTGAGGGCTGGCGCTTAGATAAGTGATATTATTGTTGGAGAAGGAATAGGAATTTAATTTTAGGGTTCAAAAAATTCCTAGTTGGTTAAGATAAGTAGAGACTTAGTATTAAATAATCAATACGCTAGGAATAATTCCATGGTGAGGTGTCTAGATGATGTGGCTAGGTGAGGTGTAAATTAAATTAATTAACAATGTGAGGATGAATATCAATTCAATGATAAGTGATTAAATTATTATCCAAGTGTGAAAGGGGAATATGGCTAGGTATATGCATTTCATTGATTAATTGAAGGGGACCAAGAGGAGTGTGACCCAAATTTGGTGTCTACATTTGCCCCTTTTGTCGCGTAGATTGTATTGATAAGTGACACTGAAAAAAATAGGAAGTCGTTTTCCTAGGTATGAGTGAAGGTTAGGTTGCTCAAAGTATGGCTGGAGGTGATCCCCCTTAAAACAGGAACTGATGAAAGGTTAGGCTGAGTCAGTGAGTGGTTTGATGAAATGATAAGTGATGAAAAATGAGGGTGGTTTGTGTGCAGGTAGTGATGATATTGGTGTGGGTAATAAGTGGGGGAATTTTAATGCGCACACACACACACACACACACATATAGAATATGATATGGTACTAGACCAAATACCTCATAAAATCTACTTTTTCAAAGGTCGATATGGTTATCCAAACAAGGTTGATGTGATCCAGGTATCCAAGGTATATGATACAGTCTTAAAACACAACTAGATTAGGTGCAGGAATAGGTATTATGTGTCTTCCAAATCACCAAGGGTTTGGTTGAGATAAACGAAACAACATTGGGCAAGGTAAGGTCATTAGGCTAAACAACACGAGCAATGTCATCACAAGGTATAATGAGTAAGTGAACTTGAGTGTCAAAGTGTGTGGGGTTGGTTTGGATGTTTAGGTAAGTCCATAGGTAAGTATGTGGGTAAGGGTGTGTTATAGGTAAAAAATTTCCCCAAATGAAATGAATTTCAAAGGGTAGGTAATAAGGTGAGCCACAAGGGCTTGGGTAAGGGTGGGGGTAGCAATAAAATTACTTTTTGGTAATCCAATATGGTGAGGTTAGGAAATTTGGGTTTAGGTATGGTGACCAACACCAATCAAAGGGAAACCAATACCGGTTAGGAGAAATTTATTTTAGTCAACTAAGGCTCATGACCGATGTTGGTTAGGAAAATTTGGTAATAAAACACAAAACCAGAGTTTTGAAAAGTTCATTTGTGAATTTCTATTTTAGGAAAATGATAGAGAGGATGAATTTGGGTTTTGATGTGGGAGAAATAGATAGGGATATTTTCCAAGTTGAGTTGGAGTGATTGGAGAGGTGTAAGGAGTGGAGTTTGGGGATCCACAAGAACGATTGGAGTGATTTCATTAGTTAAGAGTTGACAATCTGATTCTGTCATGGCTGAGGTAGGATAAGGTGATAGAGGACCTCAAGTTTAGAGATTAGATATCCCACAAAGGATAAGGTGTTGAGTAGAGGTAGGATTCAATCCTCATTGTTTGTTTGTGATTAAAATTTGAGGTAAAAATGAAGAAATGGGGTTGGAAAATTTAAATGTGAAATTTGGTTTAAAATGAATGAATTTGGGTATGTGGAGGGTGTAATGTAGGCTGAATAGGTGGATAAATGAATGAGGGTGGGAATTAGAGGGAATTGGTAGGTTTTAGGTTATTTTTTGAGCAGAAAATATTATCCTAAGGAGAAGACACACATAGGATTCACGCATAGGAAGAAGGCACATTCAAAGGAATGTAATGATAGGAAAGGAAACGTGTGCCAGAATAAGTTTGATTCGGGACTTAGCCATTTTCATGGATACATGATATTTTTGGAGATAGCATGTGGAGCACACATTGGGATGGATACTTGTGTGACACGTAAATTGTATTTTGGGAATGAGTGAGTAATAAGATCCATGCATGAGCTTGAGTTAATAATAAGATTACTTCTTCCAGTTAACTATAAGGATGTCTATTATTAGTGCACTTGCATGTGTGCATGTTATTGTAAAGGCTGCATGGCTATTATTTAGCATGCAACCTATTTTGGGAAGTGCGTAGGTGGTGAAGGGAAAGTCCCCACCCCTATAAGTATGTATTGAACTATGTAGTTTAGTAGTAGTGAATTATTGTAGAGTTATGCTGCTAGATCTGATGCGCGCATGACTTATGGTGATACTTTATAATGTAAGAATCTTTTATGTTTACAGTGTTTAATGTAATGGAGTATGTTGGCTAGATGATGGTGTTAAACATGACTATAACTAGTTTTTGTGTGGTTGATTTTATTATAGTTATTGTTTAATTCATGATTCTCAAATATATAGATCTAGAATATGCTATGTGGAATGTTTATGGTTATTTATGGTTTTGAATATGCTTTATCTTTCATCACACTAACATCCTATACAAGACAACTCTAAATATGGGCCTGGTACCTTTGTGCACTTCGGGTGAGTGCTCGACTCAGGTTGGGTGATGTGCCAATATGCCTGAGCCTGGGTTTTATATAGTGGATTCTAGGCTGCATCATTGGTTCTATTGTCGGGACCTCTTTTTCAGCTATTTTCAGGATGGTTTGTGATGAAGACGTATTGGTTGACCTTAGAAAGTGTTGAGGAGTGGATAAAGGATCTAGAAGAAGAGTATGCTCAGAGGTTCAACACTGGATCTGAGTTTGACACACGTGCGTGGGTGGAGCAGAATTTGTATGACTATCTGTATGAGATCTTCTTTGCTATCTTTCCGGTAGAGATGTAATGAGTGGCTAGTTGCTTATGCATCTAAAAGGAATTGGAGGTATCATGCACTTGTCTTGACGCAAGAATAATTTTAGGCCCTCCATGATGATGATCTGATTTGGACGCGTATTGTGGAAAATTGGTTCCGTGGTGTTTTGAATAGCTATATTTTGGAGTACTCAATTTCCACTTATTCTTTCCTAGAGGTAGCTGATTTCCAATTTTTATGTTATCCAAGGGGAACTTATTTGCAAGGCATTCCACTAGCGATCAAAATCTTGATGGTAACCCTGAACTTGGAAGAGAAGCTGATGGCTAGCTAAACCCCACCACATACGTGGTGGGTAGGAGTCAAGTTTGGTGAAATATGATGGAATACCTAGTGGTCAAAGAGGAAGAAGAAGAAAGGAAGGCTTAAGTATAATGAGGCACGTGAAAGAGGGAGATAGAGAAGTAGTATGATATTACAGAGTGGATGGCGTTGAGGAAAGAGATGGCTTGTGAAGGATTTGGAGCTCATGCAGGAGGCGTGGAGCCAGAGCATATGGAACTCCCCCATTTTGGAAAGCATGATAGGGAACCCTCCTCAAACTCACATGGGAGCGCACCAGTAGAGATGACATGGGCCATAGGTGTACATCTGAATCTACCTGGAAACCTAGCCCTTGTGCTTGGTTTTTTAGTATCTAGTACAACCAGTAGTCAACAAGCTAGATTGGGTAGTAGAAGAGAAAGATTAAGTCAGATAGAAAGTACATCTATGGCCGGGAATATTTCTTCTTTGTTGTTTGGAGGTACCTTCTTAAGTGCATTGTTCAACACAAAACTCAAGCATGCATAATTTTGGACTCACTTCTGGGAGTAGTACCACTTCGCAGACTATAGGAGTTTAGTTTAGTACCACTATTAGGACACATGGTAGTACATCCACTGGTCCTCTTCTGGTTATAGGTGGAGCATCAAGGGGCATAAGTGGCTCTAGTTTTGGTGGATCTAGTGGTTCTGGAGGTAAAGGTAACACAAGATGGTTTGGATCAGGTGGGCAGGGTCCTCATCAACCGCATAATATTTACATGGAGATGTCTCTCCGTATTCCAAAGTATAGGGACACATAATATGTTGTTGAACATGTGAACATGTGTGAGATACTATGGAATGCAAAAGGAATTATGGCTTCTAAGTGAAAGGAAAGTAAGTTTACAACTACACTACAAGGACGTGCACACAGTTGGTATAGGAAGTTTGACCCTGATCAAAATTGCGTAGATTATGCAACATTAATGGATGTTTTCCTCAAGAGGTTTCATATCCCCGAGTTTGAGTAGAAGAGTATAAGCATGCTCAAGGATATTAAGTAGGGCACTACTGAGAGTGTTTGGGAATATGATGCCCATTTCAAGACACTGTTGTCTAAAATTTCTTATGATATTCATGCAAGCCAACATACACAGTGGTTTTTTGGGGGCTTGATCACACCTTTCAGAAGGGCGTTGTCACATAAGACATATATGGACCCGTGCGAAGCACTTGAAGCCACTTTGCACACTGAAGTAGTCAAGAGTATAGAAACTGGAGTGAGCCCATTCCTGGAGGCACATATTGCAGCTATGGAAAACAGTTGGAGAAACTATTGGAAAATTCAGCACATGAGATGTGCACTGGGATTTGGTGTACAAATTGTGAAGTGGAAGGGCACACCAAAGATAGTTTTCCTTGCAGATTAGTGCATTCATTATTGCTAGACTGTGAGATATGTCATTTGGACCATGATGTAAGCCACTGTCCATTATTACAATACACGATAAGAAATAATGTATCTTTAAATTGTAATATTTTCCTGTCCACAACTCACAATACAAAAGATTGTAGGTTGATTAGTCAGATCCATGATGCCATAGATATTGGTGTGTGAAATACTGGAGTATCAGATAAATCTAAAGGAAAAATTGAGCACCATGATACTGACCACGCTCAAATGTGCTATGATCGAAACGAAGGGATCTTTAAAGGAGGTCACAGTAGAGGTCAAGGATACCATTATGGATTCGAGGGTCGAGGCCATGGTGGTGGATGAGGTGAGTTCCCTTGCAGAACATGTTTTACATGCAGATCTCATGACCACTATAGGCGCGAATGTCCTCAGAATATTACTTGTAATTTTTGTGGGAAGAATCACAACTATGAGGAATGCCCAAAATTATATGAGCATCTTAGAAAGTATCATAAATAAGAGAACAAGGGTGCATAGGATGGTTAGAATACAACACGTTGTGGAAAATCAATGGATGCCAAAGCTAGAACATGAACTTGAGGTAGTACCTATGAATATTACTACATGCACTAAAGCTGTGCGTGCCAAAGAGATGTTACAGTAGAAGCCTACCATCACTAAGGAGGAAGTTTTACATGTAAGGTACCTAGATCCTACACATCAGAAGGAGGTTTATCAGGAGACCATGGAGGTACTTAGAAATCTTCAGGGTGAAATACAATGTTTAAAGGAATAGTCATGGAAGTTAGAACAAAAGAAGGCAACAGAGACAGTCCAATCAGATATTGATGACTTGAAAGAGGTATGCAAGATGTTGCGGCATGAGAATATCATTCCATTATTAGGGAATTGGTTAAAGGGAAACACTCCGCACACAAGTATTGAGAATGGACGACAAATCTTGCATGCTAATCTTTCCCCCTCACAACTTGGATTATGATAAGGAGATCACTCTGAATGCTATTGTGGATGGATGGCTCCTGAGCAATATATTGATTGATACAGGCACAAAAGTTAATGTGCTTACTTTAGATGCATGGGTATAGATGGGTAGACCTCCATTACAGCCATCCTCTAATGTATTATTCATGGCCAATTGAACTAAGGCCACTCCCAAAAGAGTTTTAAAGGATGCATCCATTACTATACAAGGGGCCAAGTTCACTGGGGACTTTGAGGTCTTAGCACTTGTAGAAGAAGACAACTTCCCAGCTCTACTTGGGTGCCCTTGGTGTTATGCAAATAATGTTGATCTACAGTTCAACAAGGGGTATATAAGTTTTGAGAATAAGGAAGAAAGAGTGATTATCCCTTTGACAGATGGAAAATATGCACCTTATGTTGAACCTTTGAGTGAGGAAGACCTGAACAAAATTTATGTACGTGTCATTCGTGACCCAAAAGTACTTGAGCCATCTAAGGAAGGAATCCTCTAGTGGGAAGATGCATAGTTTATTAGTTATACTACAAGTATTTCTTGTGATAAATGGGTGCATGGAACCTATGTGATGGTTGGGTATGAATTCAGAAGCAAATTTGCATGGAGAAGCAAACCTTGTTGTGTTATGAGGATAGGTAACTATGTACCTTAGTACACTGGAGAAGGAGACCTGGTGGTATTCCTGCATGCCATGGAGAAGCAGTGGATGAATCAAGTGAAAAGAAGAAATATGTTAGTGTATACCTTGCATGGGACACCAATGCGCTAGTGGATGGTTCACAGGGATAATATTATGGATTGGAATGAAGTCAAAATTTCTCTAACCAATCGGTTCTTTAGGATAAATGCACCTACTACAATCTACATGTATCATGGTAATCAACCAGTTCAACACCACATTCAATAGTGTGAGAGACTCTAGGAAAAGGGGAAGGAAGCTTTACCACCTTCAGGCTTCACTATGGGTGCATAATCTTTATTCCACTTTACAAGGCTGCGCACGCACTTGGTATGTTTATGCAGAGCTGCATAGGGAGACTGGAAAATGGCAGGACTTGATTGCAAGAATGAACCAGACTTTTGATTACTTCTCTACTAAACCTGTGTTGGAAGAGGCATTAAGGGTCATAAAGCGCTTAAATATTGAAGAAATCATTCAGGAGTTATTTGGTGAGGTAACTCAGGAGCATGTTTTGATGAAGTAGATGATACAAATGCCAAACTATTTATGAGAACTTTCTTTGAAAATGAGAAAGGAAATATGGTCTACATAGTGGATGATGAGGAAGTAGAGGATTTGGATATAGCTCATTCAACGGGTACATGTGAAGTGTTAGACAGTGCGGATAAGAACACACGTGCCTATCATGAACCTATGTAGACCAAGAAAGTGAACATTGGCATGGATGTTCAACCTAAGGAGGCAATAACTAAGTATTATTGGTCTGATTCTGATGTGGAAAAGATAATTTAATTACTACGTGATTTCCAGGATTTATTTCCTAGGGGATACCTTGAGTTAAAAGGAGTGCATTAGTCATTAGTGAGACAAACATTAAGCTAAAGGAAGGAGCGTGCCTAGTCAGGAAGAGACCTTATAGGATGAACTCGAACCTACACATAAAATTTAAGGAAGAAATTGAAAAAATGTTAAAATTTGGCATCATTAAGCCTCTGTATGAATTAGAGTGGGTTAGCCCAATGGTAATAAGTATAAATAAAGATAGTTGGATTAGGATTTGTGTGGATTACATGGAGTTGAATGATGCATGTGTGATAGATCCTTTTCCTACACGTTTCATAGAGGAAATATTAGAAGGTGTTTCAGGGCGCGAAGTTTACTCTTTTACAAAATGATTCTCTTGGTATCAACATGTTAGAATTACACAAGAAGATAAGGAGAAGATGACTTTCACCACTGAATGGGGAAGTTTTTCATATACTATTATGCCCTTTGGTTTGAAAAATGTTCCCGTTGTATTTTTGCGCATAGTTGTTCAAGCATTCCAAGATTTTATTCAAAAATTCTTACAGGTTTACTTGGATGATTGGACTGTATATGGGCTTGTTAAGGATCATTATGACAATTTGAGCTTAGTGTTTGAAAGATGCAGATAGTACAGCATCTCCTTAAACATCAAGAAGTGTGTGATTACTACATTTTTTGGAACTTTGTTAGGGAATATCATCAGGGAGGAAGGTTTATTAGAAGATCCAGCTAAGGTTGTAATTATTATAGGACTGGAGGAGCCTACCAGTTAGAGTGAGGTGCGTAAATTCTTGGGCCACATAGGGCCCTGGAAGAGTTATTTAAAGGAAAAGGGAAATTCTATTGGGGAGAAACACAATAGCGTGCATTTGAGGCATTGAAGGAGATTCTTACTACATCACCTATTCTATGTTTTCCCTCATGGAACCAACCATTTCATGTACATGTGGAAACCTCTGGCATGACTATTGGCACAGTGTTAGCTCAGCTTGGAGAAGGTATTATAGATCATCTTATCTGTTTTGGTAGTAGAAAGTTAACTCCTGTAAAAAAATTACACAACTATAGAGCATGAAGCCTTGTCAATTATCTACGCACTGCATGAATTTAGATAACATTTTCTAGCAAAACCCTTTATATTTTATACTAATCACATGGAATTGAAATACTTAGTAAACAATATCATTCTACAAGGGTGCATATGTCGATGGGTGTTCTTATTCCAAGATTTTTTCTTTACAGTCATGGTAAAACCACGTAAAATTAATTTTGGCCCAAACCACTTATCACGAATTCAGTCAGGGGAGGACACGTAGACAATTGAAGATAGAATTTTAGATGCATAGTTGTATAGGTTACATTACATGCCTTTAGAATTGGATGATAGTTTTTTCTTTTTACACACATGTATGACAGCAAAAGGAATGAAATCATTAGAGAAGAAACAACTTTCAATTCGTCTGACACCCTTCATGTTGATCAACGATGACTTATACAAACTAGTCCATGATGAAGTTTTACACCGGTGTGTACTAGAACATGAGTATATATATATTGTGCAAGATTCTTATGGTGGTATTGTAGGTGGGCACTATGCAAGTGATGCCAATGCACGCAAGATTCTACTTGCTGGATTATGGTGGGAGACCCTATATAAATATTGTAAAGAGTATTGTAAGGCGTGTGATCAGTGTCAACATATTGGAAAACCTGGGCAAAGGGATGAAATGCCTTTGAGGCCTATTACTAGTGTAAATCCATTTGAGAAATGGGATGTAAACTTTGTGGGTCCTATTTCCCCATCTGCGCGTAGAACTATATTGCACTATATCATCACTTGGACAAATTATCTTACTAGGAGGGTAGAAATAATGCCTACAAAGGATTGTACAATATATATAATAGATAGGTTCTTATGGGAAAATATTCTTACTAGGTATGGATGTCTGTTGAGCTCAACAAATGATAGGGGCACAAACTTCTTAAATGAGACAATCAAGATATTGTTGGATGAATTTATGGTTATACACCACAAGACAACACATTATCATCCTCAAGAAAATGGCACTACGTAGGCCTTCAACAAGATATTGAGCCAAAATTTGACAAAAAATTGTGATGTTGGAAGGAAAGATTGGGATGATAAAGTTTCTGTTGTGCTTTGGGCATATAGAACAACCTACAAGAGGTTGAATAAGGCCACACCCTTTTAGCTGGTGTTTGGTGCAGAAGTAGTTCTTCCAATGGAATTCATGTTACCATCATTTAGTATTGCGTGTGATGGAGGTATAGCTGATGAGAAAGTCTTAGAAGAAAGAATTGACAGGTTAATACAGTTAGATGAGAGGCGTGCTATAGCACGTTAGAGTCAAAAGCATGAAAAATATAGAAAAAACGTGTGGCATGACCAACACATCAGGGAAAATAAGATTGAGGTTGGACAAATGGTACTACTTTATGATTCTAATTTTCTACGCCATCCACAGGTATGGCATGACCGACACATCAGAGACAAGAAGCTTGAGGTTGGAAAGATGGTACTACTTTATGATTCTAAGTTTCCATGCACCATCCAGGAAAGCTTAAGGTGCATTGGTTGGGACCGTATGTTATCACTCATATACTTGAACCAGGCACTTTCTAGTTAGAGGTGCTTGATGGAATACAGTTACCTAGTTACTTTAACGGGAGTAGGTAAAATCCCTACTATAAATAAGTCTTCTCGGTGTTTGTAATAAGATAGTATTTCCATTTAGTATAGGTTTCCCTTTTTGTATTTCATTTAATGTATTTCCTTCTTCGTCATTATGCTTTGTCAATATAGTTTGGTGTTTTTTGTAACAAGTGTCTTTGCATGGTGGAAGCTAATTACAATCTGAAGTATTTTTATGCACATAGGACTATACATACCATTAGTGTGGGGTGGTTGTTATTTATTATTCATAACTGGGTACACATGAGAACAAACTGTTACAAGTTTTAGATAAGTATGGAAAGGAGCTATTTGAAAGGTGATTACTTCTAAAGAAGGACATATATGGAAATGAATGAAGGAATATTATAATGTGAGGTAAGCAGTGGCTGTGGAAACTACCAGAAGAGGGCATAGAAGTGAGGTACTTTACACATGGAAGCATGTGTAAGAGAAGTCTATAGCCAAAAGGTAGGAAGTCACGCTAGAAGGTTATACTGAGGCATGGAGGTGTACCGCATAGAAATAGGGAAAATGGTCAATTAATGAGAGGATTTTTGGTAGGTGAAGGAGAAATAAATGCACTAAATTTTTGAAAATATATATAAGGATGTGATGTAGGTTCATTTTTACCATTGTGATCACAAGTATTCTAGTGAGCTAAGTGCGACTGATCTAGGTGAATCTAATTGAGGTGCGGAGAGATAGGAAACCAGACGTCAAGAGAATATTTGTGCATAGAAGTGGCTTGTGTCCCCATTGGTGAAGGGTTTGAGCACATCATGAGCATTGAGAAGGAGCTAGGGCATGTGATTTCGAGCTAGGTTTTGAGCTTACTCAATACAGAAGACAAAATGTGGGATTTTTATGATGGCACCAAAGAAAACACCTATAGCAGGAAGAAAGGGAAATAAAAAGGTGCAGGTTGAGGTCAAATTTGTGCCCAAGAGAAAATTTGCAGAAATGTAGTACCCAAAAGGAGTGATAGTTGGATGGGATTGAGATTCCCACATTCGCTGATGAAAAGAAAATGATTACAACCATCGTACCACCGATAATAGGGGATAATTGGATGTTGAACAAGAAGCCCAACAAGTGCATGGTGGACAATATACTCGTATATGATGATGTTAAAGAGAAGTTTTTGAAGAAGGTAGGGGTTTATCATTTATATGAACTCCCATACTTTGGAAAACTAGAGGATTTATACCAACGGCTTATGAGAAAATTCCATGAGGACTTTTATATTTTTTTAGATGAAGGGTAAGGATCAAAACAGCCCTAATTTACAAATTGACATGACTAAAGGGCACAGGGACAGATATCATGAGTGATCTGACATATAAGGAAGTTGTCATAGCCACCAGTAAGGAGTTAGGATACTCCAAAGGTCCACACTAGATGAATGGCAGACATTAGAGGATGGGATGAAAATTGAATATCCATAGTTGATCCTTCTGGTTGAAGAAGAGCAAGCTGCAGAGTAAAGACCCATTCTTTTGTATAGTGATTATTTCATTCATTCAATTCTTATTCTTATTATTTGGGAACATTAGAAATAATCCCCATTTCCAGGACAATAATGTACTTTAGTATGGGGTAATGTTGTGTCTCACCTGATTCTAGAGAATTTCTTTGAATATTGACGAAATAGATAAGGGTAAAGGGTTAGGAGGAATACCTATTGAAATGTTGGTTGTAGGTTCTTGCACGCGTATGAATTCTTGATCCATAGCTGATCGTGAGAGCTTCCTTTTGGCTAGGAGGAACTACCTGAAATAGAAAACAAGACCACCAAATAAAAGTTAAACATTATATGCAGTGGACTGCCTAGCGTATGCTAGATTTGGGAAGTGTGATACTCCCTAGATGGTTGTCAATCCACTGTTTAAAACAACTCAATATTAACAATAAAGGAAATCCTAATGTAGTTAAAATGATTTAGGTATATCATCCATCTACAATACACAAATTCATTCACAACAGGCTAATTTATGAATAAATCTAAAGGTCAACGTGTTTGTTAGGGTACTAGTACTATTCAGGGTCTGGTTCTGGGCTATTTTGGGTATTGGGTGGAGGTTTCAAGATATATTCTTGGTCTTAGGGTAAAAACACAGAGATCGACGTCATTCTGGTATGAATGATGTCAGTTTAGGTTAACCGGCATTGGTATGGTCAGGTTATAGGAAACTTAATAAAAACTTGATACGATGGCAGATCTAAAGCTAAATGGGAATGGAAAGGGTAATGGCAAGGTTCATGTAGATCTTAGGTATACTCAAGGGTAATTAAAATATAGGTGTGGGAAGTTTAATGATGTGGGTGAAAGAATGGTTAAGTTTGCATGGAGGTAAATGGTGGGGGAATGGGAATGGGAGTAGAAACTAATAACAGAAGTAAAAGAGTCTACTAAAATGATAATGGACAAGTGTTGGTTAACAAAACACTTACTTGTGTAGGAGATTGATATCTGGTTCGAAATGGCGGGTGATTAAATGGAAGGAACTTGATGTGATGCTGGCACTTCCCTGGATGCTCTTGTGAAGTAAAATGGCTATGTGATTGCTTCTGATGTTGGCTGTGGGTGCTCTAATGCATGTACAAACGTTGGCTTTGCTTGCATGTAGCTATGGTTTTGTCTCTTCCTCTCAGAAGATGTGCCAACCTCAAAATAAGGTTTTTTTTGGGATAAAATGGTAACCGAGGGTGGTTTTGGGTTGACCAGTGGTGGTTTAGGGTAACTGATTTCGGTTAGGGTGGGATTTCCTAGGGTTACTAAAATGGGTAGATCCCCTTGATTTGCTTGGATCTTGTTCGCTTTGTTCTGTGGATTAGAATGGAAGCTTTCTTTCTTATGGATGGGAATGTGGTTAGAGGGAATGTAGACTTTGATTTTTAGGGTTTAGGTAGGTCTTAGTTAGTTATGGAAACATACTAAGTATAGGTCCTAGGGTGAGGTGGTTAGATGAGGTTTATAGGTGAGGTTGTGGTGTGGGGATTATCCAATTAAGATATTTAAATAATAAATATTGTGAGAACATGGGTTAATTTAATTAAATTAATTAAACTAATATTAGAATGGGGTGAAAGGGGCCATGGTTAGATGAGTGTGTTTGAGTTGGTTATTTGTTGAGGGACCAAGGGGAGTGTGACATGATTTTGGTGTCTACATGTTGAGTAGATAATATTGTCCTAAGGATAAGACACACATAGGATTCGCGTGCGAGAAGAAGGAACATTCAAAGGTGCAGAATGATAAGAAAGGAAACGTGCACCAGAACAAGTTTGATTCGAGACTTAGCCAATTTTATGGATATATGATATTTTTAGAGATAGCGTGTAGAGCACACATCGGGATGGAGACTTGTGTGACAAGAAAATGGTATTTTAGGAATGAGCAACTGATAAGCGTTATGCATGATCTTTAGTTAATAATAGGATTTATTCTATCAGTTAACTGTAAGCTTTCTATTATTAGCACACTTGCATGTGTAGATGTTATTATAAAGGTGCATAGCTATTATTAGCATGCGACCTATTTTGGGAAGTGCATAGGTGGTGCAGGGAAAGTCCCCACCCATATAAGTATGTATTGAACTATGTAGTTTAGTAGGAGATTGAATTATTGTAGAGTTATGTTGTTGGATCTGATGTGTACATGCCTTATGGTGATACTTTATAATGTAAGAATATTCTATGTTTTATAGTGTTTAATATAGATGGATTATGTTGGATGGATAATGGTGTTAAACATGATTGTAACTGGTTTATGTGTGGTTGAACTTATTATAGTTGTTATTTAATTCATGATTCTCTAAGATCTAGATTTGGAATACCATCTATGGAATGTTTATGGTTATTTATGGTTTTTGAATATACTTTATCTTCATCACAATAACATCCTACACAAGCAACTCTAAAGAGGGGCATGTTACCTTTACACACTTTGGGTGAATCCTCAACTCGGGCTTGGTGATGTGGTAGTGCACCTGGGTTTTATAAGTGGATTCTAGGTTGCATCATTATTTTTTCAATTTTTTGAAAGTTGGGGGCGTGTGGGTTTTCCGTTAAGGCCTAAACAGTGACTGAATCTAGTCAGACATCATCTGACGTCGGTAGGCTTTCCAGCCTCAGTGGTTAAAAGGGGTGACCAGTACCGGTCAAATTGACCAGTTCTGGTAACTGCTTAAAAGAGAAGGTTTAGAAGTTAAAATAGGGAAAAATGATATGGTAGGGTAAATGGTTGGGTAATGGGGTAAAATTAGATAGATTGGGGGTAAAGAAATATAAAATTAGGTGGGTTTAAAGTGAAGGTAGGTAAGAACTAGGTGGGTGGTAGCTGAAGGTTGTGTCAAATAGTGAAGGAAAGAAAAAGAAGAAATAGTATATGGGGGAGTGTTTGGCTAGATAAAATATATAAATTTTTTATCAGAGGTAAAAAAGGGTTGAGGGGACCCTACCCCGAACATCAAAACCTCTCTAAGAGGGTAGAGGAAAACATTACAATAGGACATAAAAAACTATAATATAACTATTCATAGTAATAAGAGCTCTCTAAAGCCCATAAAGTGAAACAAACAACAACAAAAAACATAGATAAACTAACAACATAGATGAAAGTAACAACCAGTAACAGAGACAATGAAAAAAACAAAAACACACCCAACCCAGGTCATTTGTAGGCTTTTTCAAGCCCCTCTAACACCTTAGCCCATTCTTTCACCAAAGATTCAATATTGACTACCGAGGATCCCATGTCGAAACCATCCGGGGTATACTTAAGGGTAGTTAAAATCTGGGTGTGGTAAGTTCAATGATGTGGGTGAAAGAATGGTTAAGTTTACATGGAGGTAAATGGTGGGGGAATGGGAATGGGAGTAGAAACTAATAACAGAAGTAAAAGAGTATACTAAAATGACAATGGACAAGTGTTGGTTAACAAAACACTTACTTGTGTACGAGCTTGATGTTTGGTTGGAAATGGTAGGTGATTAAATGGAAGGAACTTGATCCAATGCTGGCGCTTCCCCGAATGCTCCTATGAAGGAAAATGGCTTTGTGATTGCTTCTAGTGCTGGGTAATGGGTGCTCTGATGCATGTACGAATGCTGGCTCTACTTGCATGTAGCTCTGGTTTTGTTTTGCTCTCAGAAGATGTGCCAACCTTGAAATAAGGTTGTTTTGGGGATTAAATTGTAACTGATAGTGGTTCTCAGGTTGATTGGCGTCATATTTAGGGTAACCGACGTCGGTTAGGGAAGGATTTCCTAGGTTTACTAAAATCCCTTCTATCCCTCGCTTGCAAGAGAAATCTGTGGAGCTCGTTCGACTACCTTCCATATGGGTTGTAATGCCAATCTTCCTTGTCTCTTGGCCACTAGCAATGTACTATAGTCGACTCTTGAGCAATAGGGTATATGTAGGTCTTAGTGAGTTGACTCTCGACCCTACTCATGTATAGTCGTTGTTGTCATTTGGCTAGATGAGGTGTATAGGTGAGTTGGTGGTGTGGGCATTATGCAATTAGGTGTATTGTAAATGCATAAATATTGTGAGGATCTGTGATTAAATTTGCATTAAATGAGTGTCTAGACATTCCTCGGTGCATCAGGGGCCTTTGTTAGTTTAGTGTTTTCGAGTTCTATGCATTTGTCGAGGGACCCTGTCTCCTGTGGCCTAAGTTAGATGTCTAGGTTTTAGCAAACCCTCTTTGTTGCATAGCTTGTATTGGTAAGTGCATCTGAACAAAGGAGATGTGGTTGCCAGCCTTCTCTGGGTGAATCTTTTCTCATCTTTACAAGTCCCACGAATTGATGAGGTAGAAGGTAGAATCCATGAGTGGTTTGCAATCACAGGTGGATGCCTGAACGATCAGACCTAGAAGCCTGATTTGCATCTAGGGGTAAAAAGTGAAAAAGGTCTGCAACAACAGCGTAATCCAAGTAATGGTCAGGGTCATAATGTAGTAACATTTAAACACACACACATGTAAATCTATGGCACAAGTACCGATGTTGAAGTTAGCATGTAAAACTCTATCACTGGTCAAGGGTCAGGTAGGTTTATCCAAACAAGAATAAGGTGATTCTGCCATCTAAGGTATATGATATGGTTAGGAATCCTGATGTAGGTCTTTTACAAGAATGTTTAGGAATGAATTGGTACACTAAGGGTGAGAGTCAGAGATAAACTGGAAATGAATCCATGAAAGGTAAGGTCAGTATGTCCATCAACACTTGGTAACTAGTGGTGTAGCGGGTGATTGGAAACATGATGAGGTCACAGGTACACGAGATTATGATTCCAGGTCGAATTCAGTCTAGGTCACGAGGTGAGATAGGGCTGAGGTATGGGTGAAATGACGAGTCCCTGAAGGCAGGACGAGGTGAGTCGGGTGAATCACCGATGTAGGTCAAGCCCGATAAAGTGCCAAATATGGCAAGTGACAGCGTGGGTGAGGTAAGATTCAATCATTCAGGTCTTTATTTTGTGGTACGTTTAAAGGAACTGATGCCGGTCACAATGGACTGACCACAGTAAGCTAGGGAATAGGACCGATGTCGGTCAAGATTAAATTGTCATTATTTTCAAATCAGATATCTTTTACCAAATTGGGGAAAATGAAAAGTGAGAGGGAGAAAAGTAGAAAACATTCATGCGGAACAGAGAGCTGAGTTGGAGAGTGGTGGAGGGGGTGATTTGACACAGGGTTAGGTGGGTCCAGAAGATCAGAAAAAGGAAGTTTGGTTAGGAAGAAGGTGGGTTGTACGTCATGGTTTGGTGATGGTGGACACATGACTAACGGTCAGGTCAAAGGACCAGCCGATGTCGGTGCCTAATGTGCCGAACCATGGTGATCGGGCAGTGAAATGAGGTAAGTTTTGTTTATTAGATTGAGTTTAGATGTCAGGTGGGTACCAAGGTCAGTTTTTGAGGGGAGAAGTGGTACCAGTTATGAATTGGTGGGAAGGAAAAGGGGGTCAAATATGAATCCCTAGAGTTGGTGATTGGGTGAAGGTAGGAAGTGGGGAAGTGTGGAGGCGAGGAATTTAGGGGAAAATCATAACATAGGTAGAGGGGTACAAAATAGGTAAGGGTTGATTGATAGAATGGGGGTTTAGGCATCGCAGTTTTTGCGGTGACAGTGACCAACATCTATTGAAGGTTAACCAACATCGGTGGTAGTGAACTAGGAAGAGAGGTAGGGTGGGAGGTATAGGTGAGGTTTCGAGTGAGATTGTGGTTATGAGTAAGTTATATTAAGATGATGTTTTTACTGGATACAGGTGAGAGATCAATTGAAGATGTGAGATAGGGTGCCACCCCTGCTCGTGATAGTTCATAGGGCTGTGACTATCCAGGAGTGGAGGCATGTTATAGATGTTGGCCTGAGTGGGTTCAAGCACTACTGGCATGTATTCTGGCAGCTGAGTTTGATGGTTTCTCTCATCGATAGATGGGATTCTGTGACCAACACATTCCAGCTATTGACAGGGGAGATGACGGTCACCCTGGAAGATGTGTATAGGATCCTATTGTTACCTATATTGGGGATGCAGGTATATTCAATCTCCTTAAAGGCATATAAGGAGTTGATGTTGACGGTGTTTAGTGAGGGACTGGTAGAGCTGACATTCCACAGTGCCATCCTAAGTTATGGAGAGATGTACCTAGCCTGTCTAGAGGAGATGAGGCTAGTATTATTACTGATGGAGGTAGTCTACTATTTTGCATTGCCGGATGTAGAGGGTGGGAGATTCCCATGATCACTGATGGGGGTATTACATGATATGATGATGGACAGGACCTGCTTTGCCTAGGTGCCAACATTCTTAATGTAGCTATATAGAGAGCTATGAGCATATGGGTGGCTCCGCGGGTTCATTTTGTGTTGCATGTTTATTCTTCACTGTTGGGCCTACGAACACATTATTTGTGTTTGTCTGATTGGTATTCCTCAGAAAGATGCATTTGAGCCTAGTTTTTTTCAGGTGGGGTATAAGCGATGGATTCATGTGATAGGAGAGCACTGAGTAGGTAGGGTTAGACATGAGGTGGCCTATTACAGGTAGTTACTGGAGGGATTTTCTAGTGTGGACATTATTTTGAGACCGTATGTGGGTTATCCATCATACAGACAGATGGCTATTGAGTTAGATGGCCTGTAGATACTCAGATGGATTGAGGGGCATCATGTAGGGGATCTTGAGATGATCCCAATAGACAGAGTCAGACGATAGTTTGGGATACTATAGGATATACCTCCACCCTTCCCACAGTTTTAGAGAGATGATGTGGAGAGACCACTACCGTTACCATAAATTGACAATACCTACAGGGTAGGAGGAGCAGGTTATAGACCTGTGGATTGATGATGCCAGAGTGACTGATAGGTATAGACAGTGGTGGCTGGCTCATTTATGAATAGTACCTCCCAGGTCGGGGAGGCCAAATTTAGCCACCATCACCATGTAGAGAGAAACCCTACAGGGGTAAGTGGTGAACATGATTACATAATTAGGGATGGTACAGGGGTAGTTAGACAGTTCAGAGGTGGAGGTGGCCGTATTACATGTACAGGTGGCCAGTCTATAGGCCCAGATGGCCTAAGGTGGAGATGGAGAGGTGATGATGAGTAGGTGGCCACCCTACAGGTGCAGGTTACAGGTTTACAGGGCTAGTTGGCCACTACATAGGTGCAGATTGAGGCATTATAGGCTTAGGTACAGGCACAGGGTGCGAGGACGATGGCACCTCCATAGGCACTGGGACAAGGTCCCAGTTCATAGGTAGGGGCGGGACAGGGTCTTATAGAAAATGTATAGGGGCAGAGGCTGATGGGGCTGCCATAAACAGTACCCATATCTAGGTTACGGGATGCCTTAGGTGAGGCTAGGTATTACCAGGATTAGCTGATGGTAGCAGGGATAGATTTTCTATCCTATGGAGAGTACAGGGCACAGTAGGCCTCAAGTGAGAGGATGAGATCTTTTACACATAGCGTGGAAAGCACAAGGGGCCATTGAGCCCTGAAAAAGGATCAGGGTGAGGCCACCAATTTATGGAGGCCAACTCCAGTCAATGTACCAACAGGGACCCAGGCATGCCCCATGAGAGGCGGTGAGATGTTATTAGGCCGCCAGACATGAGCCGAGAGGGAGGAGGAGACTGGAGAGACATATATGGAGGATGTTTGACATGATGATGCCTGATGCACATCCCTCCATTTTGGTGTATTTTATTCATTTTTGATATATACCAGCCTGCGTGACGAAGAGAGTGAGGATGTATATGAGAGTTTTGTATATTTTTTATCATATACCGGCTTGCATGTTGATGATGGTGAGGCTGTATATGAGAGTTTGGATATATTTTGTTATATACACTGGCCTACATGCCAAATATATTTGAGAGTTATGTATTATGTATACACATGTTTGGATGTTTTTATTTATAGAGATGATAATGATTATGGTCATTGTGTGTATACATGGTTGTGGTTATCTTTCTATTTTTATTTGTATGATGGAAACCAAGTTGTAGGCATGATATATTCATAGACATGGATCGAGTGGTTTTAGGCATGGATGTAGGCATGATAGGTGTGTTAGGCATTAATTGAGTCAGGTCCTAGACATGGATTGAGTCAGGTCATAGGCATGGATTGAGTGGTCACGGATTAAGTCAGGTTGTGGTTTAGGCATGGATGGAGTCAGGTTGGATTGAGTTTAGGTTTATAGATGGTTGAGTTGAAATGGGTTGAGTATGTAATTCATTAAATTTTTCAATTAATGATGATATGGGTTGCGTTTGAGATCATTTATAGTAACATGCATGATAATGGTAAAGAAATGGTAGACATAATGAATGTATGAATGATGATGATAAAAATGTGAAGCAATCTATTGTTTTTTTGGTTTAATTTCCAATTATTGATATAAAAATAAATCTAACGAGGGTAAATTGTGATTTAGGAAAATGAAAGGTGAATTGGTTAGGGTAGAGAGTGGCCAAGCTAACCTCCAAGGGCCCCATGCCCTCGAAGTGCTGCCTACATAGTCCAGCGGAAAAGGGACCTCAGGCCAATGTAGTTCTCCCATAAGCTAGGGAAGAATGCGAGGAGGTATGAGTATGGGTTGGTAGGTTATAGGCATGATTGAGTCTAGGTATTTTAGGTATGGGTGAATTGTGGGCACATTGGTATGGGTGATTTTGAGTTGATTGTGGAAAAAGAGGAAAATTACCCAAAGATAAGCATTGAGAATCCAATCCTGTATAAGGTAATCAATACATAATGAAGAAGGTTAAAAGATAAGAGGAGGAAAGAAAACAACTTGATTGGTAAGGATCATAACGAATGGGTCATACTGTAGATAGGTAGATGAATGGAAGACCCTAAAGACATGACATGATTGATTATTCTAAAGGTGAAGACTAGTCACATGATCACCAAATGTCATAGTTCCAATAGGTCCCTTGAGGTGGTAGGAAATGAAAATGTGAATGGTGAGAGGGTGAAAAGTGGTTAGTTTATATGGTATTTGGTAGCATGCGTTTGGGTAAGAGATCCAAGATCACAATGGGCAAGTCCATGATGAAAAAAATTTCTATTTGACTTGTATTTGAGATAGAATGATCGATGCGGGAAGTCTATATGGGATGAGAAAATTAACTCCTTAAGGTATTTGTGAAGCTGATTGATGTGGGAAGCTTCAGATTCTTTTTTTTTTTTGTTTTTTGTTTTTTTTTTTTGTTTTTTTTAATTTTATTTTAAAGAGCTTTACATAGTTGTCCTTCGAGGGGGCAGTCTATTTACAACAGCGATGTAGAGATAAAGATGTCCTTTTGAGGGATTCATCTTTTTATTGGAAGTTTGACTCAAGGAGTTGATCCCATGTGAGGGATTTTAAGTCATGGACAAGACTAAGGTGAAGAATTGGATTCTTGTTCAAAAATTAAGGTGAAACGACCATGGGATCTCATCTAAAAGCAGAAAAAAAGTATCCATGAGAATCATGCCATGTGCAGTGCCGTGGTACACATATTTAAGAGAAGATAAAAGAGTGACAGGTACGCACATGATTCTTGTTTAATCATTGGTGATGGCATAGGAAGTGGATAGTGCTCAAGGGATGAGCATGGAAAGAGGTAGAAGGTGAGGTAGGACTAAAAAATCAATAGTAGAATGGTCAAAGATGCAAGGCATAAGGGGCTCAGGTTCTGGTTTACCATCTAGTGAAGATAAATGATAAGCACCTGATCCATAAGTATGAGTCACAATATATGTTCCAAGCCAATTAGAATCAAATTTTCCCCATTTACTTTTTTCTGATTTGGTTACATGTTGATTTTCCTTCAGGACAAGGTCACCAACTTGGAAAGTTTGTTCATGGACACATTTGTCATAGGCACGTTTGATACATTTTTGGTAAAATTGAAGATGGTCAAGAGCATTAAGATGAAATTCATCTAATAACTCGAGTTGTGCTAAACAGTCTTGATGAAAGTCATCATCATTGAGCATGTCATGGAGAGAAATGTGGAGTGAGGGAATCTAGACTTCGAGAGGTAGAATAACCTCTGTACCGTAGACCGAAGAAAAAGGTGTGGCAGCAGTGGAAGTTTGGATACTAGTGTGGTACGCCCATAGGGAAAAAGGAATGTGCATATGCTAGTCCTTCCCAGTATCATTAACCACTTTCATGATAATTTTGTTTAAGGTTTTATTAGTGGATTCGGCTTGGCCGTTGGTTTGTGGGTAATAAGGTGATGAGAAACTGAGCTGAATGCTGAAGGCGTCATAAAGTTTTCGCAAGGTTTTATTTTTGAATTGTTTTCCATTATCAATGATGAGGCGAGTGAGGAACACCAAAGTGACAAATGATGTGATGATTTATGAACTCACATATTTTCTCAGCTTTCATGGAGATAAGAGGTATGGCTTCAACCCATTTTGTGTAGTATTCGGTAGCGGTGATGATCCATTGATGTCGTTGGGAAGAATGGGGATTGATCTCTCTGATAAGATCCAAACCCCATTGAGAGAAGGGCCAAAGGTCATGGGTGACCTATAAGGCATGACTGGGTGTATGATGAAGGTTGGCATGTTGTTGGAATTTTACACAACACTTAACGTAGTCACAACAATCATGGTTAAGGGTCAACCAGTAATAGCCTAGGTGAAGAATACACTTAGCAACAACAAGGCCACTAAAGTGACCTCCACATATGCCATCATGAACTTCCTTAATGGTATAAGGAATTTCATAACTCGTAAGGCACCATAAGAGAATACCATCAAAACCACGCTTATAGAGGAGGCCACCCATGATGATGTAACGAGAGACCTTTTTAAGAAAGGCACATTGTCCATTACGAGTGAGGTCGGGAGGCAAGATAGAGAGGGAAAGATAGTCTGAATATTGTTTATACCAAAGGTCACTTGGGTCAGGAGCAGTGGTTCTGATAGAGTAAACTTCATGAGGTAAATAAGAGGGTGATTGGAGTCTTTGTATGGTGACAAATATTTTTGAGTCGACAGGTGAAAAGTGGGTATTTGAGAGGCCAAGCAGGCCATGGTATCTACAAATTTGTTGGTTGAATGGGGATGGTTTGAAGGTCATAACGGTCAAAGGTGGTCAAAAGTATGTCCACATGATTCTTATACTTTTGAATTATCTTGTTACAACACTGGTATATACCATTGACTTGGTTTATGACCAATTGAGAATCACCAAAGATGTTGATTGACTTAACATCTAAGGCATAGGCCAGTTTGGAGACCTAATACGAGTGCTTCATATTCGAAATATTGTTTGTACAATCAAAATCGAGTTTGAAAGACAAAGGCATGGGTTCACCATCAAGTGGAATGAGGATAACACCAGCCCCACCCCCACACTGACACTTGGAACCATCGAAGAAGAGTGTCATTTGGTAAGCGGGTTCATCCAGGGAAAGGGTAGCAATTGACTCATCTAGGAAGTCAAAGTTAGAGGGTTGATCCCCAAAAATAGGTGTGTCAGCCAATTGGTCGGTGATAGCTTGGCCCTTGATGGACTTTTGATGGATGAATTCAAGGTCGAGGTCAGCCAAAAGCATAAGCCAACATGCGGCACATTCATTTTGGTAAGGTTTGGCATACATGAAATGTAAGGGGTCAGTGTTGGTTAGAACATAGGTTTTGTGGTTGAGCAGGTAATGGTGGAGTTTTATGGCAATGAAAACTAAGGCTAAGCAAAGTGTTTCGAAATGGATGTATCGGGTTTTGTAGTCCAAAAGAGTACGGATTATGTAATAAACCACCTACTCCCTATGTTGTTCATTGCAATGAGTGAGCATGGCCCCTAAGGAGTGATCGGTAGGTGAGATGTATAGGTATAAGGGTTGATCATATTTAGGTGGAATGAGTATGGGTGGTTGGAGAAGGTATTATTTTAAGGCCTCAAAATCTTTATGGCAGTCATCATCCCATTTAAAGGAGACATCCTTCTTGAGAAGATGATGAAATGGTTGACACCGATTAGACAATTGTGAAATGAAATGGTGAATAGACTACAACTTACCTTGCAGGCTACAGAGTTGCATAAGGTTAGTAGGTGAAGGCATTTCAAGAATGGATTTAACTTTAGCAGGGTCAATCACTATACCATGTAAGGAGACAATGAATCCCAGGAGCTTTCCCGAGAGAACCGTGAAGACACACTTCTTGGGCTAAAGGTAAACATAATAATTAATAAGGCGGTCAAATATGGTTTTTAGGACAGTGAGGTGCTCCGAGTGGTGCATTTAGATTTGGCCAAGGTGATCATCAACGTAATCTTCCAATATACGATGCATGATGTCATGGAAGATGTAAGTCATAGCCCGCTGATATGTGGCACCAACATTTTTAAGGCCAAAAGGCATGACTCGATAGTAGAAGGTCCCCCAAGGGGTGATGAATGTAGTTTTGTGTTGATCCTCTGGGGCAAGCAAGATTTGGTTATAACCGAAGAAGCCATCCATGAGTGATAGCATCTCATGACCAGTGGTAAGGTCAACCAGTTGGTCAATACCAGGAGTAGAGGAAAGTCATCTTTTAGGTAAGCTAGGTTGAGGTCATGGAAATATGTGCAAATGCGAAGTCCCCCTATTGCCTTAGTGATAGGGACAATGTTGGAAATCCAATGAGAATAATCAATGGGTAAGATGAAGGAAACCAAAAGGAGGCGTTGAAGTTCTTCTTTAACCAGAAGAGCAATGCGAGGGTACATTTTCCTCAGCTTTTGTTTTATGGGTTTGGCATTGGGAATGGTTATGATATTGTGGACCACTATGGTGGGGTCGATACTGGGCATGTCTGCATTAGACCAAGTGAAAGCGTGGTTATGGTTTTTGAGAAAATAAGTGATGGCTTCCTCTGTTCAGTAGATATCTAAAGATTGACCGATCTTTAGAATGTACAGGTCATCCTGAGTATGAATGTTGATTTTGATAGATGATTCATTTAACATGGTTTGTGTCTTCAATGGTAACGACCGATGAATATATGAGTCTTCTACACCAAGGTAGGTGAGTATAGACTCATCATCTTGACATTGAACGATGTTAATCAAAGGTGTATCATCATCGATCATTTTAGGATACAGGAAGGGAAGAGATGAGGGAGCCTCGCCCTCATGTTGATAAGTCAGAGGCCCCAAGGAAATGGTGTTTATGAAAAAAAATGTTAGGAGGAATGGATTCTTGATCCATCGATTCCATTGATGAAAGTGACAAAGAAGGTGGAGAAGGGTTGATGTCCTCAATGAGTTCAATGCGGGCCTTCTTGGTAGGTGGTTCAACAAATCTGATACCACTACGATCGTTATGTTTATAGGTAGTACATGGAATAACAGTATGGTGACCTTTCTCATAAAATCCAAAACCAAAACCCTTCCATGCACATCGGTGCAGGAAGGTGTGGGTGAAACGGTGATTGGTGAGTGACTAGAGGTTGGAAAAATGGGCGGTTTGTGATGGTGGTTCAGGTGTATAAGTGGTAGTATCAAGTCCCCCACAGGTGAGATTGGTACGAAGGTGGGGAGGACCATAAAGGAGACACTCTCCTATGTGGTGATCATAGCGAGGGTGTTGGTGAAGACTTCCATACTCTTGTGGAGTAAGGAATGTGTTGACACTATATAGGTGATACTCCCCCAGAGTGAGGCATTGAAAAATTCCTTCTAAGGGATTGATGGTCGATATGTGGGTAGCTGGGATAGATGACGTGTTAGAGGTCAGATTGGAGGTGGAGCAATACTGATTGGGAGGTTGATGGTTCACCCGTGGAGGTTGTGGCAGCGGTAGGAATGGAGGATGTAGGTGGATAGAGGTAGTGGCAACACTGGTGAGTGGAGGTGTAGGTGAAGAGGAAGTGGTCATGGAGGTAGATGCTTTAATGGGTATAAGCACGTCATTGGGTCGGTAAAGCATGTTGCAAGTTTTGAAAGGTGATGGGTTAGCCAGAATGGTATAGGTGTGTCCTTCATGCTCAAACTTTACACAACGATGCAAAGTGGAAGGAACACAACCCATGACATGAATCCAGGGTCTACCAAGTAACAGGTTATATTGAAATTCCCCCTCCAAGATGTAAAATAGACTCTAGAATAGTGCAGGGGCCCACGAACATGGAGGATGATGGTGCCAAGTGTAGAGGTGATAGCGTCATTGAATGAATGCAACATGACAGGATGTTTATGCATGTAATTGTCGGTATGCACATTTGGGTGAATGCATGGGAGGAGATGATATTAATGCTAGCACCCCCATCGATCATAACACGTCGTACACGTATATCATCAATGTGGACAGAGATGAAGATAGATGGATCTGGGTCATTGGTTTGGTGTGGTGCAATCTCTTCATCTGAGAAGCTAAGTGCGGCTACTTGGTGAGTAGGTGGAGCTATAATTTGGTGAGAGAGGATACATGATGGGGTGTAATAATGGAGGCCACGGGTGTAGGATCATTGGGTAAGACCTCAATAGATTGAAGAACCTCCATGAGAGCTTGGTGATGGGATTTTGAGGTTTGGATGAGGTCATATAGGGACATTTTTAGGGGGTATTGGTGTAGTTGTTTGAGCATCGCGCGATGTGTAACCTCATTAGACATAGGATATGTGGGTCCGTGGATAGTGATTTTAGGTGTGGGTGTAGATGGTATGTTGGGTATGGGGTTGGTTGGTGGGTTAGTCTCCTTTTCCTTTCCTTTATCCTTCTGGGCATGGGTAGCAACGTGGATCATGTTGATTTGAGGTGGAGAGGTAGGTGAAGTAGGTGAGCCATGAAAGGTATAGTGACAGGAAGGGAAAAATCCGAGTGGCGGGAAGGAACCTTGTGAGATGAGTTGGGCACACCGACATTTGGGTGGAGGTTTGGTGAGTTCTCTGATGTGAACCATGTTAATTTTGAATCTTGGGGTGGCTCTAAGAGTTGTGGAGGTGGAGGTTTTTGTTCTTGAGTAGGGAATGAGGGAAGAACTATGGAAATGGGTGCTGGTGAAATGGGGTCCTCATCAAGAAGGTCATCATCGTCAAAGTTTTCTTTAGGAGGACACAACTGGATAAGAATGGTTTTCAAAGCCTTGCAGTTCTCTACATCATGCCCTAACACATGATGGTAGGCCAAAATTTTGGTGTCATCAAACCCCTTTGGTTTGGGTTTGAGTGGGTCATAAGGTCTGAGAGGCGGTAATGTGATGACAAAAGTTTCAAGGAGGTTGGTTAAGATTTTGGCATAGGATCCTGCCAGTGGATCACAATGGGAAGTGAATGTGGGTTTGGGTGTAGGTGCGGCTGATTTTATAGGAAGGGTCTTTGCAAGAGGGGGAGTGGGTCGAGCTATGGTTTTAGGTGCTGGTGTGGTCTTAGGTTTTGGTTGTATTTTCTTTGGTAGGGGTATGGTAGATGAACTGGAAAACGAGTGTGTGGTTGGTTTGACTACCTTATTGGAGGGTAGCAGATTTTTGTCTTTAGGTTGCACCTTCTTGGGTAAAGGTGATACGGGCGCACGAGATCTAGAGGGAAAAGTGGATGGTGGAAGAGGGCAAGTTACCCATGGGGATAACTGAGGTGTTGTGAAGGTAGATGGCGTGGGCTATGTAGGAGGTGTGAGGGAAAGAGACTGAAGTGTCATGGGTAGTGAAGAAGTTATCGATGGTATTGGAGGTATGGGTGGTAAAGATGTTGCAGGTGTGGGTGGAAGTCATGTCAGGTGCTTGGGTATGTTAGAGGTCTGTGAGGGAGGAATGGGCTATTGTGTTTTTAGTTTACCGGTAGGTGGAGGTTTCTTAACCATGCTAGAAGGGCGAGGTCCTAAGATGGATGGAAGGGGTGAAGGTGATGAAGGTGTGATCAACGAGGTTGGAGTATGAGATCTATGGGATTGGTTCGTTCTATTTGGGTGTCAGATTAAGTTTGGTGTTGGCTTTGGAGGATGTAGCTAAATCTAATTTGATGGTTGGATGAGTAAGGATGGTAGTTGGGATGACCCCTAAGGTAGTAATAGGTTTAGGAAAGGAAGATGATGTAAGTGTGGGTTCAGATTTAGATGCATGTTGGGTTATGGGTAGGGGTGTGAGTTGAGCCATGAGTGGTATCATGGAATAATTTGTGATAGTTTTGGTTGTGTTTGGTTCAATTGGCTAAAATATTTTTGGATAGATAGTGGAAGTATTAGTGAGTGACATATTCATTTATGTTGAGATAGGAAGTAGAAGACACCCCCAAAGTAAGGCTCTATCCACATAATCTAGGTAGTTGGCTAAGCATGAGAATGGCACTGTTGTAGGTGAGGTTGATGAGGATCCAATGGTGATTCCCATAAAATGTGTCTTAGAAATGAGGAATTTGATAGCTTCAGCTTCTGTGGGTAAGAGAGCCGAAAGTAAGTCCATAGGATCTTGGGTAGCTGATGGAGAATGGTCACCTAGAGGTAAATGCATTTCTACTAGATCTTTGATATGTGGAGGAGATGATGGGTGCTCCTCTGTGGGTGGAGGAGACGATGGGTATAAACAAGCATCTTCCATGGGTTGGAGAGGTACTGTAGGTGACAACTATCTAGATGGAGAAGCCAAAGGTGAAATGGTTTCGATGTTAATAGAAGGCTCCTTCACATGGTGAGGGAGGAGATGAAGGGTGTTCCTCTGTGGGTGGAGGAATAGGTGAAGTGGGTTCAAGTGTAGGTGGAGGACTTTCGGGCTAGGATTTCCTCTATGGAAGGAATATGAGGTAATTGGGAAGCAACAGGTGCATCACTGAAAATAGCATGGACCTCGTGGGTATGGCTATCATGAGTTGAGGTCTCTCTGGTTTGATCAGAAGAAGGGGCATGATTAGGAAATGGTTTCTTGAAGATATGTAGGTTTTGATTGGAAGGTGTGTTAGGATTATCCAAGGTTAACTCACCTTTCTCATATATTTTTTGGACAATGTTTTTGAAAGTGATGCAATTGCCATCACTATGACCTTTTACTTGATGATAGTTGTAAAATTTGTGTTCTTTATACCACACGGGTGTGGGGTGAGCAGGATCAAAACCAATGTGTGGTTTTATGGGAGGAAGGGTGATGGCCCCAACTTTAATGAGCTTTTCTAAGACAGAAGAATAAGGTTCCCTAATTGGGGTGTATTTCCGTTGTTCCTGTCTGAATTGAAAAGTCTGAATGGGTGAGAGATTAGATGAGGGTTAGCCTGATTTGATGGATGATTTGGGCTGGCCTTGAGTACCACTGCGTTAGTAGTTCCCTTGGATTTTGAATAATTGTTCAATGGTTTCAAAGAAGAAGAGGTATCATTTGACTTAAATGTCAAGTTCTTATTGCGTAGTTGAATTTTATTTTCTTTGATGGCCCAAATCTCTAGCTTTTGTGCCATGGTGAATGCCTCATCAAAGGTTTGGAAAGTTTGCACCTGCAGGGTTGGTGAGATATGTCTAGCACAAGCCCGTGTGAAGAGATCTATGAGTTTAGTTTGTGGTAGTTGGAATGTGAGTTGATTGATCAGGGCTATGCCAATGAGCGACAAAATCTGCGATAGATTCATCATCATACTGACACGTAGAGTAGAGGTCAATCATGGTAACCTTCTTAACAACATTAATGGAGAAGTGATCCAAGAAGGCTTGGGCTACCTGATTAAATGAGAAGATAGAATGTCTAGGTAACCCACTATACCAATCTAATGTGGGCCCGGTCAAAGACATGGGAAAGGTCCTCAGGAGCAAAGCGTCATCATGGGTGATCAGATAACACCCATGTTTGAAAGACCACAAATGTTGTTACGGGTCTTCTTTACTGTTGAAGTGCTTAAATTTAGGCATTTCTCAATGCATGGGATATGGACAAATAGGAATGGATGGGTGTATGGGCTCATTGCAAAATTCATCATAGGTGAGTGTGTTGCGGGAGCCAGAAACCGATGCCTCTAGTGTCTGCATCTTGTTCACCATTAACTTGATTAGGTTGTTGGTAGGTTGTGATGGCTGGGTACCTCCTGTAGCATAAGGAGGTTGGTTTTGGACATATGATGGGGATGGCATTCTAGTGTATGGCACTTCTGTATAGGTAGATTGAGAAGGAGGGAGTGAAATAGGGGGTATGTACCTAGAATGAATGATAGATGAAACAGGAGGTTGCTAATAGTACATATATGGAGGTGGAAGGGTCGTGGTGACCCTAGTAGCAATGGGGGCTAAGGACTATGGAATAGAAAGGATAATGTTTTGAAAAGGGGTAGGGGTCACCGACACCAGGGGTGGTTGTGTAGCTATGGGTATATGTGAGAAAATAGGTGTGATGAGGTTATGTTCTGGGTGGTTGGTGAAGGTATATTGGATGTGGCAGGATACAATAGCATGTGGCAAACATGGAAGTCATAGTAGGTATAGGGCCTAGCTACGAAACGAATGAGAGGTAAAGGTAGGTGTAGGGTAGCGTGGAGCTAAAAGGGGCTAACACAAAAGTAGGAACGAGTGTCAGGGGAGATAGATATAGGCATGTTGTTTATCAATTGACCCAAGGCATATCGAGTGGACGAGTGGGAGAGATAAAACTTGCAAGGTGAGTAGGGTACTGGTCAAGGATTCGTGTGAACTCCTTCGTCCCCTATGGCGATAGTGATAGGTTGAATAAGATTCATGGGTGATAAAATAGAAGGTGGTGAAGGACTAGGTTGGTAGTGGTTGAAAAATGACATGGAATATGAGGGAATTTGCTTCGCTACCCATCAACACCATCTGAATAGGTACTGACGTGGTAGGACTGCTTTCTGTAAATGACACAAAAAAACAACAGAGATAGGAGAAACATGTGGTGGTAGGTAGATTAGGTATAAAATGTCAGCTGGAAATTTGAAAAGGATACTCGATGTCGGTTAGGGTAAATTGACGCCAGTCATAGATAACCACGGTCGGTCACTGTGGAAAATGGACAGTTTTTCAAAACAAGGCAAAAGGGGGACAATCTACTTAGTAGATAAGATGTTAATGGAATTTACCAGGAAAGTGAATATGATGAGAGTGACAGAGACTTTGAACAACAAAAAAGGTGAATTAGGTGTCCTTTTGGGTAGGTTAACCAAAAGAACAGTAAACCAACATTGGTTGGGTAAAACTGATGATGGTCAGAGGGAAACTGATGGTGGTTGCTGGAATGACATCAGTTACTATGAAACTGAAACAAAGATGAAGAAAATATGGTTGTGAGTTAAAATTAGATATGGAATCAGACCTAGAATTCTAAGAATGATGAAAATAGGGCCCAGGCACACTTAGTTTAAGCTAGAATACACCAACTATGATGAGGAGTGTGCAAGGGGAAATAAGAAAAATGAAGAATGTGACCTCTCACCTCAAAATGCAAGCCAAGCAGAAACACTAAGAAAAATAAGATCCTAAGAGTGCTTTTTTCTATTATGTTTGTTTAGCTTATGCTATTTAAGGACTTACTCATGAACCCTAGAATATAATTTTTGGTGAGGATGGATTCCTAGGAAGAAGGAGATCTACAAGGAGAGGTTTTAGATATGTTATGATGGGGATGGGCCTTCCTCTGAAGTATGACTTGATAGAAGCAGCAAGCTGGGGAGTACTTGCCAATCCTTTGATAAGTGCGATCGTTGACAGAAATTCCTAGGAAAGATGTCGTTTAAGAATGTGTATATTTTTGAATTTGTGTAGTTTGGTAAGACTTAGAGAGAGAGAGAGAGAAAGTGTGCTTTCTATGATTCATTTGTCAACCATCAACTGGGAATGACTTCTAGCATACAGGTTTCCCTCAATTAATGTGAGCTAATACAGGAAAGTAGAATGAAATGAAATGATTTTAAAACCCAAATCAAAATTTTGAATTCGATGACATAAAAAGATGAACAGGAGAAGGGATGCTCTTTCACTAATGCGATACTAATGAAAGGAGAGAAAATTTTTGTTTTAAAGCACCAAAATACAATTGCTTTTAGACAATAGAAGAAAAAAAGATTCCAGGGGAGAAATTTTAATGTGATAACCTTTTAGAAAGAAAACAAACATGTAAATTTTCACCTAGAAATGAAGAAATGCAAAGAACCGTGAATGGGTCCCACCGGGCATGCTAAAATGTTTCACCTGATTCTAGAGTATTTCTTTGAATATTGAAGAAACAGATATGGGTAAAGGGTTAGGAGGAATACCTGTTGAAATGTTGGTTGTAGGTTCTTGCACACGTATGAATTCTTGATCCATATCTAATCGTGAGAGCTTCCTTTTGGCTAGGAGGAACTACCTGAAATAGAAAACAAGACCACTAAATAAAAGTTAAACATTATATGCAATGGACTGCCTAGCGTATGCTAGATTCGGGAAGTGTGATACTCCCTAGACAACTGTCAATCTAATGTTTAAAACAACTCAATATTAACAATAAAGGAAATCCTACTGTAGTTAAAATGATTTAGGTATCTCATTCATCTACAATACGCAAATTCATTCACAACAGGCTAATCTATGACTGAATCTAAAAGTCAAGGTGTTTTTCAGGGTACTGGTACTAGTCAGGGTCTGGTTCTAGGCTATTTTGGGTATTAGGTGGAGGTTTCAAGATATGTTCTTGGTCTCAGAGTAAAAACACAGAGACCGACGTTGGTCTGGTATGACCGATGTCAGTTTAGGTTAACCGGTGACAGTTGTGGGTAACCGGTATCGGTATGGTTGGGGTACAGGAAACTCAATAAAAACTTGATATGAGGGCAGATCTAAGGCTAAATGGGAATGGAAAGGGCAATGGCAAGGTTCGTGTAGGTATTAGGTATACTCAAGGGTAATTAAAATATAGGTGTTGGTAGTTCAATAATGTGGGTGAAAGAATGGTTAAGTTTGCATGGAGGTAAACGTTGGGGGATTTGGAATGGGAGTAGAAACTAATAACAAAAGTAAAAGAGTCTACTAAAATGACAATGGACAAGTGTTGGTTAACAAAACACTTACTTGTGTAGGAGCTTTATGTTTGGTTGGTAATGGCAGGTGATTAAATGGAAGGAACTTAATGCGATGCTGGTGCTTCCCCGGATGCTCCTGTGAAGTAAAATGGCTATGTGATTACTTCTAATTTTGGCTATGGGTGCTCTGATGCATGTACAAATGTTGGATTTGCTTGCATGTAGCTATGGTTTCATCTCTTGCTCTCAGAACATGTGCCAACATCAAAATAAGGTTTTTTTTTGGGAATAAATGGTAACCGAGGGTGGTTCTGGGTTAACCAGTGGTGGTTTAGGGTAACCGATGTCGGTTAGGGCAGGATTTCCTAGGGTTACTAAAATGGGTAGATCCCCTTGGATCTTGTTCACTTCGTTCCATGGATTAGAATGGAATATTTCTTTCTTATCGACGGGAATGTGGTTAGAGGGAATGTACGCTTTGTTTTTTAGCGTTTAGGTAGGGCTTAATTAGTTATGGCAACATACTAAGTATAGGTCCTAGGGTGAGGTGGTGGTGTGGGGATTATCCAATTAAGATATTTAAATAATAAATATTGTGAGAACATGGGTTAATTTAATTAAATTAATTAAACTAATATTAGAATGGGGTGAAAGGGGCCATGGTTAGATGAGTGTGTTCGAGTTGGTTATTTGTCGAGGGACCAAGGGGAGTGTGACCTAATTTTGGTGTCTACATGTTGAGTAGATAATATTGTCCTAAGGATAAGACACACATAGGATTCACGCGTGGGAAGAAGGCACATTCAAAGGTGTAGAATGATAGGAAAGGAAACGTGCACCAGAACAAGTTTGATTCGAGACTTAGCCAATTTTATGGATATAGGATATTTTTAGAGATAGCGTGTAGAGCACACATCGGGATGGAGACTTGCGTGACAAGCAAATGGTATTTTGGGAATGAGCAACTGATAAGTGTCATGCATGATCTTTAGTAAATAATAGGATTTATTCTATCAGTTAACTGTAAGATTTCTATTATTAGCACACTTGCATGTGTACATGTTATTATAAAGGTGCATAGCTATTATTAGCATGCGACCTATTTTGGGAAGTGTGTAGGTGGTGTAGGGAAAGTCCCCACCCCTATAAGTATGTATTGAACTATGTAGTTTAGTAGGAGATTGAATTATTGTAGAGTTATGTTGTTGGATCTGATGTGTGCATGCCTTATGGTGATACTTTATAATGTAAGAAGATTCTATGTTTTATAGTGTTTAATGTAATGGAATATGTTGGATGGATAATGGTGTTAAACATGATTGTAACTGGTTTATGTGTGGTTGAACTTATTATAGTTGTTATTTAATTCATAATTCTCTAAGATCTAGATTTGGAATACCCTCTATGCAATGTTTATGGTTATTTATGGTTTTGAATATAATTTATCTTCATCACACTAACATCCTACACAAGCAACTCTAAAGAGGGGCCTGTTACCTTTACACACTTTGGGTGAATCCTCAACTCGACCTTGGTGATGTGGTAGTGCACCTGGGTTTTATATAGTGGATTCTAGGTTGCATCATTATTTTTTCAATTTTTTGAAAGTTGGGTGCGTGGGGGTTTGCCTTTAAGGCCTGAAAAGTGAGTGAAGCTGGTTAGACATCATCTGACGTCGGTAGGCTTTCCGGCCTCGGTGGTTAAAAGGGGTGACGAGTACCAGTCAAATTGACCAATTCCTATAACTATAAAAAGTGACCATGTCTTAAAAGAGAAGGTTTAGAAGTTAAAATAGGGCAAAATGATATGGTTGGGTAAAATGGTTAGGTAATGGGGTAAAATTAGATAGATTAGGGGTATAGAAATATAAAATTAGGTGGGTTTAAGGTGAAGGTAGGTAAGAACTAGGTAGGTGATAGCTGAAGGTTGTGTCAAATAGTGAAGGAAAGAAAAAGAAGAAATAGTATATGGGGGAGTGTTTAGGCTAGATAAAATGTATAATTTTTTTATTAGAGGTAAAAAAGGGTTAAGGGGACCCTACCCTGAACATCAAAACATCTCCAAGAGAGAAGAGGAATACATTACAATAACATCAAAAAACTATAATATAACTATTCATAGTAATAAGTGCTCTCCGAAGCCCATAAAGTGAAACAAACAACAACAAAAAACACAGATAAACTAACAACATAGATGAAAGTAATAGCCAATAATAGAGACAATGAAAAAAATAAAAACAACCCAACCCAGGTCATTTGTAGGATTTTTCAAGCCCCTCCAACACCTTATCCCATTCTTTTGCCAAAGATTCAATATTGACTACCGAGGATCCCATGTCGAAACCATTCGGGGTAGCCTTTCTATTCTTGCCCTAACTATCCATGACAAAATAGGTGTTGGCGAGCTGCCCTAGAGTTTGAAGGTATTTTAGGGTAGATTTCACCATCAAATTCTCCATTCCATATAACTATGGATAATTGCCTTAACTTGATCCATTTATTTTGTTATGGCACCAAAGTTGGCCTTTAAAACCTCAAGCTCTTCACCCTGCCCAAAAATGATCACCACCTCCACCTTCTCTTTCATCTTATGCCAGCAATTGAATAAAAACTGGACCGAGATCTTAGTAACTTGCATATCACCCTTGAGTTCCTCAATATCATCCACCATCCTTGCCAGGTGATTTTCCCCTTTGATCAGACCAACGTGACCCATAGCCTCAAAGTGTTGTTCCTGTTGAGCATTAATAAGGGTCAATACATCTTGCTTTCCAGACTCACCCTTGGTGTTTGACAGGGAGTAGGGGGTCTACTTATATTTCAAGACCTTCATATTCTAGGCTGCAACCACCTCCACCTCATCCAGGTCATCATTTGAGTCCCCATCCTGTGATTCAGAACCATCACTTGAATCCTTCTCCTCCGAGTCTGAAACAGTGTCATCCGCATAAGCTTCTAGAGAAAACTTGAGGGAGCCATTTTTATCAATGTCCAGGGACACCCTTTTGACTAGGGCAAGGATAAAGCCTTGATGGAGAGGGACACAAATTCTTCTTGTTTTGAACTGTGAAATAGAGCAACACAGGGAATGAAACAGGAAGTAGGGGAAAATAAAAGTCTGGCCACACCTAAAATGATTTATCATAGGGAAGTTGTAGGCATAAATACACTTGTGATGGCCCTCTAGGGTTAAAAATTGAATGAGAGAGAGCCACCTCATCATACGGATAAGGTAAAGACAATCTAAGGTAACAAACAAAATGAGAGGTGAGATTCTCATTACCTTTGAGAAAAATATTCAATTCTTTAGATTTCCTTCTTTGGCTTGTAGACCTCCCTCCCCAATGTAGGAATTCCCATCACTTTTTCCATTGAATCTATAGTAATATCCATCCTGATCCCCTTCATTTCTACCATAGTACCTTTCTTGGTTACTTTCCAGGTGTTGGAAAAATCCTTTCTTAGATTTTCAAAATGCCCTTCAAAGATTTTCAGGAAGGGGGTAAATCCCTTGCTACCAAACAGATCCGTAGCTTTAGGTGCGACCCCTTCAAGATTAGCAAGTTTAGTTCTCACAAGATCACCCCCCATTTGGCCGAACAACAAAAACCTCATCACGAACAGACCCAAAATATAGAACTCTAATAGATTACTTACACACCAAAAACTAAAGTTTCTACAGACACGGGGGGCAAAAAAAGCTCTCCAAGAATATGTGCAAATTCCATCCCTGATCTTCTCACTATTGAGAGGTAAATTCAAAATCATCATACGGCCATTGAGCTTGATGAGATTGACACCCCATGAAAGGATCTTATACATGTGCATTGGTGTCTTTTAATATGTGTTCCCACACCTTGGGATTGAGAATTTCCACCTCCTGCACAAGTGTCAACTCAAGCTCATTAACCCCCAAATTGGAAAAGAAGTACGCCACAACATTTGTCTCCCTATACACATGTTTGAAAGTGGTGAAATTAAAATATGGATCCATTTTATTAATACTCTTAATAGATTTATGGTTTGAGATAGAGTTGGAGACTTTCCCATTTATGTTATTAATTATGTTTAGGGAGTCCCCTTCCACTTCCAGATTGGAAAAATTGTGTTGCAGAGCTATAGAAAGACCCCAAAAAATCCTAGCAGCTTCAGTGAAATTATTTGTTTGAGTTCCCAAATTGTGATAGAACCCAAGGATAAATCTTCCTTTAGAATCCCAAAAAAACCCCCCATAGCCAGCATGAATAGGGTTTCCCTTGAAAGCCCCATCAAAGATTAATTTTAAACAGTCCTTGCTAGGTGTAACCCAGCCTTTGAGTTAAGGGTTTAAGACCAAGGGGCTAGTGGTAGTGGGTTCCAAACCCCACTTCAAAGATAACCTAGATTTAATCTGAAGGAAGGAATTTTTTTGGAAGTTCAGATTAGAGAAATTATCCAGGATAGAATTCACACAATGGGCTCCAACTTTGTTGGGGGGTTATTTTTTGCCTTTAAATATTCTTCTATTTCTTTCCTTCCATATCTTCTAAGCCAAATGCATAATAGAGAAGGTCCATAAAAAATTTAAACCTTGGCTCTTAAAAGGACTTTACCATTGAATCCACAGTAGTTTTATGGAATCCAAAAAACCCAATTAACTTCAAAAAGATTAAGGATGGTTTTCCTAATAGAGACAAGAAAGGGGTAATTGAGGAACAGGTGTGAGGCATATTCACAATTAGATTCACACAAAACACATCTATTAATCATGTGGAAATTTCTCTTATTCAAGTTACCAACCGTCAAAATCTTGTCATGGATAACCAACCACCAAAACATATTAATCTTGGGTATTAATTCTTTGACCCAAACTCTTCCCTAGTTAAAATTAACATCTTCCCCCCCCCCCTCTCTTGAAAAAAGGAGTAGTAGGCCTTTTTACTGAGAAAAAACTATTATCTTCCTTAGTCCAGAATATACTATCATCTCCAGGATTCTCTTTGTTAATAATAACTCCTCTTAATCTGTTGTTAATAAAAGATATCTCAATGTTGTTAGAATGATCCAAAGATATGGTTTTCCATTGTCCCAAAGGGTCATCCAAATTGAAAAAGTCATAGACCTTGGTCCCATATTTGGTCATAAAATCTCTATAGACTTTTGGGTAAATAGTCTTAAGAGGAAGGTCCTCCAGCCATTTTCTCCTCCCAAAGTTTAATGGTTCACCAATTTCTAAAAATCCATTTGCAACCCTCAGAGACCACATGTTTAGCCCAGTTTAAAGATTTCTAGAAACAGGAAGAAGCATTAGAGTTCTGGGTGCATGAGCACCTTTCGTTAGTAGAAAGATGAGGCCAATATTTCTATCTTATAATACTAGTCCAAACACTCTCTTCCTTTGACAGTCTCCATCTCATTTTTTCCAACATAGCTTTATTCATTTTGGTCCAATCTCTGATATCAAGGCCACCAAGTTTTTTGAAGGTGCAAACCTTATCCCAAGAAATTAGAGGAATTTTGTCTTTGGATTTGGTTTTACTCCATAGAAATATTTTTTGAATGCTCTCCATCTTGCAGGCAACTTCAGAGGGTAATATGTAGATAGACATCATATAAACCGGTAAATTCTGAATAGAGCATTTGAGAAGAACAAATTTTCCATCTTGAGATAGTAGTGACCCTTTCCAACCTTCTAGTTTCTTTAGAAATCTAACAACTAGAAAATTTCAATAAGCATTCTTGGGTTTATCCACCATAATAAGCATACCAAGATACCGAGTTGGGAGATTTTTAGAAGGAAAACCAAGAATACAAGAAATTTTGATGCTTTTTCTTTTAGGGGTATCGATAAAGAAGACAAAGATTTTCCCATAGTTGATCAATTGATCTGATGCCTCCTCATAATCCTTAATTAATTGTTTGAATTCTCTGGCTTCTAAGATAGATTCCTCACTAATCAACATAGTGTCATAAACAAAATGCTGATGAGAAACCCTCTGATATTTGATAACCAGTGAAATACCACTGATTCTACCCTTCATGGTAGCCTTATTAAGAGATCTGTTGAGGGTATCAGCCATAATAATGAAAAGAAAAGGTGAGATAGGATCACCTTGACTTAAACCCTGAGTGTTGTTAAAAAACCCACAAGGGGTCCCATTAACTAGGACCTAGAACTTGGCTATGGAAATACATGAGAGAATCAACTCCTTGAAGTCCTCTCCAAAGCCAAACCTCGAAAGAATCTTCATAAGGAAAGACCAAGAGAATCTGTCATAGGATTTTTCCATATCAAGCTTAATAAACATGGCTTCCTTCTTATTCTATTTCACTAGTGGAGGGTCTCCTGGATGGTGACAATGTCATCTTGAATCTATCTTCCCATAACAAAACCTCCCTGCTGATCAAATATAATCGTAGGTAAAACAAGCTGAATTCTTAAATAAATATGGTCTCCTTCTTATTCTATTTCACCAAGTGGAGGGTCTCCTAGATGGTGACAATGCCATCTTGGATCTGTCTTCCCAGAACAAAACCTCCCTGCTAATCAAATATAATTGTAGATAAAATGTATAATAGGTAGGAGCGAAGAGATGAGTAAAATAGGTAAGTACTTGACATTTTTGATTGGTATGGATGCATACAAGGCACCAGTTAAAGATGCGTGATAGAGTACCATGATTGCTGGTGCACATGCAAGTTAGTGTCATAGAGAACAAGTGGGAGCATATGGGAGACATTTTACTAGTCAGCATTAGGTGATACATGCGTATCAAGAGAGATCATAGTCTAATGGTCATGCTCATTGATAGATGGGATGTAATGACCAATACCTTCTATCTACCCACCGATGAGATGACTATCACGTTGGAAGATGTGTACATTATTTTGCAGTTATCGATTGTTGGAGAGCCTATATATCATATTTCATTGGATGCGGCGAAGTATCCGATGGTTGCAGTGTTTGGGGAGGTAGTGGGTGACTTGACTGAGAACAGTGCCAATATTTTTTGAGTTATGTGTGTGGCACATCCATTGGAGACCTACTTGGCAGTACTGATGATGGAGGTCATTAGATGCTATGCACTTCTTGACTCATAGGGTGGCTGATTTCCCTGAGCACTGATGGGGGTTTTACTAGATATGAATGAGGAACACATTTGTTTTGCATGGGCACCTGCATATCTGGGGTAGCTATATAGGGAGCTTTGGGCTTATCAGAGGATGCAATGACATGGAATTTTTTGTACATATTTATTGCATTTTTGGGCTTATGAGCACATAGTGATTGTGCACCCACATGGACTTCCTATAGTGGATTAGCATCATAGCGCGATGAGATTAGGATATAGGAGAAGGGTGGTAGTAGGCTCCTATCCACAAGTGGAGGAGGAAACACATGATGTGACCTACTATAGATGAAAACTAGAGGGGTTATATGTGATGGACATAGTATGTCGACTATATGTGGGTTTTCCTACTTATAGAAGTATGGCACAGGAGCTGCAGGGCCTATAGTTGATCAGATGGACACAGGGAAGGCATGCCGATGAGCACAAGATGATTCCAATGGATAGAGTATGATGCTAGTTTGGGTCACAACAAAAAAAATTTCCACCATTTCCTCAGTATCACAGAGATGATGTGGAGAGACTGTTATCTCCACCACATCCAACAGGGACAAAATGGTAGGAAGATATGGCAGTGGATAGCATGATTGATGACATAGGTACCACTGATGGATACAATCACTAGTAGATACCCCAGATACAGGAAGCACCTCCTAGACTAGGGAAACCACAATTGGCCATTGTTATAGTGCATAGGGATCAGTTGCAGAGTCAGGTGACTACTTTAGGGGTGTTGTTTACATAGGCACAGGAATAAGTAGCCACGTTGACAGGAAAAGTGAAATTTTTACAAGCACAGGTATCTAAACTATAGATCTAGCTAGCATAGGCAAATGTAGGTGATGAGGGACAGGTTTCTACATTTCAAGCATAGATTTCCATAATACAAGCGTATGTTGATACTTTACAGGTCCAGTTAGTAGTTGCATAAGCTCAGGTGCAAGCACAATTTCAAGTTTAGGTACAGGATCCACCTCCATAAGCACTAGGATAGGGTCCCGTATTACAAGAGGCTGCAAAGAGGGCATAGAGAAAGGGACAAGGGTCGTTGCTTTTGGGACAGGGTACACCATCGGCTATGACACCTCCCTAGATGATATCCATAGCCACTTAAAAAGATTAAGTATCAGTGGAGAGATATTATCAGGATAATTTTTCAGAGCCTGGTATACAGGTTGTATCATATGCTAAGTATAGGTCCCAGTAGGTTATCCTCTAGAGGACTTGCAATACCTGTACGATGGGTATTCATTGATCTCTTGGTCATGGCGAGAGGGAGGTGACGAGTTCATAGAGGATAAGGAAAGATGAGTGTAAAGGTGAGATGATGAGAGAGTGGAGACCGAAATCAGATGAGGGTACCAGAGAGAGAAGCAGAGATGCATTCCCTTCCTAACTTAATATGGGGTGATATTGATTGTTTTTTATTTTTGGTGTAAATACCGGCCTACGTCTCGAAGATGTGAGATTATACATGAGATGTTTTGAGATTGTAACACCTTGTCAAACTATTATATTCCTCTTTTGCATTACAAGTGTTGACATGTGATTTTTAGGACAAATTTATGTTTCGTGGTTGTTGAAAAATCATGCTTGTCATGGATAAATCATTTCTTCTCTTTGATTATAGGGCTGATATGTTGTTGCTTGCAATAATTTATTTCACTTCTTATGAGTAAGTTGTAATATGGTTAGAATGGTTGAAAAGTTGCCCCTTACAATTACACTCATCCTTGGATCAATTCCATTGATCTAAGGTATGTTTTAAATTTTCTTATCTAAGCTAAATAAAAAACTGACATTCATTGATTAAGAGACTTAACAGACTGAACTTGTGTTTGTTGCATATTATTTATTATCTTGAAAGACTATGCCTACATTCTATTTTGTGTTTTGCTCAGCTCTTCTTGATTGGTCCTTGCAGGGTGCTTAATGATGTTAAGGGAAATAGAAACCTGCTTCGGGATTATGGAGAAAGTGAGAATATAAAATTGTCTTCTTCTATTAAGGTCTATCCTAATGGATTCAAGACTCAAGTAATTTACCTAACTCTTTCTACGCCACTCTACGTGGGATGAAAACCTAACCTAAGTTGTAATACTAAGTTAGCATGAAGGGAAATAACCTAAGGGATGCTAAGTTATTTCTAACCTATTGCCTATACTATTTGGTTAAACTAAGACCTAACCTAAGGTGAAAATCTATTGTTCGAAGATTATATCCTAAGGTTATATTTTTTAATTAACCTAAGAAAATTTTATCTATCCTAAACTAATGGGATAGGAAAGGGAACCTATGGGTCGATTGGTAAGAGAGAGCTAAGCAGTGGTTCCTAAGCTTTTAATGAAATGAGATTTTTATTTGATTTGGCATTAAGACATGGAAGTACTGCCAGTTTGGTAGGGGCTACTTAAATTTTAGTGGAACCTATGTGGAGGTATCACTAAGTTTGGAAATGCATGTGGAAGTTAAATTTAGTCTCGCCAAATTTGGATGGCGGTGGTAAGGAGAGATAGGCGGGAATATGAAAATTACTGGCATTAATTCACCTCAGTTTTGGCGAGCAAGTTGTCTTGGAAGGCATGCTGGTGGATTTTTTAGGGGTTGTTTTACTTTGCATGCTTCACAATTTTTTCTCTGCATGGAGCTATCTAGTTTTTCAAACCAGCATTTTGATCTGCACTTAGTGGCTTTTTTTGAATTCTCTGATCTATTTTTGGTTTGAGGAATGTATAAGAGGCACTGTGGAAAAAGATTATTGTTGTTTGATCTTTCTTGGAGAAGAAGGGGTGTTGTAAACTCGGCTGGAAGTATTCTTCCAATCGGAAGAGGCACTATCAAGCATGATAGGCTCTACCCATTAAGATTTATTTCTTTCTTCTAAATGATTCATTAAAATAACTCTTCTCACTGGAGATATATTTTTGCATAATATGTCTGGTTATTTACTTGCATTCTTTCATGAAATCTATGTGGGTTTTGGAATGTAAATCCTTTGTTGTTAATGGTAGTTTTGGGAACTTTCTCTGTAAAAAATATTAGAGGCATTCATGTGAATTTGTATTGAAACTTTGTAACTTGTACTTGAAGCTTTGTTGAAATCTGTAGCTTATATTCAAAGCTTTGTTTCTAGCATTCTAGACTAATGTTGAATGAACTGGCTAGTTGCTTGTTGGATTTTGAATCTCTATTTAGTCTTGTGTTTTGTGAGCTTGAAGTGGAGCTCCATAATTATTATAAACTTGTATTGAAGATTTGAGATTTGTTATGAGTTTTATTGGGACCTTGTGTTTGTTTTGGACTATGTTGGAACTAAGTGTAGTTCTAAACCTTTGGTTGAATCTTCGTATTCAAAAAATGTACTCGTATATTGTTCTTATGAATACTGAACTTGTTGTTGAGTTGTTGTGTTATGTCCTGTACTCGATCTCTAAACTAGAGTTTTATTCTTCCTTAGGGAACCAAAAATTCTTGAACCCGTAATAGAGTGTTGGTGTTTATTCATAGCTTGTATTAGGGCCATGGGTTTCGTTATAGACTCGTATTTTAGCTTGTGTTGTTAGAACTTATGTTCGAAGCTCATACTTGACGTAGTACAGGTATTCCATTGTTGGTTGTTTTGATCTTGTATTGGAATCGATGTGTTTGATTTTATACAGGTATTCTGAGATGGATTTTAGTAGGTATTAAGGATTGTAAATCTTCAGTCTCATTTAATATTGTTTGCTGGAAGGGGTCTTGTGAGTTTTGTTTGGTCGGAAGTGGACCGTGTAACTTCTTTTGAGGTCTCCTTTGTTTTGATTCTGAGAAAGAATGGTTGTATGAATCCTACCTATAAGACCGCATTGTGTTCTTGAACTTGACAGAGCATGTAAATTCAGGAGTGTATTCTATTCATCTCTACTCTGAGAAAACTCGTGCCTTGTGGGAAAACTTGACTATTTTGTTCATAGAAGTAAATGGGACTGGAACTATGTTCTGTTATGGGATATTTGTATCAGTTGTAGAGGTTTATGGAATGTATTACTTATTTCCTTTTTGTCTTGATGTTGAAAAAATCCTTACCTTTCTTAAGCTTTTAAATGAAACTCGTGAGGCTTGTGGTGATTCTATTCAGTCGAGTTGGAGGGAGTTGGGTATTGTATTTGTCTTGAACAGATTTTTTAGTTACTCTATTTAGACATTTCATATGATTCGTGGGTTTTAATTGAACATTGAATTTAAACCTATTTTCAATGTGTGTCGTTTAAAGGGAATACAGTATCCCTATCTTGAAGGCTTGGGAAATTCAGTCCCTGGGACCGTGAGTTTCATCGACCCTTGTCTATCTTGCATTGTTGCATATTTCTATTCCTTGTTGGGTTCTTTTAATGGATCTCTGAGTTTTTAATAGATAAGTGAATAGGATCTCTTGGGGGATAGTATGTTGTTTAGAAATGATACTATGAATTTCATTTTGAGATTAAATTTGGATTTGAGCTTGGTGAATGAAAATAGGTAAGTAGTTGTAAGTTTTGTAATGGATGTTGGTAGTGTGAATCCTTTGATTGTGCATTCTGTTTGAGTTCTCTTTTGGGAACTAGCTAAAGAATTTCTAAGTTTGTACTTAATAAAAGATTTCATTTCATAGTATAAATGAAATTAAATATGGATTGGGTCCATTTTGGTTTGAGATCCTTTTATGTTGACTGTTAAGTTCATTGATTGAACTTATCATTATTTGATTCTCTTCTAAGATGGGTATTGACTAGTGGATTGGTTAAGAGATTTATTTGCCAAAGTATAGCTTGGATTTGTGGGCAGTCTGAGTTTCAGAGCTTTGCATTATATCTACTACCAGATAGAAGTTAGTAAGGCTTTCTTTTAGATTGTTTTTAATCTTCTTGGATTGAATTAGGATTCTTGTTTTGTTGTTGCCTCTTTATTTATGGACTCCTTATTTTGTCATCTTTGGACTGAGGTAGTAATGTGTGTTCTAAACCTGATTCTTTCCTTCAGAGGAATTTTGTCTAATAAATAGAAATGTATCGACTCTCTTCTTTGGTTTATATGGAAAGATGAAGCATACTAAAATGAGCTATGTTGTAACTAACTTCTTTTGCTTCTTAGTAAAGTTAAATGTGTTTTTCTATTCATATGAATTTATGAAATAATGGAAGGACAAGACTTGTTGACTGTTTAAAAGTAATTAGTAAGATCAATTAAGTCTTGTAATATAATTCTGATGTTGTAGATTATATTATGCTCTTTTCTTAAAAGTAAATTCATATTTTCTTAATTGTGCCTCTTTCTAGATGTTATTACTTACGATTATTTGTATGTTGTATATTAATTGTTTCATTAAAGAAATTTTTTTTGATGAAACAATTAGTGGAATGCACTTTAGTTTAATGCTTAGTGCTTATCATGCTCAGTTCATTAAACTGACCCGTGCTAGCAATTTTGTAGATGGAAATTGTAAGTGATAAAAGAAAAGAACTTTCATGTTGTATTAGGCTTATTTAATTCTAGATCTTATGTAAAGAGTTTTGATTCATTCCTCAGTTATATGAAAAATAAAAGTTGTATTCTTTTTGGAATGGAGGTTGTTTGTTATGCAGCATGCCTGAATTGCATAGTCTTGTAATGTATAGTTTTATAATGATGAATTGAAAGTTGAGATTTACATGTATTGGTTGCGTAAATTATTTTATATTTATGAAGAAGTTGGAAAATCTATCTTGATGATATTTTTCATAGCTGTTATATGCTTAATTCGAATAAATTTGATCAGTTGTATAAAGGGAAATAATTGAATTTCCCTTATTTAGATGCAACATGTTAAGTTGCATAAGATAACAAATTTTATCTAAACAATTCTAACATAGTAATGGAATGTGTAATGAATATGTAAGAAAACTATAGAAATTTTAAAAGATAAGAAGGGTATGACAAACCCTAACACTTAAATCATGTAGAGGAAGATTATTCCTCACTCAAAGAAATGTAATCTAAAGAATGTGTTAGTGCAAAATCACAGCACCCCTGGATGCAAATCAGGCTTCTAGGTTGATCACTCAGGCATCCAGTGTGATTGCACAACATGGAAACCTCTCTCCAAGCGTGGGACTTGTGAAACTGAGAGAGGAATCTCCAGAGAAGGCTGGTTCCTACTCCTAAACTACCTGCCACAAGCTATTCCAGTGCAGGCAAGCTAATCTAATCCTAATCTAACCATGCCAAGGAGACAGAGAGAGAGAGAAAGAAAGGAAAAGAATAAAATCCTACACTACAACGGTGATACACCAGAGAAGGAGAATGTTGGACATCTATCAAAACTGCCATGGGACAAAGAGAGGTGAGCAATGGGAAGGATGGACAGATGCATCACAGGCCCAAGGATATATTTCACACAGAAAATGTCCCAAAACTCCATGAACACAGCTCCAAACCTACAATGAACATTCAAACATGCACAAATACCTACAATGAAGAGATGCAAGAACAGAACAAGCAAAAATGAGCAAGGATGGACAGATGCATCACAAAACACGTTTTGTTGCTCCAGAAGTTTGCACAGAACATCATTTCAATAGTAAAAGGCAAAAATGCCATTACAGAGCAAGGGAGGAGGTTCCAACTCCATTTTCAACCCTAGAGAAGAAAAGAAGGGAGGGCAGAGCAGAAAAGATGAACAACTTGTTATCCCCATATAAAATGAGCCAAATCTGGCTTTATACAATGCATGGGTCGAGCCCAGGAGACAAAAAACATAGGAAAACATGTAAGTAGCCCAACCATTGACCAAAACACATTCTTCATTAAAATCGGTGGTTGAGACATCACTTCTGGCCATGCTTCTGGCCATTATCATTAAAACTGGTTGTTGAAACATTGCTTCTGGCCATTATCACGCGTCAGAGCCATTTCTCAATTTACTCCCTCCAGACTGCACCAAAATTTGAGATTGATCCCAGAATCATGTAGAGAATTTCAACAGCTTTCTTTTGATATAAAGAACGTGCAAATCCGAGCTCTGGATCAAAAGATATGTTGATTTGAAGATTTAGGGCACAGAATAGACCAAAACGGATTTTGAAATCTTTTCCCGCCCTTCGCCACCTAGACGACACGTGGCAGGCTCTGATTGGATACGTAATTCTCTCTCCTCTACATTTTCATTGGGTTTAGGGAATGCCTCGACATGTGCTTGATGCTTGTGTTTTCCTGACACCCGCTTCCGCCGGTATTGCCAAGTTTTCCTTTGTTTCGGGTTCGGAAGTGTGACTTGCATTTGCATTGGGTTTGGGAGGTGGCTCGACATGTTTTCCTCCCATGCTTTTCTGACTTGTTTCCCTGACTCCAAGACCCGATTTCCTTTGTGTCGGGCTTTCCAACCCCTCCGACACATTTCTTCCTTGGTCGGGTTTTCCAACCCTTCCGACATGATTTTTTCCTTGTGGGCCCTAGCTTGGACACGTGGCACTATCCCATTGGTTCGGGTCAGTGCTTGAGACCTCGCCCTTTGAATTTTTGGACTTTTCTCCTTGTGACACGTGTCATGATTTGGTTGGTTCTTGGCCCTTTCAGCCCCTTCGTGCCCTTCGCGTCTTTATGTCCCGGATGTCCCAAACTACTTGGGCCAAAAACTTTCGATCCGCCTGAAATGGGCTTCCTCGTCCTCATTTGGCCGATGATGTGGCGTTGTTTGATTGGATTTTGGCTCCTTCGGTGATCCGCATCCCTTCGTCCCAGATGTCCCAGTATGAACTTTCTCTGTTTCGGGTGAACCAGCCAGTTCGCGTCATCACGGCCCAAATGTCCCAATTGCTTCCAGACTGTTTGTTCTCATTTCGGCCGATCCGACCGGTTCGCGTACTTCGCGTACTCTTGTCCTGAACTATCCCGCTCAGTAGTTATTCATTTTTCTTCCTCTTTCGGCTGGATCGGCTTCTCGCACCCGCCGCGTACTTCTGTCCCAGATGTCCCTTTGCTTCACGGGCCGCCTAGAGGCTTTTCAGCCGATCCGCACCTAGATGTCCCACACGTCCCTACTGTTGCAAGGACTAGGACTTAGTCATTTTTTATGATTTTTCCTGGCTCAATCTACATGCCTTCTGTAACTTTTTCCACATTTTCTCAGAGCTCGTTCTTTTCGACCTGGACAGGGAAGTTAGAAAAAATTCTGAAGGGACCCTAGAAACATGATTTTTTCCCTGAATCAATTTATCTGCCTGGGACTTGAGAATTCTGATGCATGTTATCAAATTAACCCTGGGGGGTGAATTTTGGATAACAATTTGGTGACTCAGCGGTGTCATCTGCCTGCTAGATGAAATTACCAGTTGCCTGAAGCATCCATTGGGCATGGAGTCATGAGTTGTAACCTGCAACTGATCTGAACTTTGAAAACCCCCCTTTGAGTCACTTGGAAATCCATTGAACCTGGAGTGTTCTCACCAAGATGCCACTGAAACGAACTGTGCAAGAGCAAAACTAGCACAACAAAAACTATGTACAGAACTGAAAATCATACATGCTCCAAATGGAACATGCAGAGTGTGCACAAGCACTTCTTCTGCTGAAAGCAAACCTACCTACTCTATTCTAACTGGAAGTAAAGGTAAGATAAACAAACCCTGCAACTGGTTGTGCAAAATAGCTTCCTTTCTTCAAAATTGGCAGCCATGCAATTGATTTGGCACTGATCATGGCTGTTTGGATGGATGGAAAATCAACAAGAAGCTGATCTTCTATCCAAATCATCAAGGTGTCAACTGAAAAATCAAATACCTCTTTTAGTCGCTCTGCATTTGGATTAGAGAGGTATGGCAGCTGATCCTTGGTACTCTGTAGCTCACCCTCATGCTCAGAAGTGAGCATGACTGGTTGTGGCTTTCCCTTTGGCTCCAATGAAGCCAAATACCTGATTAGACAAGGTCTGATCCATTTGATATGCCCATAGCTCTGATTTTCAACTCCAAAAGTGGAGTCTTCTTGTAGATCTTCTCGAATGGATGATGTGGAAGAAATGGTGAAATTCCTCTGCCCTTTCTCCTCCTCCAATGAAGGACATGAAAGATTAAAATCTTCCAATCTTGGTTCCAAAGAGCTACTATAAGATGTAGGCTTCTGTAAATGAAAGATCTCCTCCATGATAGCAGGCTCTGGTGTTTGGGATGTGGATGATGAAAGAGAGAATGGTGAAAACTCAACCGACTCTTCTCCATCAAAACAGTCCTCCAAATCTGACAGGTAAACTGCCTCATTGCTGTCCTGTTGCTTATGTTCAACTTCCTCCATGGTGTCCTCTTGATCTGTAACTTGATCACCATGGTTTCCTTCACTCTCCAATATTGAGTTTGAGAGATCAAACTCCTCTTCGACATTGGAGCTAGAGAGAGATGAAGTAGAAAGAAGAACTGAAGGTTCTCCTGTAGCCTGCTTTGTGCTTAGAGCTCTTGGATCTGCACTTTTCTCCTCCACAACTGGAATGTGCTCCTCTTATTTTGCCTTTGGAGCAGCTTCTTCCTCCTCTATTACTCGAGGGCAATCTTGCTCTTGATATAACTCTTCCTCCAGCATGAAGTTTTTTAAGTCAAACTCTTCAATCTATTGCTCTAGAGGACAAGTTGAGACTGCAAGATCTTCTTCTTCAACAAAAACAGTCCTCACCACCATTTGTTCAACCTCAGCCTCTTCTGTAGGTTTTACCAGTAAAGGAATCTTCTCAATTCCAAATTTAAGAGCCAAAATTACTAAGCTCTTAATCATTTCTTCTTTTCCTGGCTCTTCCTCTTGCTGTCCTTGATGACTGATTTTTGCAATTTCTTCTTCCCCACATGGAATTGGGAATGCAAGATGAGGGATGGGCTGAAACTCAACTGATTTTACATTTTTTTGTGGTGGTGGAGGAGGTGAAACCTATTGTTTCTTTGGAGGAGGGGGTATTTCATTTAGCTCTTGTGGAGGGGGTTTGGATTTGGAAGAGAAGAGGGTGGAAAAACTGAGATGGGATGGAAGACTGAGAGATGGAGACATGGGATCAACATTTGGGACAGCAGATGAAGGTTTTGAAACTTGACACTGCTGAAATGATACAGATTGGGAAAGAGGAAACAGAAAGGCATGAGATGGTGTGCTTACCCATTGACAAGGTTGCTGAATACTCCTCTCATACACCTCTATTTCTTCAATCCACTTTGCAAGCAAAGGTAGCATTGCAATCATGAAGTCAAGCTTCTCCTGAGGGCTGTAATGCCTTGGAAAAGGTCCCACCCATGGACAAGGTGCTCTACAACCGATTCCAAATGCTTTCATCTGTGCCTGAGCCCTAGACTGCACTATGTTTACCTCCATCTTTTGGATTTTCTCCAACAGACCAGCATCTTGCATCTGATGGTCTTCATTGTATGCATACTCTTGCTCTTGGAAGGCTCCATCGCCAAAATGACTTTGGCACTGCTGCTCATATGGGTATGCATATTGATCTTGAATCTACTCAAAATGTTGATTTGGAGGATTTGTAAAACATGTTGGAGGTGGAATATACTGCTGTTGTTGATGTGAATTCCATGATGGAAATGAAGTCATGATTGCACAACTTCATAAAATGAAAGAATGATGGAAGAGATGAAAGGAAGAATGGATGGAAAATGAATGAAAATGAATGGAAAGGAAGGTCTACAACTTCAGAGATGGGTTGTTGACCAGATGGAGTCGCCAAATGTGTTTGCAAGTGCCTCCAAAGGCTGAAATCTTCACAGGAACACATCAACCTGCAAAAGATGAAGTGGAAGACCTCTAGAGTCCCACCGGGCATGCCAAAACTGTTAGTGCAAAATCACAGCACCCCTGGATGCAGATCAGGCTTCTAGGTTGATCACTTAGGCATCCAGTGTGATTGCACAACATGGAAACCTCTCTCCAAGCGTGGGACTTGTGAAACTGAGAGAGGAATCTCCAGAGAAGGCTGGTTCCTTCTCCTAAACTACCTGCCACAAGCTATTCCAGTGCAGGCAAGCTAATCTAATCCTAATCTAACCAAGCCAAGGAGACAGAGAGAGAGAGAGAAAGGAAAAGAATAAAATCCTACACTAAAACGGTGATACACCAGAGAAGGAGAATGTTGGACATCTATCAAAACTGCCATGGGACAAAGAGAGGTGAGCAATGGGAAGGATGGACAGATGCATCACAGGCCCAAGGATAGATTTCACACAGAAAATGTCCCAAAACTCCATGAACATAGCTCCAAACCTACAATGAACATTCAAACATGCACAAATACCTGCAATGAAGAGAGGCAAGAAGAGAACAAGCAAAAATGAGCAAGGATGGACAGATGCATCACAAAACACGTTTTGTTGCTCCAGAAGTTTGCACAAAACATCATTTCAATAATAAAAGGCAAAAAATGCCATTACAGAGCAAAGGAGGAGGTTCAAACTCCATTTTCAACCCTAGAGAAGAAAAGAAGGGAGGGCAGAGCAGAAAATATGAACAACTTGTTATCCCCATATAAAATGAGCCAAATTTGGCTTTATACAATGCATGGGTCGAGCCCAGGAGCCAAAAAACATAGGAAAATGTGTAAGTAGCCCAACCATTGAAAAAAACACATTCTTCATTAAAATTGGTGGTTGAGACATCACTTCTGGCCATGCTTCTGGCCATTATCATTAAAAATGGTTGTTGAAACATCGCTTCTGGCCATTATCACGCGTCAGAGCCGTTTCTCAATTTTCTTTCTCCAGACTGAACCAAAATTTGAGATTGATCCCAGAATCATGTAGAGAATTTCAACAGCTTTCTGTTGATATAAAGAACGTGCAAATCTGAGCTTTGGATCAAAAGATATGTTGATCTGAAGATTTAGGGAACATACTAGACCAAAATGGATTTTGAAATCTTTTCCCGCGCTTCGCCACCTGGATGACACGTGGCAGGCTCTGATTGGATACGTAATTCTCTCTCCTCTACATTTGCATCGGGTTTGGGGAATGCCTCGACATGTGCTTGATGCTTGTGTTTTCCTGACACCCGCTTCCGCCTGTATTGCCAAGTTTTCCTTTGTTTCGGGTTCGGAAGTGTGACTTGCATTTGCATCGGATTTGGGAGGTGGCTCGACATGTTTTCCTCCCATGCTTTTCCGACTTGTTTCCCCAACTCCAAGACCTAATTTCCTTTTTGTCAGGCTTTCCAACCCCTCTGACACATTTCTTCCTTGGTCGGGTTTTCCAACCCTTCCGGCATGATTTTTTCCTTGTGGGCCCTAGCTTGGACATGTGGCACTATCCCATTGGTTCGGGTCAGTGCTTGAGACCTCGCCCTTCGAATTTTTGGAGTTTTCTCCTTGTGACACGTGTCATGATTTGGTTGGTTCTCGGCCCTTTCGGCCCCTTCGTGCCCTTTGCGTCTTTATGTCCCGGATGTCCCAAACTGCTTGGGCCAAAAACTTCCGATCCGTCCGAAATGGGCTTCCTCGTCCTCATTTGGCCGATGACGTGGCGTTGTTTGATTAGCTTTCGGCTCCTTCGGCAATCTGCATCCCGCGCGTCCCTTCGTCCCGGATGTCCCAGTACGAACTTTCTTTGTTTCGGGGGCCGCGTCATTACGATCCAAATGTCCCAATTACTTTCAGACTGTTTGTTCTCATTTCGGCCGATCCGGCTGGTTCGCGTACTTCACGTACTCTTGTCCCGAACTGTCCCGCTCAGCAGTTAGTCATTTTTCTTTGTCTTTCGGTCGGATCGGCTTCTCACACCCGCTGCGTACTTCTATCCCAGATGTCCCTTTGCTTCATGGGCCGCCTGGAGGCTTTTCGGCCGATCCGCGCCTAGATGTCCCACACGTCCCTACTGTTGCAAGGACTAGGACTTAGTCATTTTTTATGATTTTTCCTTGCTCAATCTACATTCCTTCTGCAAATTTTTCCACATTTTCTCAGAGATCGTTCTTTTTGACCTAGACAGGGAAGTTAGAAAAATTTCTGAAGGGACCCTAGAAACATTATTTTTTCCCTGAATCAATTTATCTACCTGGGACTTGAGAATTCTGATGCATGTTATCAAATTAACCCTGGGGGGTGAATTTTGGATAACAGAATGGTGATATGATTGTTAATCATTAGACTTCATTTCCTATAGATTCTACTTCTAGTTGAACCTATTTGGTTGCTACACCTTCTTTGAATGGTTAAGTTACATTTAATGGGACTTATGATGTTGTTGTCCTATCCTTTGGATATCTATTTTTTAAGCCAAGTAAAATGAACCTAAAAATTAATCATAAGTTAAGGAAGTTCTTTAATGACTAAATGAATCAAATTTAGAAAAGAACTTATGGAATGTTGGATTAGGGTTTAGCAGGGTTGATTTAATCAGTGTAATAATCCAAATTAATAATGTATTAATAACCTCGTTGGGGTATATACATATTGATGAGTCAGTTTCTGCAGGATGTTGGCACATGCCAACTATAGGACTATACCTTTGAGAAGTGCCAAGGAATTCTCGAGGATATTGTGTTGCAGTTGACATATGGAAACACCCTTGTGTATTTGTTCATCTATATTTACACACCTTTGGACTTGAACTTAGTTTGTCTCTAGGTCAAGTTAGTAGCAAGTTTAGAATAGGGAGTAGCTTTCTATGACTCAAGGTAACTTAGCACATTCGGTCGACTTAGGTCGATCAAGTATGCCCAAATACCCCAAGTCATCGTGAACATCTTTCTATAACAAATTTTGTTGCTAAACCTGGGTTAGTGGTCAAAGCTTGGGCAAGTGGACTGATAAAAATGAGTAGAGACCCATTCTAGATAACATATAGGGTGATGTGAAGGATGTATTCTGAAACTGACGAGTATGCCGTCTAGGAATATTAACATGAAACAGTATGTTGAAAATATTTGGCCAAAGCATCACAAGTTACTGGTTACATTGTCCTATATCACCTAGTTTAAAACAATGCGATGTCAGATGAATATTGGTAATAAATATTTAGATAGGTTCTTTACACAAATCACTCAGTACCCAGGATAGGGTAGGAAAACTAAGTATACGTAGTATACATAAAGTATTCTATACTTAAAGAGAAACATGAGAGATCGATTTGTAACCTAGTCATGGAATGAGAGATTGATAACTTACCGACTCATTACAGCTACATATGGTTATCTTTTATGAGATTGATTGGCATGGAATGTGTGTTCTAAATGATTTTTTATTTAGAATAGAGAACATTGTGTTTCAAAAATAAATTCCCCTTATTTCTAAATTCTTAAAATGGGAATGTTACAAGGAAAATAGGTATTTGGGATATGTTTATCGACTATACAGGAAAAACCAACAGATTGTTTAATGGAATTTTCTGACAGATAGATGTATTAAGGAAAACTACAAGGATGGAAAGGCTCACTTTTATAAATAAGAAATGGTAAAACATATGTCAGAAGTCTCAAATGCTTAATCTCAAAAATTCATTCATGTGTGAAAATCTGTCTATTGAATATGATGTACCTTCTGACATGAATAAACTTGCTAATAAGATTCAACCGGAGCAGTAATCTACTTCAAATAATTCTTTAGAGTTATTTAATGGACCATAATTAAATATAGAATTCCTCTCCTTATGTGGGAAACTTGGTTTGTAAGCCAAATAATATGGGTTTCAGCATCTTTGTATTTGTAGAGATTGGGCTAATATGAATCAAATGGGAATATATGTTGTCATAATACAGATTATCTTCTCACAATAAAAACACAAGAAAATAATGTTTGGACCCGTTCCATCTTAAGATAGAAATACTGGTCAAATCTTCTAGCTACATGGGTAGTGGTGCAGATTTAGCAATGGTAAAATCTGGAGACACCAAGGCCATGGTGTCAAGCTTCCATTTGTGTTCACCACGAGATATAAATTAAGGGCTAAATGAACATGATCTCCAAGGGAAGAACCGTTGAGGTATTGGCAATGGGACCGAGTGGACTCAAATTACCACACCTCTGTGAAGACATGTACTGGTTATAAGGCATCATATGTGGAAACAATCTCTTAAGACAATCTGGACCTCAACCCCATCTATAACGATGTTGTGGTTGGAAAGTAGGCTTGACTAAGTGTCAATACATTACTTCAATACTCTTGAGGCTGACCTAAGATGGGTCAATGGATAGATGTGCATGATCTTAAGATGATGGATACCTCCAAAAAATGAATATAAAGATCTATTAAGCTAGGGGAAATAAGAGGTGTTGATTGTTAATAAAGAGAGTTTACTCAAGAAGATTAGCTTATATTGGTCTTGACAATTACGATAATGGAATGATTCTTCAACGGTCAGTCGCCACCTAGTTCGCTACAATGCATTCGGCCTTAGATGAAGTTGATCCTTTTATGGCTTCATTTCACCTACTATTTTTTATGGGTCAAATAAGTTACTCCCATGCATGTAATATCCGTTTTGGTGGTTGGTTCTCCATGATAAAATCCTTACTGTTAGTAATTTTAATAAGAGATATATTTTCATATGGTGAATAGTATGTGTTATATGTGATTTATTCCTTACTGAAGATATCTTTAGATCTATTCTTCCATAAAGCCTTTTCTGGTATCGGTTAGAAACACCCTTCTTAACGGCTATTTGAAATCAATTGACGCGTGTTTCCACATGATCCAGATAGACATAGACTATGGTCCCAATCGTTTAGCCCTGTTAGGAGTCTAAGCACTCATAACATCTTTGGACCATCCAATGTCTAAAGATACCCCTAGCTTGATCCAACCATATCCATGGAATAGAGAGAAATACAATGGATTTTTAAAGGGACAGTCCATAGGAATGCAGAAAATAAATTTGGTCTAACTCTATTTTTTCTAATGCATGGGAGAGACAACCTTCTCAACACATAGCCCGTACAATGTAGAAGAGACGTCTGTCTAACCCTCAAACATAGAGTAAATTATAAACTACCATCCAATTGGGGTTTACAGTCCGTACAATGCAGAACTGACAGTCATCCTACACATAATCCTAGGCTAACATGGAGAGGTTGGTTGAAAAACCTCCAACACAGGACCCTATAATGCAGATAGACATGTCCGTCGATGGGGCTGTTCTAAGAGGAGACAGTCATCCAACCCTATCCGTCTAATATGGTTGTGGAGGGGTATACCATGATCCAACTGTAAGGAAGATTCATTCTTGGGTAGCATTGTAATCTGTGACCTGTCAAAAAAATCACTCTTCTAAAGTGAATGAATGCTTACTAGGGGGTCTTTATAGAAATTGTCAACATAGATTTTTTAGATTTGAAGTTTTGGAGATTCGCCACCCAATTGAACATTATTAACTAAGTTTTACTGGTAAAGGTACTACTTATAAATCTATCAAACTACTCTATAACTAGTGTGCAAGGAAATACTCTAGAGGAAGATTTAACCAATGTATTACTTTTAAACATATCTATAAGAGAGGAAGATGAGGTTTGTTGCTCTAGGGATTAAGTGCCTCACATGCACAAAGGGGATCTCCTACCGTCATGAGGAGCGTGTTAGCATGTGAGTGAATGAGTGAAGTCAATTAATGAGATACTAACGTGCAACCACCCCCCCCTAAAATGATGAACATGGACAAGGTCACCACTGAGGTCTAGAGGATGCCATGGAATGATGGTATGCTATGGAAGTAATATACAAGATCCATGTGAATCATGTGAATTGTAAAGGTGGGATGCTACGAATGAGATTAGGCTTGGATACAGTCATGCCTAATCCTTAGGTCTAGTATTTTCACCCATGACCTATAACATAGTTGATTGACAGTTCATGAGGTAGCTAGAGTAGCATGTTTAAGGCATGAGTAATCATGAAGAGGGTATGTTAAGACATGTTTGTGATGAACTGGTGCATAGTAGGTTCAAATGGGGGGTGATCTATTGAGAACTAGGCTCATGTAAGGCTTAATTCTATGTACCCTAGTACATAGCATAACTTGTGGTATGAAGTGTGTCCTCCTACGAAATCACTGGGCAAATGGGTGCTCACCTGAGGCATGCACAAGAACCGAGCCCCTCCTTTATGTGAGCATTATGAGAGAGGCTTTTCCATTATTGGTTCCACATGAATTGTAAATTGACAATTGGTAGAAGCATTTTCAAGGCAGTTTGAAGATAGATTCTTTTTAGTGACAATTAAGGTAACTTACAAGTCCACACATTAAGTGGATTACATGAGCATTAAGACAAGAACATACCTAATTGCCCAATATTGGGACATCTGAGCCATGATCCATACAACATTGTGGACACAATTTCCCACACCCCTTACTAGTCATATAGGAAAAGAATGAACCATTATGAGTATGAGTCCTATATGAGTTCTTAGATATGGTCATTCGTAGCCATCATTGAGGGTGATCAGTTTGAATTGTTCATTGGTAAGACCATACATATAAAATAAAAAAGCATGGTGACCCTACATATCTTTCATTAATATTGGGGAGATCTTAGTCTAATGCATTTTTCAAGTGGAATGAGTTAAACCTGATTGTTTATGCTTTATGAATGATTAGTTAAGAACCCACAGTAGGCTTGTTGACACCCTCCTTTGCAAGAAATTGGGAAGACTTGAAGAGTGCTTGGGAAACAAATGAGCATTACTGTATCAAGCTTACTCTTGATGCATTCTGGCTCTACCTCTTGCATGACTCCTTGTAGATCATGTCTTCAGATCATCCATCTTCTATCTTTCTCTAGGTCTGAGCATCTCTCTTTATAGGTATCTAAAATACCCACCACCATGTTTTGAAGAACTTGAGTAGTACACACATGTCATAGAGTCAAGATGTGGTCCTGAAAATAGTGGATGTAGGAGAAAGCTTGGTATGTCAAACCTTCCACTCTTTGTCCATGATGTAAGTTTTAGGTAGGCTTCCCTGCGTGGAATATGCAAGATTTCTGTGAAACGGGTCAATCAATATGCCCTACCGCTTAAGGACCTAAGAAGGCAAAACTCTGCATGCCTAGGTTTAAAGAGGTCAAGTTGATGTCCTCAAGTGTCCTGGAAGTAATACCGAATATGAGCATAAGGACAACTGATATGAGTGTTAATTCCTTCATGAAGAAGCTCATGCCCTTGGTATGGTCAAGTTATTTAATATCTAAGTTCTTATGATCAAATAGTGCCCCCTTTAGTCATAGTTAATAAGGTTCTCCCTAGCGCAAAAGAGAGTCTTACTGTGTCTTATATGCTCATACCTCTTTGGTACTTAACCAGTGTTTTCAGATGGCCCAAAAGTCACCCCACACTGAAGCATGTTCTCCATAATCCTTGGTTTAAATTCCTGCTCCTTTAATAGTGTTATAACTGTCATGAATGGGATCACAAACAAATTGAATAGTAGAATGTAACTGACATCCTATGGATGGAATGATTACCTTATGACAATTTAAGCTGATGACACTTAGAGAGTTTTGTATGAATTGGAAAATTTAGCAAGATCAAAGGGTCAGAAGTGAAAGTCCTTGAGAGGTGTTATAGTATTTAACACTATTGTGTCCCAAAATATTAGCTAAGTACAATAAGGTGCATGTGGGCACATGCGGGGACCTATTTGAAGAACGACGCACACGGGTTAAAGGTGCACACAGGGAAGGGTTCTAGCAGGGTTTTCCATAACACATGGGGCACATGCATAAAGAAAGATAGGTTTTAGGAATTATCCATATTTGAGAGTCCCAGACAACACATGAGAAAATTGTGAACCATCTAGCATATGGAATGGATAAGGTGCCAGCCTAGGCACTGTAGGATCAAAAAGGGAATATTCCATGCATGCGATGGAAGGTTCCAAAAGAACATCATTGCATAGAGTGGAGAGCTCGGATCAAAGGAGGCATGCTCCATTAGAGGACCACTTGGACACTTGATAGCTGATCTGTTACCTAATAAGGCATGGAGGTGAAGGTAGAAAATCTATATATTGAGATGCGTCGGTAGTAGATAAGGTGTGTGTGGGTAGATAAGGAGCATCCTGATTAGAGAGAGTAGTGCGCTGGAAAAGAGGTATGAAGCTCTGTAGAAATATCATGGAAGATTCTATGGGTTGGGATTAGAGAAAATATAGGAGTGATGGCATATTTAGAGGGATGGGTATGTGCTTATTCCTTGTAATATGAAGGACATAGAGTAGTTTCTGATGCATGACCTTGCTTTGCATTGTTATATGGGTCTATTATGACCTCAAGGAATGTAATGTGGTCACTGACACTCGTTAATATAATGGAAGGTTCTATTCTAAATCATATACATATTCATGAGTCTAAGTCTAATGTATTTCATTTGTGTTATGAATCATTTCTATATGTTGTTTGTTATTTCTCTTTCATGGATGCATTAACATGATAACTCGTCATAGGTTCTCAAATGATGCACGGTTCTTTGACATTAATTTGTACTTGAATACATGTCATAGGATGATGTATTCTCACAAGACTCACATAAAGGAGAGGAACTCATTACCCGCGTGTGCCTCGGGTGAGTGCCCAGAGCACCAGCTGGGTGATAGTTCGATGCACATGGGATTTTACTGTTAAATCTAAGGGTATAAAAATGACTACATCTTGGTTCCATTGTCGGGACCTCTTTTTGAAGTTGTTGTGAGAAATGACATACATATTTTTCCCTATGATGTGTGATGATAAAACATCTAACCTTGGAAAGTGTTGAAGCATGGTTCAAGAGCACAGAGGAAAAGTTTACTCAAAGATTCAACACTGGAACTGAGTTTGATGCACGTAGATGGGTAGAAGAGAACCTATACCATGAGTTGTATGAGACATTATTTTGTTTTTTTCCAAGTAGAACTATATGAATGGATTTTAGCATATGCATCTAGATCGAGCTGGTACTATAGATCATGCTGTATGGACCCAAGATGATTATCAGAGGCTGCAGGATGAAGATCTAACTTGGACGCGTGTTGTTGATCACTGGTGGAAAGGAGTGTTGACCAGTTATACTCTAGAATATGCCATTCTACGTATTATTGACCTAGAAGTTGCTTGAGTTCGAGTTTTTGAGGGAGCCTAGAGGATCATTTTTGCGTGTTATTCCTTTGGCTATGAAGATCTTGGTCATTACCCTTAAGTTTAGAGGCATTTCCCATGGCCGGTCCTAAGCTTCTCTTGAGCACTTGGGAGATGAATTTAGGGTGAAGGAAGATGGTGGACATTGCAGCTAAAAAGGAAAGGGGGGAGAGACAGACTCAAGTATAGCGAAATCTCGTGAAAGGGAGATGACTAGACAATGTGAGGTTGCAAGTGTGATGTATCTATGGAGGCAGACGTTATGCAGGAAGGAGTTGAGGTTCACACAGAGGACATGGAAACTTGAGAAGTCTATGCTACCCTATCTTGGAAAATGCAGGAGTGAATCCCCTTCAGCTTCTAATGAGAGTTTGTTACATGGAGAAAGGAGAGCCTTTGACGTGCATCTAAACCCACATGGTGACCAACCCCTGGTGCTTGGTTTTCCAGATCAAGGGAGAAATATTGTTAACCCATTTGGTATCAATGGGAGTAACTGATATGCACCTAGGAGATATAATTTCCCATTTAGAACATCCATGGCTACACAAACAATTCCGGTATTTGGAGGAATTTTTAGACAAGGTGCAAGTACGTAAATGTTTGGGTATCACGCATCTGGGAGTGGCACAGGACACACAACTAAGCAACTGGGAAAATATCACAAACCATTAGTGCACAGTTCTGTGGGATGTTGGGAACACTAGGCACAACCATTTCATGTCATTTTCTGGCTGCAGGAGGTGGATATGGTGGTATAGGAGTTAGAGGACTTGGTGGACCTAGCAGATCTAGAGGATCTGGTGGGTCAGGAGGAATGAGACCTGGTGGATCTAGTGGATCTGGTGGAGGAGGAAACACCAAAGGAAACTAAGGCTCTGGATCAGGAGGACAAGGGCCTCAGCCACCTCCACAAGTTTTTTTTGAGATGTCATTGCACTTACCAGACTACAAGGGTATTGAAGATGTTACAGAGCATGTGCAAAAGTGTGAATTACTATGGCGCAGTGAAATGGATCACTACCCCAGAGCGGAAGGCAAGCCAGTTTGCAACAACATTGCAAGGGCGTGCATGCATAGTTAGTATAGAAAATTTAACCCTCATCAAATGGTGGTAGACTACACTACATTCAAGAACACCTTCCTGACAGAGTTCCATATCTCAGAATTTGAACACAAGAGCATCAATAGCCTCTGAAGGAGATCCAACAAGGAATGGACAGAGAGTGTGTGGGAGTATGACGCACGCATTTCAAGACTCTCTTGTCTAAAATATCCTATGGCATTCACCCTTCTCAACATGCTCAATGGTTTTTTGGATGGTTTCATAACACCGTTTAGAAGGGATCTATGTCACACAATACTTTCATAGACCCACATGCGAGGCATTGGAAGTTTCCTTGCACGCTAAGGCTATTGGGAGCGTGGATACTGGTGTTAGTCCTTTTTTGGAGGCTCAAATTATTGTAATGGCTAAGTAGTTGGAAAATATGTCTGCAAACTCAACACATGAGGTTCATAGTGGTCTTTGGTGTATAGACTGTGAAGTAGAAGGGAATGCTAAAGGATAGTTTCCCATGGAATTCGGTACATAGCTATGGTGGTAGACTGTGAAATTTTCCATGGGGATCATGATGCAAGTAGGTGTTCTCTACTACAGTGCCGCAATCCATAAGAACGTTTCTTGCTATTGTAAGATTTTTACCTCTACGACCCATGATACTAAGGATTATAGACTGATTGATCATATCCATGATGCTATTGATCTTGGTGTGTGCTAGACTATATCTTGAAAGTAGTTCCAAGGATGATGATCTTCACTATGAAGGGCACGCATAGATGGAGGAGCACATGTAAGAGGTTTTCTGCAGAGGATTTCATGGTCACAGTAACTGCAATGGAGGATGAAGTGAATTCCCTTGAGGAACCTATTACAACTATGGATCTACAAATCATTACAAGCGTGAGTGTCCTGATCTATTACAATGCTCGTGGTGCAGGAAGAAACATAAGTACGAAGAGTGTCCAAAACTTTATGAGCATATGAACCAGCATCACTAGAAGGAAAAAGGCATTGGGATGGTAAGCATCAAAAAGGCCAATGATTCACATTGGATGCCAAGAGTGGCTGCGTGAGTCAGGACTAGAACCTGTATTGGTGAGGACGCATGAGTAAGAGGCCGCGTGTTCCAAGGAGATGCCAAGACAAAAGGACACCGGTTTCAAGAGAGGAAGTAGTACATGGAAAGTATCTAGACCCTGACTCATCAGAAGGAGGTGTATCAAGAGACTATGGATGTGATTCAGAGTTTGCAAGGGGAGATCCAATGTCTAAAGGAGCAATCAAAGTAGTTGGAGCAAAGGAATAATGTCGAGGCTCCAAAGGATGACCTGGATGAGGTCAAGGAAGTATGTAGGATGTTAAGGAAAGAGAATATTATTCCCTTGCTAGGAGAATGGCTGAGGGAGAAGGTACCACACACTAGAGTAGAGTGCGAAGGTAGGTTTTGCATGCAAACCTTCCTCCTCAACAACCTTGACTATGATAAGGAGATTACTTTGAATGTAGTTTTTGATTGATGGCTTCTAAGCAATATCCTCATTGATGTGGGAGTAGTAGGTCAATGATCTTACCTTGGATTCCTGACATCAAATGGGAAGGACCGCATTACAACCATCTTCGAATTTGTTGTTTATGGAAAAAATACAAAGGAAATTCCCATTGGATTCTTGAAGGATGCAGTTATCACCATTCAAGGGGCCAAGTTCACTATGGCACTCGCTGAGATAGACAACTTTCCAACATTTCTTGGGCAACCATGGTGTTATAAGAATAATGTTGACTTGCGGTTTAATAAAGGGTATATCAGCTTTGAGAACAAGGAAGAAAGGGTGATTATCCCTTTAACAGATGGGAAGTCAGCGCCCTATACTAATCCCTTAGGAGAGGAATTCCTCGACAGAATCTATGTGAGCTCCATCAGAGATCCAAAGATAATTCATCCCACTGAGGGAGTTATCTAGTTTGAATATGCTCAGTCCTTGAGTGATACCACTAGCATGGCATGTGACAATTGGGTGCATGGGACTTATGAGTTGATTGGGAAACAGTTGAGAGGATCTGTAACAAGGGTAATGAAGGTGTGCTTAATCAAACATCTAGGAGGAAATAATTTTTTGAGTTAATCTGGAGGAGCATACCCTAAAATTTTCTTGCGAGAAATGGAGGCTCAGTGGAAGAATGAGGACAAGAGAAGGGGAATGCTCAATTATAACCTGCTCAAAACTGCAGTGTGCTAGTGGGATACACATCAGGAGAGCCTCCTAGAATGGCCCAAGGTAAGAATCACATTTTCTGTAAGGTTATCCAGGAGCAATGCGCCCATTGTCATACAAGACTACCATGGTAAAGAGACCGCCTCATTTCATATCCAAGCATGTGAGAAGGCCTTGATGGGAAGCACAAAAGCATTACCACCTTCGTTATGGGTGCATAATGTGTATTCCACCTTATAAGGATGTGCACGTGTATGGTATATTCATTTGGATATGTGTCATCAAACAGGTAATTGGTAGGAGTTGGCAGCTGATCTCGTTCAAGATTTTGTGTATAGGAGTAAAAAGTCCATCAATGGATAAGGTGTTACAAGTAATCAAGAAACCTTACAATGGGAGATAGTGCTATGGTAGAAGATAGGCTTACTGGAATTACTGGGTGATCCTTATTTGGAGATGTGCCTCAATGAAGAATAATCAGAGGAATTGTACAGCTTGAGCGTGCATGCATGGAAAATGAAAAAGGAAAAATGGTCTATGTAGTAGACGGTGAAGAGATGGAAACTTTGGATGTTAGCCACTCTAAAGGTACACATGAAGTCATAGATAGTTTTGATGAGTTAGCATGTGCCTACCATGAGCCCTTGAAAACAAAGAAGGTTAACATTGGGACAAAGACATAACCTAAGGAAGCTATCATTGGGGACTATTGGTCAGAAAAAGAAGTGTCAAAGGTCATTGATCTATTGCATGAGTTCTAGGATTTGTTCCCCCATGGGTATCATGAACTCAAAGGCATCCACCATTCCTTAGGGGATATGAAGATCAAGTTGAAGGAAGGTGTGTTCCCGATTCGGAAGAGGCCTTATCGAATGAATCTAAATTTACGCGTACGGGTCAAGGAAGAAATAGAAAAGATGATAGCATCTAGTATAATTGAGGTTAGTGGAAGTATCAGAATGGATAAGCCCAATGGTCATCAATATCAAGAAGGATGGGAGGATAAGAATTTGTGTGGACTACAGGGATCTAAATGCAGTATGTGTCATCGATCCTTTCCCAACCCCCTTTACTGAAGAAATTTTGGAGGGAGTAGTCGGGCGTGAAGTCTACTCTTTCACGGATGGGTTCTTAGGGTATCACCAATTCAGGATTGCAAAGGAAGACCAGAGAAAGAAAAATTTCACCACTAAATGGGGAATTTTTTCCTACATGGTTATGCCTTTTGGATTGAATAATGTGCCTATTGTGTTCTAGTGCATCGTGGTACAAGCATTTTAGGACTTCATCCATAAATTTCTACAAGTTTACCTGGATGAATGGACTGTGTATGGGTTGGTGAAAAGACCATTGTGAAAAATTGAGGCTAATGTTTGAGAGATGTCTGGCAATTAAGGATATCCCTCAACATTAAGAAATGTGTCTTTACTACTCCATTTGGAACCCTGTTAGGACATATTATATGCAAAGAAGGCTTACTAGTGGATCCTGCCAAAGTTGTAGTTATTATGGGATTAGGGGAGCCTACTAGTCAAAAAACAGTGCATGTATTCCTTGGGCATACAGGGATACTATAGGAAATTCATCAAGGGGTATGTGAAGATCTCCGCACCCTTAGAGGAATTGCTAAAACACAAGAGTGCCTTTCATTGGGGAGAGGTGTAGCAGAGGGAATTTGACACTTTGAAGGATAGGCTTGTCACAACACCCATACTATGTTTTCCCTCTTGGGATAAGCCTTTCCATGTGCATGTTGATGCCTTAGGGATAGCTATGGGAGTAGTACTAGCACAACCCGGTGAGGGAATTATTGATCATCCCTTGTGTTTTGTCTACTACAAAGTTGACACTTAGCAGAACAAATTACACAACCACTAAGCATGCAAGGCATTGTCTATGATCTACGTGCTACACAAGTTCAGGAAGTATTTATTGGCAACACTCATTTTATATTCTACATGGACCACATGGCATTGAAATACTTGGTGAACAAGCTCATTTTACAAGGGTGCATATGTCGTTGGGTCCTATTATTCCAAGAGTTTGAGTTCACAGTGGTTGTAAAACTAGGAAAGAGAAATTCAGGACCTGACCACTTATCAAGGATTAACTCAGGGGAGGATGCGTAAAGCATTGAGGATACCATGTCAGATGTGCAACTGTTTAGGTTGCGACGTGTGCCCTCAAACTTGGAAGATATCGCAGTGTTCTTGAAAACAGGTGTGGTGCCGATAAGGGATAAAGGCTCTGGAGAAGGAAATTAGTTAGCAATATGTCCACACCCTACATGTTAATTAGTGGAGACCTATATAAGTTAGGTCATGATGAGGTTCTACATTCATACGTATTGGAACATGAGCGCATGGAAATTATGGAGGAATCGCATGGTGGGATTGTAAGAGGACATTATGCAGGAAATACTATTGTGCAGAAGATTTTACTAACATGGCTTTGGTGGGACACCATCTAATAGGATTGTATTGATTTTTACAAGGCCTGTGACCATTTTCAGTGCCTTGGAAAACCTGGGAAGAGGGATGAAATTCCCTTGTGACCAATAGCCAGCGTTGAACCATTTGAAAAATGGGTAATCAACTTTATAGGGCCAATTTTTCCAGCCACGTGAAGGACTGGTTCACGGTATATCATTACTTACACTGATTACTTGACACATTGGGTAGAGGTAACACCTACAAAGGATTACACCATAGCGATAGCTGCTAGATTTTTATGGGAGAACATAATCAGAAAGTATGGTTGTCCTTTAAGCTTAACAAGTGATAGAGGTACACACTTTATCAATGAAACGATAAGGATTATGTTATCAGAATTTATGGTGGTCCATCACAAGACTACCCCTTATCACCCCCAATAAAATAGAACTGTTGAGGCATTTAACAAAATAATAAGTCACACATTTAATAAGATCTGTGATGTTAGAAGACAAGATTGGGATGACAAAGTATCATCGTATTCTATGGGCATACAGGAAAACCTACAAGAGGTTGAACAAAGGCCACACCATTTCAATTGGTGTTTGGCGTAGAGGCTATTTTTCCATGTTGAATTCATGTTACCATCACTACGTGTATAGTGTAGGGTTGGATGATGAGAAAGTGCTGGAAGAGAGGATTGATAATTTGATGCAGTTAGAAGAAAGGATGATCACTTGTTAGATGGAGTCAGAAGACAGAAAAGGCAAGACAAAAGGCATGACATGATTGTCATATCAAAAACAAGCAGTTTGAGGTTGGGAAGATGGTGTTTTTGTATGATTCCAAGTATCTACGCCATCTTGAGAAGTTGAAATTCCATTGGTTATGACCCTACATCATCCCGCACATTCTTAATTCAGGCACTTTCTGAGTTACAAGTGCTAGATGGGATGAGATTACCATAGTCATTTCAATGGGAGTAGGCTAAATACCTACTATAAATAAGTCTTCTTGGTGTTTATAAATAAGGTGGTATTTCTAGTTAGCTTAGAATTTTCCCTTTTATTTGATTTTTCTTTTCTTTTATTTCCCTTTCTTGTTGCTTGTTCCTTTCTTTTTATTTCATTTTACACCTTGTGAACCAGTAACCACATTATTTTTCCAAGATTGTGTATGCACAGAGGACCGTCGACATCTGTTATAGTGTGGGGTGGAGTAATGCAAAACAAATTATAGGCCTATAATACAAGTTGAGTGGCCCAGTAGAATGAAGTTCCTAAGGTTGAGAAAGCACGTGGGGAAATTTTGGATAATGAATTATGGTGTCAAGAGGGTTGTAACAAAGACCACATATAAAGGATGAAGAGCATAGGAACAACGTGAGGTAGGAAAGGGAAAAAATCAACTAAAGGACATAAGAATTACCTTCTTCGTTGTAGACGTGCACATAAGAGTCTTCGGTCAGATTGGATTTTTTACACGCCAGAAGGTTGTAGAAAGTTTTTTCATGTAATGGGATTAGGCACATAGGTAAGGGCACTTAAGGTCGACCTAGTGGAAAAATATGCATTTAATGTTAAAGTTACATTGGTAGGTGGTATAGCATTTATTGCTAGAGGGAAGCAAAAAATATAAATATAAGGTAGGGAAAGTCATTATTCTACCTTGCTATTAAAAATTTGAAGTGACTCTTGTGAACTATGGCATCCAGAGAGATTTGTGCAAAGGAAGAAGAATCCTAGAAATCTAAGTGTGTGACTAGAGTGGATCTACAAACCAGGAGGAAGGAGTACATGGGTGTGAGAGAAAGGTTGGTTAAAGTGTGTCGTCTTGTGAAAGGTTTTCCTAGTTAGGGTTTGGCAGCTAGGGCATGAAGATAAAAGGATTTATTCTGGGAGTTTGGCTTCAGAGTTGAGTTTGGAGTTAAGCAAAGTAGCAGATACAGACTAAGAAATTCTTAGTTTATCCCGACAGAAAGCATGATACCTAAGAAGGCAACCATTTCACCAAAGAAATAAAAGGGAAAGGGAAAGGGAAAACAAATCACTGCTGTCATGAGTTCTAATGATAGAATGGTATGCAAAAATGCAATACCCAAATGGAGTATTGTTAGGAAAGGAGTGGGTGTCGCATTTAAGACAAATGGTCGTGAGTAATTATAACCATCACATGAGCACAAATGAGAAGTAAATGGCATTAGATTTGGTCTATGTCCAACTAACAAAAGGACACCCAATGGGATGCCTATATACAGCGATGAGGTGAAAGTCAAATTGGAGAAGGAAAGGTTATTACAAACTATATGAGTTACCTTATTTTGGCAAGAACGAGTGCCTTTATTAGTGGTTGATGTCACGCATACATGAGGATCACTTCTATTTTTTAGGAAAAAATATGTGCATAACACCGCAGTTGATATCCAAGTTCACAGACATTATTTACAAAGGAGAAATGTCTAGACGATGATCTAAGAGGCAAGGAGGCTATCAACAGGAGACAATAACAGCGTATGACTACAAGAATGGGTTCGTGATACTTTGACATCACAGAGCTTTCAGACCCTATTATGAGGATGGACACACACTTGGTGACCAATCTTAGTGATCAAGAATGACGGACACAAGTGAACAAGGCATGGCTAAATGTATTCCAGAAGATATCAGAAGGAACCATTTATAACTTGTCCACTTTCATTGTGGATGAGATCATAAGCAGCTGCACAAGAAGGAGAGAAGATATTATTCAGTGACGTCCTCCTCACCATTGTATCTTCTCAAATATTGGAGTACCAGATGGGACTATAAAAATTCATTTGGGAGCATCCAGAAGAGGAATCCCTCACTAGACAAAAATGTTTGGAAAGTACACTTGTGAAACCATGACGGACCGCTCACAAGGCGCGCCTTAAGAAGTGGTACAAATGAATGTGTGATGCATTTGGGGAAAAGTGGAGGATCCTAGAGCAGTTTCCCATGCTTGTGGATGGATAAGAAGAATTTTCACTGTACCAACATTTCTGCATTGGTAGGTTTACTTTGATTTCAAGGAGAAATGATATGAAGATAAGTATAATAAGGAAGATGAGGAGAAGAATGGTGAGGAAGAAGCTGAGGATCAAGGCAAGGGGGTGAGAAAAGAAGTAAGCACCAAAAACCAATGAACCTCAAGCCTCACCAAGGAGACTAACTAGACTAAGGTTCGACCTGGAGTGAGAAGTGGACCAAGACCACCACGAAGGAGCTATGCTGAAATATTTTGTACCCTAAAGAGGATCGTGACATACATGCAGAATTATGTCTCCCATGGAAGAAGCAAATGCATTGGGAAGCCCAGTACGACATTTCCGATCGTGTAGAAGGACCACAGGCAAGGTGTGTATCTATGCATAAGTAGCCTAAGTTCGAGAAATGTGCCTATCCTAGCAAGAGTGATTTCGTGCACACTTCTAGAAGCACCATACTGATAGGGAGAAACTTCTTGGTATGTACCAAAGAAGAGAGAAAGAGAAGAGGGGTACCCAGAAGAAGGCATAAAGTGTGCATCCTAGCACAATCTGTGAAACTGCGCATAGAATGCAGTCGCTGAAGCCTAGCACTTAGTCAGATGCGCATTGAAGAATGTGCTCATGAAATCAAAGGAGTAAATCCCTAAGAAGAAGAAGTTCTTAGCAGCTATCAAATGAATAGGTCTATAACACGTTGAACAAGGTTTCAATCGAAGTTGAAGATGCTCGCCTAGTGAAGAAAAATGAAAGAGTGAAGAATCTCTTGTAGGAGGAATCCCTAGTAAAGGAAGAAGTAGAAGGTGCTCATAGAGAAGAGTAAGGACCTCAGAGGAAGATGGAAATTGATCAGGTTCCTACAGTTAGCAACAAGGATGATGACAGGCTTGAAGGAGGTGAGGACCATCCAGTGTATGATGTCTCCATGAAGGTGGAAGAGGAGGAAGGTTTCCATTTTCCTGAGGGGTACCCTAACTTAGTGCCAGATGAGGAGAAGTCTAATGATGAGCCTTGTAATGAACTAGAGGATCTAAGGCACATTCTCATGATGCGAAGAGGTGAGCAATCATTTTAGATTCAATAGAATAAGCACAGCCTCACCAAGGAGCAAGTAGGAGAAATCTCCAGAGAGAGAAGTGGCGGGCATCATGAAGGAGTTGGTGGACACTATGATTTGGGGCAGAGCGTAAAGTATGCCGCACAATTCATTAAAGGAGCTTATGGAAGAAGAACAGCTGTTAGGGATAGGAGTATGCAATGCATGGGTGGTTGATCACTAAATTGGAACGTAAGCTTCCCAAGGAGTTTCGTAAACAGGTGGGAAAGGTGTAGTGGTGGAACAAGAGAAGGAAATGGGATACATTAATGATCCTAGCAAGGTGTTATGTGTGCACTTCCAGAAGTCACCGTACCAATAGAGAAACTCCTGAGGCTATGATCATCATTTGGTTGAAGAAGACACTATATCCCTAGATCACTAGGAAGATGGATACACTTGAGGAATTTGGAATCTCATTGTGAGATCATTTTTGAGACCATGAGTTCGAAGTAAGCTAGAGAGCTGACTAATTAAGGTGCCGAATGTCAAAAGTTAGTAGATCCCTTGGTCAGCAATGCTCAATAGCTAGGTCGAGACTTGGGAGAAGTTAGAGGAATAATTAGGGAAGGATTTCCCTCTCCTCCTTTAACAATAAGCAAGTCCCCCCATTCTTTCATTCTTTCTCCCAATTCTTCATTCTTTTATTCTTTCTTTCCAACCATTTTAAGAGCCCCACCATTCTTTATTTTATTGAATAAGTGTTCCCAAGGATGGAGAATAGGCATAGTGTGGGGTGATGTTGGGCCCCAAAATGTTGGCTAAGTACAAGAAGGTGCATGTAGGTGCGCGGGACCTATTTGAAGAAGGGTGTGCAAGTTGAAGGTGCGCAAGGAAGGGTTCTAGCAGGGTGTTAGCAAGAACACATGGCACGCACGCAAGGCAAGACAAGATTTTGGGAACATAGCCATATTCTGCGTCCCAGGACAGCACACGAGAAAAGCGTGACTTGTCTAACATGCAGAGTGGATAAGGTGCCAACCTGACAGTTGTAGGATGAAAAAGGGAATATTCCATGCATGTAATGGAAGGTTCTAGAAGAACATCATTACACAGAGTGGGGAGCTCAAATCAAAGGAGGCATGCTCCATTGGATGACCACTTAGAAACTTGGCATCTGATCTTTTACGTCAGAAGGCATGGTGATGAAGGTGGAAAAGCTATTTATAGAGGTTTGTGGATAGCAAAAAGGGATACACAAGATAAAGGTCTAATTAGTATGGTAGACTGGTGGAAGAGAGGCGGAGCTCTGTAAGAATATAATGGAGGATTCTATGGGTTGTGAATAAGGAAAATATATGAGTGATGGCACATTTAGAGGGATGGTTCTGGGTTTATCCTTGTAATATGAAGGACATAATGTAGTTTTGATGCATGAATTTTCTCTGCATGTTTATATAGTCTTGGTATGGCCTCAAGGAATGTAATGTGATTATTCAACATGATAATATGAATGGAAGGATCTATCTTAAAGAATATTTTTGTTCATGAGAATAATCTTAGTGTATTTTCTTTGTGAATGAACCATTAACATATGTTGTTTGTTATTTATCTTCCATGGATGCATTGATATGATAACTCATCCTAGGTTCTCAGAATGAACACATGTTTTATTTTCTATTATTTTACACTTGATTATCTGTCATAAGGATGATGTATTCTCACAAGACTCACATAAAAGAGAGACTCGACATCTGTGCATGCCTTGAGTGAGTTCCCAACACTGCTAGGTGATAGGATGACATGCGTGGGATTTTACTGTTAATCTAAATATATAAAAATGACTACATTAGTGCAGTTGAAATCTAGTTTGAAAGATAAAGGCATAGACTCACCATCAAGAGGAATAAGGATGACCCCTGCACCACCCCCACACTGATATTTAGAACCATCAAAGGACAGGGTCATTTGATAAACGGTATCACCAAGGGAGAGGGTAGAAATGGATTCATTAGGGAAATCAAAGTTAGAAGATTGATTTCTAGAAAGAGGTGCATCTGCAAGTTGGTTTGTGATGGTTTTTCCTTTAACAGACTTTTGATGGATGAATTTAAGATTGATGTTTGCAAGAAGCATGATCTAACGTGTGGCACATAGGTGTTGGTAAGGCTTAGCATAAATGTAATGTAAGGGGTCAGTGTTGGTGACAATGAAGGTTTTGTAGTTTAGTAGGTAATGACATAGTTTGGTAGCAACGAAGACTAGTACTACGGATAATTTTTTGGCATGAGTATATGTAGTCTTGTAATCTAAAAGATTACAACTTATATAATAATATGCTTAATCCCTGTGTTTCTCGTCACAATGAGTGAACATGGCACCCAAGGAATGGTCTATGGCAGAAATATAGAGGTAAAAGGGTTCGTTGTCCTTTGGTGGGATGAACACAGGTGGCTGAAGTAAGTATTCCTTTAATGCATCAAATGCTTTTTGGCATTCATCATCCCATTTTAAGGTGACATCCTTTTTTAGAAGATGATGAAATGGATGGTAGTGGTAAAAAAGATGGGAAATAAAATGAGGAATATATTGCAACTTTCCTTGCAAACTACAAAGTTGTTGAAGGCTAGTATGTGGAGGAATCTCAAGAATAGACTTGATTTTTGTGGGATCAACTTCAATGACACACAAAGAAACAATGAAACCAAGGATATTTCCTGAGAGAAAAATGAAGACACACTTATTAGGTTGAAGTTGAACGTAGTATTTGATGAGACAGTCAAATATTACCTTAAGGACTATAAGGTTTTTGGCCCGAAATTTGGGTTTGGTAAGAAGATTATCAACATAATCTTCCAATATGCTATGCATGATGTTGTGAAAGATATAATTCATAGCTCATTGATATGTGGCATCAACGCTTTTAAGACCAAAGGGCATGACACAATCGTAGAAGGTCCCCCAAGGAGTGATGAAGATAGTTTTGTGTTGATCTTCTGGGGTGAGTAATATTTGGTTATAACCAAATAAATCGTCCATGAGTGATAGCATCTCATGGCTGGTGGTGAGATCAACTAGTTGGTTAATACTAGGTAGAGGAAAGTCATCCTTTGGGGAAAGCTAGGTCAAGGTCATGGAAATCCATGCAAATGTGGAGTCCCCTGTCACTTTTATGACATGAACGATGTTAGAGAACCATTGGGGATAATTACTGGGTAGAATGAAGGAAACAAAAATGAGGTGGTGGAGTTATTCTTTAATGAAAAGGGAAATGCAAGGATGCATTTTTATAGCTTCTGTTTCATGGGTTTGACATCAGGAATGGTTATGATATTGAGGATGATAATTTTTTTTTCAATACTAGGCATATCAGCATAGGACCAAGAAAAAGCATTTCTATGATCCTGAAGGAAAGAAGTGAAAGCTTCTTGTTCAACAACACCTAAAGATTGGCCTATTTTTAGAATGTGCGGTTAATCCTGAGTATGAATGTTGATCTCAATAGTCAATTCATTCAACATGGTTTGCATCTTAGAAGTTAATAATCAGTGAAGATAAGAATCTTCAGTACCAAGGTAGGTGAGAATAGACTCATCATCCTGACATTGAATGACGTTGATAGAAGGTGTGTCATCGTTGATCATGTTATGATTTAGGAAGGGAAGAGAAGAGAAAGCCTCGCAATCACGCTGATAGGTAAAAGGTCCCAGGGAAATGGTGTTCATGAAATTTGTTTTAGGAGGAATGGATTTTGGATCTATAGACTCCGTAGGTGAAGGTGGTGAGGTAGGTGAATGGGGTGGAGAAGGTTTATCATCCTCAATGAGTTTGACTCGAGCCTTCTTTGAAGGTGGTTTGGACAATCCGATACCACTATGGCCTTTATGCTTAGGGGTGGTGTAGGGAATGACAATATGACCACCTTGTTCATAGAATCCAAATCCAAAGCCCTTCCAAGTGCAGTGATGAAAGAAGGTGTGGGAAAAGCAGTGATTGGTGAGAGATTTGAGATTGGATGCAAATGGTCAAGTTTGATAAGGTGGCTTAGGCAAGTAGGTAGAAATATCAAGTCCCCCATACATTAGGTTGGTACAAAGGTGGGGATGACCATAGGGGAAAACTTCACATACACGGTGATTATAGTTTGGGTGTTGATGAAGGTTACCATAATCTTGAGGAGTAAGGAATGTGTCAATTTTATCAAGGCGGTACTCCCCCAAAGTGAGGCATTGAAAAAAACCTTCTAAAGGATCAGTGGTTGGTATGCGGGTAGCTGGAATAGATGAATCACTGGATGGTTGGGAAGAAGAAGCATCAAATGTTTGAGAAGTATATGGGTTGGTTAATGGGCTAGCTGTAGAAGCTACGACAATAGTGGGAATAGAGGATTTGGTTGTGGAAGATGTAGCGGTAGAAGTGGTGGATGAGGAAGTGGCTAAAGAAGAAGTGCTAGTGGTGGTAGTTGTCTTAACTGGTATAAGGACATCATTAGGTTCATAGAGCATGCTGTAGGTTTTGAACGGTGAGGGATCCACTTGAATGGTGTAGTTGTGCCCTCAATGTTCAAATTTTAAACAAATTTGTAAGATAGAAGGGACACAAACCATGGTGCAGATCCAGGGTCGGCCAAGTACTGTGTATATTGGAATTCCCCTTCTCAGACATACAATAATTTAGGAATAGTACAAGGGCCCATGCAAAAGTGGAGAATGATTGTACCGAGGGTGGAAGTCATATCATCATTAAATGAATGTAATGTTGGTGTGTGTTATTTTCCACATCATTAAGTGAGTCATCTCACGTAGGTGAGATCGTAGGTCCATGTCATTTAGGGGTCATTATGAGATTCTCTTACGCGTCAGTGTGTAAGTTCATTAGTGCGTCAGTGCGTCATATGCATCATTGGGAGTTACACTTCTATTCTAGGAATGTAACTCCCCCTCTCTACTCGAGTTGTCATGATTACAGCACTGGGGGTTACTCAGCACCTCCTATATGTAAACCCCATTTGATCTATGAGATAGAGGAGATTTTTATGGCTTAACTAGGTTCTACCCATGTTTCAAATCTTTTCATGCACATTTGGTTGATGCTTGCTCCTCCTGAGATCTCTTCATGCTGCCTTTCACACGTCCATTGATGTGCACATCATCTCTCATGATCCTTGTTTGAGGGTTTTAAACCCTCTTTCATGGTATCAGAGTGGATCTTGTAGATCCGTGCACTCATTGGTGTTTCTGTGTGTTTTTTCCAACTTCCAACGTGATATACAATTTTTTTTACATGTTTCGTAATGGTGATTTTAACCATGCTCTACTTTCACTGATTCGGGCTTCATACCTCGGTTTGGTTTTCAGGTGTTCATGGATTTTTTTTGGGGGTTTAATGGTTTTTACATCCTTGCATGTAGTTTTGGAGTGTTTACATTTTCACATATGAGCTCTAGAAGTGCTCGTTTTACTGGGTTTATAGTGGTGTTGGGATTGGACTTCGTAGCTTTGTGATTTTTTTGGGTTTTGGCTAGCCTTCGATCGCTCAGCATCTTGCTTCTTCAGCTTTTTTTTCTCACTATTCATATTGTTGTGACCCTTGCATGGTCTTCATGGTTCCTTGTTGCCTCTTGCTCCCTCCATCTCTAGCTCGTAGCATCCACCAGCAACCTACAACTCCCAGGCTCAATGTGGAATCCCTGCAGCACCTCCTAGTGACCTCTCTCTCCTAGCGACAATACTAGGCATTGCTCGTGCAATGCCCGTTGTTTCTTCTATTGCCACCACATTTCAACGGTCACACAACCCACCTCTCATTGACATGTGGCATTGAACACTCCTAAATGTGGCCCCCCTCCTCCCCCCTCCTTTTTTAATGTTTTAAGGTGGTTAAAAAAAACATTCAGTTATTGGCATTGTAATTTGGGTTTTTTT